>CM076572.1:398266665-398866665 GCA_034641835.2 Pinus albicaulis
TAGTCCCCTATCATTTAGTATATTTGTAATAATTTATCTTCATAAACTCTAAACTATTAACCATATAATAATATTTAATATATGAAAATTATTTTTATTAAAATTAAATTAATATATTTATCTATTAGGAAGCTTTGATTTAATTTCTCAAGAATTAAATTAAAATCTATATACCATTCATTCCCCTTAATAGTAATTATCATGTTTCTGTAGAAATTTGCTGAATAATGATTAATTATCCACCGAGACTATCCTGATCACATACAATTCGAATTTATATGCAACACATAATCTCTTCCACTCAGATCATCAAACATGCGTAAATAAAACAAGCGATAACACATCAAATCATCATACACATTAACACAGTATGTATGGGGAAAGCTTATAGCTGAAAACCCCGCAGCTATTGTGTATATTATAATGGAGAAATCATGTAACAAAATCAATACAATACTCCTCACAAGTACTCAGTACTATCTCATGAAGTTACACACAAACTAGCTTGGTTTTGAACAAGTCACTGGTTCAAAACTCACCACCAATTGCCTTGCCTCTATTGCGCAATCATGGCCTGTCTAAATATAGATCCAAGGTTCGAATCTCCGATTGCAATCATCATGGGAAATTCCTCCAAGTGTGGTGCAAATCTCACTTGCTGGTGATGTAGCCAACTGATAGCTAACTCCCACCTTTCATCTACCTCTTTCGCTGGGTCTCCTTTGGGCTTGTCCATGCAACGTAGTGGTAAGTGTGTTCTTGAGTTGAATAATGAGTTACTAATTAATGAATTAAATAATATTTTCAACACTCCCACTCATTACTAGTTGATTAGCTAGTTAAACTAATGTCAATCAGTTCAACTAAAATAAACAGAACACAACTCCACTAGCTGTCTCATTAACTCCTCCAAACTTCTGCCACTGAAGTCCAACTGAAGTCAACCATGCATGATGCCATCAAACCCTTGGGAACCACGTGATTCCTCTGTCGGATGCATGAGCCACTTCTGTAGCTCGAACTGAAGTGCTCCAAGAGATTAAACTGAAGTTTATAGTCTAAATATTATTAAGGGTAAATAATATTTGACTTCCATATTTTTAGGAGAGGCAGTCTAAAAATAGACTTCGACCTATAGGTCAAAAATGAGGTCCATATATTTTCACCAACATGACCAATACTCCAGAGAATACATACTGCAACCCTGGACCATGCTCCATATGCCTAAAAATATAAATAGTCTAAAAATAGACTTTGCGCCAAAAATAGCCTACGAGCCCACTTAATGAAGGCGACTCTTTTCACTAAGCTCATCATCTTGTTGAATCTCAACACTCCCTCTCAACAAGATAGGGATTATCTGCCACCCCGATCCTGTCTCTATGTTATTCGAATTTCCTCCTGGTGAGCGCCTTCGTTAGAATATTTGCATCACAGTCCTCAGTGGGAACATATGAAAGCATCATGATTCTTCGGCCAAAACGAAAATCTGCGATATGATGGTGCACAGTGTCGATGTGTGTTTGGATATGTCATGAAATACGGTTAGCCGAGGTTTAATCTGCAACTGCGGTTATCACGATCTGAATCTTGTAGGCTCCAAATGCAACCGAGTTTTCAATCAACGAGGATCTTCCTCATCCGAATAGCCTCGCATGCGACGAGCTAGGCACACGCCTGTCTCGGCCTCGCTGGGCCCGAGAGGATGGGATCTGCGCCACCATGCCCTGAGCATTTGTCGACCCAATGCGAAAACTCCTCCGGAAGTGCTCTTAGGTCCGTTAGGAAAAACATGACCACTCGATCAAACCGAAGCTTGACTCCATCTCTGTCTGTACCATAGACCATATCCCGATGTGCCTGCGATATGGCGCAATACATGCTTCCCCGCCTTCCCAAAGAGCTTGGTAGGCTTAACCATAGCTTGTGAAAGCTGGTTAACAGCATAGCATATGCCAGGTCGTGTATTGACTAGATACATAAGCAACCCCACCAACTATCGGTAAACAGTGGCATCCACGACCTCTGCCGATGTAGCATCCTCTTTCCTCCATCCACCAAGAAGAGGAGTGTCAATAGGCTTGCATCCTTGCATGTTGAACTTCTCCAGTATCTCCCGAGCATACTTGCCTTGAGACACAAACAATCCATCATTGCACTGCCAAATTTCCAATCCCGGGAAATAATGAAGGAGGCCCAAGTCCTTCATCTCGAACTCCTTTGCAAGATCTGCCTTGCATGAGTGTATCAACAGTTCATCACCCATTAGTATTAAATCATCTACATAAAGCACAATGATCAAAATATTACCCTCCACCATAATCTGGTATAGGTTCAGATTCGCCTCACTCTTGGAGAATCCAAGTCCGGTGAAATAACTGTCTATCCATGTGTACCAAGCACGAGGTGCTTGTTTCAACCCATACAACGCTCTCTTGAGCCTGCACACATGCGACTCGCTACTGAAGATCTCGAAACCTTCGGGCTGCTCTATGTACACCTCCTCCTCAATGACTCCGTTGAGGAACGCGGTCTTCACATCCATATGATGAATGTGCCACCCCATCTGCGTTGAGAGAGAAAGAATCGTCCGTATGGAAGAATACCTTGCGACAGGTGCAAAGGTCTCCTCATAATCGATCCCCTCAATCTATGAAAAGCCTCGGGCAACAAATCTCGCCTTGTGCTTCTCCCTCCCGTCGACACGCACCTTCACTTTGTAGATCCATCGAGAACCCACCACTGATTTCCCCTCCGGTCTTGGGACAATCTCCCATGCACTGTTTCTGATGATCGAATCATATTCTTCGATCATGGCATCTACCCATGCGGGTTCCTCCACAGCTTCCTCAAAAGAGGATGGCTCCGTCACAACACATTGACTCACAAGAGCCATGTATCCAGTGTACCGATCCGGTGACTGCCTCTGTCTGCTGTTGTCTTTTGGGTGGTCCCTACAGCCTTCTGCATCTCGACCGGTCGCTCGGCTTACGCCAGTGCGCATGTGCCCTGCGATGGTTGAGCGTTTGCATGGTGGTTCTTCCACCTCACGAACTTTCTCTTGTGGTGATCCACATCCGAGCTCCTCCTTAGGAACTAACGGCTCCTCATACGCATGCAGGTGTAGCTTTCTCTCAGCGAACTTTTGCTGGCTTTTCTCCTCACGAAATTTTTATGTCCCATCGCACGTGGGTCTTAGGGCGCAAACCCCTTTCTCGATAGTTGTGGGGTGCTGTCGATGCCCCCTGGAATATTTCAACCTCGGCGGTTGGATCTAGCTTCCTTCTTGCTCCTTCGTCACATGCACCCGACCGGAAGGGGAGCAAAAATCCTCAAATGGGAAATATCGGGCCTCTTACCAGAAAACGCCTCCTTGGGTGTACTCATGCCAAGTATACTTTGAGGACAACGGTTCTGCACATATACTGCAGTATTGCATGCCTCAGCCCACAAGTGTATGGGAAGGCCCTGATCATGCAACATCGCCGGTGTAGCACCCACGATGGTTATGTTCTTCCGCTCAGCAACCCTGTTCTGTTGTGGGTTATGAGGTGCTATGAGCTCTCTTCGAATTCCTTCTGCGCTGCAAAAGTCATTGAATTCACCAGAGATGAATTCACCACCATTGTCGCTCCTAAGAGCAATTAACTTCTTCCCCGGCTCCTTCTCGACCGGTGCTAAACTCACGAGAACTTCGCGAATGTATGTCTCTTCCACGCAAGAAGAAGATCCGGCCTTTCGAAGAAACTAACAACAAAGATGCGTAATACTCTTTATAATTCACTGGCCAAAACAGCGAGAAAGGACCACACACGTTTGTGTGAACTCTCTCAAGGATCGTCGTGGCACGACTATCCTTCTCATGAAATGTGGCTTTCACATATTTTCTGAAAGTACACCCCTTGCACTGATATGACTACGCAAGGGTGCCCTTAGGAAGCCCAGTAGAAATCTGCTGCAGGATCTTCAAAGCTCCATGGTGAAGGTGGCCCAATCTCCTGTGCCACAGTTCGCCCTCATCATCCTGGCTCACCACTTCTCCCGCCTTGCATGCCATAGGCTGTAACGACCATCTACTGGCTGATAAAAGGTTCTTGGTTCGAACCCCTATCTACAGGGTCTCTCCAGTGTCTTCTCTTGTGCGGGGAAGGCTTTTCTTCGGCCCGAAGACCACATCATACCCCTTATCCTCCAACCTCGCCACAGAGATCAAGTTCTTCTTCAATCCAGGTACATGCATGACATCCCTCAATACAAAGGTTTTACCAGACTCCCTCTGAAAGGATATGGTACCGATACCAGTCGCACTGTATCTACCATCATCGCCCATCTCGATGTGCACACCCAAATCTTTGTCCTCCAGATCTGAGAACAAATCCCGATCTCCCCCGTCATATGAAATGACGCACCGCTGTCCAAGAACCACACCGATCCCATCACACTTGAAACCAAGCATGCGATCAGTGAAAAATCAAGCTCGAACTGTGAAGCCAAAGCCTCTCCATCTGCAGATCTTCCCACTTGCTTGTTTTTCTTCTTCTTTGGACAATTGATAGCATAATGTCCGTGATCATGGCAGTGAAAACACTTCACTTTCGCCATATCCTGCTTCTTGCCCTTTGCACTAGAATGAGAAGTTTTCTTACCCTTCCCCTTCTTTTCTTTGGCAACCAAAGCGAAATTTTCTTCATCAGCTCCCTTTGATGAAGATCCATCTCGAGTAGTCCTCCTTATCTCCTCTTGCATGAGATCCACCCAAAGGCGCTCCCATCCCGGCAGCTTCTCCCGACCATTGAAACTATCTTGATATGAGTGCCAAGCCTTCAGAAGACCAAGGAGAGCCAGGTCGACCATGTCTTCATCTTCGACAGTCACCCCCACACTTCCCAGCTCATCTCTGCATTGAGTGAACTTCGTGAGGTATTTGGCGATACTGTCGCCTTTCTCCATCTTGATGTTCCTGAGCTTATCTTTGAGCGCCAGCTTCCTTTGGTCGCTCTTCACTGGATGGGTAAGTCGGCTTCATTAAGCCAGACGCTGCATGCGGTACGGATACAATATGATTGGAGGCGCCCTCCAACGGATCCTGCAACACTTAGCCAATACCTTTTGCCAATCTTAGAAGACTGACAGGGATGGGTGAGCTTTTGGACATACCTTGTCTCTACGAACTCATGGAACCATTATCTTCAATACGCATACGCCATGATCCTTCCATGCAACATAATTAAATTTACCGCCTTCGAAACATATTTGAAAGTCGCAAACCGTTGAAAGACATTTTCAACACTGGCACCAAGAAAACAAAAAAGCTGCAAAATTTCGAATTCCACCTGAAAGCTTAGCCGCTCTAGATATGTGAGAACAAATTATTTCTAGCTTTAAAGATCAATTTGCAAGGAAGTACACGGATATATCACCTTTGAAAGAAAGGATGGATCCAGAGGCTACCTGGCCCGCATGCAGACTCTGTCTACCGAAATAAGTTTGTAATCACTGTGATGATCAATCTCTGCTTCAATAGCTCCGATACCATGTAGAAATTTGCTGAATAATGATTAATTATCCACTGAGACTATCTTGATCACATACAATTCGAATTTATATGCAACACATAATCTCTTCCACTCAGATCATCAAACATGCGGAAATAAAACAAGCGATAGCACATCAATTCATCATACACATTAACACAGTATGTATGGGGAAAGCTTATAGCTGAAAACCCCACAGCTATTGTGTATATTATAATGAATAAATCATGTAACAAACTCAGTACAATACTCCTCACAAGTACTCAGTACTTTCTCATAAAGTTACACACAAACTAGCTTGGTTTTGAACAGGTTACTGGTTCAAAACTCACCACTAATTGCCTTGCCTCTATTGCGCAATCATGGCCTGTCTATATAGAGATCCAAGGTTTGAATCTCCTTGGCTTGACAGCGCAATCATCATGGGAAATTCCTTCAAGTGTGGTGCAAATCTCATGCACAACTGATGTCACCACTGATAGCTAACTCCACCCTTTCATCTACCTCTTTCACTGGTCTCCACTGAACTGATCATGCACTGTAGTGAACTGATGTGTTCTTGAGTTGAATAATGAGTTAATAATTAATGAATTAAATAATATTTAATTCACTCCACTCATAACTAGTTGATTAGCTAATTAAACTAATCTCAACCAGTTCAACTAAATTAAACCGAACACAACTCCACTAGCTGTCTCATTTACTCCACCAAACTTCTGCCACTGAAGTCCTAACTGAATTCAACCATGCATGTGCTCACCAAACCCTTAGGAATAGCATAATTCCTTTTTCAGATGCATGAGCCACTTCCAAGGCTCGAACTGAAGTGCTCCAAGAGAGTAAACTGAAGTTTAGAGTCCAAATATTATTAAGGGTAAATAATATTTGACTTCCCTATTTTTAGGATAGGCAGTCTAAAAATAGACTTTGACCTATAGGTCCAAAAATAGAGGTCCATATATTTTTACCAACATGACCAATACTCCAAGAATAACATACTGCAACCCCTGGACCATGCTCCATATGTCTAAAAATAGACATAGTCTAAAAATAGACTTTGCGCCAGAATTTGCCTGTGGGCCCACTTAGTGAAGGCGACTTCATTTCACTAAGCTCCATCATCTTGCTACATTTTCAACAGTTTCAAAACCTTTTACTTTAATAATAATTATTAATGGAATATACTATTCTAATTTAATTTTCGTCTAGTTTCTCATCTATTTATTTATTTCGGTATGTATTTCTTTGACCATTAATCTATGTCATTTTATTTAAAATTTGTTGACCCTTCATCCACTTAAATATTCATAATTTTAATATTTTCACCCCATTGACCGTTATTCCAGTTTTCATACTTTCATTATTTAAAAGGTTGATTGGGGAAAACTTCTACACAGTTCATATCCGAAAGTTTCAAACAATATGAATAACCGTGGAAATCTAGACACTCAAGCTTATTTAGATTTATCAGAAGTTTTTCGTGTATCAGTTTCTTTAATACTAGCTTTACAAATCAGAGGTGTTCTTCCATAGTTCTGATGTACACAAGGATATCATCTAAATAAACAATCACAAACTTGCCAATAAATTCTTTGAGAACCTCATTCATAATCCTCATAAAAGTGTTGGGTGCATTGGTCAAGCCAAAAAGAATAACTAATCATTCATACAAGTCGTCATTGGTTTTGAATGTTGTCTTCCATTCATCCCTTCTCTCATGTGAATTTGGTGATATTCACTCTTTAGATCTATTTTGGAAAAAAATTGGCACCACTAAGACAATCCATTATATTGTCCATGCATGGTAAAGGAAATCTATACCTGATAGTTATCTTGTTAATAACTCTGGAATCTTGTTAATAAATCTGGAATCAGTGCGCATCCTCCAACCCCCATCTTTGTTTCGACTCAAGGCAATTGGCACAACACGCGGGCTCAAGCTCTCTTTGACCAACTCTTTGTCCAACAACTCTTGGACTTGTTTTATAATCTCCTCATTTTCCTTAAGAATTATTCTATATGCTGTCTTGTTAGGTAGACTAGCTCCTGGAATTAAATCCATATGATGGCTAATGCTTCTTATAGGTGGTAAGAAATTTGGAAACTCATCAACTATAACATCAACAAAATCATCTAATAATGAGTTAATTTCAGTAGGCAGTTCAATTAGATTTGTGTGTGTGAGGAAAATTCGAAGCTTAGCAGTTACAATGTTAGGTCCCTATATTACTAGTATAGTCCCTTATTATTGTTAGTGTAACCCCATTATTGTTATTATTGTACCCTTGTAACCCCCATATTGTTATTATTGTGCCCTTAAATTATTATTGTTAGGTCGGCTAGGATTACATTCTGGTCCCATGGACTCCTATATATAGAAAGGAGGTTTTGTAATTTGAATCAACCAAGAATTGTTCATTCATGTAATGTATTGGAGGTTGCCCCCTCGAAGTAGCTTATTTCTAAGGCGTTGATATCTCTTTCTTCTATTTTTGGAGCTGGTTTCACAACATTTGGTATCAGAGCTTTGAGATTCTAGGGTTTTGCTGCTCCAAACAGGTCATTGTGGCATTTTCGCTATAAATTTTTTTCTACGAAGTTTCAGAAGCTGAAATTTTTAGGTTGCGAAGCTGAAATCCTGAGGAACATTGTCAAAACATTTCAGAGCTTGGTTCGCAATGTTTTCAGAGATATGATCTGCGGATGTTAGGTATTTTTGCAGGCTCCTCAATTTAATATAAATAGGTCATTGTGGAATTTGCGCTATAACATTTTTTCTACAAAGGTTCAGAATATGAAATTTTTAGGGCGCAAAACTGAAATCCTGAGGAAACTCATTGAAAAATTTCAGAGCTTAGTTCGCAATATTTTCGGAGATATGATCTGTGGAAGGTAGTACTTTTTCAGGATCCTGAATTTCATCTCAAAAAGGTGATCATGGGAAAATATTCATAAATCTCTCTCTGAGCATCGGATTGGAGTGCCGTAAAAAGTGGCTACAAGTATACGGATTTAGAGTCAAAGGAGGAAACAGTGACACGTGGCCAGTTGTACAAGTTCGCTCTACTGAACCAGTCCAAAATTGGGTCATCGTGGGAGATTGGAAATAACTTTGTCTTGAAGAATCCAAATCAGATCAGACTTGTGGCATTTGAAAGAAGATTTAGAGGGCTAGTACAGGGTTGAATTTCATATATTTAAGATCTGCAATTATAGAGATAATTCAATTTCAATATCTAGCTCCTCAAAAGCAAGTAAAAGGTGTGTATTTTTTTTCCGAATTGCATAAGTCTTGTTTGAAGAATCAAGTTGAATTGATTCCAAGGGCATATTGTAGAATAGATATCAGTATTGGATTCTAAAATAGCCCCTAAAAAGAATTCAACACCCATTAAGCCTTTAGAAAGCTCTACTATGACTCATGAAGACGAAGAATGGCAACATGACATATCAAAATTACAAGAGCAAGTGCAACAAATTTCGCTCTCGTAAAGAACAACAAAAAATGAAATGGAAGTTTTGAAGAAGGGCGTGGAAACTAAGATGGATGGTTTGAAGAAAGGCGTGGAAGCTAATATTAATGGTTTGGAAGCTAAGATGGATGGCATGGAAGTGGGCATGGAAGCTAAGATGGATGACATAAAAGACAACATGGAAAACATGAAGAATGATCTAAAAGCATACATGGAAGGTTTGACAAAGTTGATACAAGAAATGTTTCCTAATGGTGAAAATATAGTAGAGGAACCTCATGATGAGAACAAAATAAATGTTAATCGTGATTTTATAAACTATAATGTTGGTGGGAAGAACCACCATATTCCAAAAATGGATATGAGGAAGTTTGATGGAAAGGATCCTGTAACATGGATACTACAGATGGAGCAATATTTTGATCTCCATAACGTGCAAAACACACAAAAGGTACGCATTGCAACTTTACATTTAGAACAAAATACATTTGTATGGTATCGATGGCTTTGCTCCCGTAAAAAAATGGTCACTTGGTCAATTTTTACGGAGGAAATGATAGCACATTATGAGGATACAAAGAGCAACACCTTCTTTAGCCAATTGATAAATCTCAAACAAAAGGGTTTAATAGGGGAGCACATTGAGGACTTCCAAAAATTGAATATAAGGGTAACTGATATTCTAGAGGAACACAAGATTGATCTCTTCATAGGTAATTTAAAGGATAACATCCAACATGAAGTTCGCGTTTTGGAACCTGATTCATTGGAGAAGGCATTCAGGTTGGCAAGAAAAATTGAATGTAAAATTATGGCGACAAGGAAGCCTACCACTCACTTCTATAAAGAGGGAAGTGTTGCTACTCCTAGATTTCCACAACATACAAGGTTGACACCACAACAATTGGAAGAAAAAAGAGCAAAAGGGCTTTGCTACAGTTGTGATAGAAAATACACTAAAGGTCATAAGTGTGCTGAGAAGAAATTATTTTACATAGATTGTGAAGAGGAAGAAGAAAATGAACAAGAAGAGGATATACACCAGGAACCAACCCAAGAAGCGGAAGAAATGAGTTCGACCATATCGTGTAATGCATTGGCAGGAATTACCACTCCTCAAACTCTCAAGATAGAAGGACATATCAAGAAGAAAAAGGTAATAGTGTTGATTGATTCAGGTAGTACCCATAATTTTATTCATTGTAAGGTAGCCAAAGAATTGAATTGTTTCCTATACCCAGCACCAGAATGTCAAGTGATGGTTGCAAATGGAGGAACTATAAATTGCTCTGGAAAATGCCATAATATCAAGCTAACCATGGGGGAATATGTATTGACTAGTCCAATGCTTTTCATTCCTATGGGAGGTGCTGATGTTGTACTAGGAGTACAATGGTTACAATCTTTGGGGACGATAGCTTTTAATTTTCAAGAACTTTTCTTGAAATTTTTTTCAGAAGGAAAGGAAGTCGAATTACGGGGTATTGCAGGGAAGTCGGGAAAGATAATAAGCTCTAATGTCACGACAAAGCTTATAAAGAAATAACAACGAGGCATAATTGCACAATTATGCTCACTAGAAGTTCCAACATCAAAATCATCTATTTCTACAGATCTCCAAAAAGTCTTGGACAATCATTCCAAGGTTTTTGAAACTTCGAAAGGACTCCCACCTATTCGTGATCATGATCATGCTATTCATTTGATTCCATGAAGTGTTCCTCCAAAAATCAGGCCTTACAGATATCCTTATGTCCAAAAGAGCGAAATTGAACGTATGATTGCAAAAATGTTAGAGGCGGGTATAATTCAACCTAGTCAAAGTTCTTTCTCTGCTCCCGTAGTATTGGTACACAAGAAGGATGGATCATGGCGAATGTGTCCGGATTATAGGGAGCTCAATAAGCTCACCATTAAAGATAAATTTCCCATTCCTGTGATTGATGAATTATTGGATGAATTACATGGAGCAATTTATTTTACCAAGTTGGATCTTCGTTCAGGATATCATCAAATTATAATGAAGGCTGAAGATATTCCAAAAATATCATTTCAAACTCATGAGGGTCATTATGAATTTTTGGTCATGCCTTTGGCCTTACCAATGCACCTTCTACATTTCAAGGGTTGATGAATTCCATTTTCAAACCCTTCCTTAGAAAATTTGTGCTAGTATTTTTTGATGATATACTAATCTACAGTAGGTCTTGGAAGGGTCATGTTCAACATGTTGACACAGTGCTCAAAATATTACAGGAGAAACAATTATATGCAAAAACATCCAAATGTTTCTTTGGAGTACAAGAGGTGGAATATCTGGGTCATATTGTATCTCACGAGGGTGTTAAGGTAGACCCTAACAAAATTAAAGCCATTAAGGAATGGAAAGTCCCCACAACCATAAAGCAGTTGCGAGGATTTCTCGGGTTAACAGGGTATTATCGCAAGTTTGTTAAGAATTATGGGAGAATAGCAGCACCTCTAACAACATTATTCAAGAAAGATGCATTTTCATGGACTCCTGAAGCAACTAAGGCCTTTGAACATCTTAAAGAGGCAATGTGCCTAGCACCGGTCTTAGCTACGCCAGACTTCACAAAAACCTTTATTGTGGAATGTGATGCCTCAGGAAATGGAATTGGTGCAGTTTTAATGCAGGAAGGAAGACCCATTGCTTTTGAAAGTCGACCAATCAAAGGAAAGTATTTACAGAAACCTATTTATGAGAAGGAAATGTTAGCAATACTGCATGCACTAAAGAAATGGCGAACTTACCTAATGGGAAGACACTTCAAGGTAAAAACTGATCATGATAGTCTTAAACAATTTTTGGAACAAATACTATCTTCAGAAGAGCAGCAAAAATGGGTCACAAAGATGTTGGGTTATGACTTTGAAATAATCTACAAAAAAGGAAAGCTTAATGTTGTTGCAGATGCACTCTCAAGAAAGAATGAAAAGGTGGAAGCATTTCTTTGTGCCATTTCTATTATCCAACCAGATTGGATAACCGAAGCAAGAGATGAATGGAAGAAGGACGAAGACGTGTGGACACTCATTCAAAAGTTGCAGCAAGATCCTAGTACATCTGACACATTTAGTTGGAAAAATGATTCCTTATGGTACAAAGATCGCTTATATCTTTGTAAGAATTCCCAACTAAAACAAAAGATTCTTTTGGAATTGCACACTTCTCCTTTAGGAGGACACTCAGGATTTTTAAAAACTTACTACAGGGTGAAGAAAGAATTTTTTTGGGATGGCCTTAAATCTGATATTCAAAAGTTTGTGGCGGAATGTTTGGTTTGCCAGCAAAATAAAGTTGAGACAATTAAGACCCCAAGTCTTCTACAACCTTTATCCATTCCAAGTCAATGTTGGGAGGATATTTCAATGGATTTTATCACAGGTTTACCTAAGTCTAAAGGAAAGAGTGTCATCATGGTGGTAGTTGATAGACTTACCAAGTATGCACACTTTTGTGCATTATCTCATCCATTTAAAGCAAGTAAAATTGCTACTACATTTATGGACAGAATTCAAAAGCTACATGGAAGCCCAAGGGTTATTGTGAGCGACAGAGATCCCATTTTTACTGGAAATTTTTGGACGGAGTTATTTTCTTGTTTGGGTACTCAATTAGCTCATGGCTCATCTTATCATCCTCAATCTGATGGTCAAACTGAGATAGTAAATAAATGTTTGGAAGGATATCTTCGTTGTTTTGTATCTGATAAACAAACACAATGGGTCAAGTGGTTACCTCTAGCTGAATTGTGGTATAACACTTCCTTCCATACTGCATCTAAAATTACCCCATTTATGGCACTTTATAGATATCACCCACCATCCATCACATCATCTTTAAGAGAAAATTCGAAGGTTCAAGCAGTGGAAGATCACATCGAGAATCAACAAGAAGTTCTCCAACTCTTAAAGGACAACCTAAATTTGGCACAAAATCGAATGAAACAATATGCAGATCAACATCGTAGTGAGAGAAGTTTTGATGTAGGAGACTGGGTATTTTTACGGCTACAACCATACAAACAAATGTCCCTCAAGCAAGCTAAGAAGGATAATAAATTATCGCCAAAGTACTATGGTCCTTACAAGGTGTTTCAAAAGATTGGTATTATGGCATACAAATTGGAACTTCCTGCTTCTTCACGAGTGCATCCAATTTTCCATGTTTCATGCTTAAAGAAGGTTATAGGTGAAAATCTTCCAGTTCAAACAATATTACCAGAACTTGATGAGGAAGGAAAAATCATATTGGAACCTGAAGCCGTCATGGAAACAAGAACTCGAGAGCTACGGAATCGATCAATTTTAGAGTATCTCATCAAGTGGAAGAACTTACCCACTAAAGATTCTACATGGGAGGATGAAAATTTTATACAGAAGCACCCAGAGCTACTCAAGCGTTGAGGACAACACTTTTTTGAAGGAGAAGGGCATGTTAGGTCCCTATATTTCTAGTATAGTCCCTTATTATTGTTAGTGTAACCCCCTTATTGTTATTATTGTACCCTTGTAACCCCCATATTGTTATTATTGTGCCCTTAAATTATTGTTGTTAGGTCAGCTAGGATTACATTATGGCCCCAATAGGATTACATCCTGTCCCCATGGACTCCTATATATAGAAAGGAGGTTTTGTAATTTGAATCATCCAAGAATTTTTCATTCATGTAATGTATTGGAGGTTTCCCCCTCGAAGTGGCTTATTTCTAAGGCGTTGATATCTCTTTTCTTCTATTTTTGGAGCTGGTTTCACAACATACAACAAAATACAACTCCTCTTCTCGCTTGAATTGTTGTAGCAGTTCCTTCCCAGTCATAATTAACACGCTCGGGCCTACATCCTCCTTGGTTCCTTTCTCTTCCAATGGTAACAACACATGCTTGTAGATTTCCTTCTTAAAAGAGTAGGTATTCTTTCTTCCGCCATTATAGCACCTCTTTCATATTGCCATGGTCTGTCTAATAAGAGATGATAAACGTCCATAGGCATGATATCACACAACACCTCATCCTTGTAGCTGCTAATTTGGAATTCCACCTTACTCTATTCATTGACCAAAATCTGATGTCCCTTTTGCAGCCATGTCACTAGATAAGGAGTGTGATGTGCCATCCTTTGCAGCCCCAATTTCTCCACCATTTCCACATAAACCAAGTTGTCAATGTTGGCACTATCCAGAATTACTTTGCAACAGTTACCTTTATATTTGCAAACTATCCTAAACAGATTCCTTCGTTGGGTTGGATCTTACTTCACCTTCTCTCTTTTAATTAAAATCCTCTTCAGCATTAGAGACTCACCCAACTCAGGGGTTTCCTCTTTTACTTTTGTTATTGTTTCCTCATCCATAATCTTTGCAACATCCACTCCTCGCGGGCCTACTAATTTATTTTTAAGATAGTTCCATGACAGGTTATGTCTGTCCACATATATAGCATCTAACTTCCCTATCTCTACCTCTGCCTCTTAGGAAAAATCTTTCGCCCCTTGACTCTCCTCTTCTTGGAGATTAGATATTTGAACTCACTGCTTCTTCTCTTGGAGTCTAGGGAATGGAGTCTAGGCTCTTTCCTGATTGGAAGTCTCTTTCCCTCTAGCTAGACTCCTTCCTCAGTTGTGTTGGCTTTGCTTCCTAGCCAAATTTTCTTCTGCCCTTAGTGTTGCCTGATAGGCATCCTCCACATTCTTCAAGGGTAAGAGGTTGATTTCATCGAAATTCAAACCTCATGTCATTTATGTACCTAGCCACCTTCTCCACATCCTCTTCGATGTGGCATGCTCTTATACTCAGCCTATAAAACTCCTTCTTATACTCTTTCATTATCATAAATTTATGCCTCAAATTATGATGTCGCCTGAACAGATTCAACAAAGAACAAGTAATCCTTGGACATAAATTTACTCTTGAATTTTTCTTGATTATCTAGTCCTCCTCAACATCCTCATAATAAAAATATTTATCCAAAGTGTTGATCCAATCCAACAACTCTTCCACATTCAAATTGTCGTTCACATACCGACACTTCCATTTTTGGTATGGACCTGACCTTGGTACCCAATTTAATCAACTACTCATCTTGTTCATCTCTTCCTCGAGTTATTTCCACCTCTTCCTCAAAACTCGCATCCTCACTCTCACTGATGTCTCTGTATCAAGGTCTCGTTTCTTAGCAATTTCGAAAGTCTTTATCCTCGCCTGGCTAAGCCTCAGCTCTAATCTCCAATCATCATCCATCTCATCCCTTCCTCAACCTCTTCTTTTGGTGGCCATATTAGGGCACACCTTTAGCAATGTATGAGTGTCTACCTCTTGTTATAGGCTTCTTTTCAGAGCTCTCTGATACCACAAATTAATGCAGCAAAAATGTAGAATTTTTTTCTTTCGAAAATCTACGCATCAATGGTAATTTATCCACCATGTATTTATTTACTACCTCCACATGAAAATTCCCGAGGGAATAAATTTAAATACAAACCTTAATTATAGCCATCGCGTGAAAGTCCCAAGCACACACAATCCCCAAGGCAAGTCGTGAGTCAGGGCTCCACAACAGGTCGAGGTCGGGGCCTTCATTCTACTCTCCCAAAACAGTGTCACTTCTAGCCATGATCAGACCCGACTATAGTCAGAGTTATACCTTCATGACGAAGTATTTTACCGAGTCTGGAGACACACAAGTAAAACCACTACGAAATATTTACAAAAGTTGTTATTGTGGAGCGATGCTCCTGCATCACATTCTCTTCGGGAACCATTGATAGAGGGATTATGTGTGCCACCTATACAAACTTCTCCAGTCCAAACTCTTTTTGGAAAAGTACCATATGAACTGTCTTCTACCATACCAACAATAGAAGTTAGCACAAAAATAGGGTTAAGTCAAACTGGCACCTGTTGGATCAACGTTAGACACAGAACAATGTGAAGGTCCATGGAAATCACCTTAGCACGGTGGCCCTCCTTTCCTTTAACCAGCAAGATGACCTGTGGGCTTGCTGGTTGGATCATCCCTGTGTTTTATAAGCTCTGAAAACATTATTTTCAAGATGGCTTATTTCAGTCAAAGAAGGCACCTACTCTACCAATAGAAGTCAGACTGGATTGGAGGTTGCATTGGATTGGGCTCGAAAATGATCCTAAAACTGACATAATGATAGCGAGCTACACCAATATGCATAATCTCCATTACACAATATGCACGTATAAATGCCTTGGGCCAGATGGTTTCTTTCCTGGCCCAATTCACAAGGCATACGACCATCGATATCACGTACGGGTTTTAAAGTCTTCGGTGAGAATTATTTTTTGGTTTATATGTTATTAAATGTCATGGGGTATATATTGTTCACTATTAGATTTAAACAAATTTAAATATAGATAGTATATGCTCAATCACATTAATAATATATAGCACACAACTAAAATCAGCTTAGATTCATCTTAACTCCCGATCTAAGGGCAGAGAAGGACCAAATATCTCAAGGTGTAAACTTTTTCTCAAGTTTTGCACTCAAAAAAGAGATTTATATATCGAGAGATTTGATCCTCTCGACGCTTAATAAATCCAGAATTAAAATAAATTTAGACTGATATGGAATCAACACAAACAACAAAAATGAATGTGCTATCTATTTAATAGAAGCTTGAAATCAAAGAAACAGCGAGGTTACTTCATTTGTTGTTGCTCCTACAACAATTGGTTTTGGAAATATAGCAATTCCTCCCACTTCAGCTCCGTATCCAGTCTCTTCATAGCTCAGTCATTAGCTACCGGATTCTGTAATTTTTTTAAGGCTTGTAGTAGCAGTGGAGTGTACAGTCAAATTCATTTTGCAGCACTTATATCTTATATATGGTATTATTGAAGGGTCCAATGTGATTCAATGGAGTTTATTTTCCAAATATTCCTTCAATTAATAAACTTTACTGTAACTTTATTTGGAACAAGGGGTCTAATTCGCAGTGGTAAGTGTTTTTCGCATCACTATATAGTTTTATGATATGCTTCTGCACTTTGTGGAGGTATTATTATAACACATTATGCGTATGATATTTCACTGTTATGAATTTTTTCTTCAAGCAGAGCCATTTTAAATTATTATTATATCTAACATCATTAATCCTCTTTATAGAGTAATATATAAACTTACATGAATGGATTTTTTATTATATTTGTTCCTTTGTCCACCTTGAAGACCAAATAGAATTTCTTTTCTAATTATATATTATATTAGTTGATATTAATGAACCTCTAAATACAAATCACCAAGGTTGAAATGAATAGAATTTCTTTTCTAATTATATATTATATTAGATGATATTAATGAACCATATTCATCTCTAAATACAAATCACTAAGGTTGAAATGAATTTAAAATTCTAAAGAAGCTTATATAATTTTCTAAATACAAATCATTAAGGTTGAAATGACTCTAAAAATTCTAGGGAAGAAGGAAGGAAAAAACTAGAAAAATTATAAAATAGTAAAAAATAGAAAATGAAGTAAAAAGTATAAAACCAAGAAAGTGAAAAAAAAATCTTTTAAATGAGTAAAATTTAAGATATGAGAGATAAAATATTTTTTTTAAGAAAATCTATATTTTAGAATTTAACAAAATAACGAAAAATATATTAAAAAACAAAAAAAAATCTATCAAAGTAACCAATTTATCTATCCCATGAAGAAGATAAATATTCTCATCATTTCTTTTTTAATTTACATAAACTTATAAGTATTAATAATGTGCACATATTATTGTATCAAGAGTAGCAAAATACATCTAAATGTGGCTAGAAGTTGTGATGAAACAATTAATGAATATAATGCTACATTAAAAAATTAGAAAAATACAAGTTAATTCCATCTTAAAAAAAATCACTAGTTAAAATTATATTATGTAGTGTGTATTTGTTTGAGAGAACATCTAAAGAAATTTGATCCCTAGATTCAATTTTAAAATGGATCTACACTAGTTAATAATAATATAATTTCATATCATGCAAAATTTCATTCTTCTTTATAATGTAGTATGGGGTATAGAATTTGTCATGAACAAATCAATTAACATAATTCTACATTAAAAAAATTAAAAAATACAAGTTAATTACATCTTAGATGACACTAAATTAAATTTAAAAAAATAAGAAAATCAAATGCATAAGTAGATATGTGTGACAACATCTAAAAAATAGTAAACAAATATTGATACATCTTAAACTTAGATTGTGTAAATTTTATTAATATGAAGAAATTAATACATAACATAAATGATAAAAAAATCACATTTTAAAAAATTGAACCTTTAGGTGCTCGATAGATTATTGCTATATTAAAAAAATAAAAATAAAAAATAAAAACAATTCAGCTCCATCTTAAACAACATTAAATTAAATTAAAAAAAAATAAAAATCAATAACTACATAGACATATGTATTTGATAACATTAAAAATTAAAAAAAAATTTGAAAAAAAAACATCTAAGATCCATCTTAAACCGAAATCTATCAAGCATCTAGAGGTATCAAAGGTGTAAGTGTGTAATTTTTTTTAATATGAAGGAATTAATACATAAAATGGAAGTAAATGATAAAAAAATTACACATCTAGAAATTTTATCCCTTTTAGTTCTTAATATACAAATTTAATATGGATCTAGGCTAGATAATAACAATGCATAGGTGTTTTTAGTACACAATTTCATATCATGCAAAAAAAACCCCTCACCTTTACATGTATGCAAAGAAAATATCTATCATTAAGACTATTTTCCTCTCTTAGGAACACTCAAGGTCCCTAAGCCCATCTTTTTAACGCAAAACCACCTAATAGTACCTAGAATACCATTTGGGGATAAAATACCCCAAAGAAAGGGTATTATTCATGGTTGGATGCCTTATTCACAATAATTAGGACCTAGAGGGTTCATTTTCCTAAGTAAGGCCCTTGTTTCTTTTTTTTACTATGGTTTAGGCCCCTAGAGTGATCCCTATTTCCAAAATCAAATTCATAGCAACCACATCCCATTTAAAGGTTGAAAATCATGTAGAAAGGTCCAATGTGGTGCTTCAGTGTACCTTCCACCATCTTTGAGCCTAACAATATTTTTTAAATTCCAAAGGCCTTATTATACTTGTTGATGTAACATACTCAATCGGTTATGTCCTTTATTGAAGCTGATAAGTGATTCTTGAAACCATAAAAGTTATACTCTTTTTGCTTTGATACCACTCTCTTATATATCCAACCACCCCAATGACACGTTTTAGGTGGTGGGGTGCTCCAAATTCCTCACCAACATAAGACTATTCTCTAATACCACCTTTTAATGTATCTAACATGCATACCGCACCCACTACACTATGATTTTAACTTTGATATCAATATGGTATGTACATAAACATGTACTTAGGCTAATAGTCATGTTTGTACTCATGTAGTTAATAAAGGTTAATTTGTTGAATTTTTATCCTTTCAGGTAATGGAAATACATTTACGACGGAGGATTTGCCACTAAGAGCTTAAGAGGAAATACTTAATTTGTTTAACAAAGCATTTGCATAGAAAAATGGTTTCGCTTATGGGTTAGTTTCTTTGAGATATATGGTTGCAAACTATATGATCTCCTTAGTGACGAGAAGTATGTATATGAACATACATGTACACAAATTGACTTCAAGTATAACCAAAGCTACAAATATTGATTTTATATTTTAGATGCTCCATTCTTATGGGTCTCTACGAGACCTTCTAACATCTATATGAGAATATAGTAGAAGCCTTTCCAACTTGAAGAGGTATGTATGATGGTATTTTTTTTTTAAGTTCTTCATCTTGAAGAAGGGTTTTTGTTTAGATTCAATTGTTTTTTTGTAATAAAAATGAGCTAATAATAGTGTTTATGGAGGGATCTCTTAACTTCAGACAATAAGGAGTGTGAAAAAATTAGCAAAGTTGCTATGTATTGGTTGTGAATTCAATCCAATGTGAAAAATAATTTATGTGCAACTGCTTATTATGTAAAATTTTAAAGATAACAAATAGGAAGTTAGCATTTCACACTCCAATTCTTGTGCTTTCATTTAAGGAAAAGTATTTCCATATACATCCTAAGAAGTTTACCAAAAAGGAGTTGAGGAAATGATGTGTGGTTAGTTCCATGCCAACATTTTTCCCATTTTGTCTGAAATTCGTCATGTAGTAACATGAAATGTAAATTTTCTTCAGTAATATGACAGTACATTTTGGGTAATTTCTTTTTATCATTTTTTATCAAGATAACATAGTTTTTTAAAGCCTATTAGCTCAATGGAATAACAGTTTCCTTGCAAGCAACATGTTGGTGGTTCGATTCCACTGTGCCCTAACATGAATTAATCATTGAAGAAACGAAAAAATCACATTCTATATTTTATTCCTAAAGAGGATTTTTATTGTCTTTAGAGAGACAACAACTAGGATTAAAGACATGTTGTCTCTATAGAGACATAGAGATAATAACTAGGATTAAAGCCATATTATATTTATAGAGACAATATGTATTTAATTGTAGATATAGTATGAGTTTTCACTTAAGAAACAATAATACTTGTGTTCTATATTGTTGATATAGAGACAATGATTTGAGACACTCACAATATTTAAGACAATTTTCAAGTTTTTCTTTTTCTCAAGTTAAGATATTTTGCACAAAATTTGTCTTAAAACCCCCTATATGTAATAGTGGGCTAATTATAAGCATATGCTATTTAGTAACTCCCGAGAAAGTATCAAATTATTTTTATTATATTACTATGTTATAACTACCAATGTAGTAATTTGGAAAAAATTGTCATATTTATATTATTGCCATTCTTTCCTTGTGGCAAGTTAATAATCATGATTCAATTACTTAAATTATATCATCACTTAACCTTAAAATAATAATAATAATAATTATTATTATTATATAATAGTTATATAATAATAATAATATACCATGTTAGTTCTTATTACTATTATTGTTGCTATATTAATTAATTATTATTAATATATGCAGTTTTATTAGACAACTAGGTAATACGAAATTAAATTGATTGGTTAAATTAGTTAACCTGTGTACTATTTTTTTTTCACAGTGAAAAAGTTCGTAACTATTCATATTAATGATCAGCTACCTGTTACATATGACTGTAGTATAAAACTACTGTTCTGTCCGAAAACATATACAAAAACATAATCTGTCAGTTTTCAAAAAAAGACTGAAGACAAGTCTCCCACCCAGAAAAACATGACATGTACAGTGTATGACATATAATAGTCCCCTAGTAAGTTCGGTGCATAACTTACTACCTCCTACAGACCCAGAGTAATAATGAAGTATAATACATGCCGAAATAAATAAAAAGGGGAGGTAGTACAAAATCTCCCTGCAAGTAGCTGAAAAACTAGACATCAATCAGGAGGAACCTCCTCGATAAAAGGCCTATGATAATATCTGTAAGTCTGTCCCTCCGTGTGCTCTGTGATGTGCCAGGTACCCCAGATCAGCTCCGTAGCTTCTTTGGACAGTTGGTCTGCCACTTTGTTCCGAGACCTGTAAATATGAGTCACAGTGATGGAGTCAAAGAGTGATCTGAGATGGTGAACCTCATGCAACAGTGCAGACAGTGTGTGCGAGTGGCATTGGGATATGTTGTTGAACCAATTTGTCACAAGTTGAGAATCGCCAAATATCTGGATGGAGTCACAGGAAATGTCTCGAGCAAAGATGAGAAGAAGTCTAAGGCTCTGCAATTCAGCATAGTTGTTGGTACCAGGTCCAAGCCCCATTCTGATGTTGTAGTAATGCTGATTGCTTATATAAAGTGTGGCACCCCCCCCACACCCATGGGCGTTGGACGCTCCGTCAAAATAAGCCCAAGCCCTGCTGTAATCAATAGTTTCAGGGATCACATGTGGAGGCCTGCAGCTGCTACAGTCCTCGGGAATAAGCTGATAAGTGGCAAGTGAGGCAGCAGTAATCCTATGACAGTCAATAGGAATATCGTTGAAAGTCAGATTGTTTCGGCTTGTCCATAATTCCCAGGTAACAATAAGGGGTAAGTTACGTAATTTTGAACTGTGAGCAGTGTGCTGCCACCAATGAGACCAGGCTTCAGATAAAGAGCCACCCTGCCAATAAAGTCTGCATCCCAATTCAGAAGTAATCCTGGCCCAAATGTTTTGGATGATGCGGCATTGTAAGAATAAATGGAGGGCATCTTCCCTATCATTAAGGCAGTAACAACACCTGTGTACTATTTTTAAAATAAGCATTTAAAAATAAATTACATCATATTCTATTAAGTAAATATATTAGCAAAATTATATAAAATAAGCATTAAAACACACACTTAGTTTACTTCATAATATGTTTGAAATTGATCAAATAATTGTTGTAATTCTTGTAAATATATTTTTCTTCTTCTATTTGTAAAATTTTAATTTAAAATTTGATTACATGGTTGTTTTTTTGTCTTGTGGCTACAACACCAAACAAGCGGAGCCTCAACCTTGAATCAAAGGGTCTTATGAGCTGGCCGGAGTTTTCTCCCAGGTTAAAAATGGTATTAATGATATATTTATCTTCTTTAATTAATTATTATTATATATGTTAAATGGTGTGAAACCATTACATAAAATAAAATTAGCCTTATTTGATATTCCTAATAAATTATGGTAAATTTTGCCACAATAATGATAGTATAAAAAATAAAAATAGAGTATTAATTGATATGGAATCAAGACTATGTTATATAAACTATCTAATTTATATAAATATATCTTAGAAAATGATTTAAAATAGTTCTTACACTATGACTTGATCTTAACATAGCACATGTCCTTGCATATTAACATAAAACCGAAATCTGCACTAGAAAAACTAAACTTGTAGGTAAGTAGAAAATCTAAATCTGCACTTCATAGCACAACTTAAATGATTGAAAACATGAGGAATTGGAAAAGAAAAGTGATCGAAAGATATAACATGGTATGTAATAAACCTCAAAAGAAACTTTAAACAAAACGAGCTATGTGATCTGGATTTTATCAGCTACCAGAATTAACCAAGCTCTTTTACTCTAGTGATGTTAGCATAATTGCATGTGAAAGAGTATGAAAAAACCGCATGTGCATACTTTAAAGGAGAGGAAACATAAAGGAAACCATCAAATCAAAGAACACACACAAGTGGATAACAGAGTTCAACCAGTGTGGGTTACGTCTTCAGGTCCAGTGTCAAGAGTGGGGAGGTTGCTTCATTAGTTGATGCAAGAAGATGATGAGTAAATGATGTATTCTTTGGCAATAGAAGAAATAACTCTCTTTACTAGAGTGACAGTCTCTCCATGAGAAACTATTCCATAAGAAATATCACTAATAAAATCTCTCATTCAACAAGAAAAAATATCAAACTCTCACATGAAGTGTGATGCAGGGCTAAAGACTAAGCCCACTCATATCCCAAGATTATACTAAAAAAAGAGTATACACTCTGAATTTCTCATATATCATACTCATGAACTTCAATGCGAAGCAATGCTAATTCAGGGACAGTAAATGGAAAAACAAATTCTTCATCACAACACCCAACTAATCGCTCTTACAAATAAAAAAATGTACCTGCCACAAGCATACATGTGAAACCGTAGCGTGTGCATAACATACAATAAATGTGTAGCATGTGCGTAGCATACACAGTGAATGCGTAGCGTTCTAGTGTGTTTGCGTAGCGTGTTGAGGTAGTGTGGCTCCTCCACTGAATCCTGATCTATTTCTTACTCTTGCACTCACTGGATTTGACCTCCCATGTCATTTATTGACTATACACATCAACATTTGACCAACTTATCATCAAATTCCCATCGTTGATCAATCAGGAAACGCACAGCTATCGTTGATAAAATGCGTATTCATTGTTCACACAATTCTACACAGAATCCTCCATATCTCTACCTGCAACTTCAAGCAATCTCTTAGTAGATTCTCCTTCACAACCATAATGTGACTAACATCCTTTGTTTCATCCTAATACCATGGTTAACTCTGTGTGCAAGGCAATAATACATCACCTGTCACTTCTCTAAACTCAGAGCCCGTGCTCTCTTTTCAAGTTTGACCTGCAAAAATTTCATTTCCATTTATTCTCTATTGTCAACTTCATCTGTCCAATTTCTCCTACAAAGACACAGTTCATAGTTTATATCTCTATTTGCACTCACCCAAATTCAACATGAAATTCATATGTAAGTTTCACAACCTTTTACATGGATTGTGTCACCCTATTTCTTTTTATCAAATCCATAAAATCTTAAAAGGTTTTCTACAAATCTTGGAACCCTAGAGGTTCTACCCAATTTCAACAAATAACTAGAATCTTATACATATAAAATTCTACTCAGATATTTAACCTAGGACTGAAATCACACACTAATTCTACCCAATCACTTCTTGTCAAATCCTTCATTCACACAGAAAAAAGACCTTGCTCACCCATCAAGATTCATGCAACAGTTAACCAATCACATAGATAATTATGTTCATCAAATTGCTCAATCATAGCTCATTCAACTCATAACAGAGACAAAACACATAAACCCGATGAACCTATTTTCTCATTAGAGAATAAAACTGTACATGCCCAATAAAATATTGACTCTGCTCTGTCTATGGTCTGATACATCTCTCAATGGCCATCTTGACTGAATTATCACTCTATGAGTTCAGTCCTCTTACCACTCGAGGTTTTTTAATTTGATTATTACAAATCTGAACTTATTCAGCTCTCACAACCAACTCCTACAAACCTGTAATTAATTCCTAAACTAATTTAAGAAAATCACCCTTATCTCTAACTTATGTCTCATCTAGCTACTAACTACAAACAACAATTACTCTCTTGAGTCATCCCATTTCTTTAGGGATATGTTTACATAGTTCATCATTAACTGACACCTAACAACTAAGCATATTTGATGCAGCCGAAGGCTGCAAAAACCCACATTCTCCTTATTAAAATGCATATCACATTCATTTCACAAAATTATCTTCAAATTGAGACAACTCTAATGCGGAAGCTATTTCAAATGTTGATAATTATGGTTATTAACCATAATTAAAATACCCAATTTTCCAAATTCTTTGAACTTTGGATTAAACCCAAATTACTAATCATATCCGCTCTATGAATTCTTAAATGTGATTAATTATGCACCTTAAATTCATTAATGCATATTCATATGCATTTCAACCCATAATCTGCGTGGAAGCTGTTCCTCTTCATAAAATTCACATTTATAAACTAAATGCAAATACCCATATTTCTCATTGGTATTTATCAGTTTCAATTGATATTGGTTAAACCTTAGGACTTGATCCAAGTGGATATTGGTGGCCACCCGCCTATTCCACTTGGGCCCCCATCATTGTCTCTTTCAGTTTTTCAGTTTCGGCATAATTTACTATTTTTAGCAGTTTTTCGGGTCCTGAACTTCCGGAGCCGTTTTGAGGCCCTAAACGACGTTTTTTGGGCATCGCACCTCCAGTGAATATCATTTTGTTCCAAAATGATATTTGTGGTGAAAGTTGTAGTCCTTGGATAGAGCTTTCTAATGATGTATCATGTGCGTCAAACGGAGATAGTATGCCAAAGTTACGTCCCTGGGAAGTTGAAACACCAATTTACCCAAACGAGGCCCATAGTTTTGGCGCTTCATCTCCTAGGGTTATGTTTTTGGATGTTTAGGATTCTCCATTGTTTCTAAATAATAAATAGGCCCTCGAGCCTCATTGTAACTCAATTCAGAGGCCTGTAGCCGCCACATCTCTTCTCAGAGATAG
This sequence comes from Pinus albicaulis, assembly GCA_034641835.2. Taxonomy (NCBI): domain Eukaryota; kingdom Viridiplantae; phylum Streptophyta; class Pinopsida; order Pinales; family Pinaceae; genus Pinus; species Pinus albicaulis. The sequence goes on from CM076572.1 coordinate 398,292,560, forward strand.
CTACCAGCGCCCTAGCTAGTTTTATTTCCATTCTGTCTGTAAGCAAATTTCAGTTCTTTGATATTAATGAAATGAAGTGTTATTTCCGCTGCATCTCTGTATTTATGATTATATGTTTATTCTGTTGCGTTCCTGCATAAATCCGGATCAGTGGTATCAGAGCGGTCTGCTTTTTCTCGATCCTTCTTTGCATGTCCCCAACGAGGTCGGGGTATAAGGAGCTAGGGCTTGATCTGGTGGAACCTTTGCAAGATCAACCTCGCAAACCTCGATGGACGCCCATGGGGGACGAAAAGAAAGATGAGGGAGCAGGAGATCCTATCAAAATATTGCTCGAGGAGGCCCTCGAAAGACAAAGGAACGTGATGATGGATAACTTTGCTCAGATCCTTCAACGGCTACCCACCGGCGGCGCATCTGCATCCAGCAGCCACTCTGGAGGCGCGACTCCTTTTAAGGTACGAGTAAATTTTGACATTCCCATATTTGAGGGTCAAATAGACGCAGATGCCGTAGATAGATGGTTGAATCTGTTAGAAGGATATTTCTCGGTTCATGACTTTTCAGACCGGGAGAAGATTATTTTTGCACTCCTCAAAGCTACCCCCCATGTTAAGGATTGGTGGGAAACCTACTGCGAGAACAAGGACCAGACAGAACCCTCTCTGTTCTCGGCCGTACCAACTTGGAATTCTTTCCGAGACGCCGTCAAGGAACAGTACTATCCCGTGGGGAGCTATGAGGACAAGTACATACAATGGACCACGCTGCGACAACAAAGGGATCAAGATGTGCATGAGCTGACGAATCTGTTCCATACCCTGCGCACAAAGTTGGGTATCAAAGATTCAGAGAAACATTTGGTGCTAAAGTATCGCAGCTGTCTACACAGATACATTTAGGAGGAAATGGAGTTCCTCGACATCTCCTCGCTTGGTACGACATACCGGTATGCTGCCAAGATTGAGCAAAAATTCAAACAGAAGAAGCGAGACTTTGGATCTGCGAATCAAAAGCAAGGAAAAGGTGCTTCCAAACCACAAAACAAAGGACAGAGCATGGCGGCTAAAGACAACCCATCAAAGCCACAAGACAAGAACAACACCGTAAAGCCAAAGAAGGACACGGAAAAGTGGTGTGAGTTCCATAAGAGCTCCACTCACAACACAAGTGAGTGTCGGGCCAAGCAGTCGCTAGTGGCCGAGATGAGGGCTTCTGAGTCAGATGCATGCTCTGACTCCGAATCAGAACCTGAAAAGGGGAATGAAAAAGGGAAACAGATTATTGATGCAGAGCCCAATGCCACTGTTGCCACTACAAAGATCTAGAAGGAGGAACCGAAAGATCCAGAGAGGAGGAACGTCTCTTCCACTCCCAGATGTGGGTAAAGGGCTCCCCGGTACAGTTCATTGTCGACAATGGGAGCCAAAAGAGCCTCATTTTAGCAGATGCCGTGAAGCGGTTGGGCTTGCCAACCACAGCTCACCCACATCCATACACCATCGGGTGGCTTCACCAAGGACGAGATCTCCGCATCAGCCAGCAGTGCCGCCTTCCCTATAGCATCAAGCCCTTCACGGATGAGGTATTATGTGACGTTGCTCCTATTGATGTTTCTGATGTATTATTAGGACAACCATACTTGTGGAAGCGTCATGTTGTGTATGAGTCTTGACCTCGTGCTGTTATTGTTACTTTGGGAAATAAGTTGTACAGGATACCAGAGGTACCACCTCCTGCCGCTATCTCTTTGGTTACTGCAAAACAATGTAGTAAGCTCATTTCCCAAACCAGGAAATTCGTTTTCCCGATGATCCGCCCCCAGGGCAAGAAGAAGACTGTGGCCACGACCTCCAGACAGGGCCCCTCTGCACGACAACAACAAATGGATAAGGTCGTGGAGGAGTATGGGGACATATTCACCTCACCCACAGGGGTTCCTCTGCACTGCCAGGTCAAGCACCCGATTGATCTGACCCCAGGTGCGCCACTACCCAATGGACCGATCTATCGACGCTCTGTTCTGGAAAATGATGAAATCAAGAGGCAAATTCAGGAGCTGTTGCAGAAAGGTCACATCAGACCAAGTTCATCGCCCTGTGGGAGCCCGATCGTGTTGGTACAGAAGAAGGATGGGACGCGGAGACTCTGTATTGACTATCAGGCGCTGAACAAGATCACTGTCCGGAATAGGTACCCAATCCCACGGATTGATGACCTTCTGGACCAACTCCAAGGTGCAAAATATTTCAATAAGATCGACCTGAAGTCTGGGTATCACCAGGTACCAATTGAACCCTCTGATGTGTGGAAGACTGCCTTCAAAGCTAAGGAAGGCCTTTTTGAATGGCTGGTCATGCCTTTCGGGTTGACGAATGCTCCCACAACCTTCATGAGGATGATGGACGGCATCTTGCGGCCATTCACCAACTCATTTGTAGTGGTGTACTTGGATGACATTCTGATCTTCAGCAAGACTTGGGAAGAGCACCTTCACCACATCCGACAAGTCCTCCAAACACTGCGGCAACACAAGTTGTGTGCCAATTTGGAGAAGTGCGCTTTTGGCATGACCCAGGTTCAATATCTGGGATACATTATTGATGAAAGGGGGTGCATGTGGATCCAGCCAAGATCCAAGTCATTCGGGATTGGCCAGCCCCGACTACTATAACAGAGCTTCGCAGCTTTCTGGGTCTTGCTAATTTCTACCGTAGATTCGTGTTGGGATTCTCTCATATCACTTGGCCCTCGAGTCAAGTCACCAAAGGAGGAGGGAGAGCAAAATTCTTTGGTTTTAACTCACTGCATATGCTCAAAGAATTGAAAATCGCTCCGTTTCGCCTCAAAGGCTCACTCTACTGCATTTGCAGCAGCCCATTTGAGATCGAGACAGACAAGTCTTTTACCATGCTATCAGCGCCTACTCAACAGGGGCATCCAGTGGCATATCACAGTGAGACATTGTCCGAAACAGTTCGCACGTATCCCACTTATTAAAAATAAATATATTCCATTGTGCAGGCTTGTCAACAATGGAAGCATTACATTTTAGGGAAGGAAACAATCATCCACATAGACCACTGACCCCTGCAGGTCATACAGACCCAGGGGAAGTTGCAGAATGATCGCCATCAAAAGTGGTCCACATATATGCAACAGTTTAATTTCAACATCAAGTACAAGAAGGGTAGCACCAATAATGTTGCAGATCATTTCTCACCCGACCACCGATCACGCCACCAATCGGCTCAACTCTCAGGCACGAGACTTCCGATTGGCCGCTTCATGAGAGTGACCTTTAGACTAACCACACTACAAGGCACTCTGGGGCACGCGTACCTCCAAATGCCACCTCCAAGATGCACTTATGTCACCTGGGACACTCTCAGGTTCCTTCCAAGTAGCGTGCCAAGACAGATATGGGAAGCACACACTTCACACTTCTAGGTTGGCATTTCAGGGTTTCCAGAAAATAGTAGCAATACTAAGGTATATTTCTATCAAACAACCTTCAAAGGATGCTCTAGAAGCACATCAGATCCTGCACTGCTTGTGCCATTGCCAAACCGACCATCAAGAAGCAAGGCCTATATACTCCACTACCTACCCCTAGTCGACCTTGGGAATCCATCTCCATGGATTACATGTCAGGCCTTCCCTCTACTAATAATGGCAATGATTGTGTTTTCATGGTCGTTGACAGATTCTCGAAGATGGCCATTATGGTGGCCTATAAGAAGAATATCACAGCAGAAGCTACTGCTAAACTCTTCTTTGAACGAATATGGGTACACTTTTGGATCCCACCGTCTATCATATCAGATCGGGATAGCAGGTTACTCAGCACATTTTGGTCCAGCCTCGGTCAATGATGGACACAAAGCTCACCAAGTCCACAGCTTTCCATCCCCAAACAGATGGCCAGACAGAGGTCGTCAACAGAATGATTGTACACATTCTGCGCATGCACAATTCAAAGCATCCACGCACATGGGACGAGAGCCTCCCTTATGTACAACATAGTTATAACCGGGCTCTCCACAGTTCAATTGGCCATAGCCCCTTTCACGTGGGCTTGGGATTCCAGCCACTATGTCCCATTGACGTAGCGTTACTTTTGGTAAATGCTTCGTGCCGATTCAAATAAGCATCTAATCTGGTTGATAAAGCAAGTAGGATAATCGAGCGCATTCAACACATCCGCCACAGTTCATGATATATTGGATAGAGCCAATGCGAAGTACAAGCAGCGCCATGATCAACACCGAGTGCCACACAACTTCCAGGTGGGCGACAAAGTATGGTTGCATTTGCAGAAGGAGCGCCTCACTGGACCTCACCGCAAGCTTCGCCCACTCCAATACGGGCCGTACACCATCACCAAGGCTGTAGGGAACAATGCTTTTGAGCTTAGTATTCCACCATTCCTTGGTCTGCACCCAGTCTTCAATGTGGATCGCCTTCATCCTTACTTCCCACCTCTACTGGACACTTCGGACATTACAAAACAACTCACACCAACAGAGTTAAACCCAGAATGCATGGAATAGACCACCATAGATTGTATCATGGACATGCAAATTAAGAACACTCGCCAACAGAGGATCCAACTGTATCGGGTTGTCAAAGCTGGCCAACTCCTGCACCAAGGAAAGTGGTTCACCAGGGACCAAGTTCAGCAGAAATTTCCTCATCTCATGGAGGAACTTAACGCAATGGGGACCATTGCTTCCTAAGGGGGAGGAATGATCCAGGTGGATATTGGTGGTCACCCGCCTATTCCACTTGGGGCTCCACCATTGTCTATTTCAGTTTTTCAGTTTCGGCACAGTTTACTATTTTTAGCAGTTTTTCGGGTCCTAAACTTCCGGAGCTGTTTTGAGGCCCTAAACGACGTTTTTGGTATCATTTACTATAATTGATCATCTAATTTGTCCTGATAATTAAATCTCTTGATAGCTGGCTGATGGCTGTGGCATCAAACGAGAAGAACAAACTCTTCACCCCACCACAGTTGTCCAGCCGATCCACCATGACAGCAGCTGTCGACCCTTGGGGCTGCTCGGTTTGTCCCAGAGCACCACAATAGTCCCCCTGACCATTGTAACTCAGTTCAGAGGCCTGTAGCCGCCACATCTCTTCTCAGAGATAGCTACCAATGCCCTAGCTAGTTTTATTTCCATTCTGTCTGTAAGAAAGTTTCAATTCTTTGATATTAATGAAATGAAGTGTTAATTCCGCTGCATCTCTGTATTTATGGTTATATGTTTATTCTGTTGCGTTCCTACATAAATACGGATCATAAAATAAGCCAAGGTAGACAGACAACTAATGGAAAATTTTGAGAAAGAGATGAAGGAGCAGCTAGATAATTATGACAAGAATTTGTCAAAGGCCAAAAATATGTTGAAGAGAAGCATTCCCTTGAGGAGGGTGGCAAAAATCACAAGGAAAATGAATTTTTGGTTATATTCTGAAAGGAAGAAACTCAAAGGACAGTTCAAAGAGTTGGAAGACCAAATGGAAATGACTCAAGATGAACTGAAGAAGAGAGGACTGAAAATGAGAGTGGTAGAGGAACCTGAAGGCCAACATATTGTTAATGAAGAAGAAGCACCCAAGGACTGAGAAGTTGAGATAAAACATTTTTTTTAAGTTTAAAACTTGTAGGTGACACCAATTTTGGGTTAGAAGGTCAATTTTTGAAGAAAACTACCAAATCTGTAGTTTCATCCATATCAGGCAGTTTCATAGCAAGATGCAGGCTTGGGGGCGGAAATTTGCTACAAAACTTCTGAAGAATGATTTTTTTCTTTAAAATCAGTTTTATGGAGGTCCAAGGAGGGAGTTCGATGGTATTTATCTATTTTGAGCTAAGAAAAACCTTTTGACTAGCAGAGGTGGAAGAAAAGAAGGTTAAAGGGCATAAATGGGAACGCTACGAAACTGCCTAAAGATGCTATGTTTTGCAGCGAGGTATTTTAAAGAGTTTCGAAGGTTTGAAAGGCATATATAATATCAGCTAGCCATATGGAGGCATCCAAACATATAGTGGGCCATCCCAACAGACATACATTACTTGGCATGTGTGTCATTCATACAAATAATCATGAAGACAAAGTTCTCGATAATGTTAATCTTTTTCCTAAAAAATAGGACAATTGTTGCTAAATTCTTGGGGAGTACATTCATGTCTCGGTCATGGAGAATGCCACTAGAGCATCTCATCTCTATCTATGTAATTGTTCCACTATTATATAAGTGGGTGAAATAAATGTAAGTAGAGTCTTATTAGAAGAGTGAGTCTTAAACAGATAGGTGTCATTTTATGTTCCAGAAATGTAATTTTTAGTTATGATTAGGTGTCAAAGTCATGGTTCGATGATATAGCCAGCTGGGCAGATCCTATGTAAGAAAAAAATATCTATTTATAGATAGGAGATTGAATAAGAAAGGGTTGGAGAATGCTTTGACACAACTACTATTGTAAATTTTTTCATATAAGTAATAGATAGACAGTGATTATTTCCTACTTCACCTAGGATTCTTGATATGTTTCAATGAGTTTATTTGCTTCTTTTATATCGTGCTTCCAGTGATATTGATGTTAAAATACTCAGAATTCATGTCATACATGCTCTGACTTCCTTTTAGCTTTGAGTTACTGATTATTCCCATCTGTTAATGTTTTTCTATCATTGAAATAGAAAAAGCCTCAGTTTCCATAAGTAGGAATGATTGTTATTGAATCCCTTTTACTCACTCCATGAGCCCAATGGTAGTTGAATCTTCCCTATTTTTCACTTGCAATCACATACACTAAAACACTCACAGAGTTAGCCATCTGTTTTAAGACCTAATTGAGTAAATCCCTTGATAAGTTGAGAGAGCCCTATCAGGCTAAAGAGGCTAATCCTCAGTCAAAAGTTGGTTTGAAAGAGTTAAGTTCTAAGTTGTCTGGTAGAGCAGCCCATTAGTACCAATTTAGACATAACACTTTGTGTCATAATTTGATATCTTTACAATTCTCACACTTCCTGATGTCAGTAGAAACATTATGGTTTGATTCTAATGCTAACACTCATTGTGTTTCTTTTTTTATATATTAGAAGAATCAAAATGGAAATTGGAACTTCCTCAAGATAATTTAGTCATATTAAAACCCATTTAATACTTATATTCACATTTCTTAGTTTTTATTATACACATTCTATGTTTTGGTTTATTTTCTATGAATACTCATTTCAGGTAATAAATCATACTCATTGCAAAAGAGAGGTAATAAATCATACTCAACGCAAAAAAGACCTTTCCTTTGATGTTTCCAGCTCTGGTGTAATGCTAAGTCAACTTGTTCCTCCTTTTACCGGGTCAATGATTTTCGTTAATTGCTTTTAATGCATATATTTCCTTTGCAACTTAACCCTTTATAAAGGCTGTGAGTCTCTTTTGTATCAAAAATCTTATTCTCGCCCGGGCAAGACTTAATAGTTCAGTTCTTGTTTTATGTAATACAAACTCCTCTTGTAATATACCTATGTTATAAGTTTTATCTTTCCACTTTAACCTTTTCATTTTCCAAAAGAAACTTTCAACTTTTGTTGAATATGGATAGTAATATCATATTTTAATTTTACTTTATTTGAACCATATTTATATTTTTCACTTTCCAAAAGAAACTTTGTTGAATATGGATAGTAATATCATACACACATATATATATATTAACAACATTTATTTTTTTCACTCATTGTTTGTAGTTATATTTTCCACTCATTGTTTGTGGATGGTAGGTAGTTTAATTTGTTTACAACTTTGAAATTTAGATTAATTGTATTAAAAAAAAAAAAAAAACTTTACCATATTATAATTTTTTTCTTTAAGGGAAAAACGTTTACTACATGATAAATCTATATAAAATTTATTCTATAAACGACCTTATTGATTCTATTATATAAATTTAAACCTTATAAACAAAAATTACACGTGTAATATTTCATTATAAAAATTATCTATGGAAATTTGAAATATATATATATATATATATATATATATATATATATATATATATATATATATATATATTTATTTATTTATTTACTAAATTTATTTGCCATCTAACCACATAAATAATTAATTTACTCTATATATTATTTTACTTTATATACTAGTTTATTTTGGTCTCCACTTTTCTATACAAAATTCCATTTAAACATGTGAGCAATATATTGACATTCTAGTTTCTAGCTAGTTTTATTTAGAGCACATAAATAATTCTATTTTATTTTGGTGTCCACTTTTCTATACAAGATTCCATTTAAACATGTGAGCAATATATTGACATTCTATTTTCTAGCTAGTTTTATTTAGAGCACATAAATAATTCTATTTTATTTTGGTGTCCACTTTTCTATACAAGATTCCATTTAAACATGTGAGCAATATATTGACATTCTATTTTCTAGCTAGTTTTATTTAGAGCACATAAATAATTCTTTAACAACAGATAGTATAATTAATTTACCTTATATATTATTTTACTTTATATACTATTTTATTTTGGTCTCCACTTTTCTATACAAGCTTCCATTTAAACATGTGAGCAATGTATTGACATTCTATTTTCTAGCTAGTTTTATTTACAGCACATAAATAATTTTTTAATAATAGATAGTATGGTATTTTTTTTTTAACAAAAAATTACAATAGAAAAAGATAGTAACTTCAACAATTATTTGAAAATTTTATTTGAAAAATTAATATTGAAGTATTTGGTTCTCTCAACCTTACACTGCATGCAATTCTCTTTTCTTTATTTTATGCTATTTGTTCCTCTTCATTCTCTTTTATATTCTCAACAAAACATGAGACAAAAGCAAGCAGAGAATATTTTTATATTTCACCCATCTACTACTCTTTTGGTGGTTAATAATTGATTGCACCTCACCAACAAGTGGCAGGTAGTTATTTTCTCATTAATGAGCTCTTGTTTCCCACTCTTGAGGACAACTCCCTGTATTCTAGGAAACAATTAATTGATCAATATCATAATATCTCAATTAAATATAATCACCCATATTATATGCCTAGGACTTATTGATGGGTAATAGCACTTTCTACAATAAATTGCAGTTTTTTTTCTCTTTCAGCGATTTATACTTAATAATTAATTTTCCAAATTTCTTTATATAAAAAAATAAACCATAATAAATACAAATTATAATTATTTATTACATTTAGTTTAAGGGGAGAGGGAAGAAGGGTTATATTATAGAAATATATATTTTAGAGGATTAAAAAATTCCAAAGTTTAAATTCATATTTTGATCTAGGTGGATATTGGTGGCCATTCACCTATTCAACTTGGAGCCCCAGTATTTATTTCTACCAGTTTCCTATTTTTCAACATAGTTTTCTATTTTGACATTTTTCTATTTTTAACATTTTTCTGGTCCTAAACTTCTAGAGCCATTTCGAGGCCATAAATGGAATTTTTTGGGCGAACAGACGTTCTAGAAGTAAAAAGTTGTTATCCTCGAATAGAACTTTCTAATGGGTTATCATGCCTAGCAAAAAGAGATTGTATGCCAAAGTTATGACCCCACGATGTTGGCATTCCATCTAACCCCATTGAGGCCCATACCTTCTTGTTATTCATCTCCCTGGGTTAGGGTTTTGGATGTTTAGGATTTCTCATTATTTATTCATGATAAAAAGGCCTTTGAGCCTCATTTTAACACAGTTCATAAAGCATGTATTCATCAAGTCTCTTCTTAGAGATGAACTACCATCACTCGAGCTAGTTTACTTTCATTCTTCAGGTAAACAATTTACAACATTTTCTTTTATTTTGAAGTTCAATTTCACTGTATTTCTATGTTTCTATTTTAAATATGTATTCCATTTTTTTCCTTTCTAAATTCGAACCAATGGTATCAGAGTATTTTTTTATTTCTCCATTTTTCTATGCATGTCCCCAACAAGGTTAGCATATAATGAGTTGGGACTTGAATTTCTTGAACCCTTTCCATACCATCCTCACCAAAACTAATGGCCTCCCGTGGAGAAAGAAAAGAAATACGAGGGAGTAGGAGATCCTATCAAATTGTTGCTCGAAGAAGCCCTCAAGTGATAAAGGAATAAGAATATGGATAAATTTTCCAATATCCTTTGTTAGATACCAATGGGTGTAGCATCTTTATCCAGTAGTCACTTCGAAAGTGTCACCCCCTTTAAATTTCAAGTTAATTTTGACATTCCCATATTTGAAGCCCATATTGATGCAAATGCTCTAGATAAATGGTTAAATCTACTAAAAGGATATTTGTTGGTCTATAATTTTTCTGATAGAGAAAATATTACTTTTGCACTACTTAAGTTTGCCCACATGTCAAGGACTAGTGGGAAACTTACTGTGAACAAAGGGTCAAGGAGGAATCCTCACTATTTTCAGTTGCACACTCTTGGGACTCTTTCTAAGATGTTGTTAAGGAACATTATTTCCTTTTTGGAAGCTATGAAAACAAGTACATAAAATGGACCACAATATGGAAAGACAGGGACTAAGAAGCACCAGAGTTCATGAATATATTTCATACCCTACGCAAGAATTTATGTATCAAGGACTCTTAGCAAAATTTGGTACTTAAGTACCATGGCTATTTTCACAAATACATCTAGGAAGAAATGGATTTTATGTATTTCTCCTCACTTGGTGTAGCATACAATTATATTGTCAAGAAAAAGTATAAATTTAAACAGAATAAGCAGGACTTTGGATTTTCAAATATGAAATAGGGAAACGGAACCCCTAAACCATAAAAAAAGGATAGATACAAGGTGTACTGACCCATGACAACCCATTTAAGCCACAAGAAAAGAATAACAATGGGATAAAAGAAATACATAGGAAAGTGTTGAGTTCCACAAGAGCCCCACTAACAACACAAGTGAATGTCGCACAAAACAATCACTAATGGTTGAGCTAAAAGCCTCAAAATAAGTGATTATTCTAACTCTAAACAAAAACCCAACAAGGGGAAACAAATCATTGATCCAAAACTCAACGCCACCATTTCCACCACCAAGGTTAAGAAAAGTGAGCCAAAATATCTAGAGGAGGGTGAGCATCTTTTCTATTCACGGATATGGGTGAAGGGTGAACTATTTTAGTTCATTGTCAATAGTGGGAGTCAAAAGAAACTCAAAAAATTAGAGATTGTTAATTAGTTGGGCATGTTGACAACAATGCACTTGCATCCATACTCCATCGGGTGGCTCCAACAAGGATAAGATCTTTGTGCCTACTAGAAATGTTGCCTTCCCTACAATATCAATCCTTTCACAGACAAGGTATTGTGTGATGTATCTCTCCTTGAATTTTGTGATGTTTTATTAGGCCAAAAATACTTTTTGGAAGCTGTTGGTGAGGTAAATCCCCTCTGCGGACACAGGCGATCCCACTAGCCCTAGAGTGGGTCTAGCCACAAACAAGACACGCTATAACATTGATTCTTAGTTAACGAATGGACGTAGATTCGATAGATAACTTACCATATGTTTTGCGTTGCTCTTGTCATCGGAAGAGTGGCTGCCTCTCGCTCCTGGTTTGACAAATCATGATCCACTCGTTCTCACACTCAGATACCTGCACATACACAAGAAACTAAGACGATATACAACATACTATTTCGCATCAGTAACTATTAGTCAGTTGAAGAAGACTAAATCAATTGCATCAATAAACACAACACAATGATGGAACCAATACCATAGTCGAGTATATTAATGAAAGGAAGGAAGAGTACAACCAAGCTTCGATGTTGCGGTCTCCTCCAATAGGATTCCAGTAGAGTGCGCCTCATAAAGGCTCATCGGGAATTCGGATGGGCGGTCTCTCTACGAAATTCTCCTTGGTTCTACCTTCTCAATAATGATTACTGAGCTATAGTATCTCTTCTCCAAGTTCAGCTTCTTGGCTATATGTTCAGCTAGCTTTCATAAAGGAAGAAGGCCTATTTATATAGAGGGAGAGGGAGAGGTCAGGATCCCTATAATCATGGAATGGATACCTATCTTCTAGGAGAGTTCCATGGGAGGAGGAAACCACTACCTAAAGAGGGAGATTCGTGGCTCATCAGATTAACCACTTCCTGTGACTCATCCCTGAGGTGGTTAAAAGAAACTTCCACCTCTATTTTGTTAAAAAAAATTCCCAAAAAGACTGGCGTGGGAAAAAAAAAGAGACAGAGCACCAGCTAGCATGGGCTCTAGTGTACATCCTCCACATTGGCGTGAGGGGTGAACTGGCTACCCACGCCAATGCCAAAATATAGGTTTTTGTGGGCTTTCTGAGGAAATTTTCAACAGGAGAAATGATGTCCTTATGCAGAAGGATGCAAAGAAGGTGTTTACAGAGTATGACACTGCTCACAGGTCACGAGACAGGCCCTCCAATATGTCGGGCGAGGGATTGCAGGGACAGTGAGAAAATTTTGTGTAACGGATGCCCCCTAAAGCATGAGGTCTGGGAGAGAGGGATGGGTGAAATGCTTTATGAGAATGCGTTCGACCCAAACACTGCTGTCAGAAAACCTGCAATTACGAATACAACTGATACATCTGATACATGACATGTGGCATGGGCGAAGCCATCCATAATAGAGTTCATAAACAGTGAGATTCGAGGTATGGACACAACCATCCAACAGTAGGGATCAACAAATAGACTCAGGTATGGTCACAGCCATCCAATCAGAAGAGTCATATAATAAGTCATAGTAATCCACAAAGAACCCGCAGCCTGGGTTTCATCAGACAAAACCCAGGATCTTGCGCTCCATCTCGACCCGAACAAAGTACAATTTCGAGCATGCGAATATGTCAGCTGAAGTCGAACATGCAAGAACATTGTCTGATTACTAGCCAATGATGAAAGTTGTTAACATACGCAAGAGAAACCACCAATAATGACAATGGCTCTCAAGGTATGAAAGGTACAATCCACAGAATGTGAACAGTGATCTGACGTCGAACACCCACAGAGTCAGTTGATCGAAGGCCAATGATGTGGACCTTGCATCGAATGCGAAGGACCTGCCATTAAGTCATGCAGGTTCCAAGGTACCTAAGGGGAGTCATTAGATCAACTTCCTGGATAATGATCTGGAGTTGACAGGAAGTGACCTTGATAGAAGGTGGGCCATAATATTTCCCACATCATCAACACGAGACAGTGGAATATGATGTTTATGAATCAAGACCAATAGAGAATCACAGGGAGGTTGAAAAATTTAGAGGAAAATTTCTCTTGAACATATCAGCAACACAACACTGGATTTGGCAGCATTTGACATCAAGGGATCTAAGGTCATGGTGACGTGGCAAAGAGTAGATGAGCGGTCAAAAGAGATTACCCAAACCCATGGAGGCAAAAAAATAACGAGATGAGATGTCCTCAACCCGACACGAATGTAGACAAGTGCCATACTCAAGAGTGACATACTACCAACACGACTATAATATGGTTCCATTTTCCCCCACCATTTCTGGCGAGTACCCCAATTATTTTTGAAAACAAGCTTGAAGGGGATAGCATATGCTTGCGATGTAAGTTTTTCCTTTGGAAAAATCCAACCTAGTACATTTTACGAGCCTTAGGAAGGAGGAACTCGAATAACGTCATGACGACGGAGTCCAATGTCATCAAGTTTTAACGAGTCTGACAAAGGGAGAACTCGAAATCTTTTCATGTTTAGAGAGTTTGAAAAGAAGGCAGAAAAGAAAACTCCAGTAGTCCCTTTTCGTAGGTAGTCTCACAAATCCAAAAAGGTAGAAAAATGTGTCTGAGAGAACCTCTTAGTCATGATCGACTAAGGTATTCCTTTTTCGTAAATAATCTATCCTAGCCCGAAAAAGGGGTAAACATATACTGCGTAGATATCATTTCACAGCCCATTTTAACGAGTTCAAAACGAGAAGAGACTCGGCAATCTTTTCAGTTTTAGAGAGTCAGAAAAGAGTTGAAAGGTGACTCCAGTAGTGACTTTTTCATGTTTTTACCGAGTCCGAAAAAGTATCAAATACAACTCGTTTCTTCGTCATGACCATGTGAAAAGTTGTCGCTGCATAAAAATACGTGTGTAAAATGTATTCCTTGAAAATAACATGATAAAATAATCGAAAAATATGTTTTAAAACCTAATTTAAGATTTCGAAAAGTTATAAAAGACCATAAGTGGTAAAAATTATTTACTTTTCACTTTTACCTCTTTGCAGAGCAACAGTGACCCGTTTTCCTTGCGATCTTCTGGCGACGATTGTGAACAATCCAGTGAACCAATCTGGATTCTGTTAGTTTCAGGTAAGAGCTGACACCATTTTCTATATTTTGAGTTATATTTCATTACCTTTAATTGTCATTTTGAATCCCTTAGGAGAGGATTTGTAAAAACTAGGGCATCACGGTTGGCGTGAGTTTCAAGCACGGACCCGGGCCAATCGACCCCTTTTTACATGGGGGTCGTGCCAGGTGGCGCGATTGTTAACAAAACATTCGCGCCAACTGCGCAACCCAAAATCCGCCTTAATTTCAAGAAAATGCAACCATTTGATTACAAATTTTAATGCCTAAGGAGACTTACAATGTTCATATGAACAATGCATGTAGGTACAAAGCAGAAAATATGGTAATTGAGTGGAAAGAGAGAGAACATAGTGAGGAGGATGAACAGGACATGGAAAATGAACAATGCATGAATTCCCTCAGGAATTGTGGGCTCAAGAAATTCTTCCTGACACGGTGACTCTGGGCTCAACACCGAATTGCTTCAATATTTGATAAGCATTTGGGACTAAGATCAAGAAAAATTTGTACTTTGGGATCAGGAACTTGAACTTGAAGTATCTGATGTGTATTCATCACTGGGTTTTCGCATAGGGGTGCAGTCCCTATCTTGACCGGTACCCGTCCTTCCAAGGAAATCATGGAAATGGTAATTGATAGGGTGTGCCGAGGGGCATGAAAAGGAATAGGGAGTGGCAAAGTGGACATCCAAACTATCCCTGATCTGGCACTAAGAGTATTGTTTCACACTATCAGGCAGGCTGCGAGATCGCAGGCACCTCATGAGGCCACGAAGACACTACTACTTCTTGCCTCAGAGTGTATGAACCCGACTCTCTTCAACTGGGTTGAGGCCGTGACTATGAACATCAAACGGTAACTCACTAAGTGCAAGAAGAAAAAACTAAAGCAGTTTGGGTATGGATTGATTCTAGTATCGTTATTCTTGGAACGATTACCCATATTCCAGCGTCTGGAGGTTATCGTCCCGATGCCACCACCCAGAGAGCCACGGATGGCTCAATGGGAAAAATTGATGCCTAGATCAGGGGGTGGCCAACAGATGTCCTGGAGGCCACAATTTTATGATTGGCTCCGACGACAACTGATTGTCGTGGAGGATTTGCCCTACGTTGGCACAGACTTCACCGGAGACCCAGACCTCCTGCTCCCAGAGGGAGAGGATTGGGACGAAGAACTAGGTGAGACTCATTTTTTATATTCATGAGTTTATAATTTTTTGTTATATATGCATGTTCTAACAGTTATTCTTATATGTATGCAGATGTTGGCCCAGAGCGTCCTGCAGGTATGTGGCCAATAGAGAGGCGATTTCCTCGCAATTTCAATCCTCATGGTGAGGGTGGCGAGGAGGATATAGTGCAGAACTTGGAGGGGATTGCCCGTGGGGTCCCAGACTATGCTCTCTTGGATGATGTGCCTTGGGCCTATCAGAGGCACATTGTAGGAGTGCGGAGTCATATCCACCACTTGCTGAGGCAGTTGGTGCAGGCAGCAACTTGCTATCATGAGCACCACACTGATTAGGCACTTAGGCTTTATTTCTGTACATTTTTGAGAGACATGTTGTCTCACGATGTAACCGAAACAGACATATATATTTTTTGGGTTTTATGATGCACACGTTGCAAACAAACGATATATATATATATATATATATATATATATATACATCTATTTTCCTGCACAAATCTTTGTACATGTGATGATGCTTGTTACAAATTATGCAAATACCTAATACAATGTTTAGCTAATGTATCAGTTAAATAATATGCATAATAAGTAATGACCCAAGAATTAGGAAAAAATATTCACAAAGGATATAAAACCAAAAGATTTCATTTTTATGCAAGCTCGAAAAGTAAACTATGCTTGTGATTGGTTTCATGTTGACACAAGCTTGAAACAAAAGTAAACTATGCTTGAAAAATAGGCATGCCCCCCAGCATGATGACTCAATTCGAGGTGTACATGCCCCCCAAACTTCATTCCATAGGAATGGAGTGAAGGTTCAAAAAATGATATCAAGAGAAAGACTCGACTTGAATTTTACGAGATCTAGAAAAACTCGAATTGAACGGGAACGTGTTTCATTACTTTAATGAGGTTGACACATTAAAAGAACCATCCTCGAAACCTAATTCATTTTTTTAACGAGTTTGACATAGAAGACGAACTATCATTGAAATAGCTTGTTTCATTTTTTAAGGAGCTTGACACAAGAAAACGACCTATGCTTCGACGACCTTTCATTATGACGAATAAGAGGTCATAGATTCCAAGAGGTTCGTAGCTGATGGGAGAACAACATCTTGAAAATCAGGACCCAATGCCCCCAGCACACGATGCACAACGACACCATCACTGACTGTGGGCACAAGACAGGTAGCCACATAATTAACCTGCGGCAGGGAAGATACAACTAGCGGATAAAGACCTGGAAGGGATGATGGTGGACCAGATGTCATGTCAGGACCAATGAATGAAAGCTGATCAATGGTCATGATATGACCTTTGTGTGGAAAATAGATCACATGAAAGAGGGAGGAGACAACTGCCCCCATGACATAAATATAGTCGCACCCCAAGAGTAAATTTAAATCTAAGGGGCTTGAAACAACCATCACGTCGATATGGATGATTTTTCTTCCCAAAGTAATAGGCAACTTCAGAAGGATCCCTAACAGTTGGTTGGTTCCTCTGTTAAAAGCCAACAGATTCTGGGTAACAGGCATGAGCAGTGGAGAACCAAAATCTTGCCAAGTAGTTGAAGACAGAATACTAACAGACGTACCATCATCTATAATAGTTTTAAGTACAAACAGACCAAAGGTTTGTACCATGATATCAAAAGGCACACAAGAAGGAAGGCGGTATCCTGCAAATCGACTCCAATCGAAGGAAGCGACAAAACTACTTGGAGGGGATACCATCAAACTGAGATGGTTTTCCCCCAATGTTACCAAAGCAAGAGGAGCACTCTCCCGGACTTCCATCATGGGATTAGGAGGAGCAACTTCTTGAACTACAGGGACAGAAGAATATTTCTCCAAGTCCGAAGAATCTGAAGAAACAAGAAGAACATGAGGGGGAAAATATCCACTCTCAACGGAAAAGACCTAATGAACCATAGATGGGGTTAGATCGACTGATTCCTCGACCAATGGTTGGTCGGGAACAGATTCTTGAACTTGAATCTCTGGAGGAATGGGATCAAGCAAGGATGACGCTTGACTGAGTGTGGAATCAACTAGCGGAGGACTCAAAGAAAGCTTCTGGTAACCAGCCGGAAGGCAGGGTGCAGAGACAGTAGAGTTGTCCAACACTCTCCTAGCTTCATCCATATATAGACAAAGATGAATGGGATTATGCCCTTCACACAACTTACAGGGATTAGTAATCGTACCCTGTTTCTTATGAGTCTTACCAGAGCTAGTCAAAGATGTGTTACCAATATGACTTCCAGAAGTAAAAAGAAACGGCAGATGGTCGTCAGACCATGCGTCAAGTACCTTTGGAATGCCAGGGCAACCTTGAAGCAAATGGTTACCTTTGAAGAGCATACAAGGGAATTTGACTTTCTGTGGAAGTTTGGATGGTTCTGCAAGGGAAGGTTTCTTAAGCACAGTAGTTGCAGTATTAGCCTCTCGCTTATCTGACTTCTTCTTCTTTGTCTTATTCTTCTTCTTCTTAGCCACCTGGTTATTGGAATCCAGACTTTCACCAGGTGAAGTAGAAGAGGAGGATGAAGAAATAGGTGAAGAAGGGGAGAGGTCCACCTTAGAAGCAACATGATGTTGTTCTGGTGGAGGAGACGGCTGTATGGTGGACGGAACACTCGGGACCACCGAGGTTGAAAATAACCATACAGGCAACCCAACAGTTAACCCAGGCAGGGACAACGTTTCCATATAAGGAGCACCAACATTCCCAAAAGCAGGAAATGGAACATGATTCCCTTCAAAAGGGATTCCTAGGTTAGTGAACTCTGAAAACATTGCCATCAGAAACAACTTTAAAACAACACCCTAAGGAAACTAACTTTAACCAGGAATATTTCGTAGGCAGTTAATTTTTAAGACATTGAAACAAAACTCTGTCGTTTCATATTTTAAGAGTCGAGAAACAGGAAAAAGATGACTCTATCACTTTCAGGTTGAGACAAGCATGAAAGGAAAAGTGCTCGATGACCTTTTAAAATTTATGGAGTCAGTAAAGATCGAAAAATGACTGCTCAGGTAGTCTAGGTAAAAGGGTGTACCAGGTTCCCGTGAACTGCCATATACACCTTGGTTACAAAATGAAAGAAAAATAAACCAAGGAATTAACATACGTGTAGGTAGTCTCCCCTAATTCTATGTTTGGTGTATCACGGTTACAAGGTGGCAGACTCGGCTTCCTACAAATAAAAGGGTTGAAACCAAGAGGGGTTTCCCTTTGTATACTCGATGGTACGGGGAGCACAAGTCCGTACTAGTGCTCTCTGTAGCCAGATGGCGAGCGACAGCTGCTAGGTTTAAAGACGTTAGAACACATCTCTAAATTAGACCACTAAATGTTTCGTTAGGTTTCAATGTTGCCTTAGGTTAATTCAATAAATGTTATGTTGATCTTGTATTTATGTTTCAATTCCAAGGTCCTACGAATGTTGGATCTCACAAATCCCTAAATGCAAGCTACATGCAATAAAATACCATTTCATTCGATGAAAAGATATCTACGAGAAATTTAGGAGCTTTCAAGCGATTGGAAACAATAAGAACATTCAAAAACATCCACTATGCAAGCTAATGAAAATGAGAAATCTTTCCTAGAATTTCCAATGCTAGTTATGCGAAAGACTTTCAATTCCACAATGAAAACAAGAACGCAAGAAAAACATTTTTTTTTTCAATGTAATAGAGAAAACAGTGCACTAAATGACATGAAAAACAAACCTCCACACTAGTTCGAGAATGCCAATGCAGTATTCGAAGCGAAACAATTCAATCAACTCACAAGAAAACAAAACAAAACTCAAACCAATGTCACAATCTCTCAAATCGAAGAAAGATGTCAAAACAGATCCATGCAAGTAGTGTAATATATGCTTGGAGTGACAAGAAGAAAAATTGAATGAAAGAGGAAAGACTCACTCAATACTCATTCCACCAAATGCAATCACTCAAAATGGATCTAGGGAGCTAAATTCAATCAAACAAGGAACGAAGGTGGTTGTGAAACAAAAGACCGAAGTTCCTACAGGAGGCTCAGCATACCAAAGCACTAGAAAACCCTAAGGCCATGATGCTGACAAGAAATGGACAAACAACCAAAGGAAGGAGGTTGTTCATTGTCACAAAAAATTCCAAAGCACTCAAAGCAAGTCAAGAAAACACCTAGAGACACTAGTAATGACAAAAAACTCGAAAACAGGGAAAACCCTAGCACCTACAGGAAATGGCACGACTGTTTGGCTGTAATCAGCGCCAGACAGGGGATGGCGCGAGTGATGAATTGGAAACAAGCACCAATGGCCGTGACTGTCAGATTGGAAACCGCGCCAATCAAGCCAACCCTAGAATTTTTTTTGGAAAAACAGAGGTCATATCTGATCCTCTGGGGCTGAACAGGGGTCTAAGACTCAGAAAAACAACTAGAAAAGGCAAGCTAAGAAAGAAAAGACCAAGAATAAGACCTAATGGATGAAAGACAAACTCACACTGATCCCCAGTAGAGTTGCTAATTTTTTGGTGAGGTAAATCCCCTCTGTGGACAGAGGCGATCCCACTAGCCCTAGAGTGGGTCTAGCCACAAACAAGACACACTATAACATTGATTCCTTGTTAACGAATGGATAGAGATTCCATAGATAACTTACCGTATGTCCTGCACTGTTGTTGTCTTCGGAAGAGTGGTTGTCTCTCGCTCCTGTTTTGACAGATCACGATCCACTCATTTTCACGCTCGGATACCTGCACATACACAAGAAACAAAGACGATACAAAACATACTATTTCGTATCCGTAACTATCAGTCAGTCAAAGAAGACTAAATCAATTACATCAATAAACACAACACAATGATGGAACCAATACCATAATCGAGTATATTAATGAAAGGAAGGAAGAGTACAACCAAGCTTCGACGTTGCGGTCTCCTCCAACAGGGTTCCAGTGGAGGGCATCTCACAAAGGCTCATCGGGAATTCAGACAGGGCTCTCTCTATGGAATTCTCCTTGGTTCTACCTTCTCAATAATGATTACTCAGTTATAGTATCTCTTCTCCAAGTTCAGCTTCTTGGCTATATGTTCAGCTAGATTTCATAAAGGGAGAAGACCTATTTATATAGAGGGAGAGGGAGAGGTTAGGATCCCTATAATCATGGAAGGGAGACCTATCTTCTAGGAGAGTTCCATGGGAGGAGGAAACCACTGCCTAAAGAGGGAGATCTGTGGCTCATCAGATTAACCACTTCCTGTGACTCATCCTTGAGGTGGTTAAAAGAAACTTCCGCCTCTAATTTGTTAAAAAAAATTCCCAGAAAGGTTGGTGTGGGCACAACAAAGAGACAGAGTGCCAGCTGGCGCGGGCTCTAGTGTACATCCTCCACATTGGCGCGAGGGGTGAACTAGCTACCTGCACCAATGCCAAAACATAGGTTTTTGTGGGATTTCTGAGGAAATGTTCAACAGGAGAAATGATGTCCTTATGGAGAAGGATGCAAAGAAGGTGTTTGTAGAGTATGACACTGCTCACAGGTCATGGGAAAGACCCTCCAATATGCGGGGCGAGGGATTGCAGGGACAGTGACAAAATGTTGTGTAACAGAAGCATCATGCTATGTATAAGTCCAAACCTTGTACTATTATTATTAATTTGGGTATAAGTCCAAACCTTGTACTACTATTATTAATTTGGGTTGAAAAATATACAGTATATTAAAATGAGCCCCACCTATCATTGTTTCCTTCATATCTACTAAGAAATGCAGTAAGATCATCTCCCAAACTAGGAAATTTTTCTTCTTCTTGATTTTCTCTCAAATTAAGGGGAAGATAGTGGCTACATCCATGGCCTCCAAAAAGGGCTCTGCCACACCATAGAATTAAGTAACTAAGGTCACGGAAGATTACAAAGACATCTTCTCCTCACCCATGCGGATACATTTTCACTTTCAATTCAAGCATTCAATTGATCTGAACCTTAGTGCACCTCTACCTAATGGGCCAATCTAATGCTAATCTCTTCTAGAAAATGAATAAATCAAGTGGGATATCCAAGAGTTGCTACAAAAAGGGCACATCAAACGAAGTTCCTCACCTAGTGGGATTCAATTTGTACTCATGCAGAAGAGAGATGACATTTAGATACTTTTCATAAATTATCGGAAATGAAAAAAATCACTGTCAGGGAAAAATATTCAATCCCATGGATTGATGAAATTATTAACCAGCTCAAGGGGTCTAACTTCTTAAGCAAGATCGATTTGAAGTTTAGTTATCGACAACTTCCAAGAGAACCCACAAATGTATGGAAGACTACATTCAAGCCTAAGGAGGGTTTATTTGAATGGTTGGTGATGCCCTTAAAGTTAACAAATTCCCCTGTAACTTTTATGAGTTTTATGGATGACATTTTGTGACCTTTCACCAACTCATTCATGGTTGTATATCTGGATGATATCCTCATCGTAAACAAGAGTTGAGAAGAACACTTTTAACATGTTTTATAGGTCCTTCAAACCATGCAGTAGCACCAGCTATGTGCCAACCTAGAGAAATTCTCCTTTGGCATGGACTATGTCCAATATCCGGGCTACATAATTGATGAGCAAGGCATGCATATGGATCTAGCTAAGATCCAATTAATTTGGGATTGGTTGACCTTGACAACTCTAACAGAGCTATTAGCATCTTAGTTATTGTTAATTTCTATCAGAGATTCATGTTGGGGTTATCTCATATCACTTGGCCCTTCAATCAAGTTACCAAGGGTTGAGCAAAAGAATTTTTTGTTTGGTACAAGTCACAATAGAAGACATTCATTAAGATAAAACACCACCTTTTCTCTACACCAGTCCTCACCTTACCAGACCCAAAACAACCATTTCATATTGAGATAGATGCCTCCGAGTATGTAATTGGTGTAGTCCTCACTCAACAAGGGCATATAATGGCATATCATAGTGAGAATATATCTGATAATATTCGAAGGTAACCCAACTATGATAAGGAAATGTATTCTATCTTGTTGGCATGCTGGAAATGGAAACATTATATTCTGTGGAAGGAGACAATCATCCACATGGTTCACTGGCCTATTCTATTTATACAAACACAGGGGAAGTTGCAGAATGATCACCATAAAAAATAGTCTACATACCTACAATAATTCCATTTGAAAATTAAATACAATATGGGTAGCACAAATCATGTCAAAGATTGCCTCATCCAACCCCCAATTCGAGCACAAGAACTCTAGATGGTTGTATCTAAATTAAAATGACTCATAATTCACTACCACCTAAAAGATGGTTATGGTTGGAAAGATAGTGCAAGACTTATACCTTTATGATGGATTGTTGTGATATCTCATACATCTTTGCATTGCTTCAAGTGATTGTGACACATTGATTTGAGTAGGCACACTAAATTTGGGTCACGAGAAAATTTGGTGTGGATAAGGTAGTGGAAGTACTGTAGAAGTATTTTTATTGGCCAAAATTTTGACAGGATGTTCGCAAATATATCATATATTGCACACCATGTGGCATTTCCAAGCCAACCATTAAGAATAAATTCTTGTACATTTATCTTCCTGCTCCTAACCAGCCTTGGGAATCCATGTCCATGGACTATAATTCTAGCATTTATTCTACCAAGAATGGTAATGATTGTGTGTTTGTGGTCATTGATAGATTTTCTAGGATAGCTATATTAGTTTCTTGCAAGAAGAGTATCACAATAGAAGCCACTACCATGCTCTTCTTTGAATGAGTATGGGTACATTTTTGGATCCCACAGACCATTATATCAAATTGGGATAGAAGGCTACTAAGTGCATTATGGTTGAACCTCTAGTCATTGTTGGACACCAAGCTCACCAATTCAACTGCATTCCACCCTCAGACTGGTGGTCAGACAAAGGTCGTCAATAGGATGGTAGTGCACATATTATGCATGTAGATATCTAAGAATCCATTAACATGGGATGATATTATCCCCTATGTGCAACAAAACTACAATAGATCTCTCTATAGGTCAACTGGTCATAGCCCCTTCCAGGTGCACTTGGAATTTCACCATTATGTCCCATTGATGTTGCAATGCCTCTTGCAACTACACAAATAAAAATTGCACATGTTCAATCTGAAACTGATAAATGCATCAAGTTTATTGAATGAATTCAAAAAATCCACTAGAAATTTCATGATGTCATGGATAAAGCCAATACTAAGTACAAAAAACAACGTGATCAACATCAGGTTCCACATACGTTTTGAGTGGGAGACAAGGTTTGGTTGCATTTTTAGAATGGACGCCTTATTGGAGCCTATTGGAAGCTTTGACCACTCTGATACATTCCTTACACCATCACCAAGGTTATGGGTGACAATGATTTCAAGAAAGTATCCCCCCATTCATTAGCTTTCACCTAGTATTCAACGTGGACTGCCTTCGGCCATACTTTCCACCGTTTTTTGACACATCAGACATTGTTAAGTAAATGACACCAATATACTCAACCCAAATTGCATTGAATAGTAAAAAAATGATTGGATCATGAACAAAAAAATTAATATCACTCACCAATATAGAATTACACTATATTGGGTTGTCAAAACTATTCATCTCTTGCACCAAGGCAAGTGGCTCACCAGGGACCAAGTTTAGTAGAAGTTTCCTCACCTCATAGAGACACTTAACACAATGGAGACCATTACTTCCTTAGGGGCGAGGACTAATCCAGGTAGATATTGGTGGGAACCTTCCTATTCCACTTGGACCCCCAACATGTTTTTCTATTATTTTCCTATTTTTCAGCACAATTTCCTATTTTGATAGTTTTCTATTTTTGGCAGTTTTCAGGTCCTGAACTTCCAGAGCCATTTTGAGGCCTATATGGTATTTTTTACAGAAACAAGAAAAAATGGATCATATATTCATGTTTACAATTGAAATTTTTTTCCCTCGGATATACATTTATAACAATATATTGTGCACACAAAACATAGATTGTACACCAAAGTTATGACCCGAGGAAGTTGAAATTCTAACTAACGTCATTGGGGCCCATACCTTTTGTAACTTCATCTTCTACTTTTTGGTTTTTGGATGTTTAGGGTTTATAATTGTTTCTTCATGATGAAAATTCCTTCAAGCCTCATTTTAACACATTTCAGAAGGCATGTATCTGTCACATCTCTTCTAAGAGATAAGCTACCATCGCCTCCTATCGGTACTCCAGTAGAATGATATCATTTATATGCCTCCTTGATGCCCGGCTTATGTTTCTTTGGTATCCCTTTATTTTTTCTTTTGGTAATGATTTTTTTGTTTTATTAGCTTCTCGAGGACACAAGAACTATGCATATGTAACTCCTTTTATATATCAATAAAAGTAGTTGCTTTTTCTCCGTTGAAAAAAAAACTACCATCACCTCAGCTAGTTTGCCTTCATTTTTCATGTAAAGAGTTTTTAGAATTTTATATTTATTAAATGAAGTTTAGTTTCATTGTACCTCTATGTTTCTATTTTAAATCTATTTTTCATTTTGTTCCTTCATAAATTTAGATAATATTTTTAAAGGGGGGGGGAATTGAAATAACTTCTGAATTATAAAAGAAAAGACAAAAAGACAAAATAGAGGTATTATAATAAATATTAAAAAGGTTAATTTTAAAACCCTAAGCTCATTCTGAAAAATTAAAATGGATATCAGTAATGGAAGATTCCCTAAAATTTATAGTAAAAGTGTCAATGTGTTGTTTAAAACCAAAGGATCACTTGCAAGAAAAGATATTATAATCTCTATTGATCCTACTAAAGAGAATACTTAGGTTAGTGTTGAATGTGATAAAAAAAATAATGATTCTTGAATATAATATAATTGAAATGGTGGATTTGATCAATTAAAAGAAAAATTACATAAGAAATATACAACTAAGTATTAGAGACTATACTTTTGTCTCACAATTTATTGTTAAAACCTTATTTTGCGACAATAGTGACATAATTCTAGGTTTTCCCTAGATGGAATCACTAGGGTCCTGTTGTACTATACAAAACCCCCCATTTATTTTAAATAAATGGGGACCCTTTTAAAATAAATAGAATTTATTAACATGATTTTATCTTAGCCTAAGTCTAAAAAAACTTTAGGAAAAAAATGTTTTTCCCTTTTTGCTTTGATTTTAAAAGTGCTCATTGAAAATTGCATATTTTACAAGACAAATAAGTTAAAACATATATAAGTATTGTGAATAGAGATATGCGCTTCAAACTTTTCAAGTTATATAAAATTCCCATTACAAATTCTTTAAAATTCCCTTTAAAAAAGAAATTGCATCGCGCGTTTTTAAAGAATCAACTTATGACATTTAGGTAAATATTGCGATGGGTCGGACCCAATGAAACAATAAAGCAACAACTAGAAAGCTCAAAAGGTCCGATAAAGTGCAACAATGCAACTCCTTAGCACATTTTGCGTTTCGCGACAAGTAACCAAATGTAAAGTTTTATTACCACATGAAAATTGCGATCTGTGATTTTCACAGATCACATTTCGTGAGATTTATCGGCAGCAAAAAACATAACTAATGGTAACTGTTTAAAGTTGCGATGTGCGATATTAACACTTATTACTCAAGTGCGCGAAATTATTCATATCTAATCAACCTAATATAATATCTAATCTCTTAAATTGATAGAATAGACATATTACGTAAAGGTGTGTAAGAGATTTGGTAGAAAGAGTTATGGGTTATTAACGACATTTAATGGGAGTAAGGTTTGAAAGATTGATATCTACTTCGAGCGTGTTTTGAATAATTGAGTGCTGGATTTTTTATTATATTGTTTTAAATCTATCCTTCTCTACATTAATCTTAAATCTGAGTTTAATATTTTCACTTGAATTCAGGAAACCACCTAACGCAGTGAGAATAACTGGAATGACAAAGAAACACAAGGAAATTTCCCAAACATCCACCACTAAAGACTCAGGCATTCCGCCATTTTTCTCATATATGACCTGCAACAAGGATTGCGACAGTTCTTCATGGGAAGAAATTTACCAACTCTTCGAGGAAGAACAACCAAGGATAATAGTTAAAATAGCTACAATAGACACCACAGTTTCCTCAGACCTATCCTACTTCGACATTGCATGCTCATTTCTTCACAAGATAGCAACGAGGCCGAAGATTCTCCCCTACACA
Organism: Pinus albicaulis; assembly: GCA_034641835.2. Classification (NCBI taxonomy): domain Eukaryota; kingdom Viridiplantae; phylum Streptophyta; class Pinopsida; order Pinales; family Pinaceae; genus Pinus; species Pinus albicaulis. The sequence goes on from CM076572.1 coordinate 398,319,351, forward strand.
GACATGGTAAAGTGGGTAATTGACCACCTTAACATAGAAGATAGGTCATTTAAGAATTCAAAGTTGGAGAATATTGGTCCTTTCACTACAGAATATTTAAGGACAATCTACCACTTTCCCATGTCGTAGAAGAATTACGTCACTTATATCAGAGTTTTCGGGATTTATTATTCTCCCCATTTTTTTCCCTATTATGTTCCTGATAAGCTCCTAGCTAGGGAAATTTCTTACCAAAGTCTAGTAAGTGGCATTTCCAAGCAACTTGAATATGCCAAGAAGGTCGTTTGGCCTACTTTCCCTTTGTAGTGTGGCACTTTTTCACTTTTTGATATTGGTCATGCATTCAAGGAAATTTCAAATGTTACTTCATTAAATTTGGTTGTAATGCCAAAGAGGCGATTCGACCCTAATGATGTGGTTAAGAATTTCACCACTGAGCTTAAACTGAAACCTTTCTTGAATGAGATAGATATGTTTGACGATTTCTTTCAAGTCATGGAGAATTTCACATATGTACTGAAAAATGCATCCATTCAGCTCAGTAAAAATGACTTTGAGGCTTTCCAAGCATATAGAAATAAAAGGCTAGAAAGAATCCCTTTGGATTTGTTATTTATTGAAGATGTAAACAAACCAACTCCAAGCATTAGTCTCGATAATGAAGCCAAGGAAATGTCTAAAGATGAATCCCAAGAGAAATATAATCACGAGTCGGGGCAATCACAACGTAATTCTCACAATTCGTATCACTCTGATAATGAATCCGAGAGTTGGAATGCGAGCCCAGAGAAAATAATTGATAAAGTGATCAAACTGATTGAGATGCAAATGGAAGGAGGAATAAATGGAGCTGTATCATCCTCTCAAGGAGTTCAGCATATCTAGAATACACCTGACCAAGAGAATCCTCAGCCAAAATATTTGAAGAATGAATCAAAAAAGTTTTCCAAGGCACTACAAACATCACAGCCAAAGCCTAATATTGATGAATCCACAAGTTTCTAAATGCCAGAGAAATTTGAGAATTTAGTGGAAACTGCAATTTCGCTACAACAGGTACCTGAAGTTCATGATCAAGAGATCATTCTGACATACCCTACATAGCAGATTGTTTTACAAATTGAAGAGATCCCCTCACTTGATGTCTTCCACAAACCCAGTCATAAGGTTGTATTTAAGAGAAGAAAGAAAAGGAGAATGGATGAAATAGTTTCAAATATTATGAATGAATCTGTAGACGTTATATGGAAAGACCCTTTGGCTGATCCTAAAAAACATTTAACTAAGTTATCACAATATGTAAGAGCATATGTTATTTCCACCATTAACAAAGCCATCAAGGTACAAATTATGCTAAAGAAAAAAGAAGACAAAGTACAAGAGTTGGAGAGACTGTTAGAACAGGAAAAGTTTGACTCCAGCAAGCAGATGGAAATGAAGATGACTTAATTTCAAAAGGATTTTGAAAGAATGAATTTGCAACACCAGGTGCATATTACATAGAAAGAAACATAGCTTGAAGCAACAATGGACAAATTTAAAAGCCAACCTCAAGTAGAATTGTTCATAAAATAAACACTGGAAATGAATGAAAATATAAAGCAACAACAAGAATCCTTTTGTCAACAATCTTCAATCACCAGCGCTTACTATGATACAAGAAAAATCATGATCCAACAATGGCTAACTGGAAACTTGAATTTGAGAAAGATTAAAGTAATATTAATGAGTTCATTCAGTGGCAAGGATCTGAATCAGGAAAGAAAGCTAACCTACCTCAGATAGATAAATTTCACAAAGATATTTTATTTAAAGATTGGGAAGTACAACTGAGACAAGCATAAAAGGAAACGCCAAAGGCATCAACGTTAACTAATGAATTATTGAATATGTTAATGAACAACTTTTGAAAGTTGAACTTATTAAATAATCCACAACTGAAGTACTCTCACAAGTCAAACCATTAGAAGCACAGTGGAAGAAAAGTACAGAGATGTAGGAGGAAATTATTAGAAAGATAAATAAGTTTGATCAAGAAAATTACTGGAATTTTCTGATGAAACCTTATCATTAGTGCCTAACTCTACCGTCATTAAATGATTCAACAAAGAAGTCGTATCCAACACCTTTGATACCAGTTTTCAAAGGTCGGATCAGATCATGAATTTCGCATCCAACTCAGCTAAAGCCAATGGTGGATATTTATCATCTCCGAGATCAAATGCGCAAGGAGGATCAACACACACAATCATGTTTTTATTTTATTTCCTAGACTGTAGTTTAATTTTTCTCCTTACGAGGATGGTTGTTTGAAACCTTCTCTATTTTTATGTAATAATATATTTTTAAACATATTGTATTTTAGTATTTAAACCCTTCTCATGCATTTAGAGAAGGGTCTAGAAATTTGTCAAAATGTTTGCAAAGAATGCACTTCTGTAAGTTTGTAAATGCTTTGATGGATTAATGGAATGAAATCTGTTATCTTTTGACATTTGAAGTTGTTTAACTGAAGTGGCACTATTGTACTCTTTAAATTGCTTGAAAGTGAAGAGGAGCAGAAAAATATTGTCAGTTTGAATGAGTAGGACCTCGTATATATGGTACTTCTACACGTTATATTAAGTTTTGATTTTCATATTGGTAGTTATCTTTTTATCTACATTATATATTTCAACTGTTATCATAAATGAATGTTAAATGCACTTTTGTACTAATATTTGTTTATGATATCTTATCTTATATATAATCAAACATATAAATGCAATATACATTTCACAATTATTTTAATCAAAATACTTTGTTAAAAGAATTATCTTTACATAATTTTCATTTCTTTCAACTTTTAAATAATCTTCATTACTAATAGTTGGAAGATATATTTTTACATCGCATAAAGGAATGGACACTCGAGGTATATAGTAGAATAGATAGTTTTAAATAAATGCATATGACAGATTAAATCATTTCCCATTTGCATTGTATATAAGCAAAACACACCCCAAAATAATCCTTATTGGGAAACAGGTCCCTTTATCCCCAATCGGAGCCACCACACCAAACGTAAAAGGACTTGCTCTAAGGTCTGGACTAGGTGGTTTTCCCCATGTTGTTGCAATGGAATTCTAAGGCCTCAACATGTCCTTCATCCTAATTATGAAAAAAAAAAAAAAAAATCTTTATTTTTTCCTACAAAAGTAAAAAATAGCATTATAGGATGTTCCATTCAAGCCAAATTCAGTAACACCAGAAGAAATAAAGGATATCCCAAAATAAATTCTTCAAGAAAATCAAAATTCATTGCAAAATATGCAAAAGGAAGTTGAAAAGATTATTGTAGAGGTTAGTACAACAGAAAATTCCAATGTCTCTACCTGAATTTGATATTCTGGATGAATTGAAGAATACATATGTAAAAATTCCTTTGTTGCAGGAAATAAAAGATATTCCAATATATGCAAAAAAAATAAAGGAGTTATGTATCAATAAATCTGGTAGAAGAAAAAGAGATCCACCCACCATATAGGTCATTGGAATATTAGCTAGTCTCATGTCTACAAATACAACAGTTGAAAAATATCTTGATCTTGGGATCCCTATGATTACCATCTCAGTCACTAGTTTTTCAGTGCCAAACACTTTAATAGACTTGGGAGTAGCTATAATGTTATGACTATAGATACTATGAAACATTTTAACTTGAACAACATTAGACCTACTACTACAGTTTTAGAACTTGCAAACAGACCTAAATTTGTACCAGAAGGAATATTAGAAGATTGAATTCATGGGAGTATCCTGTAGACTTCCTCATTTTGCAACCAAAAACAAATTTAGGTGGCCATCCTTTAATTTTAGACAGACCATGGTTATCCACTGCAGATGCCTTCATTGGATGCAAGTCAGGAAGTATAATTATTTCACATGGGGATGAAAGGAAACATGTTACATTGTATCCTCTAGCACAATCTCATTCTTTATTATCATGGATGGATGGAGAAGAACAACAAGAAATTCAATCTGTTCTTAGCATTAATCAAGTCTATAATTTTAGAGAAGAGGAAGAAAATGGGGATTTATTAGATCTTTTCATCTCATAACCAAATATTTTGGAGCATCTTAGAATAACACAATATGAAGTTGCAAGTCATATTTTAAATCAGTGTTTCAAGGAAAACTGTACTATTCAATCACTGCAAAATTTATTTGAAAATATTTTTCCTATTAACTAAATTACCAATTCAAAGAGTCAAATCATTGAAATCAGTCCTGGAAGGAATTTGAATATTGGTAATAACTTACAATCATCACAAGAACAAGAGGTAATAGCATTGTTACAAAAATACTCAAAAGCTTTTGCCCGAGATTACACAGACATGCAGGGGATTCATCCAAAGACATGTATCCACCACATTTACATTGATGATCAAATCAAACCTGTAAGACAACCACAAATAAGAATGAATCCTATGATGAAGGAAATAGTGAAAGAGGAATTACAGAAACTGTTACAAGTTAGATTCATCTATCTTATTTCTGATAGTCAATGGGTTTCTCCCTTAGTTGTAGTGCCTAAGAAAAATGGAAAGTGGAGAATTTTTGTAGATTACAAAGAGCTCAATAAGGCCACATTAAAAGATCATTTCCCTTTACAATTTATTGATCAAATACTAGATTCATTAGCTGGGAAGAAATTCTTTTCATTATTGATGGATTTAGTGGATACAATCAGATAAAGATAGCATTGGAAGACTAAGATATGTATCCACCACATTTACATTGATGATCAAATCAAACCTGTAAGACAACCGCAAATAAGAATGAATCTTATGATGAAGGAAATAGTGAAAGAGGAATTATAGAAACTGTTACAAGTTGGATTCATCTATCCTATTTCTGATAGTCAATGGGTTTATCCCTTAGTTGTAGTGCCTAAGAAAAATGGAAAGTGGAGAATTTTGTAGATTACAAAGAGCTCAATAAGGCCACATTAAAAGATCATTTCCCTTTGCCATTTATTGATCAAGTACTAGATTCATTAGCTGGGAAGAAATTATTTTCATTATTGATGGATTTAGTGGATACAATCAGATAAAGATAGCATTGGAAGACCAAGATGAAACAACATTTGCTTGTCCATGGGAAACATATGCATATAATGTTCTTCCCTTTGGTTTATGTAATGCAACTGCTACTTTTCAGAGAGCAGTCCTTGCAATCTTGGTTGATCTAATCCATGAATGTGTAGAGGTCTACATGGATGATTTCATTGTGTATGGAAGAACATTTGATGATTGTTTAAAAAATCTTGAATTTGTTTTGAAAATATGCATAGAGACAAATCTATCACTCAGTAATGAAAAATTCTTTATGATGTTAACTGAGGAAATATTGTTGGGACACAATATTTCTTCTTCGGGAATTAAGGTGGATCCAACAAAAATACAAGTCATTGTGAATTTAATGCCACCCACAACACAAAACGAAGTAAGAAGTTTCTTGGGTTATGTAGGCTACTATAGGAGATTTATTGAAAATTTCAATAAAATAGCTCTACCTTTATTCAAGTTACTTGCAAAAGACGTGGAATTCCAATGGAAAAATAATTGTCAAAATGCATTTGAGATATTAAAAGAAAAATTGTCAGTTGCACCCATTTTTCGAGGACCCAATTGGTCATTGCCATTTCATATATCTACTAATGCATCTGACATTGATATAGGAGCATCACTTAGACAGAAAAAGAATCAGTTTAATTATTCCATATACTTCATAAGAAAAAGCTTAACATCGAAAAAAATGAACTATACTATTACATAGAAAAAAATGTTAGCTGTAGCACATGAAATTAATAAATTTATGCATTACATAACAGGTTATCAAGTATTCATTCACATGGATCATTCAGTCATAAGATATTTAATGAAAAAAAAAATTACAAATGGAAGAATTACTAGATGGTTGTCATTGATGCAATAATTTAACGTCATTGTACAAGATCGACCAGGTAAGGATAATCAAGTAGTAGACTTTCTATCAAGACTTCATTCACCTAGTGATCCCAATCCAGTTTTAGATTATTTCCCAGATGAACATATATTTGCTATAACTGTCAAAACTCCATGGTTTGTAGATAAATCCAACTATTTATCATTTGGAATCCTACCATCCCACTACACAAATAAAAATATATATATATATATATATATATATATATATATATATATATATATATATATATATATATATATATATATATATATATATATATATATATATAATTAGAGAAAGTGCTAGATATAGTTGGGTCAATGGTGACCTCTTTTATACTAGTTCTGATCTGATAATAAGAAAATATGTTACAGAAGACGAGATTATAGATATTTTGAAAGCATTCTGTGACAATCCATGCAATGGTAATTTTGCAGACAAGCGGACATCATACAAAATGATCAAACTTGGCTACTACTGCCTGCCAATCTTCAAAGACTCCAAAGCCTATGTAAAGAGATGTGACAGCTGCCAAATAATTGGAAGACCAGTAACATCAAATGAAATTCCATTAAAGCCACAAGTACTCATAGAACCATTTGAGCAATGGGATCTAGAATTTGTGGGACGAATCAACTTGTCATCAAACGAAAATAATTACATAATGGCATGTATAGATTATGTTACTAAGTGTGTGGAGGCAAAGGCAATGGCACGAGCAACAAAAGATATAGTGGTTTCCTTTCTATTTGAAGAAATATTTGTAAGGTATGGAGTTTCGCAATAGATTGTAACTAACCAAGGCACATGGTTCACATACAATATTGTTCGAGATCTTATAGAGAGGAACAAAATCAAACACAGAAAATAAACTCTATACCATCCTTAAGCAAACAGACAAGTGGAGTCAACAAACAAAGTCCTGGAGAATATCATGATGAAAATTGTACAAATAAATAGAAAGGACTGGTCATAGAAATTGAGAGATGCACTATGGCAATATAGGATAACATGGAAAAACATAATTGGGTTCAGTGCATATCAGTTGGTGTATGGAAAAATCTTCCTGTTACCTATATAGTTTCAAATACATACATTCAAACTAGCAGCAAAGTTGGGAATGGAACTATCTGAGGCACAACAAAAACGAGTTATGGACTTAAATCAACTAGATGAGATAAGACAAAAAGCAATAGAGCACACATCTCTTGTGCAAGAGCAAAGAATAAAATGGCATGATCGATTCATCAAGAATAAGGTTTTTTAAAAGGGAGACTACGCACTATTTCTTGACTCCAAGTTTAAAGATTTCAAGGAAAATTTTACAAATCATTGGCTTGGGTCATATGAGATTGAAGAGATATTCGACAATGAAGCGGTCAGAAAAAGAAAAAAAGAAAAAAAAAACAATATATGAAGCATATATTTCATTTGTAGTTAATGGACATAGGCTTAAAGTCTACAATAAGCCTATAAATAAAGAGGATTTTATGAAAAGAATTTCAATAGATACTGATTTGGAACTAATGGAACAACATAGAAATATTCCTTCCATGATTCTAGAAGAATATATATATATATATATATATATATATATATATATATATATATATATCAAGAGTTTGGTTGTGAAAATTCAGGAGGCTGGCACAACACAAACTTGAATTCATATCGAAAAACCAACTTGTTTGGCCAATACGAATTCTATTTTTTTTTTTTTTTTTTACTTCAGTATGATTTTCAGATTTAATCCTCCAAGACATGTAATACTTGAGGACAAGTCTTAAGATCAACAAGGGGGAAGCTTGTAATAAAACTGTGCAGATAGTTTGAGCAGCTGAATTGAAGAAGGAACCTGAATTACAAGTACAAAGGGACCTGATACATCATTGGAGATACTATGCAGAAGGGAACTAATACATCATTGAAAGTATTGTGCAGAAGGGACATGAGATATCATTGAGAATATTATGCAAAAGGGACCTATATCATATGACAGAAGCAACTTGAAACATTGTTGAAAATTAAATGTCAGAAGGGACCTGAAAACATTATTTATAATATCACTGCAGAAGGGACCCGAAAAAATTATTTATAATATCATTGTGGAAGCAACCTGAACTACATCAACATTCAAGCCTGAAGAACGTGTTAGAAGGGACCTGAAACATCAAATATGATCATTATCATTTTCTTATTCATTATCATGTAGTCTTTTGTTTAGATTTTCTCTTCTTGCTTCTTCTTCTATCTTTCTAAGTGCTTCTATTCTTTTTTCTTCCTCTCTCTTTCTCTCTACTTCCAATTTATTTTCTTCCTCTCTCTTCCTTTTCCATTCCCTTTGTTGTCTCTCATTTTCAATTTTCTGTTCAGAAGTCATAAGTGGCATATTATATCCTTATCCTTCTTCAATTATTTCCTTTTCATAGATATGTAATGTTTCAATATGAGGTTGATTTAGCATTTCCTCAACTATCTTAATTTGATCAAGGACATGTTGCTCTAATTGTTCAACAACTGGTTTTCTTTTTTCCTTTTGTTTTCCTAAGGAAGGAGTTTATTTTGGTGATTTATTTCTTTTTAATTCCAAGGCTAACAAGATCTGTCTTTCAACTAAAGTTAATATCCGTCCTGATCTTTGTTTTTCCTCTAACTCCTCTAGAGTAGGTCTTCCAGCAACTGGTGTTGTTAGTCCCGTGGATGTTTGAATTGTTGGGGGGTTTTTTTTAATGAATCTACCCTTCTGATCTCTATCTCTAGGCATAAAGAAACACAAATTAAAAGAAAAAATATGTTTTTTGTTTTGTTTTTGTTTTTTTTCGACCACTTCGAAATATGCTTCCCCTACAAAAACACCAAAAATGTTGGGTCTATTTACTAGGTAAACTAACACAAGTATTTTATTATCAATATGGGCTTGTATAACTTAGAAGAGTCTCCAAGATATATGTATTTCAACTATAGTCAAGTTTAGAAGATTAATTATTGATATTAAAGGAAATGCATATTACAAATATAAAACTTAACTAAATAATTTCTAATTCAATTATGTAATAAGCATAAGAAGAAGCTCCTAAATTAGGATAACTTGTTTGTCCTTCTTTACAATACTACTTCATGAATCAGAAGCCAAAAACCACTGATGAAAAATAGATTAAGATGCATGAAAGAATAATAGAAGAGTATACTAACTAAGGATATCCTTGATTTCCTTCATTACAAATTCATTCATCATTAATGCCATTGTTAGAAAACAGGAAATTTAGAAAATCACTTAAAATAAAGAAATATGAATTCTAGTTTCTAGTTCTTGATCAGATAGAATAAATGTTTTACTTACAAACTGGTTTGACCCCTCATATGCAGAAAAAAAATTAGAATTAGATTCATCAGCAATCATAACATATCATCATACATCTAATTAAGTGATTAAGCATGAAACAAAACTAGTTCAGGAAATTGAAACTAAATTAACCAAAAAGTGCACTTAGCTTGGTGTAGGGGCCCTCCACCCTTGCCTCACACACTATGAGTACTTTCAGCTATTGAAACTCAATCAAGCATTCACCATATAGAACAATAAAAAAGGAGATATAACAGGTTCTTCAATTAGCTCTCAAAGTTTCAGAAATATCAGAATGAATTTATACAAATTCTACATATGAATGCCTTCAATATGTTAGGCTTAAATAGAGAAATATGAAACAAAATCATCTAAAGTCTCCAAAATTCATGTCTATCCTTATCCTATCTATTCAGGTCTTGTTTGACTGCATTTGATCAGGCCTGTTTAAGCTCGGTTTGATTGAACCAATAGGTGTACGTCCATTCTTAGTTCCCAAGATTTCTAAAAATGTGCTTGGCTTGAGCCCAGGTTTCCTACAAGTATGACATCAATGAAGTCATTATGGGAATTTCTGGTCCAGTCCAAAAATGCACTTAAGATTGAATTTTAAAAACTTCTAAAAATTGCAAAACTTAATTTATATACCTAGGCATGCATTAATTGGTCAAAATAGAGTGAATATGGATGGTATATGGACGGATAACATGGTAATAAAGAGTATTTACTTAAACAAAATTGGATAAAAAACGAGGGCCGACAATAAGATTGGTATCTCCTTTATGAATGATGATCTTCTATAACTAATGTAGACACCCTTCCTATAATAACCTACCATCATGTTGTATACATATTTCAATCCATACCTTCATCTAGTCAAATATTATTTCCAATGTACATATGTAGTGCATCCTACTCTCGACCAAATTTATCAGAAAATCATAATTCACCAATAAATATTAGTTACCATGGCCAATAGTGATGATTGATGAAAGAATACAAATTAAATAAGTATGATATAAACAAAAATAAAAAATTATATGTATTATAAATAATCTCCACATTAAATATTTAATTACCTCTCACTTTGATTATTCTACCTTTCCCTAATTGGTGCTCCCCTTCAAATATTTTTATGGAGTTTGCATCCCAAATGCGATCCACATGCATATTTTCTGCTAGTTTAGGAAGATACTAACTAATATACACCATGGATTTATATACCATATATCCCTCTACCATATAACCCTCAAGAATTTATTCCACCATCCACATTGACCTTATGTGTACAAGTCCACACAATTCAATCTCCTCAATTTGGTGTATGAGACAATGTTTTTGTGCATTGAAAAATTCCATAGGTAGATGCTTTTGCATTTCACACATTAGTTGATATATTTCTCTCTTCCAATACTTTATATCTTGTTTATGGATTTATTTCAATGAAAACCATATACAAATGATATAAGAAAATAAAATTTTCAACAAAACATAATATGTTATATTACAAGTAAAAAACATGTCATTAAATTGAACAAAAAATTGAAAAAACACTTTGCATATAAATCACTACTTACCTCGTGTATTTCCCAATATCATATATAATTTGTTTGACGTTGTTGTTGAAGTTATTTGTGAGAGATAAAGGTAGAGAATACAATAGAAATACAATTGAGTTGTTATTTTTTAAATCCAAAGTAGAAAAATAAAACTATGAAGATGTATACCAATATAGAAGAATACATAAACACATAATTACCTTATTGAAGGTATGCCAATCATGTGTTTTTTACTCCACCAAATTCACCTTTATTTGTTAGGATAGTTTTATGTTTGAAAAAAAACCATGTTTACATCATTTCTTTACTTCTCTATTAATAACCATGGAAGGCTATTTTAGTGTTCATTGTTATTTGATTAGATCACACTTTACATTGCATGATTGGATTCCTGAATATCACTACAAATTTTGATGATTCTTTCTTTATCCCTCCTACCATCTATGATTAAACATAACATTTCTTTCACATTCTTCCCAATTTGCATTTTATCAAACAAATGAAATATTATTAGGTCAACATATTAGGGAAACCTCATGAATTGAGTGGGATAACTTTTCATTCCTCGTGGAAGCCCATTATTAATACCTTAGTGACCTTCATGATAAAGCATAAAAGAAATCACAAAAATAATTATCAAATACAATAAAAAAATTTATATACAAAAAAAATTCAAAACATTACATATAATGATACATAAAAAAATTTCATACCTTGATAGTTTCTGTTATATTCCAACTTCCATAGGTGAGGTGTCATTCTTCCTGGTTTTAATCTAATATCTTTTTCCCCATTAAAAATATGTCTTTCAGTAATGTGATACCTATGGTTCTTAGAGAGGAAGTTCCTATACTCCTCAAACATCTATTTCCTAAAGTTTTTGAACAATGAGATTTCATCTTAAGACCACAAACTGGACATGCAAATTTAAACTTTGTTTGAAGACCTACATTAAGAGATGGATTAGTGTCAATTATATGAAGGGATTATTTATAAAATATGCATGATATATTTAAATAATTATATACTATTAAAGTGAAATATTGGAATGTTACATACCAAAACAAATGTTAGTCATAGGGCATCATGAATTGTCGATACAAGTATTCCATATAATTGAAATTTCCACTTCCTTATTATTTTAGAGATGCCATACATAGTGATGTCTATCCATAGCTTTAGTAACTCATTGATATGATATTCGATATATACATTCATATATTTAACTTGATATTTACCTATTAATTATTTGAAATTACACATAATTACTACCATTATATGTATGTATAGAATTAAATAAACAAATATAAGATATTATGCAATAAATAAGACAAATTAAAATATTACATTTGAAAAATTAATGTAAGCAAATACTTGGAACAATCATTGTCAACATTATGTGATCATTCTTTATTCACATCCAAGGAGAAAGGTTATTGTTGGTAACAAAAATTTTCCACACTGAGTAAATATACCTGAGATCTCCAAGTGAATTAACATTTTCAGTTTCCAATGGAAGCCTAACATTACAAGGTTCATCTTTAAAAAGTGGCCATTTTTCCTCATTTTTTCTAAATGCATATTCATATTCATGAATTTGAATAACACCATCTCCACTTCTCGTCCATGCATGGTAATCCATAAACTATGTTATGCTTTTGCACTTGAACAATTTTGCAAACATAAAATTATGGGAATATGATGGAGAACCTTTTGAGGCACCTTTTTTGTTATTTGATCAATTTGATCTGTAATTCTATGATATTATGGGAAACTTTTTTTCAATGCATGTTTTACATAATATATAATATGATCGTTAGGACATGCATATATAAATTGATACTCTATTCCAATTTCTTTTATAATGGCTTATAAATCTCGGTGTGTATGAGGTAAAATTTTTGATGATGACAACATAATTTCACCTAACAATCTAAAACATAAAAAATCACTAGTTAGTGCAAAGAATTAATCATAAATATTCCATTCTTATTTTACACATTAATTAACACTAAAATAAGAAAAAAATCAACCTTTATGTATAATATGTGACTCAAACATAGTACATATCTCAGGATTTGTGTCATACAATTGTTTGACAAACCATGCAAGACCTTCAAGTTCACCAAAAATAATGTAGGAAAGAGAATATTTTCTTTTGAGTCTTCATAAAGTGGTGTCATTGCCTTTTCTTGCAAAGGTTCAACAAGAATTTTATGATCATTGTCCTCACCTTGATCATTGATTGGTCAAGTGGAAAAGTCTTGGATCAATTCATTTGTCCCATCATCTTGAACTATGTTATTATTGTCATATTCTTCGATAGGATCATTAACTCGATCTTCACTATTTTCTCCATGTTACTTAGCTCATAGAAGATTTCTACTACTAATTGGGGAATTTAGACACCGACTAGGGGGGCAAATTGACTTTATAATTATAAATAATCATGCAAATTAAAATTAGTCACCATAACAAATATTATAGCAATATAAAATTTTACAAATACAATTAATATAAACACAATAGATAATGAATATATAGCTTACCAAAGGACTATATTTCTTTGATCCCCTTCAATGTGCCCATGCTTTCTACAATTTCTTTCAGTTTTTTCTCTTAAAACTCTTATTGGACATAATCCCCCACATTTAGTGCAAGGGAAATAGCATCTCTATCACCCCCTTGATTTTTTCCCCTACTAATGTTTGTTGAAATTCTTCCCCACAAACAAATTATGCGATGACTATGTTATAAAATTGAGTAGCGAAATGTGTATATATATATATAGATATAGATATATTCAGTCGACAATAATACCTTAAAAAATTTTAGAACAATTGAAGTTATAGAAAAAATGTCGGAACATCTCTTCAAATAAGTAAATTTATAAATTTACTTACTGTCAAAATTTCGATGATAATTGAGAAAGTCAAACTTGACGAGTCAAAAAACCCATTGATCCATTAATAGCTCAATAGATAAAAAAATGATTTTCCTTAGTATTGTGATAATCATTAAATAACATTGCTTTAAAGATGTTATGGAGAATATCGTCAAAATTATGCTGATATCAAGATATGTTGTTGGAAGACCAATGAATTCGGGCCAATTAATTTTTTTTGAAACAATTTACATTAATTCTTATAATTTTTGGCCATATAACCAATTTAAATCGTACTGTCATACTATTTCTTTGAAAATTACTATTATATATTGTAGTTTTTCCATCAAAATAATTAGTTTTAACTCTTGAATTCATCCTATTACTTACATTTTTTATATGTTTACTCCAAGTGATATTTTTATTACTATTACCAACTACTGCTCATGGGAATCACATATGGAGGTTTTACTAAGATGATTGTATAAAATTATTTTGGGAAAATAAAAATCCCTCATATATGCAAAACATAAATCCAAATGGAATATAACGAGAATGAAAAAAGATGTGGATTAATCCAAATTTCCATTTCTCTTGATTTGCGGTTTCATTTTCGAGGAATAGAAGACTAAAATGCAGCTTGAGTATGTAACGAACAAAGTTTGTGTTTTCACAATAATATTCAAAACACTTGGAATATATATATATATATATATATATATATATATATATATATATATATATATATATAGTGCATAAAACAAATGATATGAGATATTGACTATGAGAGCTTGTTGATAAACCTAGGCAGGTGACCCTTTGTGAACGGTCATGTCCTTAGAGACATGCCTTTTATATAAAAATTATTATTTAAATAAAATTATTTATTATTATAACTATGATTAGTATTATTATTATTCATAACATTTCCTTCCTCTTCAAAAAAAGCTTTGTCCTCAAAGCTTATTGAGGTGTGTTATCTATTTCTTTATCTTGTAATCTATTCACATCTTTCAAAATTATTTGAGTTGTTATCTTTGATGATACAAGATGATAGGATCCTCTAAGTGATACTAAAAAAAATTGTAAAATTGAGAAGGGATATGGCCATCCTAAATTAATGTTTCGTGGAATCTTGTTGTTACTGGATACTTCAGATGAATTTTTATCATAAGATTGAGTTGTGGTGACATTGATATCCCTTGGAACATAAGTCACTTGTCTTTGGTTCGAGTGATATGGATTTGTAGATTGGTTGAAATGTCTAATTTTTTTATTTGGTCAAAATGGAGTGAATATGGATGGTATATGGATGGATAGCATGGTAATAAAGTGTATTTACTTAAACAACATTGGATAAAAAACGAGGGCCAACATATCCCCCATGCTGATGTACAAGCATACCCTCATGCTTGCCTCTTTCTCTTGGAACTTCTGGGTTCTGATGTCGATAATGTACCTGATCCAGATGCTTCCTGCTATGCTTCTTGCAAAAGATAATCTATCCCTTTATATTTTTCTTCTTTGTAGATCAAAGCCTTGAATTTATGTTTTTCATACTTGATCTTCCATGAGTTTTTCTCTTTGAGGCATCTGAATGATTGCATGGAAAGAATATTGGTTTTTGTTTTTAATTTTCCCACTTTCTCATTCAGTTTTTCATTCTCCTTGATCAACTTTTCATTGTTTTCCTGTATTTATTGTTTATTCTCTTTAAATGCCTCTCTAGTATCCTGCTTACCTCCACTTGGTCTGCCAATTATTTTACTTTGCTAATGTTTATCTCCTTTTCTTATTCTTTGGTGTCTTTAGCAAATGAAGTGGCTTCTATCTCATCATTATCAAAATATGAATCTCTTTCTAATGTGTTTTCATAGGCCTCCTTTTGCAATATTTCAATAATTTCATCAGCTTCTTTTGTTATGGGAGATGTCTCAACAATTTGTACCTCAGGTTCTTTCTCTCTGCTGCTTGTGTCTACTGGAATTTTTCTTCTTTTTCTCCTGGGAATGGATAGGAAGGATGCTTATATTTCAATAATGATTGTATCTTGTTTGTTTTCAGACCTTGTCCTTGGATAAAGAGGTGATTTCATTATACTCTTTGTTTCCTGAACTTGTTTAAATTTTTCCTGTATGATTTGTTCTGCAAACTGATGTTGAGTTAGAAACTCTTTCCACATTACACCCTTGGTTTTCAAATGATACTCTACAACAATTTTGATGATTCCTTTACAGTATATTTGTGCCTCTTTGGGTTTTGTTTCATTCTTCACATTTTCTATCATTTTGATCAAATTTTTAGAGAAAAATTATGGCAAATTGACTTTCATTTCTCTCTTGATATGTTGAAGCAATCTAATATGATAGAGGTGCACTACACTGTGCCTACTGTCACATGTGAAATTTTTCTAAATGATTAAAACTAACTCTGTCCCAAGACTCATTAAACCATTAACCTTATAATCCCCTTGGTTCTCTCAAATGATCCATTCCTATTTTTCTCCAAAAAGAAATTCCATCCCTTTTCTTTAAAGTGAAAACCCTTATGATATTGTTCCCCTGACAATGGAAAATATAAGGCCTGAGAAATGGAATCTAGATTTAATGGGATGACTAAGTTTCCCACCATAGTTTTCTCTTGTGTGTAATTATTTATGAACTCCTTTGTAATTCTCTAATTATGTCCATTAAACTTCTGGAAGAAACCTATTAGACTAGCTTGGTAAAGTTTTTCTATGGTGTCTTTTTCCCAATGCTCAATCTGGAAGTCTTTTGGTTCTATCCTTGTATCCATGTGTTCTGAAAACCAATTAATGTATCCTTCCACTGCCATCATTCTCATTTTGAAAAATAAAAATTATGCACTAGATATTTGTTGACATATGCATTATGGTGGTAAGGCTTACCTATTTTCTGATGCACTTGACAAAGAAATGAAATCAACCTTCTTCAACCTCCATTCTCTTAAAAGAAACGAGCCCACTGCTTCCACAAACAAAAATTTTGATATAGAAATATTATAAAAACATAATAAAAATGTTTTTATTAATATATTTCTCATATTCTATCCTCTATTTCATCAAAATTTAAAAAAACTCCTTTGTCTCTAATGTAGAATTATCTATGTCTGAATTGACTGTGTAGAAAAATTAATTTTTTTAATGCCACAATGTCTTTTTGTTCTTCGAATTCACACATAATTCCTCCTCTCTTAAGAAAAAATCACCATGCATTCAATCTGAAATAACCTAGGCTCACTGTGTGCAAAAATGTTCAAAGAATGACTCATTCTATATATGTCAACTTTCATCAAGTAAATCATGAAATGGCTTCACTGTGTTTTCAAAATCCATAAAAAATGTTCTCTGTGTATACAAAGATCATAAAAAAAATTTGGCCATGTTTTTATTGCTCCTTAACTCATAATTCAATCTTTTTTTTCCAAAATTCATCAAAATTCCCTTCTCTGTTTCGAAAATTCTCATTGTTCACATAGATGAAACGAATTTTCTCATACAGACCATACATGAGTGAAACGAATCATGCCCACTGTGTGTTAAAAATAGAAAACATTCTATTCTATGTATGTATCAAAAGCGGAATCCAAAACTCTGTGTTTTCACATATAACCATGCATGAGGAAATTGCGAGATTACCTAATCTAGAAGTGGTTTTTGTGATATTTCTGAGATAACTTGAGTTCCTGTGTTAGACACCGCCAATTCAATCAGAAATCTCCCTCAATATTTCCAAGGATTCGTTCACTAAATTAATGGAAAATAGGTGTTTAATGGTGGCAGAGACAAGTTTAAACAGTGGAAGAGACACTCATTTATAACTTTTAGTTTAACTTGTGTTCAACACAAAATCCTGAGATTTACTAATTCTGAATATCCATTGCCCTAATGAGAAAAATCCTGGTTTTTTTCTTACCTTCAGCTCCACGAGATCTATGCACTTTGTGGTGTCTTTGATTAACATGGCTACCAGATATCTTGGCTCAAATCCCAGTCAATATTAATGCTTAACTCCAATCCTCTTCTTACCTCTCCGTTCCTCCATTGCTATATCTCATGCTTGCTTCTCTCAACTTGAGTTCCTTTGTTTCATTCACAACCTTCCCGTGTTTTCCCTGTCAATTTGTTCTTCACCAAGTGTTTCAAATGCGTGCCGATGGTTTTCAAGGCTTTCAAATTCATCTTTGAGCCCGCAATGGCTATGATGGTGAATAAAATTTCAAATTACAGAGGTCCGTGGGTTTAAAAATGGCGGAGGTGTTACTACAGGGTTTTTTTTAATGTTATATCACCGTGTTTTTAAATTTGTGTTGACCGTTTTCTCATGCGCCAACCTCTGACTGAGATGCCCTCATGGTTTAGTCTTTTTGACATGCTCTGCATACTTTCTCCACTGTGTATACATCCATAACCCATGTTCTATGTTTTAATCATTACGCTGCCCATCTCTCATTTCTAATTCATGACTATGCTGACCACATTCTCTTTTGCCCTCATTACTTTCCATACCCATCAAAATGCATCATATTTTCGTTCTTTCCATTGTATCATTTAAACTTAGGTTATGTCCTTTATATTTCTCATTGCATTTTCACTTAGTTTTTTGTCACAATTTTATTATCTGCCACATGAATCATTCTATACCTTTGCATATTATTGCGCCATTCCATCAAATTATATATGCACATTGCGCCTTGTAGCTTAGGTTTTCAACTTTGTTTTGTTTGATTTTATTTTAAAATGACCCTAGAATGGTCATGTTTAAAATAATTTTTTATCATGAAACTAACATTTATTTATTTTGTAGCTCCAACAAGAATTTGATATTTGAGCCTTTCATTTTTTATCCTTATGTTTAAGAAAATTAGGGTTGATGTGATATGGTATATGGAATGATAGTTAAATGGGTAGGATAATGGATATGGATAAGAATATAATGGGTATAATAATGAATAGGAATAGGAATATAATGAGTAGAATAATGAAGGTAGTGAAATGTAGGTAAAATATGCATATCAAGTACTAAATTAGTCTTAACAATCTCTAGAATATTAAAAAAAAAAAAAATTAAGATAAAAATTTTCACTTACTGTACTTGTACTCCCATAAATTATTTGATTTCAATGATGTCCTTCAGTCAAATGATGGTCGACATTGTCTTTGTTATCATAACGATGGCTCTTCCAGGATATGTAGAAATGTAGAGACTTATTACTGCTTCATGTTTTCGCATCTGATTATTGATTCAAGAAAATTTCAAAAAAGATCTCTTAAGCACTGTGGGAACACAAGTAGATGTTTTAAAATCCAAGAAGAAGAAGGAAGAACAAGATGAAATCTTAGAAATATTCTATCCAAAGTGTAGGCAAAAACATCCACTTAGGGAATGTCCTTTGCAAGGTATACAAGTGTGTGGACTTTGCACAAAGAATCATGCAACTGAAAACTATCCTAAATTGAAAGAGTTTCAAATGGAAGAAGTACAAGGGGTAGACTCTCTCTACTATATTGCAGCAAGGATACCTTGGCAACCAAGGATTCCTCAACAATTCCCTCAACAAAACCCCCAGAATTTTCAATATCCTCCTCAAAATTCATGGAATATTCCAATTCCATGGCAGGCTTGGCCTCCACAGCAATATCAAAACCAACCTACACAAGGTTGGGGTGGATATGTTTATGGAAACCAGCAACCTCAAAAAATGTACCATAAACAATATCAATATCAACAACCATACCTTCAATACAACAAATTCCAACAACATCAACCAATGTCATTTCCACCCCAAAATCCTGCACCAATGCTAACTCAACCTCAGCAGCTTCAGTTGCCTTCTAACCAACCACCTCCTAGAACAACACAATTTCTAGCTCAGCCAGTAGCTAATCCAAGTAAAAAATTGGATAAACCAACATATAATGTGGAATAGGCAACATACTATCCTACATATTCCATTCTTCTGATACAAGATGTCCACTTAAGTTCTGGGAAGGTGTTACACAAATATTCTCCTCCAATAATAGAAGAAGAAACTGAACAAGGAGAACAAAGTCAAAAATCTCAACCATAAAATCAAATTCAAAAGGGTAAATCTATTATGACTCAGACACCACCTTATCCCGAGAGGTTATTACAATAGAAAATTCCAATGTCTCTACCTAAATTTGATATTCTGGATTAATTGAAGAATACATATGTAAAAATTCATTTGTTGTAGGCAATAGAAGATATTCCAATATATGCAAAAACAATAAAGGAGTTATGCATCAATAAATCTGGTAGAAGAAAAAGAGATCCACTCACAATCCAAGTCATTGTAAGATTAGCTAGTCTCATGTCTACAAATACAACATTTGAAAAATATCTTGATCTTGGGATCCCTATGATTACAATCTCAGACACTAGTTTTTCAGTGCCAAACACTTTAATAGACTTGGGAGCAACTGTAAATGTTATGACTACAGGTACTATGAAACATTTGAATTTGAACAACATTAGACCTACTACTACAGTTTTAGAACTTCCAGACAGATCTAAAGTTGTACCAGAAGGAATATTAGAAGATTGGAGTCATGGGAGTATCTTGTAGACTTCCTCATTTTGTAGCCAAAAACAAATTTAGGCGGCCATCCTTTAATTTTAGACAGACCATGGTTATCCACTGCAGATGCCTTCATTGGATGCAGGTCAATAAGTATGATTATTGCACATGGGGATGAAAGGAAACATGTTACATTGTATCCTCTAGCACAATCTCCTTCTTTATTATCATGGATTGATGGAGAAGAACAACAAGAAATTCAATATGTTCTTAGTATTAATCGAGTCTATAATTTTAGAGAAGAGGAAGAAAATGAGGATTTATTAGATCTTTTCATCTCATAAAAAAATATTTTGGAGCATCTTAGAATAACACAATATGAAGTTGCAAGTCATATTTTAAATCAGTGTTTCCTGGAAAACTGTACTATTCAATCACTGCAAAATTTGTTTGAAAATATTTTTCCTATTAACTGAATTACCAATTCAAAGATTCAAATCATTGAAATCAGTCCTGGAAGGAATTTGAATATTGGTAATAACTTAAAATCATCACAAGAACAAGAGGTAATAGCACTGTTACAAAAATACTCAAAATATTTTGCCCGAGATTACACAAACATGCAGGGGATTCATCCAAAGACATGTATCCACCACATTTCCATTGATGATCAAATCAAACCTTTAAGAAAACCACAAATAATAATGAATCCTATGATGAAGGAAATAGTGAAAGAGAAATTACAAAAACGGTTACAAGTTGGATTCATCTATCTTATTTCTAATAGTCAATGGGTTTCTCCCTTAGTTGTAGTGCCTAAGAAAAATGGAAAGTGGAGAATTTTTGTAGATTACAGAGAGCTCAATAAGGCCACATTAAAAGATCATTTCCCTTTACCATTTATTGATCAAGTACTAGATTCATTAGCTGTGAAGAAATTATTTTCATTATTGATGGATTTAGTGGATACAATCAGATAAAGATAGCATTGGAAGACCAAGATATGTATCCACCACATTTACATTGATGATCAAATCAAACCTGTAAGACAACCGCAAATAAGAATGAATCCTATGATGAAGGAAATAGTGAAAGAGGAATTACAGAAACTGTTACAAGTTGGATTCATCTATCCTATTTCTGATAGTCAATGGGTTTCTCACTTAGTTGTAGTGCCTAAGAAAAATGGAAAGTGGATAATTTTTGTAGATTACAGAGAGCTCAATAAGGCCACATTAAAAGATCATTTCCCTTTACCATTTATTGATCAAGTACTAGATTCATTAGCTGGGAAGAAATTATTTTCATTATTTATGGATTTATTGGATACAATCAGATAAAGATAGCATTGGAAGACCAAGATAAAACAATATTTTCTTGTCAATGGGAAACATATGCATATAATGTTCTTCCCTTTGGTTTATGTAATGCACCTACTACTTTTCAGAGAGTAGTCCTTGCAATCTTGGTTGATCTGATTGATGAATGTGTAGAGGTCTACATGGATGATTTCATTGTGTATGGCAGAACATTTGATGGTTGTTTCAAAATATTGATTTTTTTTTTTTTAAATATGCATAGAGACAAATCTATCACTTAGTAATGAAAAATGATTTATGATGTTAACTGAGGGAATATTTTTGGGACACCATATTTCTTCTTCAGGAATTAAGGTGGATCCAACAAAAATACAAGTCATTGTGAATTTAATGCCACCCACAACACAAAACGAAGTAAGAAGTTTCTTGGGTTATGTAGGCTACTATAGGAGATTTATTGAAAATTTCAATAAAATAGCTCTACCTTTATTCAAGTTACTTGCAAAAGACGTGGAATTCCAATGGAAAAATAATTGTAAAAATGCATTTGAGATATTAAAAGAAAAATTGTCAGTTGCACCCATTCTTCGAGGACCCAATTGGTCATTGCCATTCAGTAGAATATGAAACTTGCGAAGATGAATTTGTCATATAAAAGCATCCTCATCCAATCATTAATTAAGGGCAACACTTATTTGGAAGGGAAATTCATGTTAAACCCCTAAATCATGGACTATGTCATTGGTATTGTTATATTATTGTTGACATTATGGGTCGAATAGCCTCATTCTTTTTAGTTGTATCCTTTATATCCTTATATACCAATTAGGTATAGATTTATAAATATAAAAGAAAAAAAAAATTGTGTAAAATTATAATTATAAATTTAAAATAAAAATTATTTAATTTTTTTTATTATTATTTGAATTTATAATATTAATGTGTGTGTGTGTGTGTGATTTCATTTGGGGCTTACAAATTAAACAAGTATATTTGATTTCATTTGGGTCTTACAAATTTGCCATAAAATTACCCTTTGAGCGAAACCTTATACTGAAACTTGACCTTTAGTTTGATTTCTACTAAAAAATTACCCTCTGAGAAAAACCTTATACTAAACCTCGACCTCTAGTTTGTTTTCTTCCATAAAATTACCCTCTCAGAAAAATGTTGCACTAAAGCTCGACCTCTGGTTCGATTTACACCATAAGAACCTTTGATATTGATTCGATTTCATTTGGGTCTTAGGAATTCCACCATAAAATTATCCTCTGAGAAAAACCTTGACCTCAATTTTATAATGAACCTCGACCTATCCCACTCACTAAGCACCAAAAAATTGAGGCATTGTATCTCTAGGGTTTGCACGAGGGCACTAGGTTGAATCATGAGAGTAGTGATAGAGTATTATCACACAAGTATTAGATGAGATATGGTGGTAAGCACTCATTTTCTTAGGGTTTCATCATTGTCAATGAGTTTTATTATGAATTGTAGGCCATGGTGAAATTTAGGGTTTTATTTAGGCTTGTTGTGGCATTTTCTGAAAGAGTTTCAGGGCTTCATCAACATGACTATTGCGTAAAAATCCTATAATAATTGTATTCCATGAAACCTCATCTCATTGTGGAATTTTTTTGAACATTTTCAAGGCCTCGTCCACAAATCCATTATCCGCAAACCTTGTCATCATTGAATTCCATGAGACCACATTTTTCTGAGGCATTTCAATAAATAGTTTAAGGGACTCATTAACAAGGAAATTCAATTCATAATATGAAAAACAATTCTTATTATATGTCGATGCATCTCCATACCCTGTCTGATGGATTCCAAATTGGAAAACGCAAAAGTAACAGAGGCAAAAGTGAATTGATTTGGTTGGATTCCTACTTCCTCCATTTGGTTAAAGAGTGTCAAATCCTCAAGATATAATCCGTGCCTTTCATAACCTGCAATCATAACAACCCAAATTTCCACATTGAACATACACATTCACAAGGGTGTTGCCTACAATTGTGTCTAACATGAATATTATCTAATTTATGTGAGCGTGGACTAATATGGCCTCTATTAAGTATTGTATTTTAATACAATCCTATAAGAGACACACATAGGTCTGAGAGTTGTGAACATGAATGTCTGTAATACTTAAAATTTTCTTAACCTCCTTCAAACATCCCTCATTACATAAATTTTTTAGATGGTGAGTGCAAGAAGGATGAATGTTAGCATTGCAATGTCTTTGAATACTAATACTTTTAGCAATAAATTGTATTTGAATGAGACAAAAATTTAAAATTTCATTAAGAAATGGTTTTCGAGTTCAATGTCACCCATTTATGTCTGAACATGGTGTATTTTGTTTTGCAGGACCATATAGAGTAATGATTCCCAAATGGAATAATACCCTCTATGTAACATGTATGATCCTATGTTGTTGAAAATTTTGATTTTTTTCATTTGATATAATTATTTCTTGGTATTTATATTTTGACATTTGATATAGTAACTATGATATTTTTCTCATATTATTTGAAGACAATTAATGGCACCAACACACAAAGTTAGTTGTTAAGTTTTTTTTTTTAATAGTGTTGGTTATCTTATATTCATTCCAAAAAGAGAGGCTAAAAGCCTTGATAAATAGCTTATTGTTGACTAGAGATGAATTCTAGTGTTACATATCCCTGCCTATCCTTCCCTTCTATTACCTAGATTAGACTAAATCTTTCATTTCCTATGGCACTGACTACATAAACTTTAACAAATTGCTACAATAAGTAAATAAAATTTTAGGTCATCATGCATTTTACAAAATACACACCAGTTATGTATTTTGCTGAGAAAAATCGAGCTTATCCTTGGTGATCTTGATTGATAGGTGTCTCTCTTAGAGAAGTTGGTTATGTTTACAAGAAACCAAACTCTCATTAACATCTCTTGTACCACTACTTCTGGGGATTTTAACTTGTTCCAACTCTTCTTTGAAGGAGGCACAATGAGGAAATTATGGGTTGATGCCATTATGAAGGGGTGAGGTGGAGAGTGAGTAGCATAGGGGAAAGAAGGAATGGTAGAGTGGCACTCAATGGATTGTTGGAGGATACAAATTTACCATAATTGACATATAAATACTTTTGAGCTCATAGAGGAAGGTTTGCCTTAGGCTCGTGATCTCTGTAGCCAGTCACATGGGGAGTCGTTGATGGTATCATTTCCTAAGCATATAGTCTTGTGTAGACATTTAAATCCACATGGAGATAAGAAATTTTTCCCTTGGAGTTCTTTTTGTTATCTTTTATATTGTGCATGCCTTCATTTCTTAATATATCCATCTCTATTTCTAAAGGGTTCACATCTATTATCATATCTTGCATGTGATCTGAATCCATTTTAGGTAATATGCAAAGAACTGATCTCTTCATTGATCCTAAATTCTCCTTGGGGCTGGTGACATGAACTGTTTGAATTTTCATCAAATTTAACATTTTTTTCTCTAAGAAAATTGGAAAAGGCTTCCTCCAGATGTGTTAATTGAATTTGGATTTGATTCACAATATTCCCAAGGTCAAAATTTTCCTGGTAATTCTGATTTTCTCCTAAATGAGGATAGAGGAATCACCAATCACAATGTAGTTACTAAAGTCGAGTTCGTGAAGAATTTGAATTCCCAAGAGAAGCCAGTGAAATTTTTCTCTATTGATTATTTCATTTCCTAATACTCATTCGTAGGAGGTTGTTTATTCTCCCTCAGAATTGAGAATGAATTCCCCTACTCCAGCTCTTCTAGGATTTTGTTTGGAGGCCCCACCGAAAAAATACGAGGCCACTTATGTTCTTTCAACCAATATTTGAATTATTTGTCCTTCAATCTGACTTTTTAATTAGTAAGTTTGGGTCAACTTCTTAGAGTATTATGGGTGTTATGATGATTCGTGTCCAATAGGAATCTGAACCACAACCCTTCTTCAACTTG
Organism: Pinus albicaulis; assembly: GCA_034641835.2. Taxonomy (NCBI): domain Eukaryota; kingdom Viridiplantae; phylum Streptophyta; class Pinopsida; order Pinales; family Pinaceae; genus Pinus; species Pinus albicaulis. The sequence continues at coordinate 398,344,987 of CM076572.1, forward strand.
CACGCTTTGCTAGTCTAACTTTGAGAGTATGAATTCCAAAGAGAGGCTCCAGACCTTAGCAATTATTTTGAAAAATGTATTTGTTCCTAGCTAGCTAGATTTGCCAACATAGAAATGTAGGGAGGCTGATCCAAAATCACTTCAGCAGGTTCTTTTCTTTAGTAAGGGTATTTTGAGCTCTATTGTATGAAGAAATTAACAACCTTAACCTCTAATTTTACCTATGTAGGGAGAGGATGAAGCATGGTCTTCCAACAATTTTTTGAGAATGCACATGAAAGGAATAAGTGATGGATGGTTTCCTTCGCACTTAGGCATATTGGGCATATAGATGGACTTTGTATGCCATGCTTTTGAATATTATCGACAGTTAGGATATTTCCCTTGAGTAGAGTCCATATGAATAATTTATTTTTGGTAGACTTTCAATCTTCAAAACTACTTTCCAATGAGGCTAAACGATTGATGTGCCTCTTTGTAATGCATCGTAGCCACTTTTAATTGTGTAATCCCTTCATGTTGTTGGAAATTGTAACTAGGTTTGGTCTTCATTTCATGTATGAACCATCTGTAATGTGCTTGTCAAAAGAATAAAGAAAATATTTATTATTATTATTATTGTGACTTATTAAAGCATGTGATCTGGATTTATGCAAGAACGCAACAGAATAAACATATAAACATAAAAACAGAGATGCAGCGGAAATAACACTTCATTTCATTAATATCAACGAACTGAATTTTGCTTACAGACAGAATGGAAATAAAACTAGCTAGAGTATTTATTAGCTATCTACGGGGAAAAGTGTGGCAATACGAGCCTACAGGCGAAATATTCAAATGAGCTCAGGCTATTTATCAGTGCAAAATAATGGGAAATCTCATGACCAAACCTACTTCCTAGGAGATGAGCGCCAAAACTATGGGCCCCGTTGCAGGTAATCGGTGTTTCAACTTCCCGAAGTAACGCTTTGTACGATCTGTTTGACGCGTACCATACCTCGTTAGAAAGATCTATCCGAGGACTACAAATTTGGAATTGAGCAACATCGGTCCATGGACCCATGTGCCCACCAGTTTTCCCAAAAAACGTCGTTTAGGGCCTCAAACGGCTCCGGAAGTTCAGGACCCGAAAAACTGCTAAAAATAGTAAGTTATGCCGAAACTGAAAAACTGAAAGAGACAATGGTGGGGGGCCAAGTGGAATAGGTGGGTGGCCACCAATATCCACCTGGATCATTCCTCCCCCCTTAGGAAACAATGGTCCCCATTGCGTTAAGTTCCTCCATGAGATGAGGAAATTTCTGCTGAACTTGGTCCCTGGTGAACCACTTTCCCACTTTCCTTGGTGCAGGAGTTGGCCAGCTTTGACAACCCGATATAGTTGGATCTTCTGCCGGCGAGTGTTCTTGATTTGCATGTCCATGATGCAATCTGTGGTGGCCTGTTCCATGCAGTCTGGATTTAACTCAGTTGGTGTGAGTTGTTCTGCAATGTCCGAGGTGTCCAGTAGAGGTGGGAAGTAAGGACGAAGGCGATCCACATTGAAGACTCGGTGCAGACCAAGGAATGGTGGAATACTGAGCTCGAATGCATTGTTCCCTACAGCCTTGGTGATGGTGTACGGCCCGTATCGGAGCGGGCGAAGCTTGCGGTGGGGTCCAGTGAGGCGCTCCTTCTGCAAATGTAGCCATACTTCGTCACCCACCTGGAAGTTGTGTGGCACCCGGTGTTGATCATGGCGTTGCTTGTACTTGGCATTGGCTCTATCCAATATATCATGAACCTGTTGGCGGATGTGTTGAATGCGCTCGATGAAGCTACTGGCTTTGTCAACTTCAGACTGGACATGAGCTAAATTGGCCTGAGCAGCTGCAAATGGCATGGCTACGTCAATGGGGCATAGTGGTTGGAATCCCAAGCCCACCTGAAAGGGGCTATGGCCGATTGAACTGTGGAGAGCCCGATTATAACTATGTTGTACATAAGGGAGGCTCTTGTCCCATGTGCGTGGATGCTTTGAATTGTACATGCGCAGAATGTGTACAATCATTCTGTTGACGACCTCTGTCTGGCCATCTGTTTGGGGATGGAAAGCCGTGGACTTGGTGAGCTTGGTATCCAACATCGACCAGAGGCTGGACCAAAATGTGCTGAGGAACCTGCTATCTCGATCTGATATGATAGACTGTGGGATCCCAAAGTGCACCCACACTCGTTCAAAGAAGAGTTTAGCGGTGGCTTCTGCTGTGATATTCTTCTTACAGGCCGCCATGATGGCCATCTTCGAGAATCTGTCAACGACCACGAAAACACAGTCATTTCCATTCTTAGTAGAAGGTAGGCACGACATGTAATCCATGGAGATGGATTCCCACGGTCGACTAGGGGTAGGTAGTGGAGTATATAGGCCTTGCTTCTTGATGGTCGGTTTGGCAATGGCACAAGAAGTGCAGGATCTGATGTGCTTCTCAACATCCTTTCGAAGGTTCGGCCAATAGAAATACTTCTGCAGGATTGCTACTATTTTCTCGACCCCGAAATGCCCAGCGACTCGACTGTAGTGTGCTTCCCATATCATCTTGGCACGCTCGCTTGAAGGAACACAAAGGTGTCCCATGTGACATAAAAGTGCATCCTGGAGGTGAAAATTTGGAACTTGCGTACCCCCCAGGAGTGCCTTGTAAGTTTGGCCGAATTCTGGGTCACTCTCATAGAGAAGTGGCCAATTAGAAGTCTCATGCCCACAAGCGTTGAGTACAGTGGTGAGCGCCACGATCGGTGGTCGGCTGAGGTAGTCTGCAACATGATTGGTGCTACCCTTCTTATACTTGATGTTCAAATGAAACTGTTGCAGATATGTAGACCACTTCTGATGGCGATCATTCTGCAACTTCCCTTGTGTCTGTATGAACTGCAGGGGCCTGTGGTCTGTGTGGATGATTGTTTCCTTCCCCAAAATGTAATGCTTCCATTGTCGACAAGCTTGCACAATGGAGTACATTTCTTTGTCATATGTGGGGTACTTGTGAACTGTGTCAGACAATGTCTCACTGTGAAATGCCACTGGGTGTCCCTGTTGAGTAAGAACTGCCCCAATAGCATAGTCAGAGGCATCTGTCTCGATCTCAAATGGCTATTGCAAGTCTGGTAAAGTGAGCACTGGGGCAGAACAGAGGTAGTTTTTCAGTTCTGTGAACGCCTTCTGTTGAGGTTCCGACCAAAAAATTTTTGCTCTCGCTCCTCCCTTGGTGACTTGACTCAAGGGCCAAGTGATATGAGAGAATCCCAACACAAATCTCCGATAGAAATTAGCAAGACCCAGAAAGCTGCGAAGCTTTGTTATAGTGGTTGGGGCTGGCCAATCCCGAATGACTTGGATCTTGGCCGGATCCACATGCACCCCCCTTTCATCAATAATGTATCCCAGATATTGAACCTGGGTCATGCCAAAAGTGCACTTCTCCAAATTGGCACACAACTTGTGTTGCCGCAGTGTTTGGAGGACTTGTCGAATGTGGTGAAGGTGCTCTTCCCAAGTCTGGCTGAAGATTAGAATGTCATCCAAGTACACCACTACAAATGAGTTGGTGAATGGCCGCAAGATGTCATCCATCATCCTCATGAAGGTGGCGGGAGCATTCGTCAACCCGAAAGGCATGACCAGCTATTCGAAAAGGCCTTCCTTGGCTTTGAAGGCAGTCTTCCACACATCGAAGGGTTCAATTGGTACCTAGTGATACCCAGACTTCAGGTCGATCTCGCTGAAATATTTTGCACCTTTGAGTTGGTCCAGAAGGTCATCAATCCGTGGGATTGGGTACCTATTCCGGACAGTGATCTTGTTCAGCGCCCGATAGTCAATACAGAGTCTCCGCGTCCCATCCTTCTTCTGTACCAACACGATCGGGCTCCCACAGGGCGATGAACTTGGTCTGATGTGACCTTTCTGCAACAGCTCCTGAATCTGCCTCTTGATTTCATCATTCTCCGGAACAGAGTGCCGATAGATCGGTCCATTGGGTAGCGACGCACCGGGCCGGACGACCGGTGCTTCGACTCCGACAAGCAGAGGAACCCCGTGGGTGAGGTGAATATGTCCCCCGTACTCCTCCACAACCTTATCCATTTGTTGTTGTTGTGCAGAGGAGCCGGTTCCGGAGGTCGTGCCGCCTTCTTCTTGCCCTGGGGTGGATCATCGAGAAAACGAATTTCAAATTTCCGGTTTGGGAAATGAGCTTACCGCATTGTTTTGCGTAACCAAAGAGATAGCAAAGTAGAGGTGGTACCTCCGGTATCCCGTACAACTTATTTCCCAAAGTAACAATAACAAAGACGAGGCAAGCTCTCCCATATTGCTACGCATGACGCTTCCACTGCCATGGTTGTCCCAATAATACATCAGAAACATCAATAGGAGAAACATCACATAATACCTCATCCGTGAAGGGCTTGATGCTATAGGGAAGGCGGCATTGCTGACTGACACTGAGATCTTGTCCTTGGTGAAGCCACCTGATGGTGTATGGATGTGGGTGAGCTGTGGTGGGCAAGCCCAACCGCTTCACGGCGTCTGCCGAATTGAGGTTCTTTTGGCTCCCATTGTCAACAATGAACTATACCGGGGAGCCCTTTACCCACATCTGGGAGTGGAAGAGACGTTCCTCCTCCTCCGGATCTTCCGGTTCCTCCTTCTAGATCTTTGCAAGGCAACAAGGGCGCTGGGCTCCGCATCAATAACTGTTTCCCTTTTCATTCGCCTTTCGTGTTCCGATTCGGAGTCATAGCATGCATCCGACTCAACTCGTAAGCCTTCATCTTGGTCACGAGTGACTGCTTGGCCCGACAATCACTCGTGTTGTGAGTGGAGCTCTTATGGAACTCACACCACTTTCCCGTGTCCTTCTTTGGCTTTGCGGTGTTGTTCTTTTCTTGTGGCTTCGATGAGTTGTCTTTAGCCGCCATGCCTTGGCTCGGTCCTTTGTTCTGCGGTTTGGAAGCGCCTTTCCCTTGCTTTTGATTCGCAGATCCAAAGTCTCGCTTCTTCTGCTTGAATTTCTGCTCAATCTTGGCAGCATACTGGTATGCCGTACCAAGCGAGGAGATGTCAAGGAACTCCATTTCCTCCTGAATGTATTTGTGCAGACAACTGCGATACTTTAGCACCAGATGTTTCTCTGAATCTTTGATACCCAACTTTGTGCGCAGGGTATGGAACAGATTCGTCAGCTCATGCACATCTTGATCCCTTTGTTGTCGCAGCGTGGTCCATTGTATGTACTTGTCCTCATAGCTCCCCACAGGATAGTACTGTTCCTTGACGGCGTATCGAAAAGAATTCCAAGTTGGTACGGCCGAGAACAAAGAGGGTTCTGTCTGGTCCTTGTTCTCACAGTAGGTTTCCCACCAGTCCTTAACATGGGGGGTAGCTTTGAGGAGTGCAAAAATAATCTTCTCCCGGTCTGAAAAGTCATGAACCGAGAAATATCCTTCTAACAGATTCAACCATCTATCTACGGCATCTGCATCTATTTGAACCTCAAATATGGGAATGTCAAAATTTACTTGTACCTTAAAAGGAGTCGCGCCTCCAGAGTGGCTGCTGGATGCAGATGCGCCGCCGGTGGGTAGCCGTTGAAGGATCTGAGCAAAGTTATCCATCATCGCATTCCTTTGTTTTTCGAGGGCCTCCTCGAGCAATATTTTGATAGGATCTCCGGCTCCCTCATCTTTCTTTTCGTCCCCCATGGGCGTCCGTCGAGGTTTACGAGGCTGATCTTGCAAAGGTTCCACCAGATCAAGCCCTAGCTCCTTATACCCCGACCTCGTTGGGGACATGCAAAGAAGGATCGAGAAAAAGCAGACCGCTCTGATACCACCGATCCGGATTTATGTGAACGTACGAATAAACATATAAACATAAAAACAGAGAGATGCAACGGAAATAACACTTCATTTCATTAATATCAACGAATCGAATTTTGCTTGCTGCATTTAATGGAAATAAAACTAGCTAGGGCGCTGTAGCCATTCCTCGAGGAGATGTGGCGGCGATGTGCCTCTCGAACCGTGTTACAATGAGGCTCGAGGGCCTATTTATCATTTAGAAACAATGGGAAATCCTAAACAACCCAAAACCCTAACCCAAAGAGATGAAAGGCCAAAACTATGGGCCCCGTTTAAAATTGTTTCAACTTCCTGCATGTAACTTTGCATACGATCTCCGTTTGACGCGTACCATACCTCGTTAAAGATCTATCCGAGGACTACAATTAGAATGGGCAACATCGGTTCATGGACCTGTTGCCCCCCCCCCCCCCTCCATTTTCCCAAAAAACGTCGTTTAGGGCCTCAAAACGGCTCCGGAAGTTTAGGACCCGAAAAACTGCTAAAAATAGTAAAATATGTCGAAACTGAAAAACTAAAATAGACAATGGTGGAGCCCCAAGTGGAATAGGCGGGTGACCACCAATATCCACCTGGATCAGCATGGGTTTCATGCTTCGGTCACCATGTTTTAGGTCAAAGTCCCCATTATGGAATTCTATAATTTATTCTAAGTTAACAGATTCATTGTACATTTAAAGAGACCCTTCTTGGGCTTTCGAATCATGTTAAAAGGTTTAATATTATTGAGTCAAATATGAATTATGTGACCTCCACACCAAGTTGACCTAGAAGAGATCATGTTGGCTCACGTAGGCCCAAGATACACCTATTCAACCTCACCTAGAGCCTATAAAAGGAAGCAATTCGAATTCATTTGAAGTATGATTCTCTCAAGCAGTTCAATATCTCTTGTAGTGGTGAAGAAATTCGAATTTTTTAGCCAAGAAGCCAAAAGAAGTGTGAGTTTTGGGAAGTCTAAGGAAAAGAATAAAAACAAAATTTTGGTGCCTATATCTCTCCTTTTTGGGCTCTGGATTGAGAGATCGAAGTCTTCCAAGTTTTGCTACTACCAAAAGCTGTATGATTCCAGGAGAAGTTCGAAGTCTGTTGTCGGGAAGAAAAATAAGTGTGAGTTTTGGGAAGTGTAAGGAGAAGAAGAAAAATGAAATTTTGGTGCCTCTCTCTCTGTTTCAGGCTCTGATTTGGGAGATCAAAGTCTTCAAATTTTTTTGTTGCCAGAAGCTGTATGATGTTGGAACTGCTGCATAGTTGAAGTTGTTAGAAAGGGGTCGAAATTCTAGAGGCTAATTTGGTGTGGAGGGAAGGTCTGGTCTTGGTCTACGGTGACGAGTCTCAAATAATACTATTGAAAGGAATAATTTATTGACTATGTTTTCCCCTCGAGGGGGGTTTTTCCCTAGCTATTGGTCTACATCTGGTGTCCTTGATCTATGTTCCTTTACTTTGATATTTTCTTGATGAAGTAATAAGAAGAGATCTAAGAAGAACATAATAAGAACTAAATAAGATCACAAGTAAATAATCAAGAACAAGAGGATCTTTTTTCCTTTCTGATTCTTTAACATAGTATCAGAGCTTTGGTGAAAGAAGAAGAAAATTTCAGTCTCAAGGTCTTGATCAAGGAAATATTGATTATACTAAGGAAATGTATGAGGCTTTGTCAAAACTATTCACTATCAAGAACATTGGAAAGGTGGCAAGCCTGAAGAATGATCTAAGAACTGTTAAGATGACAAAAGAGGATATTTTTTCCTCTTTCTTTGTGAAAATAGAAAGGATAAGGGATGAGCTCCTTTCTATTGATGAAATAGTGCCAGATAAAGAACTAGTATTTGCAGCCATTCTGGGACTACTATATTCTTGGATTTCCTCTACTTCATCCCTCAAAAATTGGAAAGAAACACCCACCTTTGAAGAGTTATGGAAAATATGCACACAAGAAGAGTTAAGGGTCTAAATGGTAACCAACAATGAAGAGGTATCAAATTCTTATGTTTCTCATCATAAAGAATATCGAAGAAGAAAGGGCCAAAGAAGAAGGTTGACATGTCCAAGATCGAGTGCTATCATTGTCACAAAATAAGACACTATAGAAATGATTGTCCTAACAACCCCAGGGGCAGGAAAAGAGATAAAGATCATGCAAAAATGGCTAAAGAGACATCATCCCCCAAAAAAATAAAATACTGAAGAAGAACTAAAGGACTTGAACTATTAAGCCCCTTCCATCTCACGTTTCATTTGTATATTTTATGTAGTATAGTTTTAACATCTTCTTGGAAATGTACTTCTTTTTTTATAAGTTTAGGTTTTCCCTCAAGCTTAGGAGGGAGCCCATAACATATCCTCAAGATAATTATCTCATTTCCTCTCTATTTTTCTTCATATACTTATTTAAGATTATTATTATATTCAATACTAATCATTTGTCTACCTTTATTCCTTGTTTAGGAATCAATTTGTTGGATGTTCAAGAATCATGGTGAAGGCTTCAAGGAGAAAAACAAGAAGGCCACACAAGTCAAAATATTTGTCAAAGAATCAAAGGTATGTATTGAAATGTATAGTCTTAATACTCTCTTTGAAATATTTGTTTCATATGTTACTAATTATTGATATGTCTAGCACTACTGAATCCTAAAAGGGTTCTTGTTTGTGATGACTCATCACCTAATGAATCTACCCACCTTATACACCTCGATTTTCTTGTATAGAAACTTAATGAATTTCTCTATAAAAACACTGACCTGAGGGCATGATGTTGACATGTGAAACCCTAAACCTATTTAGGGTTATTTGTGAAAATTCTATTCTGATTAATGTATTGATAATGTCGAGTTTGGGATTTTTATAATATCATGAAAGCTCTAAAATTTTTGGAGTTAATATGATGTTGTTCGAAATATTGAACCTTGAAGTATGATATAGTAAGGGTGTGCTTTGACAATGGACTGAAACATTGGGTTTTGGTTAGGTCTATAGGCAAAATCCCTATTATGGAATGTCCTAGGAGTGAAACCCTGGGTATATTTTCCCTTGATTGAATCCCTAGCATAGTCTAGTTCAATGTGTGTCTAGTGTATAAGTGTTGACTAACTCATGATTTGCTTATAATGGTAATCTCCTAGATATGTGTGTTGACCCATTTTCTAATGGTCCTAAGAATCTAGGGTTTTAAAACAAACCTTATTCAAGTTTGAAAAGATCTAGGATGATGATTGAAAAGATACTAGTGATGATTAAATTCTCTAGTATGTATGTTGATATGATGTATGTTGAGAATTTATAGATGGTGAATCTATGGATTACATCGAATCCTAGTGGATGCCACTTATGATGTGTTTATTGAATTCTATGATGTATATTAAACCCTAGTAGAGGCTCTTCGTGATATATTTTGATAATTGATTTGAAATATAGAATCTGAAACTAACTCTACTGAAATTTGATCATGTTTGAGCTATTATTAATATTAATTTAATTTATTATATGAAATCTATGGTGTGTATGAATCCCTAGTGAAATTTCTATCATGTGAATTTTAAATATTGTCTAATATCTTGTATATCTATGTTTGTTCTAGGGTTTTCTATATGTTGTAACAAGGTATGTTATACCTTTGGAAGAAAAATTGAAACCCTAGATAAGAATGAAAGACACTATGAAATAGTCTAGGGTTTATGTTGAAATACCCTAGAAAAATGTTAAAGAGTATATGTCTCTTTTTTGGGTATCTGATATGTATAAAGTTGAAATTTCTTTTGTAACTATGATATGGCTAACTTTATTCTTCTATAGTTTTGGTTGTACTTGTTGTCTAAAGTTGTGTAGGTACATCATAAAGATGAGAAGCTAATAAGTATGATGAAAAGGATGGAAGCCATGAAAGATTATCTAACACCTAAAGAAGAAGTTAATTATCCCTATATTAAGATGGAGCTTGGATAAAAAATTTATCTCCCTAAGATTAAGAGGGAGCCTGGATAAAATAAGAAATGGTTATGATTCTCTACTTCATGTATCATGCACTAGATTGGGACTAACAACCGTAAGTCTTAGTGAAGTCCATGAGTAAGAATCATAGTCATGGTTGGAGAATATATTATGGAAAGATATGTTGCCACATGTAAATTACAAAGAGGAATATTCTCTTGAGAGATTCTATTGATAGTCCTACTAGAATTGTTAGGCTCACTCTCATGTGAGAAAAACAATTCTAAGTCAAAAATAATTAAACTAATTATTATCATGAAAGTTAGGATTTATTCCTACCTTTCTAGATTAGGTTTTTTCCTCATAGTTAGGAGTCATTTTAGGTTTAGTTTGTTGAGAGATTCTCTCCAAGTAGTTAGGCTCCTAGATTAGTGTTTTTTTTAGTTCTTTTATCAACCAAGTGTCCAAGACAAACGCACTATCATGAGACAAACCTCCTCATGTATTTACATGTATCATAAACACTATTTTAATAAATGAGAGTATGTGAGGAATACATCAAGGTTGTGGAAGTTTCCTCCAGTTATATGTCTCTGGTATTTTTTTAAGATTGTTTTATGAGTTGATTAAATTCCTTCATGTGGTATCACAGCCTAAAACAAAATTGTTCTTGGGATTGAGATCTATTGTTGGAAACGTTGATTAAATTTTTTATTTGTTTTCATATGTAAATTAGATGGTGAGATGGAGATGGCTTTCATGCGCCCAAGGCAAAGAAAAAGTCCCAAATTTCCAATTTGAATGAGAGCCAGATGATCTGCCAAGTGAAGGTAGATTGCTGGATTGAAGGCAACACCCAGCTACTGAAATTGAAGTGTAGGAGTTATGCATTGCTGAGGATAAGCACATGTTATCACCAATATGCTGAAATGTGTAAGCACTAAGGAGGTCCTCGGTCCTACATTTTTCATCAGAACTTTGGGTAAGAGCCGACATTCAATAATCCATTATTTATCATAGCACATGGATTTGAGGACTGGTGTAGAATATTTGATTTATGTGTGATTGTTGTAAAATCATTATGACCCATCTGGAGATAATGTAAAATTAATAATTCAATGGTCTGAAGAAGCATTAGACCTGCAGGGTAGAAGGGTTTATGTTATCAAGAAAGTGGATGAGGATGGCATCGAGTGCCTCCTGGTCGTAATTGTGATGTTTCCTGACATCGAATCGAAAGATGCATCTGTGGAGCCAGGTGACCAAGAAGCGATGTATCAGCTTCTCAAAAAACCTCGGGCTCGATGTCGTGGGCTCGAAGCCCAACATGTCAAGGCGCTTGAGCTCCTCGTAGAAATTCCCGACCATGGTGGTTAGGGTTTTGCAGTAGGCTACAAAATTGGGAATATCCTTTAATGGGAGATGCTCAGTTATCTGGATGATGATGGAGTGTGGCAGATCCAACAACATTTGGCTAAATCCCCTTAGACTTTCCATCGATTTGTGGCGCATCTGCATCGGCAAAGAAAATAAATTTTAGATTGAAATATGAGCAAGAACATCGCCAAAAAATAAATTGTAGAATGAAATATGAGCAAGATCGTGACTGAAAAATAAATTTCCGAATGAAATATCTACAAGCGCATTGCGGAAAATTAAATTGCAAAATGAAATATTATCAACAACATATTGTATATATGTAGAGGTAGGGAAATTATGCAAGGTAATTCTATTGTTGTGAGCAGATAACTATTTAGAGGTGCAGTCTACAACTATAGAATTTGGAAAGGAAATTGGAGAATCGATTTTTTTCCTGTCAGTAAAGTGAGATTTTGGTGTGCTCTTACTAGAAATGTCATCGTATGTTGTTGAGTGCTCCAAAACCGTTGACTAATATTAGGTATTTGGTTCATGACATATTTTTGTTGCTACATATATATCTACACTCATGGAGGACATTGCCATGTTTCCAATCATGGAGCCGATTGAAATGTCAAATAAAAATACTTGATCCACAACCTCTAAAAGTTACCATAATTTGTCTTGCTACGCAGTTGGCATGTTTTTCTCAGGAGAATTGAATTCCTAATCCGCGTTGTGGCTTGGAAGCAAGTGGTCAATTCAAGGCGGCCCAGTCAAACGAGTGGAGTGTAAGAATCGTGAATCTCTACGTTGGACCAAGGGAATATCTATTAATTTTTCCTTCTATAAAGGACTTCAGTTTAGATCATTTGTAATTATGTGTCCTCAGCTTCTGGAATGAATGTCTCCAGTTGGAAGTATCATACCCCAAAACCATATCCACTTCTCAGCCCTTCACCATTTTTCTGAAAATTGTTTTCTTTGCAAAGGAAATCCATCCCGAACTCCAGTCCCACCATTTCGATAATGGGGTCTCTCTGTTTCCTTCTTCCATTTATTTTTTTGGCAAAAGGACAATGAAATAGCCAAAGAGTCCCAAGATCGATTCCCTTCAATGCTTGTTTTGTAGTTGAAGGATGAGGAAATTAATATACCTATAAGAGTTGTATTGTCAATGATTGGTTGCATAGACCCATAACCCACATGATTTCAAAGCATAGCCTGATCTAATCAATTATGGAATCAACAAATCAAGGAACTTTTGGGTATTCTTTGGCAGGCTAGAGGTTTTCAAATTTCTAGATGTGACAGATCTAGAGGTTGTATTTATGGGCATGATCAATTTTGATTGAAGAGGTTTAGTTTCCTTATATTTATAGGCATAATACTCCTTTGTTTTGGCACACAAATATTATTCGTCCTAGGAATACCAAAAACATTCTTGTATCATCTCCACATTAATTCTGGAAAACCCTATTTTTGTTTCTATTGTTTAATTATGAAGGATGTATGTACTTTTGGAGAGATAAGTGACTTATCTTAAATTTGATTTTTTTAATTTATGGAGTCATAAGGGTCAATATTGGATTTAATTTTGTAATAATGTTGATGTTTTTAAATTTTGTGGGGGAGATAAAGATGCACTAAAATTGTTCTTGGAGGGATAAGGAGTATTTGAAATTATTTATGTATTGGAGAGATAAGTGTTTTGTAAATTTGGAGTGATAAGGGAAAGGTGTTGTTGTAATTCAAAGTAATGTTTTTACTTTGAAAGAGATTCAGTCAGTTAACATCCATTTTTTTAAAGAAAATTTTCTTCAAAAGAGTTTTGGAACTTTGTGAAGACTCCATGACAATGTTGTCAAGGTGAAAGATGAGGTACTCCACTATTTAATAAGACATATTTTTTGGTGGTGATTGATATTTTTGATACTATCTTTGTAAAATGATACACATGGAGTACATAGCAAATTAAATGAATTCCTGCACATAATAAATCATACAAGAAATAAAAAAAGATACAACACATAATCAAAGATATCAAGTTGCCAACTTTAGCATTATATAAATGATTCCACGTCATTCAATCAAGGCAATCAAGTTAGTGGAGCTGCAAACTCAAACATTCCAAGACAAGTCTACATCGACATCAACAACAATTTTTTGTGTAACCTGTAAATAAAAAGTTGTAGGTTAACTTGTAATTAATTTCAAATAAAAACTGAGTTGAATTGTAAGGGTGCATTCTCAGTTGAAACCAACACCCAAAGTTTTGAACTGATAGAAGGTAAAGTGAGTCAATTCTCTTCAACTGAGTTAATTAAGCCAAGTGAATTCATTGTTTTAAATGAGTAATTAAAATCATTAAGCATTTCTCTTGGGTGCATTTTCTACACCGTCCTTTTGATTAATCAAGTTAGTGAGTTCAAGCAAGTGAAAAGTTCACAACATCAAGCGAGCCAATGTGAAGTTGATTGAAGCATTCACAAAGTTCAAGCGAGCGTGAAGTTAATTCAAGAAACAAATTAAGCTAGAAAATTCAATCAAACAAGTGATCAAGTTCAAAGAAATACATTCAAATTTACAGCAAGCGAGCCTGAATTCAAGAGAGTGAGTTCACATGGTGAAACACATTAAACTATTCCAAGATCTTAACAATCTTCTTCTATCATCAGCTGACGACATGGTGAAAATCAACAAAGCAAATCTTGTTGATATTCAAGTGCATCTTCAAAAAGCACATGAAACAATTGAGTTCCTTCAATTGGAGTTGCAACTACAAAGAAACGAGTTGCAACAGACGAGTGATGTTTCCAAGTATTTGAACCATAAATATAAATATGATTCCAAGCCACTCATCCAAACAACTTCAAGTGCAGAATTTTTCCATGATCGAGTTCAACTTTCTTCTTCCAAGCCAATCATCAAGACATGGGAAGAAATCCAAAGTAACAAAAATCGATGAGGATTAGGATATGACTAAGATGGCAACAACTTGAATATCCCAAATTATTCAAATCCAATCAAGTTTATTAGTGCATGATTTCTAGACCAAGTAACATCAACAAGTCATGAGAAAGTTGAAGACAAACCAAAATGCACACATTGTTAAAGAAAAGGTCATATGGAAGATCATTGTTTTGATCTCCATTCTTGTCGCCATTGTGGCGAGCAGAATCATTCATTAGAGAAATTTTGCAACCAAAACCAACCAGCCATATTTAAGATCAATTATGCATGGATTCATCCTTAGGAATGGTCATCAACAATCAAAATATTGTATAAGTTTTACAGCCGCATTCAATCACACCTATTGCAGCCAACAATCAAATGAAGATGGTACTCCCGTGCAGTTGAACGAGGGATTACACCAGTGAAACACTCATACACCTGAAAGGGGGGGAAATGATAATGAAATTGAAGGTGGTTTTCAGACTAAAATTATCAACAACATCAAAAAAAAGTAGTCAGTGGGCATATTCATCAACCAGTGGGTAATCAACAACAAAAGAAACAGTGAGTTGTTTTCTACATCATCCACATCATGAGCCGGTGGGCGATCATCATCGACAAATTCACTAGTGGGAATTCTCAATATTTTTTCAGTGGACAAGAAAATTCTCCAGTGGGCATCATCAATATTTTGTCAGTGGACAAGCAAATTCTCCAGTGGGCAGCATCAATATTTTGTCAATGGACAAGAAAATTCGCCCATGGGCGTCATCAAATTTTTTCAGTGGAAAAAGGATGTTGATTGCAAGGAAAGGGTAGATGGATCCTTTTGTAGCTTGGTATGTGATGGAGTTGTCAATAAAAATTCAGAGATGAATCAAACTTGTAGTTGACTCATGTTCTCTTTATATTGAATTTTGTTCATTTTGGACAACTAGGTCCAAACTCCATGTTTTGATGCTCAGATGAAGATGCCAATATTTTTATTGGACTCCTCTTTCAGAGACGTGCAATATCTATCTAAATATCATCTTGATCTGATGAGAAGAACATTTTTTTTTGAATTAATTCCACGTGCAAGGTCAGCCAGAATTGAAATGTAGGCTTGGAGCCCCAGCAGATGTGTCACACACCCTCACTGCTGGATATATATAGGTCAACGTTGGAGGTAATTTTCATCCATCACTCATAACACATTATCTCTCTTCATCTGATTGGTTCAATCACCTTGGAGGTTCTTCTTCTCTCACACATGGGAAAACGCAGCAAAGGAATTTTCTGTTTTGACCTAGTGTTTTCCGTGCAGATTTGACCAGCGTTGACTTTGGTCAATGCATGGTCAAACTGACCTCAAACTCTCCAAAAATTTCGATTTCTGCAGTCCACATTTTTTTGCACAGAAATCGAGGTTGGGAGTTGACTTTGACTGGACTACGTTGACTTTTTCTATTGTTTTTTTTGCATTGACCATTGATTAGACATCGTTGACTTTTGTTGACTTTGGGTTGACTGATATAGAGCTTTTCGAGAGGGTTGTGTGACAGATTCTGGTTGGTTGACCATATTGAGACTTTGCTAGTTGTAGCATCTTGTTGACCGTTGTAATGCACCACAACACATATATTTTGCTGATCAAGTTAAATGTATTTTTTGCTTCTCTTATATCAATCTATTAGCATGTTCTATCAGCATTTTACTTTCTTATTTGTGTGATTATTGTTTGATATTGAGAATACAAGTAAAATGGCGTCAAGCATAGAACATCTACAAAAATTTACATGGTATCAGAGCTAAGGTGAAGACAAAGCCCAAGTTTGTATTAAGAGAAATCACGGAAGAAGGAACTTTTGTCAAGGACCCATGGGTACCTCAAACTATAATGGCTTCAAATCTCATGACAAGTTGACTGGGAAGGAAGACTTCCATGCCTGGAAAATGACCTTGGATCTAATTTTGGAAGACCAAGATGTCATGGATTATGTGTAGGGTGAAATCCAAGAGCCTCCATCATCTGCACCTGCTGCCACCAAGTAAAAATATAAGAAGGGGGAAATCAAAGCAAAGTTGATGATTAGGGACTCAATTCATAAGAGTTTGGTTGCCTACATCTCTGAACTGGGCACATCCAAGGAGATGTATGATAATTTGGTCAGCATGTTCAAGGCCAACAATGAAAATCAAGTCCTTTTCTTTAAGAACCAACTGAATAATATGAAGAAAGGCAGGGATGAATCCGTTCAATGTTATTTTCTGAATTTGATCGAAATCAGAAATAATCTTCTAGCCACTGGGGATACAATAGCCGATCGAGAAATGGTTCTCACCGCACTTGGAGGCCTCTCCTCCGAATGGCATGTATTCAATGCTACCATTCTCAATAACAATGTGATACCTGATTTTGATGAAGTATTATCGAGATGCGTACAAGAAGAGACAATAATGAAGGAATATGAAAATGAAGGTAATCCTGCTTTCACCACTTGTGCTAAGAATAATAACAATGGTGGTCCGAGGAACCGTGGAAGAGCAGGGGCCCAAGGAAAGAAAGGAAGATGTTACACATGTAACAAGACCGACCACTATGTTAGAGAATTCCCTAATAAGAAGGATTCTCCTAGGGATGATGAAAACAACAACAACAACCTGAGGAATGGAAATCAAAGGAACAACAAGTTCAAGGGAAAGAGGAAGTCTCCCTCTGGTCACAATGGAAATGGGAAACCTTTAAAAAGGTCAAGAAATTCTAGGTATGAGGAATCAAATGTTGTTGATGATAAAATAAATGAATTCATTCTCGTATCTACCCTCTTTGCTGCATCTCCACCTAACACTATGGATGTCTGGTTGATTGATAGTGGTGCCTCAAGGCATCTCACTAGGTTTAAGGAAGCACTTTCTGATTTGGTGGAGAATGATGTTAATCTGAAAATTATCCTTGGAGATAATGCCACATATCCTGTGAAAGGGATAGGGACGGTGACCCTCCACTTATCTCAAGGTCAAGTCCTCCGCTTGCAATATGTACTATATATACTTGATTTGAAGAATAACTTTGTGTCTATTTCGGCCATGGAAGACAAAGGTTTCAATGTGGCCTTCGTTGATGGGAAGGTGTGCATATGGAAGAAGAGCTTCAAGGAAGCTATCATGATTGGGTTTAGAGTTGATGCACTCTACCAGGTTGGAGGAAGTCCACTAGGAGCGATGACATGTGATACTATCCGACAGACTGAACTATGGCACCGAAGGCTTGGACACCTTCATTACAAAGCCCTTCCCAAAGCAAAGAAGGTGGTGATGGGGATGTTTGAATTCAAGAATGATCATGAAGGTGTATGTCAGGGTTGTGCCGAAGGAAAGCATACAAGGGGACCTTTCCCCTCAAGTCTCACAAAGACATTTGATGTTTTGTAATTAATACACACTGATTTGTCTGGTATGCTGCTCGTGACATCCTTGGGAGGATCTTCTTGTTATATGACGTTCATAGAGGAATTCTCTCGCAAGACCTGGATATACTTCTTGAAGAATAAGGATGAGGCTTTCATGTGGTTTCGTACTTTCAAAGCCTTGGTGGAAAATCAAACAGGGAAGAAGATCAAGATTTTTAGGACTGATAATGGCACTAAATATGAGAAAAATGAGTTCAATAAATTTTTGCAGAGAAGCTGCCATCAAGAGGGAGAACAAAACCATGTATACTCTTGAGAAAAATGGCATTTTCGAAAGAAAGAAATGGACCATTGTGGAAGCTGTATGTGCCATGATATGTGACCAAGGTCTTCTGAAGTTTCTGTGGGGAGAAGCTGCGAATACTGCTATATACATACAAAACCGATGCCCACATTCTTTTCTGGACTCCAAAAATCCCAAAGAGGTTTTCTCTGTTAAGAAACCTGATGTCTCTCATTTTAGAGTTTTTGGTTGTCCCTTTTATTTTCATGTGCTGAAAGAGAAGAGGAGTAATCTGAATGCTTCTGGGAAGAAGGGCATGTTTGTGGGCTATAGTGAAACTTTGAAGGCTTATAAATTCTATGTTTTTGGTCAAAGAGAAGTGGATATATGCCACGACGTTACCTTTTCCAAAGATGCTTCCCTCAGGAAAGTAATAAATATTCCGAGCTCTGAGGAAGATCATGAAGTAAGGTCTGGAAATCAATAAGAACCGAAGGATGAGATGATGCTTGACGTTGAAGGACCGATAGACCCTATTCATCCACATCCTTCAATGAAGGGGAGACCATCATGGCTCAGGGACACTCTCAAGGATGCTGAGAGACATATGGCCCCAAGGGGGACATTCCATGAAAGCAAGAATCCGAATAGATACCAAGGGTATCTAGCAGCCATGAGTAAAATTGTACATTATGAGCCTAGATCTTTTGAAGAAGTCGTAAAGCATAAATTATAGAAGGATGCTATGCATGAAGGATATGATTCCATTATGAAGAATGATGTCTGGGATGTGGTTCTGAGACCAGAGGACAAAGCAGTTGTCACCTCGAAATGAATTTATAAGATCAAGCATGTTGAGTTAACACAGCGGAAACATAAAACAAATAAGACACACATAGAATTCAACCATGAAAAAATAGAGATTTTAACATGGTTCACCCAACCAATCTGGGCTACGTCCACCTAATAGGGCATCGGTAATCTCATTCATCAACTGGAGAAATACAATAGCAGATTTTCTCATCTTCTCATCTCTTCCACTCACCTCACATTCCTCATCATGCACATTTGCCTCTACAGGCTTACATTTTATAGCTGGGAGTAGAAACAAAATCATAAATTCACTCACAAAAAATATAGGATGCATTAACTCCACATCAAAAATAGATGGAGTCAATTTAGCAACAAATCCTATTGTTTTCACCTTCATGAGATTTTCTCCAAATTTAATTAAAATAAAATCTCAACAATCTCCACCTTGACAACAATTAGCCTAATACCATGTTCCATTATTATTTTTATCTTTTCTACAAGCCAAGAGAAGCCAGACACCATCGTAGCTTCTCTAACAAATCTGGTTTTGTGAACATGCCTGCACAGTTTTCCTTTGTATGTACCTTTTCAAGAGAGACTCCCCTTTCAGTGATAACCTATCTTACAAAATGGTACTTGATAGGTATATGCTTTGATTTACTATGATAGGCTGGATTTTTAGCCAAGTGAATTGCACTTTGACTATCACAAAATAACTTGGTGTTGTCCTGTAACCTACCAAACTCACCAAACAAACCTTTCAACCAAACCACTTCTTTGCAAGCATGTGAAGCAGCTATGTATTCTTCTTCTGTAGTGGATAAAGAAACAATGTTATGTAGCTTTGACATCCAGCTAATATCTCTACCTGCAAGAGTAAAGACATACCCTGAAGTTGACCTTCTCTTATCCAAATCACCTGCAAAATCGGAATCAACATATCTGCAAACAAATTCAGTACTTCTGTTATAAGTGATAAAATAATCACTCGTGCCTCTCAAATACCGAAGCACCCATTTCACTGCTAACCAGTGTTATTTTCCTGGATTTTCCATATACCTTCTAACAACCCCAAATGCATGTGAAATATCTGGTCGATTACAAACCATCGCATACGTCAAACAACCTACTACATTGGCATATGGAATTCGAGACATATATTCCTTTTCTTCATTAGTGTTAGGACATAAACTTGAAGAAAGCTTAAAATGGGAAGCAAAAGGGACTGAAACAAGCTTCACATTGTTCATACCAAACCTCAAGAGTATTTTCTCAATACACTTCTTTTGTGATAGCCACAGCTTACCATTTCTCCTGTCTCTGAAAATCTCCATGCCCAAAATCTGTCTTGCTGCTCCTAGATCTCTCATATCAAACATCCTATCCATCTGAGTCTTTAACCTGTTGATCTCTGTTATGTTTTTGCTTGCTAAAAGCATATCGTCAACATATAACACTAAGATAATGAACATGCCATTACTTAATTTCTTAAAGTAAACACAATGATCATATTCACTTCTTATATAATTTTGACTCATCATGAAAGAATCAAATTTCTTGTACCATTGTCGAGGTGACTGCTTTAGACCATACAATGATTTCTTGAGCCTGCAGACAAATTTATTGTTGTGATTTTGAACAAACCCTTCCGGTTGTTCCATATAAATCTCCTCGTCTAAATCTCCATGTAAAAATGTAGTTTTAACATCTAGTTGCTGTAATTATAAATCAAGTAAAGCAACGAATGCTAACACAATCCGAATTGAAACAATTTTTACAACTGGTGAAAATATCTCATGAAAGTCAATTCCCGCTTTCTGAGAAAAACATTTTGCGACCAGCCTCATTTTGTACCTGTCTTTTGTATCATCAACACCCCTTTTCAATTTGTAAACCCATTTACATCCCACAGTTTTCCTGTCTTTAGGAAGTTCCACCAGATCCCATGTGGCATTCTTGGCTAATGCCTTCATCTCGTCCTTCATAGCCTCTTTCCACTTACCACTGTTAGAACCTTCTACAGCTTCCTGATAGCACAAAGGTTCATCATCATTAGTGGTTAAAGCAACTGAAGTAACATAATCATCATACCTTTTAGGAAGACGTCTGATTCTCGTAGACCTCCTTAAAGATGTTTCTGGTACTTCCACAATTTGTTGATTGTTATCTGTAGGAACTTCTTCATGATCTACATTTTAAACACATTCATGATTTGCATCTGAAACTTATTCATGATCTGCACTATCATCAGTATTTGAACTGGTTTCAAACTGAATATGTTGAATCTTAGGTATATTTTCCTGTTCCAATTTATCATCTACATCTAGATTTTCAAGTGAAGATTCATTGAATTTAACATCTCTGTTAATGATGATCTTGTGAGTAGTAGGATCCCACAACCTGTATCCCTTAGTCCCATCACCATATCCATCAAATATATATCTCTTTGATTTAGGATCTAATTTTGAACGCTGATGTTTCAGAACTAGAGCATATGCATCACAACCAAAAAATTTCAGTTTAGAATAATCACAAGGATGACCTTTCCATACCTCTTAAGGAATTTTTCATCCTATTGCAGTTGATGGTGATCGATTTATCAAGTAGCAAGCCGTAGATACAGCTTCTGTCCATAGCTCCTTCTGCAAATTGGCATTACTAAGCATACTTCTTGCTCTCTCTAAAAGAGTCTTGTTCATGCATTCAGCAACTCCATTTTTCTGAGGAGTATATACAGTAGTTTTATGTCTTTCGATCCCAACTTCCTTGCAATAATTATCAAATTCATTTGAATTAAACTCACCACCGTTGTCAGTTCTTAAACATTTAATGGTTCTTCCAGTGATGTTTTCAACTAATGCTCTAAACTGTTTGAAAACTGTGAATACATCAGACTTCTTCTTTAACATATAGACCCACACTTTTCTATAGAAATCATCAATAAAAGATACAAAATATGATGATCCTCCATATGAGGTTTAGGAGATGGACCCCAAACATCAGAATGGATATAATCAAGGATTCCCTTACTAGTATGTTTTCCAGTTTTAAACTTATGCTTGCCTTGTTTCCCATATAGACAATGTTTGCAGAAATCTAACTTAGAAGATTTTAAACTAGGAAGTAACTTACGATTAGATAAAAATTTTAATCCTCTTTCGCTCATATGGCCCATCCTTTGATGCCATAAACGAATAGAATTACTGTTGTTTTCAGATACTGTAGAAGCATGATCTGACTATGTTCTTCCTTCTAACTGAAAAATATTTCCAACCCTCTTTGCTTTCATTACTAGTAAAATTCCTTTATAAACTTTCATTACTCCACCTTGAATAAAGGTTTTATATCCATTTGTGTCTAACACTCCTAGTGAAATGAGGTTTTTTCTTAGTTCGGGTACGTGTCTTACATCAGTTAAAATTTTATTTGTCCCATCAAACATTTTAATCTGGATGCTTCTAATTCCCACAATATTACATGAGACATCATTTCCCATGTAAACAACTCCATCATTTATTGATTTATAATTTTTAAACCACTCTCTATGAATGCACATGTGATTTGATGCACTAGAATCTAACAACCAATGTTGATCATGATTAGACAAACTAACTGATAACACTTCATCACTCACACCTGAAATGGATGTCGAACCTGTGTCTATCGTGTTTGCTTCTTTCTTCTCTATCGAAGAGTCTCCTTTGGATTTTTTCTGTCTCTTCCAACAGTCCTTCTTCAAATGTCCCGATTTGCCACAAAACCAACACTTTACCTTACTCTTCTTCCCTTTCGATTTTGAACGCGAATTGTTGTGCTTACTGAAGCGTCTTTCTTTAGAACAACCTCTAACCATCATTGCTTCTGATGTATAGGTTTCTGAATTTGACCTTTTCCTTGTTTTTTCAGGCAGCAAAGCTCCAACAACATCATCAAATTCAAGGGTTTCTGATGAACTAAGACTTACAGAAGTAACAAAATGATCCCATGACTCGGGAAACGAGCATAATAAAGTTATAGCTTTATCTTCTGATTCAAATTTTACTTCTATACTTTCTAACTACACCAGGAGAGTATTAAAGGTATTCAGATGATCATTTATCGTCGTACCTTCCTTCATGCAAAAACTGTACAACTGTCGCTTCAGAAGAATCCTATTGGTTAAGGATTTTGTCATGTACAACTTTTCAAGTTTTTTCCACAAACCAGCAGTAATTTTTTCTGACACGATGTTAAACAAAACATCATCTGCCAAACACAGTCGAATGCTGCTCAATTCTCTTTCATCCAAGTCACTCCATTCATCATCTATCATGGTGTAAGGTTGTTTGGCTTTTCCCAACAACGCCTTCGCCACACCTTGTTGCACGAGTAGATCATACATCTTCACTTTCCAGATCTCAAAGTTTTTTTCCCATTGAACTTCTCGATCTCAAAATGAGCACTTTGTGTTTTTGCCATGTCTAATAGCTCGTGTCACAAAAAATTTCCAATTTTAGAAGGAATTAGTTTTCATTAAAAAAGCCCTTCGCCAAAACAAAAAATGCCCTTGATAAAAAATATCTTAGGCCCTTAATAATGGCATATTACAAAAAAACAATTCGATTTTGTTTTAAAACCACTCAAATCGAAATACCAAAGCTTATACCAAACATCGATTTTTAAAATAATCGATTTTGCATATCGATTTTCAATATAATCGATACCATCGACATACAGTTAATACAAATCGATTTAAAAAAAAAACTGTTAACAGCAATGAATTTCCACCATATATAAAAATATATATATAATCGATTTTAAATATATGGCATTTTATAAAACTTCAAATCGATTTTATAAACCTTCAAATGGCATACGACTTACTTTTTAAGAACGTGGAGGCCCATTTCAAATTGTTTTAAAAAAAAATATTGATTTACCATATCTCGGTCCACACAGTTCCTTCACTCGTTAACGCAGCCTTAGACCCAAGCTCACGGCTCTGTAACTTAATTTTAGCTCACGGTTCAACTGCATTCAGCTCAAAACCGCAGACATCTCACAGCCTTTGCTGACTGGCTATCTCACGGTCCCAAGTGCTATGGTTATGTTCAAAGTCGTTGGCAGTTTTTAGAGCTTTGTATTCACAGTTGGCAGCGTTTCAATAGAATTTCAACCCTTCATTCAACTGTCCAACCAGCCCAATGGCTTACACAGCGTTATTCACAGCTTTCACACATCCGCAAATTTCCCAAGCAGACTCTCGGCTTACGTTTTCTATGGCCAACAGCTCAACTGGTATTCTCTGCACTCAGCAAAAAAACTGGCCTCACTTCCTTTCAGCAGGCCACGGCTTCTTGAACAAAGCTTTCGCTCAAGAACTCGGCACCTCAAACAATGCGCACATGAAACCTTTTATAACTAGCATATACCACTTACTTTCTTTGATACCAATTTTTGAGTTAACACAACGGAAACATAAAATAAATAAGACACACACAGCATTCAACCATGAAAAAATAGAGATTTTAACGTGGTTCACCCAACCAATCTGGGCTACATCCACCTAACAGAGCATCGGCAATCTCATTCATCAACTGGAGAAATACAATAGCAAAGTTTCTCATCTGCTCATCTCTTCCACTCACCTTACATTCCTCATCATGCACATTTTCCTCTACGGGCTTACATTTTATAGCTGGGAGTAGAAACATAATCATAACTTCACTCACAACAAATATAGGATGCATTAACTCCACATCAGAAATAGATGGAGTCAATTTAGCAACAAATCCTATTGTTGTCACCTTCATGAGATTTTCTCCAAATTTAATTAAAAGAAAATTTCAACAAAGCATGGGTTTGATGGTAGTGCTGAAAATTTCAAGGCAATATTTGTTGCATGAGGCTTCTCTCAAAAGGAAGGCATAGACTATAATGATATATTTTCACCTGTGGCTCAATATACCACCATCTGATCTATCATAGCCCTTGCTACTACGCAACGATGGAATCTTCATCAGATGGATGTGAAGATCGTGTTTCTACATGGTGCGATAAAGGAAGAGGTGTATGTGGAGAAACCTATGGGGTTCGAAGTCCAGGATCAGGACACCCATGTATGCATGTTGAAGAAATCCCTCTATGGGTTGAATAAAGCACCCAGGGCTTGGTAGGAGAGGATAGATAGCTATCTGATGAAGCTGGGCTTTACTCATAGTAATGTTGATCCGAACCTTTACTTCAAAGTTGATAGAGAAAATCCTCTCATTCTGGTGTTGTATGTGAATGACCTCTTCCTAACATGTGTTGACCCTCTCATTCATCAGTGTAAGAGGGAGCTCGCTTATGAGTTTGAGATGAAGAACCTAGGACTGATGTATTACTTCCTAGGCCTAGAGGTCTAGCAAGACCTGGCGAGATTTTCCTTTCTCAAGGAAATTATATTGTGAAGCTGATGGAAAGATTTGGAATGGTGGACTGTAAGTCTGTGTCGACACCGATGGAGCTCAAATTTAAAAATTTGAGTGGCAACGTTGTTGGGCCCCTACTAGCAAATCCTACTGAGTATTGTTAACTCATAGGGGCCTTTATTTTCTTAGTGAACACCCATCCGGATGTATGTTTTGTAGTGAACACTTTGAGTCAACACATGGTTGATCCTCATCACATTCACTGGGTTGGTGCCAAGAATCTGTTAAGATATTTTCAGGGCATGATAAACCATGGGCTGAGATACACTGCAGGGAGTTTGGGTTGTTTCTGTTTTTGTGTTGACCACTGACTAGACAAAATTTACTTTTGTTGACTTTGGTTTGACTGATATAGAGCTGTCCGAGAGGGTTGTGTGACACATTTTTTTTGGCTGACCGTATTGAGACTTTTTTGGTTGAAGCATCCTGTTGACCGTCGTAACACACCTCAACACATATATTTTGTTGATCAAGTTAAGTGTATTTTGGCTTGTCTTCTGTCGATTTATTAGTATGTTATATCAACATTTTACTTTCTTATTTATGTGATTGTTGTTTGATATTGGGAATAAAATTAAAATTTCATCAAGCATAGAACATCTACGAAAATTTACAAAAAAAAATCAGCATCCAGCTTTGGCGGTTTTCAAGCAGTGTTTTTGAAGATCCATGTTCTCTTGAAAGATTCTATTGATAGTTCTACTAGAATTGTCAGCCTCACTCTCATGTGAGAAAAACAATTCTAAGAACAAATAATTAAATTAATTATTATCATGAAAGTTAGGATTTATTCCTACCTTTCTAGATTGGATTTGTTCCTCATAGTTAGGAGTCGATTTAGGTCTAGTTGGTTGAGAGTTTCTCTCCAACTAGTTAGGATCCTATATTAGTGTTTTGTTGAGATCCTTGCTCAACCAAAGAGTCCAAGATACACGCACTATCTTGAGACAAAAATCCTCATGTATTTATATGTATCGTAAACATTATTCTAATAATGAGAGTACGTGAGGAATACATTAAGGATGTGGCCTTTTCCGCCAGTTCTATGTCTCTGGTATTTTTTATGAGTGTTTTATGAGTTTATTAAATTCCTTCAGGAATTAGTTGAAGGGAAAACATTGAAACCCCATAGTTTTTTTATGCATTTGAAATTAATGATTGGGATTTTTGTTTGCACAAATGAATCTCTCGAAGGGCTTGATAGCATGTTGGTCACCAATAAGTTTTATTGGGAGATATTGGTTGTTCTTGATCTGATGTATCAAGGTGTGTTGAGGCTTTGCAAGTGAAGCATTACCAAAGGCTTTGTGAGTGAATCATTGCCAGAATTTTTTTTGGCTTTGCAAGTGAATCATTGCCTGAAAATGTTGTGGCTTTGCGAGTGAATCATTGCTAGAGGATTTGTGAGTGAATCATTTCCTGAAAATGTTGTGTTGAGGATTTTTTATTGAAGCATTTCCTAGAAAGACATATGGTCGGCACTTTGTCTTGATGTCTAGTTGGGAGGGTGGCATCAGGTGGATGTGCACCTAGTTCCCTGGGTTGATGGTTAGTAAGTAAACTTGATGGTACCTATGAAGGCTGAAGATTGATTCCATCTTAGTCCCACATGGATAGATTGCCTTGGTCAAGAATCTAGTCCATGGAATTGTGATGCCTAAAGTATTGAGTGACCAATGGATAGATTTCTATGGTCAGGAATCTAGTCCATGGCATTGTGCTGCCTAAATTTCTTCATTGTTCATATAGTATGAGATATTCCATTGTATATGTATATGATGAATACCTCCCTAGTTAAGAGGGAGTGCTAGAAATTGTAACTAGGTTCAATTTTCATTTAATGTATTTGAGTCATCATGTAATGTACTTGTCAAAATAATAAAGAAAAGAATTATTATTATTATTGTGACTTATTAAAGCATGGGTTTCATGCTTGGGTCACCATGTTTTAGGTCAAAGTCCCCATTGAGGAATTCTATAATTTATTGTAAGTTAATAGAGTCATTGTACATTTAAAGAGAACCTTCTTGGATTTTCGATTCATGTAAAAATGTTTATTATTGAGTCAAATATGAATTATATGACCTCCACACCAAGTCGGTCTAGAAGTGATCATGTCACCTCATGTAGGTCCAAGAGACACGTATTCTACCTCACCTGGAGCCTATAAAAAGAAGCAATTAAAATTCATTTGAAGTATATTCTCTCAAGCAGTTCGATATCTCTTGTAGTCATGAAGAAGTTCGAAGTATGTTGTTGGGAAGCCAAAATAAGTGCGAGCTTTGGGAAGTATAAGGAGAAGAAGAAAAATGAAATTTTGCTGCCTCTCTCTCTCTGTTTCAGGCTCTGGATTGGGAGATCAAAGTCTTCCAAGTTTTTCTTCTGCTAGAAGTCGTATGATGTTAGAAGAAGTTCAAATTATGTTGTCAGGAAGCCGAAATAAGCGCGAGTTTTGGGAATTCTAAGGAGAAGAATAAAAATGAAACTTTGGTGCATCTCTCTCTTTGTTTCAAGCTCTGATTTGGGAGATCGAAGTCTTCCATGTTTTTTTTATTGTCGGAGGTCGTATGATGTCAGAACTGTTGCATAGTCGAAGTTGTTGGAAAGGGGTCGAAATTGTGGAGGTTGACTTGGTGTGCAGGGAAGGTCTAGTCTTGGTCTAGGGTGAAGAGTCTCAAAGAATACTATTGAAAGGAAGAATTTCTTGACAGGGTTTCCCCCTCGAGGGGGGGTTTTCTCTAGCTATTGGTCTACATTCAGTGTCCTTAATCTATGTGCATTTACTTTGATATTTCCTTGATGAACTAATAAGAAGAGATATAAGAAGAAAATAATAAGAACTAAATAAGATCACAAGTAAATAATCAAGAACAAGAGGATCTAATATCAAAGTATAATAGGAATTCCAAATTTTTGAGCAATGTCTAATAGGAATTTGACTTTGGAGGAGCTGATGGCAATGAGTGTTCATATATTCCCTTTTTAGTACTTTCTTCCACCATGTTGATTCTTCATTTATCACTCCCCATGTGATTTTAGATCCCAGGGATAAGTTCATCAATCTTGGATGTTTAATGGAAACTAATCCTTTGTCATAAGGTGTTGTTACCTTTTTCCAACTAAGAAAACTGAATTTTCTTGTTTATGTTTTGCCTCCCTGCCATAAAAACTTCATTATGATTAGCTCTATTTGATTTTATATGCCTGCAGGGAATTACAAAATTGAAAATGGTATAAACGGAGGGCTGATAATAATGATTCGATTAACATGAACATACCTTCCAAGTTTAGACATTGCATTCCCTAGTGTTGGATTTTCTTCTTCATTTTATTTATGACCTATGTTCAGACCTCTATTTTCAAAGTTTGCTTGGAAATTGACATACCTAAATATTTGAAATGTGTCCATTCCACTTTACAAGGTATTCCAAATATTTGAGATATATGTTGAAGAATTATTGGAGGGGTGTTCCAACCATATATGTTTCTCTTTAACCTATTGAAGAGGTTTCCAAAAATTGATCCAAAGTGCTTTTAAATATTCTATCAATTGCGGGAGAGGCTCCACCTATGAACAAAGTGTCATCATAAAATTTGGAGTGGTTCATTCTTTTAACACATATATTGTATTGAAATCCAATGGGAATCCCTCTTTATATGTCATGCTCAAGTTTTTTTCTAAGTGTTTATGTCATGATGATATATAGAAATGGGGAGATGGGGCAACCTTATCTTAACCCCCGGGTACTTTGAAATAATTCCCTATTATTTCATTTACTAAATGAGATATCCAATGCTTATGGATACATGCCTTGATGAGATCAATGAAATCCCTAGAAAAACCCAGTGTGTTTAAAATAACAACGAGAAACAATTGTATACCCCTATCAAATACATTTTCCATATCGAGTTGTATACTAAAATCTTGTTCATCTCAGGATATGCTAGAGTGGATGGATTCACTAAGAGAACGTTCTCCACAATCTGTATTTTTTGGATAAAAATACCTTGGTTTTTAGATATCATCTGTGGGAGAAGGGTTTTGAGTCGACTTGCAAGGATTTTGGTTATTATTTTTAAAGAGAAGTTACACAAGGAAATAGGTCGAAAGTAATAAAAGGTAGTGGGCCTAGTTTCGTCTGGAATCAGAGCAAGGAAAGTATAAATAGTGTTACTTCCTATTTTCCACTTGGTTTGTGCCCATTGAATCATCTTGAGTATATATTTCTTGAATAGCTCCCAATACATGTGGTAGAAGGCTATGATGAATCCATCTGGCCCTGCTGCTTTATCTGGATGCAAACTCCAAATTTCCTTTTGCAATTCATCTTCATCCACTAGTTTTGTTAGTGTTTCATTGGTATCCCTTGCTACCATATGTGTAGATGTTCTTAGGAAGTATTCAAAATTGTATGCCTCTAAATCTATTGTTAGCAACCTTTTGTAATGCTGGTGTGCTTCCATCTTGATCACTTCTTTCCTTCAATGGATCTGTTTCCTCTCCAACGATCACATCTACTCAATTTTTTATTATTCTTTCTTTGGTTTGATTATGGGAAAAAGATGTATTCTTTTCACGAGTATCCACAGAATTTTGGACTTAATCCTCAAACTTTCATCTTATTTCCTATTGGCTTGATATAGCTTCCAATATAACTCTTTTTCCTTGGTTTACAGATCTTCAGCTTCTTCTTCATTTTCCTTTCTCACCTATGCATGTTACAGTTCTTTTAGTTTAACCAAAATAGAAATGATAAGATGTTAAAGTGTTATCTTAAAGTGTTTTGTTAATATTATATCGTTGTATAAAAAAAGAGTGTGTTATTTGATAAAATAAAATATTTACTTGATATTCCTTTACATCATCTTTGTTATTACATTTTTTTTCTAGATAGCTTGTCATGTAAAAAGATTCAAAACATACAAAATATTTTATTTATTTGTACTATCTTGATTTTCTTAGTTTTTATAGTGAAAAGGGTTATGCTCCTCAATCTCCATCAACTCTTTTCTTTGCTTTTGAGTGTCTTCTTCAACATATTTTGCAGGCTAAAAAAATCTTGAAGCCAAGACATAAAATAAATTTACTAGATGAAAAGTAGAGTACAAAGATGATTTCATTTCACTTTTTGGTTTATTTTGTGAGTGCAAGAGGTCCATTACATTTTCATTGTGACCTACATTCAACTTGCTCCAAATCTATTATTTTAGGAGTCAAAGCTATGGTGTTTGATAGATTTGTCTCTTCCTTTCTACACAAGAACTAACAGAACTCATTAACATCCACTTTATCCATCAATGCATGTGTGATGAACATGACTCAAGATAGACAAAAATAGGGGAGTGAGTGGATGCAAACTAAAACCAAATAGTACGCTTATTGAAACTAGAGTTCCTTTCACCCGAGACCAAAATAATTTCATTAGGAGGGTTGCATATATGTGATGTAACAAAATCATTCAATTAATTTTTGGAATTTGATATAATTATTTCTTGGTATATATCATTTGACACCCGATATATTAACTTTGATATTTGTCTCTTATTATTTGAAGAGACTTAATGGCACCAATAAATAAACATTTGCAGAGTTGGAATATCGTTAGTTGTTATGTTATTATAGAGTGAGAAAAATGTATTTTATTTTGTTTTGTTTAACCAAAATAGAAACAATAAGATACTAAATCTTTACCTTAAATTTTTAAGTTGACCTTATATAGTTATATACAAAAAGAGTGTGTTATTTGATAAAATAAAAGTATTTACTTGGTTTTCCTTTACATATTCTTTACTATTCCAATTTTTTTATAGATAGTTTCTTATATAAAAATATTCGAAACATACAAAATATTTTTGTTATTTGTACTATCTTGAGTGTCTCAATTTTTATAGTGAAAAGGATTATACTCCTCATTCTCCATCAACTCCTTGATTTTCTATAGAGTATCTTCTTCAACATATTCTACAGGCTAAAAATACCTTGAAGCCAAAGACAAAGCATGAATTTGTTAGACCAAAAACATAGTACAAATATGATCTGATTTCACTTCTTGGTTGATTTTGTGAGTGCAAGAGACCCATTACATTTGCATTGTGACTTACATTAACTTGCTCCAATTCTATTATTTTAAGGGTCAAGGCTATCTTGTTTGATCGATTTGTCTCTTCCTTTCTATGCGGGACCTAACAGACCTCATTAGCATACACTTTATCCATATATGGCCTATGTGATGAACATTACTTAAGATAGAGAAAACTAGGGAAGTGATTGGATGCAAACTAAAACCAAATATTACTAAGATTGAAACTAGAGTGGCTTTCACCTAAGAAAAAAATAATTTCATTAATATGGTTTCATATATGTGATGTAACAAAATAATAAGAAAGGAAAGGGATTTGAATGTCCAAAGGG
Organism: Pinus albicaulis; assembly: GCA_034641835.2. NCBI lineage: Eukaryota > Viridiplantae > Streptophyta > Pinopsida > Pinales > Pinaceae > Pinus > Pinus albicaulis. The sequence continues at coordinate 398,376,496 of CM076572.1, forward strand.
AACCTAAATAGATGATTTACTAAAACCCCTCTATATGGGTCTTATTTTGACTAGGAACCGCAAGCTTGGATGGAGGAGATATGACCCACAAACCAATAAATTATCACTTCTTGTATCCCCTACAACAATACACCACCATGCCCAAACCTCCACCAATTTTAGAAAAAAAAAAATTCATTATCCCAAATCAAATGTGTGAGTTGCCTCCAGTGCCTTAAATAACCATGTGTAGAGCCACTTGGAGTACACAAGTGGAATGGACAACCCACATCCCTTCCTTTTTAACATAATGTGGCCAACTATTATTTAGAGAGATGTGCCTATTGGGGCTAAAGTGTGAGTCATCATCATTACTAATGGTCTTCTTCTCAATGTTAGTGAGAAAAAGGCATGTATCTTTGTTGAAATGGCTGAGAATTTCCTTCCACTGTAGTTGGGGTATGAAAAACGTACTCAACACCAACCGAGAAATATTTTTAAAGATGGCCAATTTATTGCATTAGTTTTTTGGTATTTTTTTCTTATACTAACTTAAAATAAAATTCAAATCATGTAAATTAGAGTAAAGAAAACAAGATTATTCAACTTTGGTCATGGCTCTTCTATGCTTTGGTCTCAATTCCATTCATATGTTAGCTATTATTAGTATAAATTATGCTTCTCTATATAATTTCATTTCCTTTTAAATGAAGAAGCGTGTACATATAGCATCAGGGTTGATGCATTAATTTTGTTCTTTAAATCTTATAATTTCATCTTCTCCTAAAAATTGAATCCAATGAAGCAGGAAGAAAAATGGAACAAAATGGAGGAAGACGAATGTTGTTGGCATACACACGTATATATAAGAGATATCTACAAGTTTTGTGTTGTTTCTTCTTCTTCCATCTCCATCTAGAGTATAGATTCCCAAATGGAATAACACCCTCTATGTAACCTTTATGATGCTATGTTGATGCAAAATTTGATTTTTGGTATTTTATATAATTATTTGTTGTCTTTATCTTTTGAAATTTTATATAGTAACTCTCATAATTGTTTAATATTATTTGAATATATTTAATGGCATGGAGGATGGATTTATGTCAAAATATATCAATAATGTGCTTTAATTTTCTAGATATAAATTGTGTAAAATATTTTTGAAACCAAGTTGAAATTTTAGAAATAATGTTAAGGTGAGGATATAAAGAGTAAAACTCCAAATATGAATGTTGAGGAAAGAGAGGAAATGTCAAAAAAGATGTTGTAAAAAAATAATAAATAATTAAGATTAAATTAAATAAGAATATTTTTTAATTGTAATGAGAAATTAGTATTAATAAAAAAATATTAAGCCACAACACAGTTGGAGTACATGATAATGAATGCAAGGAAAATTTCTTCAATGATTCTAAAAACAACTTGGAAAAATACCATCTTCCTCCCAATAAAATGATATAAGGGGGATACCCAATACTAAACCTACTAAAACTTAAACATGCTATTTGTTGAATGAGGTAGGAGATTCTTACACACTTTTTGCACAAGATGATACAAAACCAAAACATATCTAAGGTTTGAGTGAGAACAAACGTCCCCAGTAGATCCACGAGAAAAAAATGAGTGGTGGACACCAATTTTTTGGGAATTATTTCTTCGATCTTATGTATGTATTGATAAAGGAGGGGAGGAGCATGGTTTTTTTTAGCATCTAAATAGGAATGAGAAAAGGAGAAAATATTGACCACCTCCTCTTACTCTATTCCCACTTCTTCTTCCTTTCTTTCTAAAACAAAGATTTTTTCAGTTTCTCTAGATAGAACCTCTTCCTCAATGGCCAAATTCATGTTCTATGTTTTCACTTGATCTAGATGAGACCTCTTGGAAAGTTGTTAATTTTTATTCCTTGAAACTTGTTTGAGTGTTCTTTGCTCATAATTATATTGAGAAGATGGAGTATGGATAGAAGTAATGTAAGATGTTAGAGAACCACGACATTTTTTTGTGAAGTTCCCATACTCATAGAAATAATTGAATTTAAAAGGAACCTACTGATAATACAAGGTCTAAAGATGGCTCAAACCCTTCAATTGAAGTTGAATTTCCTTTAGAATTCCTTTTGCAAAACCCAGTTCAACTCAAATTTTGGCATAAGAGAAGATATTCTCTTTACTATATGAGTAAGTAATATAGTGACCAAACTTATTTCCAATGGCTTGAAAAGTGCCATCACCCTAGCAAATAAGGGGAAGATGTTGCAATCTAATCCAAATACGCACAAAATAAATTTTCATGTTGGGATTAAAAACCATAATCTAGTGGGTGAGAAACATTCCCTCAAAGCTCATGAAATAAGGCCTAGATCTAAATATTAGATCCCTACCATCCTGCCTTTAACCTTTTCTGAAGTACAAATTTTAAACAGGATCATTTTCCACCCAATTTTTAAAGATCCAATTCAATTATCAAGGATCTTTGAGTTATTGAATCTATGATCAACCATATTGTCAGTCAATGAGGTTCTCTTAGATTGCTTCTAGCTAGATAACCACCTTGAAGTCTCTTCAATTTTATTTGGATAGAAATAAGTTGCATGTTACATGCCATCAATTTTCTAACTACTTCTCTCCTTCAATAGACTAAATATACAACCAAATAGGTATCTGACAGATATATGTTTGTCGAGCGAGGGAATTTCAAGTAGAGTGGAGGAAGTTCAGATATCTATTACGTCTAAAAAACGGAGATCAATTAGAGGTGAGAATAATATCATAAGAAAATTCCATAGATGCCTGCATTTTTTTCTTTATGAAGTGGGTTCATGGTCTTATGATGTTTAGAGCATATACAACATTGAGGTGCCTTTGAGGTACACATATCTAGTGAAATGATAGGTACCCAAGGACATTCCTCAAATAAACGTTGATTTTTGTCTCAAAGAGAGGATATATCGCATTGTTCCATCATCATTACATGGTTTGGGGATATTTTCCATGGATGACATAAAGGTTCATTACAATGGATTAATTGAATTGGAGTATGGAGAACCCTATTACAATTACAATGATTGGATGTGGTGGGTCTCGTATACGTGAGGTATGCGGAGATACGAAGTGGCTAAAAATTATATACAACTAAGAGAAAATAATAAAAATAAAAGTGTGTCTATTTATATTAACGTAAGGCTAAAATCATTGGGGAATATTGCAGGGTTTATAAATAGTACATAACCCAAGACAACAAATAATAAACCCAATTCCATATTTGAGGGACGTGAAGTAAACCATGTATTTGTATGTGTAATAAAATCAATACGTGCAGGATAAGAATTATTGATAAATTACAAATTGAATTGAATAGATGCAATCGACATTTTATTATGGGGGTGGTACGTATAAAAATTTAATGGCTAATGAACATTGCATGACTGACTTATCAAAAAGTTATATCTATTGTCATTTTGCATTTTTTTTGGGTAAATGAATGAATCTATGGATAAATATTTTATAAGAATGTGTATATATGATCCAACTAATCAAAGTACAAATTTGGTCCCCATCTAATTTATTATGTATTTATTAAACAAAAAATTATATTAAAACGTGGAAGGATAATCGTGGGAAGGCACCAACAGAGTCATAACAGGGAAACAATTAACAATTTTAATTTACATTGAATGTGAAATTGATTATTTATTTAAATAATCAAAACAAATTTTATTATGTTCAAATATTTATTATGGGGGACATAACCATAGTGATCGTGATTCGTTTGATGAGGATGAATTGTTCAATTCTCCCAACCCCATTGAAACAATAAAAAAAAATTGTGGTTAAAGCGAACAAATAATTTTTTCATTTGATTCACATTAGATATAAAACTACTGATATTAAATAGAGGATGCACAAATTAAACAAAGATATTAAGATATATGAGGTAATAACCATATTTTAAAGTGATTCTTTAATGTCATAAGTGAAATTATGAAATTTATTCTATAACTTTTACATTATCTTATCGAGAAAGAATTTTATTTCTTCTATAGGATTATTTGGTAGAGACACCACAGTGTTTGGCCACCATGAGCCAGAATATACCTATGAGGCTATTCGCATCTCCACCTTCGAGTGTTCATAGACCCAATAGTCAGATTTGGTCCACACCTTTGGCTCTGTCCCATGACCACATGCCCCAAGAGGAAAACACACAACCAACTTATGGAGGTGGTGATGGAGGTGACCCTATTGATGACACTATGGGATCATTTCCTATATCATCATGTGTTTCCAGCATGGGGACAATTCTGTGCACATTTTTGGTGAATGAGGAAGGAATTCCAATAAAAAAAACCAAAAATATCAGGTAATTTTAAATGTTTTAATTGTTTCATGTTGTCTCTCTCAAGCATAAATCATATAGATTATTATTTTATTTTTTATTTTTTAATTTTATGTTAGAAACCACAGGGATTTGAACCAGTGACCTATTGCATGGAGTGGCTTAACATTGCATCCTTCATCGTCAATCCAAAACCCCATGGTCCATCTATATTATTATTTTCAAACTAATGATTGTATCTTTTTGCATTTAGGAAACAACTTGTTTTATAGGCACATCAATGAAAAATATTTTTTTATTTTTTGGGCCACCATATGCATTGGGTGGAAATCGCAAAATCCAACCTGAAGAAAGAGCTTATGGACTACCTTGAAGGTTTATTTGGGGTAGATACCTTCAATAAAATCGTAGTCACCTCCATAGTTGGAATTTTTTTTAAATATATATGATAATTCTATAGGGGGCACTTGGAAAATAACTCTAAGTATGAGCATCCTCCCATGATTACTATGAGGGAATGCAAGGCCCTCATCACTGATGCAAAGGTGAATAAACTGAGAAAATAAGGAAAAACACCACCTAGTGCACCAAGGTAAATTAAATTTTCAATTCAATACTTTTAATTTTCTATAGTTTTAAATAAAATTGTAGTATATAACATACTTGAAACTTTTCATAGGCTCCCCAACACTTCGAAATCCACCAAGGCAAGGCTTGAGAAGCATGGGAAACACAAACTAGGCTAGGGTTGTAAGTACCCAAACATCTTAATAGTATTATTTCTTATATCTCTTTCCAACTGTCTGGGAATTGCAACAGCCAGTAACAAAAATAAATATGATTATGCATTGGAGGGTAACAAGTTCAGAACCCAATCCATAGAAGAAAACTTTTGGCTTGGTTTCAAGTTTGGCTTTAAAAATGTTGTTGATCACCAAATAAAAATGGGATAAAATCCAAGATCCAGTTTGAAGAACATGTTAAATAAAAAAAAGTCCACATTAACCTTTCATTACTTATAAAATACAACCATGTTTGCTATCATCCATAAATTTAACGTGTTTCTTTGTTTTAAGTAGGGGAGCAGAAATATCAATGATTAATTTGTTGTTAGTGGATTGTAGCTAGAACATGGCATTCCCGTGCAACCCCATGATAGTGGGGTGCAACTTGATCATATTGCTTTAGACGAGGCCCATGGCAGTAATTTTACGATTATGCTTATAAATTTTATTCCGTTAATTCAAAATTGTGTACGTATAAATTTTGTGCTTTGAATGGCATATCCTTTTATACATGAGGATCCTCTTCTATAAGAGGAGAAAAATGAAGTCATTATAATGGTGTTGACTAGTGTGCTAGGTAAATAATTACATTGCAAAAGTATTTTTTAGTATTAATGAACTACTTTGTTGAGTCTAGAGCTTAATTATCTTCCTGATTTAGAGATATTTTGTTTCAACTGGATGTATACCGTAGGAAGACTGTACACCTTGTTATCACTCCGCTAGATTCCCAAGGCTGAAGAAGGAATGCCAACAGAGGTAACCACAGACCAAATTTTTTGCTTGGTAGCTAGCCCTACCAAACCAGAGAGGGCTCTCTCCAAAAGGTCACAGCAGGGAGGGTTGGAGGAATTAGGGTTATTAGGCTTGATATTGAGTGTAGAGGTTGTTTTGATTTGATTTGGGTTGGGTTATCACTGGATGAAGAAGTTAGGTCAAGGGAGCTAGGTTAGGGCAAATGAGATAGGGTTGCAGGGATTCAATGGGGCAAGGTAGGCATAAGGCTTATCACTTAAAGATGAGTGTGATGAGATGGTTTTGAGACTGAGGAGAAAGCTAGGAAGAGCATGGGAGATGTATTCTTCCTAAACATAGGAAAATGGACAAACTATGATCAATTTCCTAAAACAGAGCATGAGCAAGCATGTGTTCTGTCTATCAAACTTGAAAGAGATCATACCATAGAGATGTAATGAACATGAATACAATAAATTCTAACATATGAAACTAAAGAAAAAACAATGATAAACATCATACCACAAGTATCCCAAAAAATAGTTGCAACTCTTCTTTATTAACTGGCCAAAACTGAGTACAATAGTTCCTTGTTCAACAAGCTAACATCCAAACTGATTCCAACCCTTGCTAAGAGTGAAGAAAGAGAATAAATAGAAATCAAAATCACCTTCACTCATCCTCATGGGTCGAATCCATGAGGTGAGGAAGAGATCCACAAAATACTGAACTGAAAGCTAGAGTATAGGATGGTCTAAGTGACTCATTCCTAATTACATTCAATTGATTCATTATGACTCAATGATGAATTTAACCTAATGAATCTACCCCTAGGTAAATAATACCAAACACAATTTCATTTACCATGATGAATTACATAATTAGAAACATGATTTCTTGAAGAAAAGTCAAAATTTTAGAGAAACTTGGAAAAAATCAGCAAATTGGTCATTTGCGTCGTCCAGTGTGCATTTGTGCCCTAGCAGTGTCATTTGCGCCCTCCATGTTCAGGACCCCTTTTTACCGACTTACATGTGTCCAAATCAGGCCCAAGATGGCTTGTTGGAAAGCCCTATATGTCCTCTTTCTGAATATGCCTCAATTTTCAAAAATGAAGGTTATTTCCCCCCTCAAAAAGTCATTCTCCCAAGACTAGTATTTACGCAGCACCTAGGTCAAACACAGGGGCATAAAGGTTATTTTTTGGTAGTTTTTAGAGCTTTTGACTTATCAAAACTACAAACCAAGGCTAGAAACATGGTTTTCTGAGATGAATTGGTCATTAGGAATCTAATGGTACCTTTATTTCTCTCAAAAAGTGCCTCAATCATTTGCGTAGCGCCTATGGTGTTACGCAAATGACCGTTTTTCTGCTAAATGTATGTCCCGTAAAACTCAAAAAAGATTTTGGAAATGCCTCAAAATTTTTGGAATGGCTAATGATGATGTGGCTAGGCTTGTAGGGAAGCCTCGGCAATAATGTCCAATTTCTTCTTCTCCTCCATGGCCAAATCTTCAATTTTTGCATTGGCTCTTTTGAGTTTGGCCATTGCAATTTTCTCCTTCAGTGCATGGTGTTTGAATTTCCTCCTCAATAGATCATTATCATTATTTTCCTTTGCTAGAAGCTTCTCCAAGTGTTGATTGGCTCTATCAAGCCATGGCTTCCTGTTTTCATTGATAAAAAAGCTCAGCCTCCCTTTGCCTCTCTATAGCTAAAGCTCTTTTCATCTCTCTAGTTCTAGGTTTCTTCCTTGCTGCTTTCTCCTCTTCATCATGAAGTAAACCATACTTCTCAAGTGTTTCATCTAGCATGGCTTTTTCCTTTTCTGCCTCCCTTTGAGCAGTGACACACTTGACCTCATCAATGATTTTTTTAGTTTTGAATTTCTCATTTTCTTGCTCAAGGAAGTGTATAACATATATGGCCCTGTCAAGATTAGTTTGAAGCTCCTTAATCTTGACATCCTTTCCTTTGATAGGTAGTAATTTTGTCATTTTCATACTCATCTAGGTAACCAAGCTGAAATTCTTGTTCTCTTTCATGAGTGTCCTCCTCATCATGAATGACTAGCTCAAAGACCTTCTCTTTGCCTTTGCCCACCTGCTTTGTTGTTGTAGAAATCATGGCCCCTTCCACTCCATGTGGAGCAAACACATGCTTGTGGCCTCTCTGGTAGGTTTTTGGCAATGGCTCAACCTCAACCATACTATCCCATTTAGGCTCAATGTCTTCAATCCTGTTAGGTGACCCAAAGTCATGATGATATGGAGTTGAAGGAGGTGAAGGGGATTGATCTGATGATGATGAATGTGCTATGGGCTGAGATGGAGGGATGGAAGGGCTATGGGTTGAGAAGAAGGGACAATTTTTGCATGCTGAGTGGATGGATTATTGAAAATATCATTAGCTATGAAGGCGATCCATGAAATGTTTAGTTGATTGAGATGGTGGAGGACTATGATTTTTATGAGGGAATGATGAAATAGACTTCTCATTTACTGTTCATACTCCTTTTTATGGGAAATGTATGCCATATTCTCTATACTCCAGAAAAGATAATAAGGTATGTTAAGCATCCTTACCCTAGTGAAATGCATTAAGAGCCAGATGTGATAGGAATAAAGCTTTGAAAATATGACTTCACATGAAAAGTATTTCCTGATTATCTTCATCATTAGGTCATATTTGTCTAGGAGGTGAGAAAAAGGAAAGAACCTATTTTTTTGATTTTGGTGTCTTGGTTTTAAGAAGAATTCAAAGTCCTATTTCTTCAAATTACATTTCTTGAACCACTTCTCCCCAACATTTGGGATCCTGGTGGCAGATGAAATAATAGCAGCGGATAGATTAAAAGTGACACCAGCTAATGTAACTTGGTTTTCATGGAGTCCGGATATGAAAAGTCTAGTCAACATGGGATGGTGTTGGACCCTCTGATTTTTCTCACAAAAATCATAACAATTATTATGTTTGAAGCATGTCATAGTCAATGGAGAAGCTAAGAGTTCCCTAGTGTTGGTAGGTTCAAGTCTGAGCACTCTTCCTCCTTTATGTGGCCTCCTCACCTATGTTTCCTCTCCTTCACTGAATGATCTGATTTCTTCCTCTCTTTTCATGGTGTTTTTTTCAAAACCCTAAGGATTAGGAAAGGGAAATGGGAAAGGGAAAATTAGAGAGATATTTTCTAGGGATGTGTGAAATGGGGAGGGGATAGGGAGTAGTAATATGATAGATTTAGGATAGGGATTGGGAGCCTAGGTAGATGTAACACCTAGGGCTTAGGGTTTTAGGAGAAAGTTATAGGAAAAGGGAAATTTGCAAATGAGGGGTTTGGGAATGGGTTAAGGGAGTGAATCTTGGGATTTTTCACAAGTGTAATGGGATACTAGGATTTTTACTCAATTCAAACACCAAATTACAACCTCAATTTACAAGACTTCAACACATAAACTTATGAAAATGGTTTTTAATGGCATGAGCATCTTATTGGTTTGCTGGAGGTCAATGAGCGACTTGGTGGAGCTTTGAAGATAATTTTTCACCACTTGAACACTTTCTAAGGCTTGTTGGTCATTTGCGCCATAAACAAAGCATTTGTGCCATTGACTGAGTATTTGTGCCCGTACTCAAGTGTTTGCGTCCTGAATTGGGTATTTGGGCCCTGCCTCAAGAATTTTCACCCTTAACTGGGTATTTGCGCCCTCGTTTTAGTGTTTGTGCCCTGCCTTTAGCATTTGCGCCCTCAACTCTACTCTTTTGCCAATTTCGCCCAGAAATTCACAATTTTAACCTTTTTGAGTGCTTGCTTGATGTTTGGAGGAGGAAAATGAATTTGACTTGATGTCAATGAGTCATAAATAGCTAAGTGAATTTGAATTTGAATTGAAAAATCCACTTTTCTAATGTCTCATTTCACTTTTTTGAAAACTTTTGTTGATTACCCTTTCATTTGATTTTTCTTCTTTGCAGGATGATGCTGTTGGAGTTTGGCACTTTTCACTTTCAATTTTTCATGTGTGATTTGAGTTGGCAGCTAGGGACAGAACTTATTACATATAGGAAGCATAAAATTACATAAAAAATGAAATAAATTAAAACTTTGTTTTAAATAAAATTACATCTTAGTATGAAAATCATACTTGAAACCATAATTACAACTTTAAAAGTATTATATTTACATGTTGATAATCCTCTGCAGATGATAATGAAATGTTTATTGAGTCACTCTCACACCTTTTTCTGACCTTATTGAGATGAAATGGTGCATTTTGGACCTTGAACAATGAAACCTAATGACCTAATGGGACCTTGAATGACCTAACTCCATGGTTGACTTTGACTGACATAAGACATAGTGAAATGAGCTTTTCAAAATTGTTTTAATGCTCAGCAAGACATGAAGGTGGACCAAAAAATGTGAAATTTTGAGGGAGAGAGAGGTTTATGACTAGGGCTACCATCAGTGAATCAATTTTTTGCATGACCTAATGGAATGATAAAAAAACTCTGAGCGAAACCCCTAAAATGAATATAAAAAGAGTAATTTTGATCATTGATGGAAGAATTCATATTTTGACACTAACACACCCCTCCACACGAGGGTTCCCATCCCCCTCGGCTGGGGGGGTCCAGGGACCAGCAAGTCCTTGACAGGGGTTCTGGGGCAGCGCCCCTGAAGCTAAAAAATAGATGTAAAATTTCCTTGTAAAATATTGTAATTTCGTAATAAATCTAAGCCATTCATTAGGCATATGATCTAACAATAGAATTTATGTTTAATTTAGGGTTTTTTTCCCTAGAAGGTAACCCCTTAGTTTATATGAGGGAATTGAATTGCAGTTGTGTATTCTAAGCGAGAAAGAGAGACGATATTGTGTGAGAGAGAAGAAGAAATTACAGTGGATCTGTTGTAGGTTGTATCTCTTCATTTTTTTGGATAATAAAAAAGGAAGGACTGATTGTTTATCTGTGGATGTAGCCCAAATTAGGTGAACCACGTATATGTGTGTCTCTCTTATTTTATATGTTTTTTTTGTTTGTGTTTCCATATATTTTATGTGTTCCATTGCTCTGTAATATATAATTTTCTAACAATTGGTATTAGAGTCAGAGGTTTATTTGGTTAAGATACTCGCGGGAAAGAAGGGTTCCTAGTTTGAGTGGGATTAATGGCAGAAGATGGTAGGTTTAGGGTCAGTAAATTTAATGTCCAAAGCTACCAGTTGTGAAATATACAGATGGGATATTATTTGTCTCAGAAGTTTTTGTACCTACCATTGAGAGGAAAACAAAGAAGCCAACGAGTATGAAAGATGCAGAATGGGAGATTCTCGACAGAAAGGCACTTGGAAAAATATGTTTGTGCCTGGCTGTGTCAGTAGCCTTTAATATTTCAAAGGAAATGAAAATAGAGGCTTTAATGACGACATTGGAAAACTATATGAAAAACCCTTGACCTTAAACAAGGTATTTCTTATGAAGCGTTTATTTAATACGAAGATGTCAAAAGGTGGATCTGTTGTTGATAATTTAAATGAATTTAATACGGTTACCAGTGAGTTAAGTTTTGTAGGGGTAAATTTTGATGATGAAGTTAGAGCTATGTTATTTCTATGCTCATTTCCAAAAATTTGGAATGCTTTAGTTATGGCCATTAGTAATTGTGTCTCTAGATCTGGTACTTTAAAGTTTGACGATGTTTTCAGTGCCATCCTTAGCGAGGAAATGCCACAGAAAAGCTTTGGTGAGACATTAGGTAATGCTTTGAATGCAAAGACCAGGGGAAGAAAAATGGAAAGAGGAAAGAGCCCAGGATATCGCAAAAAGTCAAGGAAAGTAAGATCCCAGTCAATATCAATGATAGTGTGTTGGAAATACAGGAAGAAAGGACACTTGAATAAAGATTGTAAGTCTCGGAAGGGAAAAGAAGGAGACACACAACAAGAAAACAATCATGAAGCGAATGTGACATGTGATGTATTGTTACAATATGCTTTGATTCTTTCATTAGGAAATATTATTGATGCCTAGGTGGTAGATTCAGGGGCCTCATTCCATGCCATACCTCAGAGGAAACATTTCCATGACTATGTTCAAGGAGATTTTGGGCAAGTTCATCTAGGTGATGATAAGCCCTGTAAAATCATTGGAATGGGTAAAGTTTTTATAAAACAATATAATGGAAACCAATTACTATTAAAGGAGGTAATGCATGTTCCATATCTGAATAAAACTTTAATTTCAATAGGGTAGTTAGGTGGTGAAGGTTGTGTGACTACTTTTACAGATAAAACCTTGAAGGTCACTAAAGGAGCACTAGTAATAGAAAAAGGAGAAAAGGTTGGTACACTGTATTTATGAAATGGTAGTTCTAAATATGTTAATGCTTTAACCTCCATAGGAGAAAATACAACATTATGGCATCGTAGGCTCAGGCATATGAGTGAGAAGGGAATGCAAATTCTTCACGCAAGAAATTTGTTTCCAGGTTTGAAGCATGTTGATTTGGATTTCTGTTAGAATTTTGTTTATGGAAAACAAAAGAGAGTTAGATTTCTCAAAGTTGGGAAAGAAAAGAAGATTGAAAAATTAGAGCTTGTGCATACATACATATGGGGACTTTCTCGGGTATCATCTCTGGGTGTCACTCGCTATTATGTTGTTTTTGTTGATGATGCAACCAGGAAAACTTGGATTTATTTTATTCAGAATAAATCTGAAGTATTTGATACTTTCAAGAAATGGAAATATTTGGTTGAAAATGAGACAAGAAAGAAGTTGAAGTGTCTCGGATCAGAAAATGGAGGTGAATATTGTAGTAAAGAGTTTGATAAGTATTGTTTAGAGCATGAAATTCACAAAGAGAAGATAGTTCCAAGAACAAAATAGGAAAATGGTGTGTCAGAAAGGATGAAGAAGACAATCATGGAGTGTGCAAGGTGCATGAGATTGCATGCAGGATTGCCTTTACAATTTTTGGAAGACATTGTAGATATTGTTGTTTATCTAATAAACATAGGGCATTCAATTTCCTTGGATGGTGGTATTCCAGAGGAGGCATGGACAAGTAAAAAGGTAAACTACTCATTTTTAAAGACTCTTAGTTGTGAAGCCTTTCTCCACATTAATAAACAAAATAGAACAAAGCTTGAGGAAAAACCAAAGAAATGTACCTTTATTAGATATGGTGTTAATGATTTTTGTTATCGCTTATATGATAAAAAAACAAAAAATCATTAGGAGCAGATATGTCATATTCAATGAAAAGGTATTTTATAAGGATCAGATGTAGGAAAAGAAAACAGAGAATAGACAGTGCTTGATGAGATCACAGAAAAAGTAAAGGTGCCTGAAAATCGTAATGATCAACAACCACAACAAGAATATGCACCTCAAACACTTGAACGTGGTGTCAGAAGATCTACCAAGATAAGTAGACCTCGTGAACGATACTATCCTTCATTATATTATGTATTATTGAATGATTATGGTGAACTAGAATGTTAGAAAGAAGAAATGCAAGTACAAAACAAGAAGAAATGAGAGATATCCATGAAAGAATTTATGGAATCCTTGGTACATAACCAAACTTGGGACTTAGTCAGGTGCAGGTAAAACAACATTAAAGAATAAATTGGTTTACAAGTTGATGGAAAAAGATGGAGGTAAACAAAGGTATAAAGCTAGATTTTTGGTGAAGGGGTTTGCATAGAAGAAAGGAATTGAATTTGATGAAATGTTTTCTCCTGTTGTTAAAATGACTTCAATTAGAACTATTTTAAGTCTAGTAGGAGCAGAATATTTTCATATTGAGAAGTTAGATGTAAAGATGACCTTTCTCCGTTGGGATTTGGAGGAAGAGATATATTTGTAGTAGCCACAAGGATATGAGGTCAAAGGGAAGGAGAAAATTTTGTGCAGGTTGAAGAAGATATTGTATGGCTTAAAACAGTCTCCAAGGCAGTGGTATCTAAAATTTGGCATATTTATGTCTGAACAAGGTTATACTAGATGTCACTCTAATAATTGTGTTTATGTCGAAAGGAAAAATGATGGAAGCTATATTATATTGTTATTGTATGTATATGACATGCATGTTGCAGGGTATAACATGTAGAAAATAAATGTACTCAAAGGAAAATTGGAAAATTCATTTTCAATGAAGGATTTGGGAGCCACAAAACAAATCCTTGGTATGAGAATAACTAGAGAAAGGAAAAATCACAAATTAACATTGTCTCAGAATGAGTACATACAAAAGGTGTTGGAAAGATTTAATATGCATAATGAAAACTCACTTAGTACACATTTGGCTATCCATTTTAAACTAAGTAAGGAGATGTGCCCCAAGACCCAGGAAGAAATGGATTGTATGTCAAAAGTAACTCCATATGCATCAGCAGTTGGAAGCTTAATGTATGAAATGGTTTGCACAAGGTCTGATATTGCACATGCAGTGGGAGTTGTAAGTACATACATGAACAATCCAGGAAAATAACATTGGATGGCAGTGAAATGGATTCTCAGGTATTTGAGAGGTACGAAAAATCAATCATTATGCTTTAGTGGCTCAAAAATTTCTCTACATGGATATGTTGATGGAGATATGGTAGGTGATATAAATAATAGGAGCACTACAGGGTATGTATTTACTGTAGGTGGAACAACTGTCAGTCGGGTTTCAAAAATGCAAAGTGTTGTTGCACTTTCAATAACAGAAGAAGAGTATGTTGCTACTATGGAGGCTAGTAAAGAAATAATTTAGTTGCAAAGGTTTATGGATGAATTGGGTAACAATCAGGAGATGGACAAGTTATATAGTGGCATTTTTCAAAGAACTCAACATTTAATTTCAAGACTAAACATATACAGCTCAAGTACCATTTCATATTTCCATTGTTGGAAGATGGATAGTTGAAGCTGGAAAAGATACACACTAGCCAAAACCCTACATATATGTTAACAAAAGTTGTAACCAGAGAGAAAATGAGATTTTTCTCAGTTTTAATTGGTCTTCAAGTATGATGATGAAGATGAGAAAAACCCAGGTCCAAAGTGGATTCATTTTCCAGCAAATGAAGCATCAATGGAGTTACTACAATCATTCTCCAAGTGGGATATTTTTGGGTGTGGAGCCCGATTATCTTCCCAATTCAGAAGTATTTTGTTTCAGCGATATGTATACCCTAGTAAGATTGTACACCCCTCCATGCGTGGGGGTATGGGGGAGACTTGTCCCCCCCGCAGAGGTCCTGGGGGGGGCGACCATCCCCCCCTAGATGGGGGGATTCGAGGGCAGTGCCCCCAAAGAAAAAAAATGGATGTAAAATTGCCTTGTAAAATATTGTAATTTTGTAGTCAATCTGGGTCGTTCATCAGGCAGATGATTTGACAATCATAAGTTATGTTTAATTTATTAGGTTTTTTTTCCCTAGAAGGAAATCCCTCAATTTATATGATGGAATGGTATTGTGGTTGTGTATTATGTGTATTTTGAGTGATAAAGAGAGAGGAGACATTGTGAGAGAGAAGAGGAAATTATAAAAGATCTGTTGTAGGTCGCATCTCTTCATTTTGCTAGATAATATAAAAGGAAGGACTAGATTTTTCTCCGCGGATGTACCCCAAATTGGGTGAACCACGTATATCTGTGCCTCTCTTGTTTTATATGATTTTTGTTTTTTTCTTTCTATATGTTTTATGTGTTCCATTTCTCTGTAATATATATTTTTCTAACACTACTTCAATGATATTTCCTTTGAACGAATTCTTTGAATCATTGGGTAGACTCCCTTTATTTATTTAGAAAGAGGATTACAATTAAAAATATTTAATTGCAAATGGTGTATTAATTATAACCTTTCTTATTTCATCTCTAAAATAAGTAGAGGATCCTGCCTCCGCTACTCAAGCACGTAAATAGCACTTTAATGCTCTTTTTATTAATGAAATACTTGTAATAATAATAAGAAAAAATGTCAATTTGATATTTATTTCTTGTTGTAGTTGATCATTTTCCTCTCTTTCAGCAACTTCCACATCGTGAGCACACAACTAGGTTGTCAATAATACTTCCAAAGGCCATAACAATTAAAGGGAAAGAAGAAATTGATGTCCTCCTCTCTCAATTCATTTCAAAAGAAAATGAAAAAGAAATGTTTTAACTAGTTATATAATTAAAAACATCATGTATAATATTATGAAAACATGTTTTTGATGATAAAATTTATTGAGATGAAGTATTTTTTGTCTATGATTAATGAATGAATTAATGTAATATGTTAATGAATTATTGTATATGTTTCTTTATGTAAAAAACCACATGTTTCTTTATGATTTTTAAAAAATTTCTAGTGTTTATGCACAAATTTTAATTTGTTCCTTTCAACTATTTTCTAATAAATATATTGGCTATTGGGGAATTGACAGTGATGTGAGGGGGGGGAGAGACCATAAGAGCTTTCACATTCACGTGGTTAACCATGTTTAGAAGAGAGTAAATTAGGATTAAAATAATATTGGAGCAAACCTCTCTCGATCCAACAGAGCAACAACAAAGTCAATGTTGACTTCACTACTACTTAGTCAAATTGAAGGAGGTTTACTCCAATAAAATATTCTAAAATCAAGAGGATATCATTCAAATATTCATGCACTCAAGTATTTTTAATTATTATTTAGTCATAAAAATGTCCATTAATTTATTTTATTATTTTGTTGATTCTTTAAGTGTTGGTTGACTCGGTAGAAAAACCGATGGAGGAGATTGCAATAGGAATCTTTGGAATTGATTATTTTATACACACGTCTTACCTCCTTTGTTGTCCTCTCACTGACAAATAAAAAATTCATCCATTGTTGTACCTCCACAATCACTAATGGATTATGGAGATGCTACATGGATGAATGTCATATTTTTCATGAAGGGGGAAACAAAGGAAATATGGAGATTCAATATGTTTATTTTACCATTTTGAAGGTACAAGGTTTAGGGGAGCGACCATCAGAGCTTCCACCTTCACATGTAGAAATTCAAATTTTAAATATAATTTATCAGATATGTTGTGACGAACTATCCAATGGAATATCTATGGTCTACGGATCATATTGGTACCAAAGCAGGTTTATTTGGGTATATTGTGGATATTTGCAAGGGATCTAGATCGGCTAGACTGAAAGTTGTAAAACCCTAATCATGGCTAACAAATATGTTAATAACCCTCGTGATGCTGCAAAGGATAGGTTTTGCAGTTGGAACAAGAAGTCATGGATACAAATCATAATGTGAAACTCCCCATGGCAGCCTTGAGCAAGAAGCTTGGAATATTCATAGAAGATGGGGGTTCAAATGCATAGGAAAAATTAGAAGGGGGATTAGAATATTTGGAAGAGAAGGAGAATCGGTTGAAGAAAGACCCCGAAAAATATCAACCCTGTTCGAGTTTCATGAATCAATCACAACCCCTATTTAAAATGGAAACAAAAGTCGATATCAAGTCATACCACGAAGAGATTGGCGCTTTGAAATTAAATCATTGGTTGCAACAATTAGAAGTGTATTTTAGTGTGTATGAAATTGAGGAAGAACAAAATATGTCATTTGCACAGTTGAAATTAGAGGGCCATGCCCTGACTAGGTGGGAAAACCACATGGAACATTGAAATCAAGTATCATTACATCCAGAATATTGTCAAGAAGGGAGTTGTGAGGCTCAAGTATGTCCCTACTAATGAGCAGATTGTTGATGCTTTGATAAAGCCATTGTCCCAGATGAAGTTTTCTTATTTCAGAGAACAACTTGGAGTTGTTGAGAACCCCTCTGAGAGAGAGGGAGCACAGATTTTACAGCATAATATGATTGGAAATATTTCTTGGATTGTGATTGAGAGACCAATAGATTGGTCGGGAAGATTTTCACTCCCTTAGGTCAGTTGACTAGGAGATCAGTGAGTCTGGTCAAGAAGCTTGGTTTTAAGGCATGGAGTGATCTCTTAGGTCATGATTACTGAGAGACAAGTTTGGTAGGGGACACTGAGTTTGTGATCTCTCCCATAGGAAGTTTTTGACAGACCTATGGATTGGTCGAGGGGATTGATTTTGAGTTCCCTTCAATGGGTCATTGACTGAGAGACCAATGAACTATGTCAAGAAGTATTAATTCTCTCCCTTAGGCCATGGACCGAAAGACTATATAGTCAGGGATTGAGATATGGATTCCTCCCTTGGGTATTGGACAGAGAGACCATGTTAACGTTGGGGAGATGGACCCTATGTATATGATTGGAGAATTCCGTCTCATTGATTGATCTCATCGGTTTTTTTCTTATCGATGTGTTGGATGTTATGTATATTTCCTTATGATGAGACTTGTGATCTCTACATTCGGTTTTTGTTGAGAGACTATGGATTGCCTCGTTGAACTATATTGTGAACACTAACCCTGATTTTTGCTATGTTGTGAACACATTGAGCCAATTCTTGGTTGAGCCCTAACATGTGCATTGGGTTTCAACGAAACATATACTGAGATATTTACATGGCACCATTGATTATGGTATAAGATATGCTACTAATGGAGAATGGTAGTTGCATGGTTTCACTAGTGTTTATTGGGCCAGAAGCTATGATGATAGAAAGAGCACCTCTAGATTATGTTTTAGCTTAGGCTCCAGTATGATTTCATGGTATAGTAGAAAGAAAATTATGCTTCTCTAAGTATGGCCAACATTAAGTATACTGTTGCATGTTCAACCTATTATAAATACATGTGGATTCGAAAGTTTTTTTTTTTGGTTTGTTTATCAAGTGTTGGAATTGACCACTATATTTTGTGATAATCAAAGTTGTGTGAAGCTTTTTGAGAACCCAATTTTTCATGTCAATAGGTCAAAGCACTTTGAGATCGAGTATCATTACATATGAAATATTGTCTAAAGGAGAGTTGTGAGGCTTTAGTATGTCCCCACTAATGAGAAGATTGTTGATGCGTTCACAAAGCCATTGTCACGGATGAAGTTTACTTATTTCAAATAAAAACTTGGAGTTGTTGAGAACCCCTCTGAGAGAGAGGAAGCATTGATTATACAACATCATATGATTGAAAATATTCCTTGGGTTGCAGTTGAGAGGCCAATAGATTGGTAGGGAAGATTGTCACTCCCCTAGGTTAGTTGAGCAGGAAACTAGTGAGTCTGGTCGAGGAGCTTGGATTTCTGAGGCATGGAGTGATCCCTTAGGTCATGATGACTGAGAGACTAGTTTGGTCAGGGACACTGAGTTTGTGATCTCTCCCATAGGAATTTGTTGAGAGACCTATGGATTGGTCAAAGAGATTGATCTTGAGTTCCCTTCCTTGGGTCGTTGACTGAGAGACCAATCAGTTTGGTCAGGGAGGATGAATTGTCTTCTCTCCCTTATGCCATGGACCGAGAAACTATATAGTTGGGGATTGAAATAGGGATTCCTCCCTTGGGTATTGGAATGAGATACCATGTTAAGGTTGGGGAGATGGACCCTGTGTATATGATTGGAGAATGGTGCCTCATTAACTGATCTCATTGGTCAATTGGGCATTGACCAAGATGCCAATTGGATTTTTCTTATGGATGTGTCGGATGTTATGTGTATTTCTTTATGATGATACTTGTGATCTCTCCCTTGGGTTCTTGAGAGACCTACGGATTGGCTCATTGAACTATCTTGTGAACACTAGAACTAATATTGGTTATGTTACGAACACATTGATCCAATTCTTGGTTAAGCCCCAACATGTGCACCAAGTTGCAGCAAAATCTATGTTGAGATATTTACATGGCACCATTGATTATGGTCTGATATATGCTTCTAATGGAGAATGTAATTTGCATGGTTTCACTGATATGGATTAGGCCGAAAGCTCTAATGATAGAAACAACACCTCTAGATTTTGTTTTAGCTTAGGCTCCACTATGATTTCATGGTCTAGTAGAAAGAAAACTTATGTTGCTCTGAGTACAACAAACATTGAGTATATATCTACATATTCAACCTGATATAAATTTGTGTGGATTAGAATGTTTTTGTTTTTTTTGTGATCAAGAGCTAGAATTGACCATTATATATTGTGATAATGGAAGCTATGCGAAGCTTTTTGAGAACCTCGTTTTTCATGACAGGTCAAAGTACATTGAGATCAAGTATCATTACATCTGAAATATTGTCCAGAAGGGAGATGTCAGGCTCGAGTATGTCTCTATATATGAGAAGATTGTTGATGCTTTGACAAAGCCATTGTCTAGGATGAAGTTTAATTATTTCAAAGAACTTGGATTTGTTGAGAAACCCTCTAAGAGAGGGGGAGGATTGATTGTACAACATCATATGATTGAAAATATTCCTTAGGCTATGACCGAGAGATGAATAGATTGGTTGGGTAGATTTTCACTCCCTTAGGTCAATTGAACAAGGGTCCAGTGAGTCTGGTCAAGGAGCTTGATTTTGAGGCATAGAGTGATCTCTTGGGTCATGATGACTGAGAGACACTGATTTTGTGATCTCTCCCATAGGAAATTGCAGAGAGACCTATGGATTGGTCGAGGATATTATTCTTGAGTTCCCTTTCTTAGGTTGTTGACTGAGATACCAATGAGTTTGGTATCCAATGCCCTATTTTGAAAATGTTTTGAATCGTTATATTGAGCCAGATAAGAAACATTTTTCAGTCTAAAAACCATTGCATTATTCATTAATATATACACACCAATAAATGAAAACAATGGAAACAAAAATGATCAAATGATATGCTTTATGTCCAATACAACTTTAGTTTGAGATGCCCCTAATTGAACAAAAGACTTTATTCATAAATCATAATTGATCTGGATTGGATCATTATATTGTTTGTCATACATCTCGATGCTTTCAAAGTGGAAAAAATAGAGGAATCGTCTCTCAAGACTATTTTTACCAGCGTGACCTAGTTTGGAAAATTGGGGTCTGAAACCTTATCGAAGTGTTTTGAGGCATCAAATAATGTTTTTTGGAGTTAATTTTTTTCCATTTAGCACAACATCTTTTCTTTTCCCTATTCTACACACAGAGACCTTTCCAACGGAGCAAGAGCATCAATCAGAGTCTGTATGTGAAATTTATGCAACTCAAAAGTTGACCTTCCTGTTTTCACCACCATAAATCGAGAGGATGCCACATCGACCCCTATTATTAATGAAAAAGGGTTGGACACTTGATTATGAATTAGAAGAGTCAAGAAGAGTATGTATTGCAAATCTAGTTAAGAGTTGAGGTAGTCAAATCTAAACACTAATAGGTTATTGGGTTGTGTTATAACAAGGTCACTAGGAGGAAAAGGGGTATCGTTCTTTTGAGTGCATTTGTTCCATAGTTGAGAAAAAATAGCTAAGAGGGATAGGAGATAGAGCACACAAAGTGGATTTTGCACTATAGTGGCCCACGGGCCACATGCCACACTTCTTTGTACTCACATCCATATTTCCATTCAAAGAAAGAAAGTGGAGCGGCATCACCTTCTAACTCGACATTTCTCCTAAAAGGGTTTCCGAAATCATATCATGTGTCAAATTTCTTTGTAAGATTTTTATTTTTTCATTCTTTATTTTTCTGCATAATTTTAATTTGCATGCATACATTATTAACAGTGACCTATGAATATATAATTCTAAAGAGATGTAATAATGAAGAACTACAAAATTTAAACATAATTTTATCATATCTGTTGTGACAAACTATCTGGTGGAATATCTATGGTCATTAAATTACAGATCATATTGGTACCAAAGAGGGTTTCGTTGGACATATTGTGGAGATTTGCAAGGGATCTAGATCGGCTAGACCAAAAGTTGTAAAACCTTAATCATGGCTGGAAAATATGTGAATAACCCTCGTGATCGTGCAAAGGAGAGGTTTTTGCAGTTGGAACAAGAAGTCATGGATATAAATCATAATGTGAATCTCCACATGGCGGTCGTGAGAAATAAGCTTGGAATATTCAGAGAAGATGGGGGTTCAAATGCAGAGGACAAATTAGAAGGGGGATTAGAATATCAGGAAGAGACAGAGAATTGGTTGAAGAAAGACCCCAGAAAATATCAACCCAGTTCGAGTGTCGTGAATCAATCACAACCCCTATTTAAAATGGAAACAAAAGTCGATATCAAGACATACCACGACGAGATCGATGCTTTGAAATTAAATCGTTGGTTTCAACAATTAGAAGTGTATTGTAGTGTTTATCAAATTGAGGAAGAACAAAAGATTTCATTTCCATGGTTGAAATTAGAGGGCCACGCCCTAACTAGGTGGGAAAGCCACAAGGAAACCGTGAGGTTGGAAGGAGAGCCTCCAGTGACTAAGTGGGAGGACTTTAAAACTCTCATAAAGTCACAGTTTTACCCTATTGGGTATGTAGAGGACCAGTGGATTTGGTAGCACTACTTCAGAGAACATTTGGGGCAATGCATGCAAGAGTATACCACAAGTTCAAGAAGATGGCCATAATGTTGGGTATCTACCCAAAGAACCCATATGCACTCCTCAAGTATTTGGGTTTCTACACTTCCATCTAGGGAAGCAAGTGATGTTGTTTAAGCCTAAATCAATGGAGACAACTTGTGTACAAGCATGATACCTGGAGAACATAAGCCTAAAGAAAGCACACTTAAGTGGATGGAAGCGGGGCACTTCTA
Organism: Pinus albicaulis; assembly: GCA_034641835.2. Lineage (NCBI taxonomy): Eukaryota > Viridiplantae > Streptophyta > Pinopsida > Pinales > Pinaceae > Pinus > Pinus albicaulis. The sequence goes on from CM076572.1 coordinate 398,399,041, forward strand.
AGTAGGGGACGAATAAGCAAAAAGAGAGAAAAGATAAAAATACAGCAGCCACATCACACCAATGCAAAGATCCCAACAACCACTGCAGCATTGATGGCCATACAGAGAAGTATTCGAAGTTGCATCTAGAGCTTAACCCGAAGAACAAAAAGAGAAACAATAAGAAGAAGAATCTCATGGCCACTGATTCGAGCAACCAAGTTAAAAGTAACTCAGACGTGGATGAGAATATCGCCTCTACATCAGTGCAAAAAGAGGTGAACTTGAGTAGCCTTCAACCATGGGAAGAGAAAGAAATGAATAAACTCTTTCATATAAATATAGAGGTCAAAAAGACCAAGATTGATGCTTTGTTCAACTCAGGATCACAAGAGAATCTCATTGAAGCAGAGTTGGTCAAGAAATTGGAATTGGAAGTTCATAATCATCCAACGAAATATCCATTAAGATGGGTAAATAAGGATGCAAAATTGAAGGTAACAAAACAATGCAAAATTATATTTTCCACCAGTGTTGATTTTATTGATGAAGTAGAACTAGATGTGGTTCCCCTTGATGTATGTGGAGTCATGTTTGGAAAGTCCCTACATGCAAATGTAAGATGAAATATTTATGCGGAAATCCAACTAGTATCAGCGTTTCAAGGATGGAAAATCATTCACAATTAATCCGTGTAAAGGCAAGTCAAAATTTTTGCTAGTAAGTGCCAACCAAGCCTAGAAATTGATCAATTCTAGAAAAAAGTATGTTTTATTATTTTTAAGAGAAAATCAATCTATAGAAGAGTTAGGAAGAGGCAAGGCATCCCTCAAGAGGTGTACTAAGAAACAAAAACAACAACTAGAAGAGTTATTGTATGCATACAAGGATGTGTTCTGGTAGCCTAAAGGGTTACCAACTACAAGGGAAGTGGAGCACAAGATCTAACTATCGTCGGATTCACCATTGCCAAACATTAGGTTGTGACAAATAGTCTCTTATAAAAGTGAGGTGAAGAAATAGTTGCAGCGGTTCCTGAAACAGGGTGTCATTCAACCGAGTACATCACGTGTGGATCACCCATCATCATCGTGCCAAAGAAGGACTAGACTTGGAAAATGTGTATAGATTACAAGGCATTGAAAAAAATCACGCTCAAGAACGAGTACTCCCTACCCAGGGTAGATGATCTATTGGATCAGTTGTAGCAAGCGAAATACTTCACCACGCTAGACTTAAACACTGGATATCATCGGGTTCGAGTCAAAGAAAAAGATACCTATAAGATTGCCTTCAAAACCAGACAAGATTTGTATGAGTTGTTAGTCATGTCATTTGGCCTATGTAATGCAACAACTATGTTTATGAGATTAATCAATGATGTACTACGCCCTTTTATATATTCATTTGGATGATATACTGGTATATAGTGCTACATGGGAGAGGCACATCCAAATTTTGACGCAATTGTTGGAGACATTAAAGAAGCAACGACTACTAGGAATCTCAAGTGTGAGTTTGCACAACAATCTTTGGTGTATGTGGGGTATGTGATAGGTGGAGGAGAGTTGTAAATATATCCTACCAAGGTGGAGGCCATCATGAAATGGTTGGTGGCTACTAATGCTTCTGAGGTCAAGAGCTTCATCAATACTGGAAGCACAATACTTGAATAAATTCATAGCCTCATTTTCAGCGGTGGCAGCATTGTCCCACACTATAACAACAAGTGGCAAGGGTTTCAAGTGAGAAAAGGGTCAATGGAGGGCTTTTGAGGCGAGAAAGAAGAAAATCAGTCAAGCACTAGTTTTGGCATTACCAAATTTCAACAGCTCTTTGAATTGAAGACAAATGCAAATGAGTATGTTAAGGAAGCGGTCTTGATGCAGGGAGAGGAAGTCATGTATGCTACCATTTTGCAGTATTTAATGGGGTAGTATTTAATTTCCCTACCTATGATAAGGAGCTCTATGCACAAGTGAAAGTTGTGAAGAAATGGAAGCACTCTCTAATGGAAAAGGAGATAGTAACCCACATTATTCACCAACCACTATAGTACTTGTAGGCACAGAGTAAACTACAATAGACCAAGCATTACAAGTGGATGGAGTTTCTACAACAATTTCATTTGGTGACCAGGTACAATAAAGGCAACACAAACAAGTTTGTCAACATGCTTTCAAGACCACCCGCATCAAAAATTACAACTTTGGGGACTCTTATGCACATAGAGTCATTCACCCATGATGTATTCCTTTGTGAGATTTTTATTTTGTTGCTCTATTTTTCTGCATAATTTTAATTTGCACACATATGCTATTAACAATAATCCACAAATTTATAAATCTAAAAAGATATAAAATTGTAACAGTGCAGAATTTCAAATTTCAAATAATTTTTTATTAAATCTGTTGTGGCGAACTGTCTAGTATATTGTCAGTATGCGCATAATGGGCATTTGTAGGATGGGGGCAGGGGATAGGTTACTATGGGACGGAAAGTCAACAGAAAGAGGTTTGAGAGCCCGGAACATCTACTCTTTCTTGATCAAACAGAAGGGGGCGTTGTCTTCACGCTGCAGTTTCAGAAGATACTGGAAAACCAAAGCACAAATCAAAATGGTAATGTTTTTATGGTTGGTCCGGAAGAATAAAAATCTAACTTGGAGTAACCTACAGAAAAAAGGATGGAACAGCCCTAGTTTGTGTTTTCTGTGTAGGAATGAGAAGGAGAACAACACTCATCTGTTTTATTTTTGCCCTTTCGCCATGGAAACTCTGCTCATAGTTTGTGGGAGGCTGAAGATAAGCACCCCGGACTACCAGTCAACTGAGGAATGTTTAACATGGTGGAGCAACAAAAGTAAATCTGTGTGGTCCATCCCTATCTTCTTCCACTGGTACATATGGTGCACCCGCAACAGCTGCCTTTTTGATGGGTTTCCTTGCTATCCCACTAAGACTGCCATGCAGATTCTGAGTTCATGTCAACATACTCAGCCTGACCACTCTTCTCCTGCTGATTTGTCAAAGAGGCTCTCTCCCCTCGAGAGTGTTTTCCCAATGGGATTTTTCGATGGGGCCTCTCAACATTCCAATTGTGGCTGTGGGGCATATTTGATGATTTCCCGTGACTGCCATTATAGAATATATTGGAATGGCGAACCAGGGATGAACATGAAAGCTCAAGTTCTGGCCCTTTAGGGGATCCTTTGGCTCGCCAGCCAGCTTTGTATTGATAATTTCTAGATCCTGGGAGACTCAAAATTTTTGATCGATCATATGAATAAGGAACTGTCCATAAAATCAGGCTTGATAGTTCACTGGATGGAGAGGATTGAATTGCTGAAGAACTCTTTTAACAACATCACCTTTCAACATGTTTATAAAGAAAGAAATACCGTGGCAGATTGTTTGTCTAAGAAAGGTCTAACTGTAAGTTATGGTTTCATGTTTTATCATTACCACAGGTCAGATGGTCAAGAGGCAGCAGGATCGTTCCAATTTATATGGGTTTGTCACTTAAGGGCTCTCTGTTTTTACTGTTTCTTCTTCTCTTTTTCTATTTTTCCATTTCTGTTATTGGGGAATTTTCTAGGCCACCTTCCTCCTTTTTCTGCTGACAGTTTAGATGTTGCCTTTCTGGTTTAGATGAGGAACACTGATCACGTACATGAATAGTATAACTGTAAACTTGTTAATGGAGGGTTGTGCCCTTTATTGTGTCATATGAGTCCTCTGTTTTATTGGTAAGATTTGTCAAGGTAATAGCCGCTTTTATGGACATTGTTGGTCCTGTTACAAGTAAGGAATTAAACTTCTGATATTGATCTGCACAAACAGATTATGTAAGGTTAACACATCGTTCAAACAAGTTTGCATTGGTACATTAATATAGACCAGCAGTATTTTTCGCCTTGAAAAAGAATATCCATGGCAATTTATAAACCATAATAGTGTAGGATATTAATCCTTCCTCCAAGGTGATTGTAGAACTTCAACAAACAACTTTTCCTCCAAGGTGGTTGTGGAACTTCAACAAACAACTTTTACAAATGAAGATTTACCAACCCAAATCAATTGCCACATGCACTAAACAATGGTATTGTACATTCACCGTTAGAGGAAAGTCTACTCCCACAATCAACGTTAGAGGAAAGTCTAGGCTCTTGGGACTAGACTATAATTATTAGCATAACCTTTTTGGATTCTTTGCACAGTCAACGTCAGAGGAATAGAGTCAAAATGCCAAGACAACCCATGCAAAGGATGAAGATTTAGATATTATGTTATTCTATCATATTGTGAGGTCTAGGTTCCCAAATCTAGCCTATAATTATTAGTATGCTCTTTTTGGATTCTAAAAGCCATTAGAGGTTTAACGATTTTATATCTTGGTTCAAATATGTAATGCAGTCTATGCTATTTTGATATATTCACCACTGCATGTCATAAACAGAAGAAAACTTTGAATGCTTTGTATATAAAGGTAAATTGCATGAAAAAAAATTGAATATTATTAAAATAACAAATAGTTTTGAATAGGTTTGAATAGTTTTTTTCTATAGGTTTGGAATTCCATGTGTAAATGAATATAATTTTTTGTGTTTTGCCAAAATTTCGTCCGGAATATATTTTTTGGCCATAATTCCGTGCCTATGCATAAATTTTTAATTAAAATTTGAATATTTTATGAACTTCTTGGTCCACCGGTTGTGTCTAGTTTTTAACCAGTTTTAACCTGTCCGGTGTTTTCAGTTGACCTGCCCCTCAATAGTTCATCCCCAATAACCTTCCTTTATACGAAGACGGTGAGAACCAGAACCAGTTTGCCCCAAAATTATGAACCTGACTAGAATCGGCTGATGAACCAGTTGGCATAAAAAATAATAAAACTATTATTTCCAATTTAATGAACATTGGTGCTAAACAAAAAAAAATTATAGATTTCATATGAAAATTTAATGAATGGTGACTGACGTTGTCTAACGATTAAGGAAACCACTCCATTTACGGCTGTCTTGGCCGGAATCTGGAAAACCAAATATCCTTGAATCCAATCAATCCGTTGTCCAAAATGCATTTGACAATATTGGCAGATTCACCATAAAAAATGCTTAGATTACTGTTTTGAGTTGATAAACTCGCAGTTTTGTCAATATTAACATTTCAGCTGCCAGGTTTGGACCAAAGTCATATTGTGAAAGACATCAGGAATGGAACAGTTTAGCCAATGTTTGGCCCACTGAACAAAGAACCTAAGACCATTAAGTAATGCAATATCAAATCATGTCCTCTCACAGCAGCCTGCAGCACAAGTTTATATGAAATTTTAAGCCATAACTAGACAGGAGAGTGAAAACTGTACACCTCTGCAACTTAAACTAAATATATGTTAACGAAATATTATCCAAATAAACCTCTATCACTCTGCAAATCCAAATTGACCACATACATGTGATATTTATTTCACTGCCTGCTCATTTACTTATTGAGCTAACTGTTAGAAAGATAAGGCAATATTTAAAACTGTTGCCAAAGCTGGGACAGCCAAAGAGAGGGCAAACTTGGACTTCCAAGTTTGTAGTACATCCGTAAAACCCAGTCATGGCCAACGTAAATTATGAAATCGCATCTGAAAGGCCTGATGTGCCAGGGGGTAATTTTTAACGCAGATAGTTTGTTAGAGGGGAAAAGGCAAGAGTCAAACCAGGCAAGCTATCAACATAATATATTAACATATAGTTACATACACTGCCAAAAGAGAACCAAGTTAGAGCACTGATGCTTCCATTTTAATAGGCTCTCCCATTTTAATAGGCATCAAATAGCATTGCCTAAGAAAGTCATGCACTAACTGCTCATGGCTAGAAAATCCAACAAACAAACAGGAAAATAAAAACCAACTAAATGTTTAAAGCTCCATCTTCCTCCACCGAAAATGGAAATAAATGCCTTTTCACAGGTCAGATCCAAATTCTTTGAAATATAATCAAGCCCACCTCCAAAGGGTACAAAAATTGATAACGACTTGAATGCCACATACAAAACAGCTACACAAGTATAAATATATCATACATTAAAATGTTGAGCCTAGTCCTGTTTCCCTTGAAAATTATGACCGAGTGCTGTAGTTGTGCAATACAACTGTAAAACTATTTTTCTCTGAGACACCGACATTACTGTCTACATTTTAGAAATGAAAGTCTTGACCTGCACCATGTTCACATTTCCCGCATCTGCACTGAAACTCACATAACACCTTAAGAAAGAGGCCTGTTAAAAGCAACAGCAGCGATCTCACTGCATCGTACAATCACAGAGTACAGTTGTAGAAGTATCCATGCTTAAATATCATATAATTAATAACAACGTTCAAATTGGGATAGCTCTCACAGCAGCACCATTCACAGCATCACAAATTTCTTCGCTCCAGTTATATGAGACACATCAAGGAGGAACAATCCCACACAGCCATTGAGAGAACCAAGATATAACATGAAATGATTTTAGTAACACACTATCTCCGTCGGCCATGGCTAGGACCTAAGGGATGATGCCTTTGACGTGCACCGCCCGATCGTCCAGAACCTTCCCATCCTCCCCGACCACTTGGCATTCTATTTGATATACCTGAATTTGCTGGGGACCAATTAATTGGCTGGGCTGCGCCAGTGGATAAATCCTCTTCCTCCCGCTCATTGTATTCGAGAACCAGTCTCTTGATGTCCTGTTTCTCTTCAAGTTCAGCAGCTTCTTTCTGTTTTGTACTTTGCACAAGAGAGCATCCCCTTGGAATATACAATTGCTTGGTTTGCTGCTTGTTACCTTTCTTCACAAGAACTCGAAAAGAGACATTGTTTCCACTGTTTTCTTCATCTACAACCTCATCTCCACTTTCTATCTCAGTTATTCTGCTCTGCTCTTTGGATCCTTCAAAAAGATTCATGGGAATTGCCATGTTTAGCATAGGACGTGCCCGCAGTTCTAATTTGCGAGAATCTAAACTCTCCTGCATAACAGCCCTTAACTCACGCTCAAATTCAGCTTGCTCCACTGGATCAACATCCATTAGTTTCTTCTGTCTTACCTGCACATTTTCTTCTTCTTCAGAGGCCACAGGTTCTCCACCATCTTCATCTTCGTTTTCATCATCACCTTCATCATCATGATCCACATACTTGTCTTCATCCAAGTCCTCCTCATCTTCATGACCATCAGGCTCCAAGCTACTGCTTTCTAATTCACTTTCACTCTCTCCATCATCAATCCCCACACCATTTTCCTCCATCCCATTCGCTGCTGTTTGTCCATTGCCTACAACGGGACCAACAGAATGTGAAGCAGGTTTGCCTCCTTCTGTGTCAGAATGTTTTTCACTGCCCATCTTTTCAGAAAACACATTACGCTCCTGCTCTTCTAACTCATTTATAGCAGCATCTGCTTCCTCAATAGATGAATATCGAATCATTTTTGGCCGCAAATCAGCAAAAAGGTCCTGAGAAGAGCAACAACAACACTGGTATCAACAACAATTTTGCATAATCCAACATCGGCTGCCCCAAAAGTACAGAAACAATTACCAAATTCAACTATTTAATATAACTATATAAACAAAAGCTATGAAGAGAACACTAAGGATATTGTTCTTCCTGAAAAAGTGGATATTGAGAATTTAATGTAGCAATGGACTCATCCTGGGAAACAGTTCAATTGGAGAATTCTACAATTGAAGAATCGATTTAAATTTAGCAAAACGATGATGCATTTCTAGGCATTTCGGAGGCAGACAAAAATTGGTTAGACTAAAACATAAATACTGTAATGAATATCCTAATATTACAGGAATTAAGGAGATTATTGTATGTAAGATTCTTGATTGAGAAAGAGAAATCCCTTAAACAGAGAGTGAAAGTTAAAACCAACCTGGAGATCAAACTCAATATCCAGGGCTATGGCCCCTTTGCTAAGAATATATCTTTGAAAAAAGACCAGAAACTTATCAAGCCTCCGTTTAGAAGAACCTCTATCAAAGAAGTGGCCACATGTCTGAAGACAAGTTATCACCATTCGAATCCGAAAACAATCCTCTGGTGGATCCAGTGTGTCAAGCTGATTTCATCACAACCATGGAAATAAGTAAGATCCTCTCTTCAAGTAATAGAAAGATGCACAGATACCACTGTAACGTAAAATCAAGGCATAAACCAACACAAACATGATATCATATTAAAAGGAAAGATTAATCTCACTGCAAAAACAATCACCTTCTAGTCTCTAGCATCTGAAAATCAGATAGTTACCGGATAAAACTAATGCAACATAAGTTCTAGTCATTGATATCAATCACACTTCAAGCACTGGCAGAATCATCTAAAATATCTCTGAACTAAAGTAACCTCCAAAAGTCAAAACGTACAGCAAGTATCATATGCATGATGATATTTAATTTCCAGAAAAAGGGATGGCATTCACCAGTCTTTCTTATATACAAAGACTATAAGAAGTCATAAATAGTGATCTCATTAATGTAAGACATTTTCCACTGTAACCATTATGCAAGAAAACACGGAAGATTTGGAGAAAAAGCACATGCAAATGATAATTAACAAAAGTTATGGAAGTTATCATTTATGTAATATCATAGGCTTCATTTATGTAAGTCAAACAATATAATGGAATGCTTAGTAATATCATATGCTTCATTGCTTATCCTTATTAAATAACTTGAACAAGTTGACAATCAGTATCAATGTAGATTTATCCCTCATTTGTTAAACAAAATGTACATCATTTTTTTGTTGGTTGTTATTCTTAGAGCATACCTCAAGGAGCTGCACCAAATAATACAGACTTACTTTTACTTAAATGTCAGGTTTTGAAGGATGCCTACTCTACCAAAATTGCTGGGGACTTGCCACTCTGCCTCAACATTTTGTATAACAGAGTGCCATTTAGGTGCAGTAAAACAACAGTGAGAATGGATCCCTGACAGATGACTTATAATTCATAATATTACTAGTGGAGCAAGGCCCTGCTGTCAAAATGTCTCTTTTTGGCACATTTCATAAGGTAAAATACTGGAAATAAAATCTCATTGCAAATATTACTAGACAAAATAATGTAGTGTCTATTTTGTAAGATAGAGATCCTAGGAGGAAAGAAGGATTAACTTGTATAGTCAATGATATAATAGGCTAATTTTAGGACAATGCTATTAATATGTTAGGACAAGATGACTGCGATGTAAGAAGACATGAGTCATCCCATACAGGAAAACAGAACATAACTTAACTTCCCCTCCTTTTTCTTCTTTCCAAGAAAAACCTCTCGGGGAAACCCAAAGGATGCTTCTTTGTATTCATGGATAGAATACCTAGTAAACACATCAGCATAGACTAGTGCACCTCACCCTTGGAGACTCGACGCCCAGAACTAGCCAAATGCCCAACAACAATGGCAACAACCGGTTGACCTACCCCTTAGGCTAACATGGCTTCTCCTTCTATGTATATATGTAGTCATCAATATGATTAATATGGATGAAATACAACATTGATTCCTCTGACACATTTGAGTCAATTATTTCTAACATTGGTATTAGAGCAACCACCTAATCCAAAGACACCAAAGAATTGTGTTGGGACAAAGTTTGGCACAAACATCCAGAACTATCCAAGTTTGGCATAAGAGATAACACTGATATCTGAAACTGAAGCAAAATTCTACACATCAACGACACCCAAGAAATAAAGCAGCAAATAATGACAAGTGAAAAGTTGCATTTTTACAATAAAAGGGAAAATTTATAAAAATAAAAAGGGCACTAGGCTAATTTTATTAAGTTTCCAAGATGGAAAATTTAGAAAACCACATTAAACTAAAGAATTTATAATAAAGACAGCAAGTTGATTATCTGACAGTGACTCAGCCAAGAACATTACTTCCAGCGGCATTTGATTACAAAACAGTATCAAAGCAGCAGTAAATATATATTTCTACGAACATGAACACAAACAATCAGGATGATGGAGACAGATGATAAGCCCAAAAATATTCTGCAGGCAGGTAGCATACTCCACACATAAAAAAATGAACAGCAACAGAAAACAATACATAATCAGAAAATATTTTTTTTAATTCTCAAACCCTGACACCCAATACAACAACAGTGGAAGACTGACAGGAATGGCATTTTTATCTCTCAAACTCTACCCTGGGAGGTAAAGTCTTAACTTCTACAGGAGAACCCAAAGGAACAACAGGCAAGCTACTCACTGTCACCTTGGTAGCCTTGCCCCACACTCAGACTAAGGAAAGGAACTACCCTAGCCCAGTGGAGGAATCCCTAAAGGTCAATCTAAGCTAAATCATTGAGTGGGAAGATGGCAGTGTAGATTAGCCTAAATTGACTACGACTCAAATAACCAATAATTGACTTGCCCTTGAACTTATCCAACCAAATCGATCCATTCTTTGAAGATACAAAATTACAAGGGAATTAAGTTAAAAAGTGAATTTTACACCAGTTTCCAATGTTATTACCAATGAAGTGATAGATTAGCCAAGGTCATAAGGAAATGCAAACTACATCTCAAACCATCCAATCCAGAGTACAAACTTATGCTTGCACTGAATCAAAACAATATGTTACAGCACTGTTGTCCAACCATGTGTTTGAGAAGAATTACTTTGATATGATGGATCCTAGGAGGGAATAAGGATTAACTTCTATAGTCAGTGATATGATAGGCTAATTTTAATTTTTTGGACAATGCTATTGATATGTTAGGACAAGATGACTGTGATGTAAGACATGAGTCATGCCATACAGGGAAACAGAACATAACTTAACTTCCCCTCCTTTTTCTTTTCTTTCCAAGAAAAACCTCTTGGGGAAACCCAAGGGATGCTTCCCTGTATTCGTAGATAGAATACCTATTAAACACATCAGCATAGACTAGTGCACCTCACCCTGGGAGACTCGACGCCCAAAACTAGCCAAATGCCCAACAACATTGGCAACAACCGGTTGAGCTAACTCCTTAGGCTAACATGGCTTCTCCTTCTATGTATATATGTAGTCATCAATGTGATTAATATGGATGAAATACATCATTGATTCCTCTGACACATCTGAGTCAATTATTTCTAACATTGGTATTAGAGCTATTGAAGTTTGCAACAAGAAACAGTGAAGGAGGCATCCTGAAACATCATCCTTGATCTTAGTTGGAAAATAATCACCTAAACTAGGTGGGGCCCACACAGGCTATTTTTAGGTGTATATCTATTTTTAGACATAGTGAGCATATTCTATATGTAGCAGGAGGCTATTTGTAGACGGTTGGTCAAATGTGAAAAATAGATGAAATTCTATTTTTAGAAGATTGGGCGAAGTCTATTTATAGATCGTCGATCTAAAAATAGATGCATGTCAATTATTATTAGCTCTTAATAATAATCAAACACTAAACAACAACTTATTCTCTTGGAGCACTTAATTTCAGTGAACAAATTTGTCAAATCATTGGGCTGAAGGAATTACGCAATTCCTAAGGGTTTACTGAAGTTCATGCATGGAGGATTCAGTTAGAACTCAAGTGGCAGAGTTATGACAGAGTTGGAAGAGTAGTTAATGAAGTTGTATTTAGTTTAACTCAGTTAGACTCAGTTGAGCTAGTTGTATCTAATCTAACTGAATGATACACTAGTGAGAGTGGAGTGAATTAATTAGTTCACAAATAATAACTCATTAATCAACTGAACAATACAGCAGTTAACTACAGTGCATGTCAAATCCAGTGGAGACCCAGTGCAGAGATAGGTGAAAGGGTGAGATAGACTATCTGTTGTGACCATAGTGATGCATGGATTGCATCTATATATACATTGGAGTTGCCAATGGTAATCACACAGTCAAGAAGAGTGGGATCGCATCGAATTATTCTTTGTAATCAGCTTGGATTGTACAGTGGAGGTAGGCTAGCAGGAGGGCAGAGATCGGTGCATGGATTTGCAGATTTCTTCTATGTTAGTGTGTGACGATTGTATTGTACTGAGAGCTTGATGTACTAAGCTTTGTATAAGGATTGTTACATGATCTCCATGATATATAATATATGATAGTTGGTGTTTTCAGCTTCAGGCTTTCCCGTTAAACCACTGTGTTATGTGTGTTTTTATTGCTTCATGTGTTTTGCAATTATTGATTAAATTTCCGCAAGAATTATAGTGGAAGGATTCTATTTAGCAAGAATATAAATATTGTTAGATCAGGAGAGTCCAGATATATACATGCATATTGTATATAATTTCTACATGATATCAGAGCTGTGTTATAGATTTTCTACATGGAATGAGAGAAGGAATTTTTGGGCACGCGAGTTTGCAAAGAATATCTGAAATTTTTGGTGAAATATTTTTAGAAACAAATAGCATATTTGGATTCCTTGTGAAAAAATACCAAAATTGAAAAGAAAAAAAATTGGTCGAATCGGAGCTCGGATGAGGGCGATATCGTCAATTTAAAATCAGCGCTTTTGTTAGAAAATTTTGCAACGGCGAGACAGTTACAATGTGTGCGAGCCAAGAATCTACATGCACTGAGGTACAAGATGCATGCAAAGCTTTGAGGAGCAAAGCAGAGGTTACTGACTTGGTGGTTGAGAGGGAGCCTCTCAACATGTAGCCTGAAAAGCAGTCTCAGAAGGTTGTGGACTAGCCACAACTGGAGATGCTGAAGAACCTTTATAGATTTGATGTAGATGGGATTTCGACGGAGCTTCCTACTGTTGGAAAGTGCAAGAAAGACATGCAATTGAAGCTTGAGAGGGAGCAGGATTTGCATGCAGGTAACAGTGAACCTCGGGATGTGGAGCAGCGACGAGATGAGGATCATGGAGTGGGAGTAACCACTCATGCTGAGAAATTTCGTGCCAGATAGGCAGAGGGAGTGCATGCAACTATACCACTAGGTAAGAGGTGGGGCGACATGCATGGATAATCCAAGAATAGATTTCTGGGCAAGATTCATTGAGATGGTGTGGATCTCATGAATTGAACCTGGCTATGAGGTGCCCACATAGCAACAATAGCATGATCAATTGGATTGATGCAGGCAGATCAAAGTGACAGTGTCGAATACTGGAGCTCGGTTCAGAGTTGACAACAAGTGCAAAGTGCATGGGTGCAGAGTTTAATAGTGCAGTGGTTCCTGGAGACATGTGCAGTAGCTAAGCAGAAGTCGAAGACTTTGATGATAGATGCATTACACTGATTGAGTTGTTTGGAGCCTTTCAGTTTCAGAAGTGTTGCAGCAAGAGTTGCAGGGCGAATGCATGGAGTTGCATGTCGCATGCAAAGACAGTCCTTTCTTATTGAGAGGGAGTGTTGAACTTTGCAACAAGAAACAGTGAAGGAGGCATCCTGAAACATCATCCTTGATCCTAGTTGGAAAATAATCACCTAAACTAGGTGGGGCCAACACAGGGTATTTTTAGATGTATGTCTATTTTTAGACATGGTGAGCATATTCTATATGTAGCAGGAGGTTATTTGTAGATGGTTGGTCAAATGTGAAAAATAGATGAAATTCTATTTTTAGAAGATTGGGCGAAGTCTATTTATAGATTGTCAATCTAAAAATAGATGCATGTCAATTATTATTAGCTCTTAATAATAATCAGACACTAAACAACAACTTATTCTCTTGGAGCACTTAATTTCAGTGAACAAATTTGTCAAATCATTGGGCTGAAGGAATTACGCAATTCCTAAGGGTTTACTGAAGTTCATGCATGGAGGATTCAGTTAGAACTCAAGTGGCAGAGTTATGACAGAGTTGGAAGAGTAGTTCATGAAGTTGTATTTAGTTTAACTCAGTTAGACTCAATTGAGCTAGTTGTATCTAATCTAACTGAATGATACAATAGTGAGAGTGGAGTGAATTAATTAGTTCACAAATAATAACTCATTAATCAACTGAACAATACAGCAGTTAACTACAGTGCATGTCAAATCCAGTGGAGACCCAGTGCAAAGATAGGTGAAAGGGTGAGATAGACTATCTGTTGTGACCATAGTGATGCATGGATTGCATCTATATATACATTGGAGTTGCCAATGGTAATCACACAGTCAAGGAGAGTGGGATTGCATCGAATTATTCTTTGTAATCAGCTTGGATTGCACAGTGGAGGTAGGCTAGCAGGAGGGCAAAGATCTGTGCATGGATTTGCAGATTTCTTCTATGTTAGTGTGTGACGATTGTATTGTACTGAGAGCTTGATGTACTAATCTTTGCATAAGGATTGTTACATGATCTCCATGATACATAATATATGATAGTTGGGGTTTTCAGTGTCAGGGTTTCTCGTTAAACCACTGTGTTATGTGTGTTTTTATTGCTTCATGTGGTTTGCAATTATTGATTAAATTTCTGAAAGAATTATAGTGGAAGGATTCTGTATTTAGCAAGAAGATAAATATTGTTAGATCAGGAGAGTCCGGATATATACAAGCATATTGTATATAATTTCTACAAGAGCAACCACCTAATCCAAAGACACCAAAGAATTGTGTTGGGACAAGTTTGGCATAAACATCCAGAACATAAGAGATAACACTGATATTTAAAACTGAAGCAAAATTCTACACATCAAAGACACCCAAGAAATAAAGCAGCAAATAATGACAAGTGAAAAGTTGTATTTTTACAATAAAAGGGAAAATTTAGAAAAAAAAAGGGCACTAAGCTAATTTATTAAGTTTCCAAGATGGAAAATTTAGAAAACAACATTAAATTAAAGAATTTATAATACAGACAGCAAGTTGATTATCTGACAGTGGCTCAGCAAAGAACATTACTTCCAGTGACATTTGATTAGAAAACAGTATCAAGGAAGCAGTAAATATATATTTCTATGAACATGAACATAAACAATCAGGACGACGAAGACAAATGATAAGCCCAAAAACATTCTGCAGGCAGGCAGCATACTCCACACATACAAATATGAACAACAGCAATCAGAAAATATTTTTTTAATTCTCAAACCGTGAAACCCAATACAACAACAGCAGAAGACTGACAGGAATGGCATTGTTATCTCTCAAACTCTACCCTAGGAGGTAAAGTCTTAACCTCTGCAGGAGAACCCAAAGGAACAACAGGCAAGCTACCCACTGTCACCTTGGTAGCCTTGCCCCACACTTCAGACTGAGGAAAGGAACTACCCTAGCCTAGGGGAGGAATCCCTAAAGGTCAATCTAAGCTAAATCATTGAGTGAGAATATGGCAGTGTAGATTAGCCTAAATTAACTATGACTCAAATAACCAATAATTGACTTGCCCTTGAACTTATCCAACCAAATCGATCCATTCTTTGAAGAATCAAAATTACAAGGGAATTAAGTTAAAAATGAACTTTACACCAGTCTCCAATGTTATTACCAATGAAGTGATAGATTAGCCCAAGTCATAAGGAAATGCAAACTACATCTCAAACCATCCAATCCAGAGGACAAACTTATGCTTGCGCTGAATCAAACAATATGTTACAGCATTGTTGTCCAACCATGTGTTTGAGAAGAATTACTTTGATATGATGGAAATTGTGCAATGAATCATTGATCCTAAAATGGAAGGTATTTTAAGTTTAACCATTAGATTAATCCTTTGAATATAGAGTTAGTGTTTATGTGACAAAGAGTTCTGATCATTACATTCAGAGATCTACCTTCATGCTTGAAATGACATTGGGATACCATCATTTCATGGTGTTGTATTATTGCCTCGGATATCAGTACCTAGGGACAAGAAGTCCATAGATCACAGTCATGAAGCTAACCGAAGTGAAATCTGTTCAAGATATCTCAGATCAGGAAAATAACTAATGCAGCATGAAGTGATAAGAATGAACAGCCCAATCTACTCTAAAGTATTTGTTTTAAATTTATTTCCTTGAACAACAGGGGCAGTAATCCAACTAGTGATGAAGCAAAAGACTAAAACCAATCACAGGACTGAATTAAAAGCTCAGACTTAATGCAAATTTTATGAGACAACTTCAACAATTATTACTGACCAGATTTTCCAAATCCAAGCTATGGGTTAACCAGTGGTATTATTACATTCATTAGCAGATCCTTCATTGTATGTGTATTCATCATAGACTCATCAACTGAACAGAAATTGCAATACTGCCATATATTTGCGTTAAGAATAACATACTAAATCCTCAAAGCCAAGCTAACTCCTTCATTCATGCGAATAACTTCCACATGTGAGAAAAAGTCAAGATAAGGTGTGCCCTTTCTAGACACTCCTAGAAGCCACACATGTAAAGGAGAGAGAAATGGTGCCCTTCTAGAAGGATTCCCACATGTGCCAAGTAATACATGTCTATGTGTCTCATGCATACTCCAAACACTAACAAAGTGTACAAAGTGTTGATGTGGACACCTTAGTGATGATCTGGCATCCTCGGCATCATCCACGGTGTTGATACATATCCCAATGAAGTGACATGCATCTCAATGTATGTAGATATGTCTGAACCAATGTACACAGATCCCAAAGAAATACACAAATCCCAAGGCAGTGACATAAATCCCTAGACATAGTGCACATATTTCGAGGCATAGTACACAAATCTCAATTTAGGGGCACCCACCTATAATGATGCATCAAGCTCCAAACAAATCATTAAGCAAATCCCATTAAGTGATTCTCTATTAACAACATCTTAACACAAGTTAATTTTATAAATTACCTACATTTACCATGGTGGGACACTTTCATCCTCATTACGTGTCAATTCCCTGGACAGAAAGTATATCCTAGGTCACTTGGTTAGAGATAGGTAAAGAAGGTGATTAACTAATGGAAACCAATGTTATTAGAACCGAACTGGTCATTGAACCGGTCAACCCCAAAACTGGGAATCGGATCAGAACCTGAACAAAAATGGAAGAAAAGACAATCGATCAAAAGATAAATATACAAATTTTGAGTTGAAAAGGCAAAAAAAACATATATAATAATGTGCATCCATATGAATCCAAACCATTATACGCAAATATGCAAAGCTTCACGTATATATAGCAAGGGTGCATATAACCAAAATATCACAAGTGAAATCCACCTTTGAACCAAAAATACATCAACAGACAAGCCCTATATGGCCTCTAGCATCCAAATAATTCATGCTACAACAAATACCTACATCTCATCAAAATCATTGCGTATATTGGGATACTTGTGATCAATACCACCCTCTAAGCATTGAAATAAGACAGAAAAAGCTTAACATGTCAAATCAAGATTTTGTTGAGTGTTGGGTACAATGTTACTAGAGTGTTGGGTACAATGTTACTAGGGTCATGATACAAGAGTCCAACAATCAATGCCACCAATGTCAAGGTACATAGTGGGCTTGGTACGAGACACCATTGTCTTGAAAAATGTAACTAGTATCGGTCTTCATAATTGTATTTGAGTCATGATGTAATGTATTTGTCAAAAGAAAGAAAAAGAAAATTTATTATAAAAGAAATTGACTTATTAAAGCATGGGTTTCATGCTTCGGCGAATGGTTCTTAAGTTAAAGCCTCCATTGTTGGATTCTAGGGTTTATGTCAAGAGTCATTGTCCTTGTCATTATGTAACAAACCCTTCTTGGGTCAAGAAAAATATTTATTTTTATGTAAAATAGGTCATTTAGGCCTCCTCCACCAAATCAACCTAATTAGAGAGGTACAAACCACCACTATAACTCATTTGGAACACATCCACAACAAGTTCGATATGCAATTGTTGGAGGCTAAAAAAGGGTGCGAAAATCAAGGAAGAGGAAGGAAACCCTAGCAAAGGAGAAAGAAGTCTTTGTCAAGTATAAGAATTCGAATTTTCTCTCTCCTTGTCTCACACGTGCAAAGTTGTTGGGTTGCCGAAAGGGCCGAAATTGCAAAACTGTAGCTGGGTCGAAATTTTGATGTAACTAGGGGTCACAATTCTAGATTGTTGTTGGGTTGAAGTTGTTGGATAAGAAGAGACTATTAGAGTTTTTTGAATCATCTTGGAAGGTTGACTTGGTTGAGGAAGAAGGTCTTTTGTGTGTAAGGTCTTGATCTATCTCAATTTGATTTACTAGTGGAAGAGTTTGACTAGGTTTTCCCCTATAGAGGGGTTTTAGCCCTTGCTGAGTACCTACATTTGGTGTCGTTGAGATTCATGTTTTGATTTGGTGATTGCATGATGAAACTAAGATAAAATTAGAATGTAAAGAGAAGACAATGAAACTACAAGAATATCACAAGTAATTATCAACATAAGAAAATCTTTCTACCTTTTTTATTTTCTAACATGGTATTAGAGCTAGCTAAGGTGAAGGAAGGAAAAGGCAGCTTGAAGGTCAACTGAAAAATAAAATGAGTTAAGGAGGAAGGAACAAAAGAAGATCAATAAGGAAAGGATCATATAAAGATAAGCCTACTATCTATAGAGACTATGAAAACCTCAATGAAGACAGAAAACAAGCTACCAGGAGCCTCCAACTATAGGGCATGTAAGAAGAGTATAGATCTTATTCTCACTAAGCATAAAGTTTTGGATCCTGTTCAGGGAAAAGTTAAGAAACCTACAAATGATGCAGGAAAGGAGAAATTTTGCGAAACCAACATCTTGGCCATGAATCTGATAGTAGATGTAGTGAAGGACAATCTAATACCATACATATCCAATATAGATTCTACACAAGAAATGTATGAAGCTAGTCTCAAGAATGAACTAAGAACAATAAAGATGACAAAAGACAATATTGTGTCATCATTTTTTGTAAGGATATATAGAATAAGAGATGAACTCCGAGCTATTGATGAAATTGTACCAAAGAAAGAACTTGTGATTGCTGCACTACTAGGTCTACCAAAATCATGGAGCTCATTTGCATCAGGAATTAATAGTTGGAAAGACACACCTACTTTTAAACAAATGTGGAATGCATGGAGTCAAGAAGAAGCTCGCATCTCGTTAGTAAATAATAAGGAGGATGAGGAAGACAAGATTTCAAATGCCTACTTTGCTCATCACAAGAAGAAGGGAATATTCAAGAAGTTCAAAGGAACAAAGATGAAGGTTGATCTATCAAAGACTGAGTGCTACAATAGTCACAAAATGGGACATTACAAAAGTCAATGTCCTAAGAATCCAAGGAATAAGAAGAGAGAAAGAGAACATACAAATGTTGTCAATGAAGCTCTACCTAAGAAGAACAAGATTGAGGAATCTAAAGTCAAAGACTTATACTATTAAGTCTCCATTTACACATCCTTACATTTACATATCCCTCTTAGTCTACTATTTTAAGTTTTGTAATATGTTTTGATTTCGAGAGTTTGGAGATCCAATACATCTTGTTATAACATTTTTGGGTTATCTAGGTTGTAGATATCCCTCATAAAGATTGGATTAAGAGGGAGCCTTCACCATTTTACCAAAAGATGAGTATCTTGTTCCTTGTTTCCTCTTTTATGCTTGGTTTCCTCCTCACATTGAGATTTGTTTGTATTGTATACTAATAACCTTTTCTTTAATTTTTCCTTGGTAGGAAAGCTTGCAGAATACACAAAAGTTGTGGAGGAGAATTCAAAGGAAATATTTGGGAATTTTTGTCGCCCTTCAAAAATTGATGTCCTACGAGGTTTGCTAAAGAACAACTCAATGTTTGTTTTAGATTACAAGTTTTGTTACAAGGTTCTCTTCTTAGAAAAGGTATGATCATTCTCTTTTGAAATTTGCTTTATATTACTAACATCTTTATGTCGAGGGCTTTGAATCATAAAGATTCTTGTTAGGGTGATTAATCATTAGATTGACTCTACCCTCGTTATAGTATCTCTTGTTGTTTGATCATTTTGGTGAAATCCTAACCTTTACAGCTCATTGTAAAACCCTAGCCTCTTAATGCTAAAGCGTATGTCAATGTTGATAACGAAACCATAGTATACTTAGGGGTTGTTGATGAAGTTTAGAACATATGATGAAGTCCTATTCTTTTGATGTTTAGGGTTTTGGTAATGTCATGATAAAAACCTAGTCCTTTAGGGTTTGTTGTTAATGTCTAAATGAAACCCTAGATTTTTAGGGTTTGGTGAATTAGGGTTTATAAACAAAACCCTTCCAATAGTTATAGTAAGATCTTAGGAAAGAAACCCTAGGTGTATATTCTTCCGCATTAGTGAAACCCTAGTCTGGTCAAAATTGTTGTATATCTAACTTTGATGTATTGATGTCTGTGTCTTGGGTTTACCTAGTGGGTGTGGATATTGATATGAGACCCTAGATGTATCTTATCTTGATAGCTAATGAAATCTAGGGTATATAACAAAACCCTAGTAGAGATTGATATTCTAGGGCATGATGATATTGTTTTCAATTATTGATATGATTTAGCTTTGATGATAAAATCCAGTGTTTGCAACAAACCCTAGTAGAGCCTGACATATAAATTCTAAAAGCATATTGTTGAACCCTTAGATGTATAGCACTATGGGATTGTTATCTAAGGCTTTCTGTCTCGAGTATGGAGTCTAGGGTTTAGGACAAAACCCTAGCAAGAAGTTGAAGTCTAGTCTATAAAAAGATGTGACTCTTGAACCTAACTAGGTTTAGGTATTTGATGTCTAAAGCTTGAACATTTTGATGCTTCCATTGTAACGACATGATATAGTTAACTTCATGCTTCTATGTGTCTGTATTTGGTTGCACTTGCTATTAAAGTTTTGCAGGTACATAATCTTCAAGATGTTGAGGATATTCATAATTGAAGATGACAATAATGATTAGCATGATTAAGGAAGCTATAAGACTAATGATGATCAAGATAACTTTGATGACATGAGAAAGAAGGAAATATATTTGATGTTGTTGTTCTCCCTAAGTTGAGAGGGCACTTGGATAGAAAAAAAGGTACATCTCCCCAGTTGAGAGGGAGGGCATATTATGACAGTCATAGTAAATACCTTGAAAAAAGAATGAAACCGATGAATGAATATTGAAGGATTTGAAAACAAAATATTTTAGAAGTATTGAGGTTGTATTTGGTGCTACTGAAGAAGTGAAAAAAGAAAAGATTTCGACAAGTTGTATTTGGATAACTTGATGATGATATAAGTAGCATCAGAATGATTGAGGACCATGAAGGTTTGTGATTACTTGTATATATATTTGAAAGTTTATTCTTGATTGGGGTTGTGATTGTGCAGGGTCTCTAAGCAAATAGATTGAACATTTGAAGCATGCTCATGTGTTGATGTCTAGATTCTGATGTAGAGACAGTGGCGTTGGTCATGGGGCTCCGACCTTGGATACACACCTAGATCCCTAGGTTTGTGTTAGAGCTTAAAAGAATGATAGTACCTAAAGTGGCTAAAGCTTGAGTACACCTTAGTCCCACCCGATTAGAGTACCCTGGTTAGGTATCTAATCTGTAGCAATGTGTGTGTTGTGACTCTTCATAGAGCATATCACTTTGAGATCTTCCATGAACCTTTGTATATATGTAATTATGAATACCTCAGTAGTAAAGAGGGAGTGTTAAAAAATTTAACTCATATCGGTCTTCATAATTGTAGTTGAGTCATGATGTAATGTATTTGTCAAAAGAAAGAAAGAAAAATTTATTATAGAAGAAATTGACTCATTAAAGCATGCGATTCATACTTGGGTCAATGGTTCTTAGGTTAGAGCCTCCATCGTAGGCTTCTAGGGTCATTATGTAACAAACCCTTCTTGGTCTTTATTAGTCAAGAAAGAAATTTATTTTTCGGTGAAATAGGTCATTTACGCCTCCTCCACCAAATCCGCCTCAACCTGGACAAGTTGGCCTAATTAGAAAGGCAAAAACCACTATAAAAGGGCAGCAACTCTCATTTGTGACTACCACAAGTGTCCAAGTCGGCGTGGCCCCTTGGAGGCGCCTATTCGACCCCCTTTTGGAGACTATTTATATGTGATTACTCCTCATTTGGGCATTGAATTATCTCTTGTTCATCTATGTTCTAGCGAAGATAGAAGGACGAGGCCGAATGGTGAAAATATGAAGGAAGAAGGAAGAAGAGGCTTGGAAATTGTGGGAGGTCTTGTTACTAGTTAGCCTTTGTTTTGATGATTTGATGAACATTCAATATTCTCACAATGGAAAGACTTACCAGGTTTTCCCCCTTGTGGGGTTTTGTCCCATGAAAATTTTGTGTCTCTTGTTTCATTGTCTCACTGTCATTTCTACTAATCTTTCATGTTAAAAGGTTGAACTTTTCTTATGTATAACTTCTTGATGATATTGAATGCTATATGGAATTAATACTAATGAATCATTTGAAGTAGTTATCTCTAAAGAAAATTGCTCTAGTTTATGTTATCTAGAAAAATCAACAGAGACACACCCATTCATGAAGACAAAACACTATATCAAGGCATTTAACTTCCTCCACAAAGGCACCATTCGATCTCTCACAAGAAGACAAGTTCTATGTGATATTCCCACTTAGCATTTACTAAGTAAAATATCCAATTTTGACATTTTTGCCATCACATCGGCTTGCACTTAGGAAATGTGGGTAGTTAGGGGCCCACATGATTATTTTAGACATTAGGACACCCAAACATTAGAGATGGGGATGAAAGATTGCGGCTATAGTGGTGCGTGGGGGGCACATAGTGAGACTTGCGTCCCACATGGGCACTACGCTCTCATTGGAGCAAATTTGGTGTGGGAATCTCGAGTTGGGCCCACATGGGGAATTCGAAGGCTAAGGAACAAAACAGGACGGAGACACTCATTTGCTCATTCACTCATCATTTTTGAATTTAAATTTTGACATAACACGCTTGAGCAAGTGCCAAGTCTACAATGTTGTTCAACACATGGGTGTTTCCGAGCAAAAATCTCAGCCCTTGCTTCGATGGACTTTGAGTGCCAGCCCAAGGAGGGAGTTCTACCTGAGTCCCATTCGTACCAGCAGCAAAGAGGTTGTACTACAGCGCAGGGACTACGCAGAGTTTGGAGTCACGCCGGGAGCTTGGAGAGTGAGAGGATTTGGAGCTGGAGATTTGGTGGGGAGGCTTGGTAAGCCTTCTAACAGGGATCGCTGATATTTTGGGAGCATTGGACAAAAAATTTCACAGCAGGAGCGTTATACCCAGCAGTAGAGCCACCCAAGCACAAGGAGGTTGATTTTCCGTGGTCAAGCTTTGGCCAAACCCTTCGTGGGTTTTTATGGGTATTGTGTAGGGAGGCTGGGATAAATTTCCCAAAAATTATGAGCAGTGGAGAGGGCTTCAGCAGCAGATCTTTGGAGGCAACAACATACTTCTGGGCCATTCCTGCGCAGATCCGAGACAACACAGTAATAGAACTAAAAAGGGTGATGTGTACTTCACTCCGGGCTTAGCTAGCTTGCCTAGAGCAAGCCCAGGTGCATACATTCCAGCACCTCATCTTGTCGACCTTTATTCAGTAAAAAAATGGCTCAGCAGTCCAATATTGTTGTGAAACTGTGCATCTGATTTATTTTTTTGTTTCTGTAAATTTTATGTCTATGCATTCCTGTTATTTATTGTAGTATTTCCTTAGGGATATTACAGTGGTATCAGAGCTCATAGACTTGGCTCCGCCTATGAGTGTAGCGCAACCTATGACACCAGATGACAAGGAGAATGTGACATACCAGAGGCAGGGGTACAGGAGTAGGGAAAGGCAATTGGAGATCACTCCAGACCCTGTCATCGTTGAACTGGAGGTTGCGGAAAAAAAAGTGGGGGACACTGAGGGAGAGAAAAGAAGCAAGGATGAGAAGTTTTCCCACCTCCTACGAAGAACATTAAGGAGATGGGTCATTGTAATAACAATAGCAGCAAGGTAAGGGAATCCAACAAGATTTCCAAGTAGAAAAAGGATCTGACACTTCGCAACACCAAGCATCGCTCAGACCCAACATACCTACCGTACCATACACACCACCACATTCTACCATTCCCACGTTCCTTGTTTCAGGAACGGGAGAACAACAAGAGCAGGAGGAAGAACATTGTGGGGAGTATTTCTTGGAGTGGCCATTAATTTCAAAGATTTCTATCAACTTAAGGGCAACAATAAGCCCAGGGGACAGAGTGGCTGAGGCTACACGCAGGGGACAGAGTGGCGGTGCACAATGTGTAAAAATTTATGTTCCCAACCCTGGTTTTCAATTTCTCCTTATTTCACCCATAAAGTTAAATGCCCATTCCCATAGCCCTACATTCAACAAGCTGGAAAAATAAATATTTTCTGAAAACACAAATTCTAGAAATTTCACAGTGCTAAAATGCAGAAATAAAACTCAGAAAAATAAATCAGCCACTCACAGAAAATAGACAAGCTGATTTTTGGTCAATATGACCCTTGAAAAACCCCCTACAACTCTTGGGGAAAACCAGTTCGAAAGCTTCTCTTTATTTTCTGAATATTGCTTTTACAGTGAAACAGAAAAACACAGTAAAAATTCCAGCAACCAAATTTACAGACTTATCTCGATTTCTGTGCTTGCACACCACCTCAGAAATTGTGCCAAATCAGCAACTTGCAAAACATAAAATATTACAGCATTAATGACAACAATAAATGTTGTACGGCCACCTCGAGAAGCGTGCCAGAACAAGTTGTACAGAACTGTACAGACTACGGATTTGTACAGCAGCCCTCCTCAAAATCCAAGCCCAAAAACTGCCTACAAAACCATGTTGTAGCTGTTGTCCTTTTCTTGATTTTTGTGCCTAAAATATTAGCAGCTCCTCTCCTCGAAATCTGTGCCCAGTTTTCTGCCTTGGACTGCGTGCTTAATGTTGCTGCCCTCTTCCTCGATTTTCGTGCCTCCTTTCTTGGAAACAGTGCCTCTCTCTCTTGCTGTACGAATTTTCTGCCTTGGGATTTGTGCCAATAAATGTTGTTGTACAGATTTGCTGAATCTCCTCACTGTTGCCCTCTTTCTTCTCACTGCTCATAAAATCTCCTTAGCTTTCTCTCCTCTCTCAATCTTTTCATGAAAGAATGAATGATCTTTTCTCTCCTTTTCCTCCTTTAACCTAACCCTAAGTGACTTTTGGGGAATCCCTTAATCCAATGGCTGAGATAGCTTTAGATCTAGGGCTGAGATTAAATGCTCATTTAAATCTCACTTTCTATTTTTTAATTCACCTCACTTTAATAAAGACCCACTTAGTCATTTATTTCCAAAGTCACTTTTCCCTAGGCCAAAGATCAAAGCCTTAGGGAACCACCTGTCCTCCAGTAACCAAATTTCAACACTCCCTCTTACCGAGGAAGGTGTTCTTCACCACACCCATCTTGTCTCTGAAGTAGACATGCTTGCCTCGTGGTAAGGCTTTGGTAAGAATATCTGTAGCCTGCTCATCAGTGGGAATATACTCAAGCTTCACAGCGCCCTTCTGAACATAGTCACTAATGAAATGATATTTGATCTCGATATGCTTTGACCTATCATGAAATACTAGATTCTCCGTGACTTTAATGCAACTCTGATTATCATAGTATATCACTGAAGGTCTCAACGACTAACCAAATAAGCCAAACAGCATCTTGCGAAGCCAGATGGCCTCACAACTAGCTAGACTGGCTGCCATGTACTCTGCTTCCGTTGAACTCAATGCTACTGACTGCTGCTTTCGGTTGAACCACGACAGCACTACCGAACCCAACCCAAAACAACACCTTGAAGTGCTCTTCCTATCAAAAGCACAACCTGCCCAATCAGAATTAGTGTAACCTGCCAATCTCACTCCATCTCCCTGCCTATAATCTAGACCATAATCCATTGTCCCCTGCAAGTACCGTAAAATGTGTTTTGCAGCAACCCAGTGAACCTCATGGGCTCACACATGAACATGAGTTGACTCATCGTGTTGACAGCAAAACATATATCTAGTCTGGTGTTGACCAAATACATCAAGGAACTAATCAGTTGTCTATACAACGTGGGGTCCACCAACTCGAAATCTGAAGGGTGAAGCTTCTTCCAGTTGGTGATCATCGATGTCGACATGGGTCTACAATCCTCCATGTAGAACCTGCCAAGAATGTCCACAATATACTTCCCCTACCCCAGGAAGAAATGCCCCTCCTCCTGCCACACCTCCAAACCCAAAAAGTAATGCATCAAGCCAATGTCCTTCATCTCAAACTCCGATGCAAAATCTCTCTTGCAGCTCTCTATGAGTCTCTCTACACCCGTAATGACCAAGTCATCCACATATAACACCAGAATGAGAGGCTCCTCACCTATCACAATAAAGTAAAGGTTCGGATCTGCATCACTCTTTGTGAAACCCATCTCCTGCAAGTATGTATCTATCCTGGAGTACCAAGCTCTGGGAGCTTGCTTCAGGCCATAGAGGCCTTCTTCAGTCTGCACACATAAGACTCCTTCCCATGCACCTCAAAGCCCTGTGGCTGCTCAATGTACACCTCCTCCTATATGAAGCCATTGAGAAATGCGGTCTAAACATCCATCTGGTGGATCTTCCAACCCATCTCTGCTGCTATTGATATAATGGAGCGAATCGAAGTATATCGAGCCACGGGAGCGAAGGTCTCCTCATAATCTACTCCCTCTACCTGGGAGAACCCTCTAGCCACAAACCTTGCCTTGAATTTCTCAATGCTACCATTTGCAGCATGCTTTACCTTGTAAAGCCATCTGGAAGTAACCAAGGATTTGCCCTCAAGCCTCGACACCACCTCCCAAACATCATTCTTCATGATAGAAGAATACTTCCCCTGCATGGCCTCTCTCCAGACCTGCTGGCCGGCTGCCTCCTCATAGCTAGAAGGCTTAGAGTCAATGATGTTGGCAACCATTGCCATATGAAACCTATCAGGTGGTCTGCTCTCTCTGATCGGCCTCTTAGGCCTAGCAACAGATGTGGCTCTCTCAAGGTATCCTGAAGCCACTTGGGCTTCCTCTTCCCTGAGCACACTTCTCCCACTGGAGAATGAAACTCCTCCTCCTCATCAAGAGCCTGAACTCCTGACTGTCTGTCTGATGTCGTCCTGCCTGAACATGAACTTGTAGACGCTGAAGTACCATGTGAACTGTCCATCAGTGGACTCCCTAGTGAACTGCTCTACGGATTGCTCTGCATGCTGCCCGAAGCACCACCCCTCTGAGTTTGCGAGCCACTTCTCACTGATGGACCTGACACCGTAATCGATGTACCTCCGGATCCTCCTAATCCCTACCCACTGGATCCCTGTGCCTAACTCAGCTGCTCCTGAGGGTCTGGCCGATCTAGATATTCTATCTCCCATGACCTCCTAAAAGCCCTGTCCTCCTCGAACTTCACATGCCTTCCGACAACAACTCTCCTTTGTGCAGGAATATAAATCCGAAAGGCCTTCGAGGTCTCACTGTAGCCCACAAAGACACCCTTCTCTGCGGTGGGCTCTAGTTTGGTCCTCTTCTCTTTGGGTACTTAGGAGTATGCAATACACTCAAAGATACGAAGATGACCAACATCAAGCTTCCTCCCAGAAAAAACCTCCTCCGGAGTCGCATGCCCCAAGGCACGATGCGGACTCCTGTTCTACAAATATACAGCAGTGTTGCAGGCCTCTGCCCACAAAAACAATGGTAACCCCTGATCATGTAACATGGCTTTGGCAACCCCAACAATGGATTTGTTCTTCCTCTCTGCAACCCCATTCTGCTGGGGGTTGTAAGGAACTGTGAACTCCCTTCTAATGCCTGCCTCCGCACAATACTCAACAAAATCACAAAGGGCATACTCTCCTCCACTGTCCGAACTCAGGGACTTGATCTTCCGACTTGTCTGAGTCTCCACAAGAGCTTTGAACTCCTGAAACCACTTGAAGACTTCACTCTTGGTCTTCAAGAAATAAATCCAGGTCCTCCTAGAGTGATCATCAATGAATAAAACATAATACTCATATCCACTCAAGGAAACATGAGACATTTGAATGCTCACATCGGAATGAATCAAATCAAGTATCCCAGTCGATCTGCTGTCACTACTGGGAAAAGGGGATTTGGCAAACTTGCCCATAGCACATCCTCTGCATGTATCAATGTGAACAGTACTGAAATCTAGCACACCTGTAGTGATCTCTCGCAATGTCCTCAAGGCTCCATGATACATGTGCCCCATCCTGCGGTGCCAAATCTCGCACAACTCTGAACTGCTAGCTCTGCTGCCGGTATTACTACTCAATGCCAAAAGAGGCTAAAATGAAAACTTGTACACCTTTGCATGGCGTACACCAATCACTCTAGCTGACTCAGCTGGAGCGCCCCTGGGATATATAAGCAACTGTCCTCTCTTAAACAATATCTCATACCCTCTGTCCTCCAATGTTGAGACGAATATGAGGTTCTTCCTCATCCCTAGCACATATAGAACATCTGACACCTTCAAGGGAGGTTTGGGTTCCCTATCAAATGTTAATGTCCCCACACCGACTGCTATAACAACGTTGTCATCTCCGAGTAATATCTCTATATCAGTGACACTCTCTGAAAGCTCTGAGAAGTACTCACAGACTCCTGTCATATGAAGTGAAGCCCCACTGTCAACATTCCAGATACCTGAAGATGCTCCACTAGTGGAGGGAAATCCACACTCCCTCTCAACCTCCGTGGCAGGTGATCTTGCACAAGTGGACTCACAAGCAATGAACCCAAACTCCCGGTCAAAGTTATCCGTAAAGTCCTCTATCTCTGTTGATGTTGCCATGGTCTTGTTCTTCCCCTTTTTTTTCTTTTCCGGACACACCACTGCATAGTGTCCCATCCTCTGACAATTCCAACACTTCACCTTCGAATAGTCCTTCTACGTGTTCACCTGATTACCTTTACCTTTGCCTTTGCCCCCACCACTACTTGTCGAAGCTTGCTTCTTTCCCTTGCCTTTCTTGCCTCCTGCTAACAGTGCTACATCCTCATCCTGCTCAACAGGGGTGGCTGCCCCAAGCTGGCTCTTTCTGATTTCAGTCTATATGAAATCATCCCAGAACCTCTCCCAAATAAGAAGGGTCTCACGTGCACAAACCCCATCAACAAAGTTCAGCCATGAACTGGGAAGGTCATTCACTGCAATCCGCACCAACTTAGTGGGTGGAATGACCTCTCCAACTGCTGCCAACGCATCTCTCACATTAGTGATCTTTGTGAGATATCCAGTAGCACTATCAGTTTTACCCATCTTAATGGTCTTCAGCTTCTCCCTTAGGACCATTTTTCTGTTCTCATTGGTACTTTGGTAGAGATTGGTCAAGGCTGTCCACATCTCATGAGAAAATCTTTTTCCTCTCACATGAAGAATGACATGGTCTTTAATACCATCCAGAATCAGTCTCTTACCCTTGTTATTCTTCTTATTAAAGTCTGTCAACTGAACAGCGTCAGTAGGCACATTAACAGGGTATTGTTGGGTATTCACCATTATACCCCAGATTTCTGCATCCTCAAAGATGCTTTGCATTCTTTCCTTCCATATGTTGTAATTGCTATGCCCATCCAACCTATCATCCACCCTCAAACCCAAAGACATGCTTGTTGTCCTAATAAGCCAAAAATAACACTGTTGTAGTAAAGGTACATTTTCTGTGTGAAAAATCAGCTTGCTGTAATTTTTTTTTTTGCCGTCTCAAATTGCACTTTTCAGCAAAATAGCTTTGATATCATGTAGAAATTTCTGTTCCCAGCCCCGGTTTTCAGTTTCTCCTTATTTCACCCATAAAGTTAAATGCCCATTCCCATTGCCATACATTCAACAAGCTGGAAAAATAAATATTTTCTGAAAACACAAACTCTGGAAATTTCACAGTGCTGAAATGCAGAAATAAAACTCAGAAAAATAAATCAGCCACTCAAAAAAAATAAACATGTTCACTTTTAGTCAATGACCCTGGAAAAACCCCCTACAACTATTGGGGAAAACTAGTTCGAAAGCTTCTCTTTATTTTCTAAATATTGCTTTTACAGTGAAACAGAAAAACACAATAAAAATTCCAGCAACCAAATTTACAGATTTATCTCGATTTCCATGCTTGCACACCGCCTCGAAAATTGTGCCAAATCAGCAACTTGCAAAACATAAAATATTACAGCATTAATGACAGCAATAAATGTTGTACGGCCACCTCGGGAAGCATGCCAGAACAGGCTGTACTGAACTGTACGGATTTGTACAGCAACCCTCCTCAAAATCCAAGCCCAAAAACTACCTGGAAAACCATGTTGTAGCTACTATCATTTTCTCGATTTTTGTGCCAAAAATATCAACAGCGCTTCTCGAAATTTGCGCTCAGTTTTTTGCCTTGGACTATGTGCTTAATGTTGCTGCCCTCTTCCTCAATTTTCGTGCCTCCTTTATTGGAAATAGTGCCTCTCTCTCCTGTTGTACAGATTTTTTTCCTTGGGATTTGTGCCAATAAATGTTGTTGTATGGATTTGCTGAATCGCCTCACTACTACCCTCTTTCTTCTCACTGCTCAGAAAATCTCTTTAGCTTTCTCTCCTCCTCTCTCAATCTGCTCATGAAAGAATGAATGTATCTTTTCTCTCATTTTCCTCCTTTAACGTAACCCTAAGTGACTTTTGGGGAATCCCTTCAGATCTAGGGTTGAGATTAAATGCTCATTTAAATTTCACTTTCTATTTTTTAATTCACCCCACTTTAATAAAGACCCACTTAGTCATTTATTTCCAAAGTCACTTTTCTCTTTTTAATTTCACATCGACTTTATTAAAGTCACTTTTAAATTAGATTTGACTTTATAACTTTATAAAGTCACTTTAGGAGAAAAATTAAATTCTTTTGGACACTTTTGCCTAGGCCAAAGATCAAAGCCTTAGGGAACCACCTGTCCTCCAGTAACCAAATTTCAACACAATGGGGAGGTTGTTTCTCCCTACTTTCGATGGCTCCTCCAAGAGCTTGGCGAAGGCATGGATGGAGAAGTTGGATATCAATTTCTAGTTGAACCAGATAACTGAGGGAGAGGCAATGAAGATTGCCACATTGCATTTGGAAGGGGAAGCCCATGACTGGTGGTTCTATGGGCTAACCACACTGGGGCACGCAGGGGTCACAGCTTATGATGAGTTTACCAAGAGCGTGCTAGAGCGGTTCAAGAGGAAGGACCCTCAGGAGTATTTTGGGGAGTTGAATAGGCTCAAGCAGACCAGGGGTGCGAAAGTATATATCTTAGAGTTTTTGAGACTATCTGTGATGGTATCAAACTTATCGGAGTCCAGGAGGATTTACATGTTCATAAAGGGGTTGGCAGAGCCATTACGGGGGCTAGTGAGGTCCAACAGACCCACTACGTTGTAGGATGAAGTGGAGACAACTAGGAACCTAAAAGATGCCCTACCCAGAGCTAGGGCACCTCTACCAACGAAACCTGGTTTCCAGCAGAGGGGGAGAGATATGAGGGTCCCACCACCGAGAGCCAAACAGGGACGTGTGTAGTAGTTGGATAAGGACACACGGAGAAACCTTTGGAGAAAGAAGCTATGATTGACTTGTTAGGAGTGTTAAGATTTTGAGGTAGCATCGTATGTGCTCTAGCCTTGAAATTTTGTAGAAGGGCTAAGACAAACAACACCTCCAAAACCCAGAAAGCGTTTGGATAAATTTCATATGGTGTGTGAGATATTAAAATAATTAATTTTTTTAATGAGGACCCTAGGTCTAACTTTGGGAATTAGAAAAATTAAAGTGAATTAATTAAACACATGTGATGAAATGTTCTAAGTAATGCAAATCAATCACTCTTTTAATCTAAGCCGTCGATAAGAGATTAAGTCACGACCGTTGATATGTCAATGAGAAAAGTATAAAGGAAAGGCTTGGGGTCAGTTGGAGACACACACACAGAGTCTAAGAGATCGAATTCTTCTTACAGAGCAGTGCTCAGACGAAGATTAGATCTGAGTGACTCAGAGTTGTAGCGAGGGGCAGATGTAGTGATTAGTCATGACGGCCAAGAGTACAGTGTAGAGCAAGGGCAACAGAGATGCAATGGAGGCAGTGCAGCCGTTAGAGGGAATTACGCAGTCCCTCAGGAGGGTGATGCGGGCCCACGTAGAGACAGTGCAGCATCTCCAAGGAAAAGTCTTGAATTTTTTCGGGAGAAGGGTTCCTAAGCCAGGAGGGCTGAAATCGAGATCCGGGAGAGGCAGATCCATGCAAAGCTAGGGTGACACAGTTCTTCAGCCAGGCTACGCAGGCCTATGCAATTGTTGCGCAGAGCCAGCGGGGGTTTCACCTATTGCTCATCCGGATCAGCCGGGAATTGCAAGAGTGAGATATATCTCACATTTTTTCTAATTGCCGAGGTTTTCTATGTTGTGTTAGCCGAGTTTATGGCACCCTAGATGTACTTGGAAATTGTTGCTTAATAACAATAAACCCTCATATCTGTTGCAATAGTTTTCCCACATTGGGTTTTTCCAGGAACATTTGTCCGAAAAATCTGTCACTTTGTCGAATGAGCGTACTATTCAATAAATGATCTGTATGTGTATAGGCTGCTAGTTGTGTTTACTTCGGTATTTTCTTAATATTTTCTAAAATTAACGTGTATAAATAAATCACAAGTAGGAGAAGTAAATCAAGATACTGCAGTAGGATTTCTGTAATGTTGTATTCATAAATTTTCACAAGGAGTTGTGTGCACCAAGCCATAGGTGTGCAGCACGAAAGGGCCATATTACATAGAGGTCTTCACGGACAACGATAGGGAGGAAGAGACATACTTTGATGGGAGGAGATGATGTAGAAATTTCTGAATCTTAATTCTTATGCAGAAATTATTTCTATTAATCCAATTAAGCTTCTCCTACTTATACAAGTTATTAACTGAATAAAATCAAGTTAACATCAAAGCAAAACACATAACAGATCTCTATCAATTCAGATCTAGAATAAGCACATGCACACATAACAAAGTGACAGTTATTTCTGGACAACTGTCCTCGGAAAAACCCAATGTGGGAAAACCGATCTTTGGTTGCTGAAGGGCTCTATTATTAAGAATATTTCTGAATACAATACTTTGGGTTCCAGATCTGGAAAACCCTACAAAGAAAACTCTAGATCTGCAGCACCTCGTTGATCTAAAACCAACAATACTGACTGATCCACACCCTCAAACGGGATTTACAGAACTCATCCAGATCAAGGCCTAGAAACTCCAATTCTGCCCCTGAAAGACACTGCGTCAGCCTCTGAAGGCCTCCAAATGCTCAGCGCTGTCACTGGAAGGGACTGCGTTACCCCAGACTGGGTGACGCAGTCACTACACTACCCTTAAGGGTCTTGTTAATTTCTGCTCATGTTCTATGCCATTTCAGATTAGGGCACAATACTGAAGAAGATAGAACATACTAAAAGATCGATAGAAGACAAGCCAAAACAGAGATAGGATATGATGACGTTACGGCGATTAGCAGGATGCTTCTACCAGCAAAGTCTCCAATAGGTCATTCAGCCAAACGTGTCACACATAACCCAGAACAACCCAAACAAAGAACAGTTTATATATATCACAGCTTCAACGCTATCCAGAGAGAGAATTCCTCCACACCAATGTGTGTCAAATGAACTCCAAGTCTCTCCAATATATAGGAATCTTTGGGGCCGTGTGACACGTCCTTCAAGACATTTAAGTCAATATTTTATTCCAGGCCGACCCAGCACATAAGTGGAATAAATTCAAAGTACATGTTCTGCTCATCCGATCGAGATGATCTTTAGATCAATCTTACACCTCTCCGAAAGAGGAATCCAATACAAATATTGGTATCTTCATCTAAGCATCACAAGATGGAGTTTGGACCTAGTTGTCCAAATTTAACACTCCCTCTCAACTAGGGAGAACTCCATCCACCAGTGCAATCAAACATCGTGAGTCATCCCGCCGTAACTTACTTTGCTGGCCTCTTTATTTCAGAACAGAAGTGGGTCAGTCACAAAGACATCATCCCCTAGCTGACAAATTCAGCCCAGAGGTCCGAAACCTCTATCGAACTCACAAAGAGTCTCCAACCAACCCGAAGTTGGTTCATCTGACCCGAAGTCAGGCAGAGGTCCCAGACCTCACTAAACTTGATCCCAGATCAAGTGGTTGGACCGTGCCATCCTAGATAGAGAGTACGACAAGTTCTGATGCGTCCATCAGTCTTTGCTACTAGTCTCTAGCCTTTCCCATCTCATTGGCCAAATGAGAGGTACTTCCCATGAGCCCTGAATTCAATGGGTAGGATGCATACGGGGCACAGATAAATGAGAGGCGAACCAACTCAATAATCACAACGGTGGGGCAGAAGCACCATAAGTGCTTATAGCTCCGAGAAGCTATCCCCAAAACCCCCTTTGAGCTCCCAGAGCTCATCGTCCAACAGGACCTTCAGAATAGGGTCTTTCCATGATTCCAAGATTCTCACGGAAGGTTAGGAACATGACCTTCCCCAAGGGCATTGTGAGAATATCCGCGACCTGCTCATCAGTTCCTATATGATCGAGCCTTACGGCGCCTCGCTGTACCATATCCCAGATAAAGTGGTACCAGCAATCAACATGCTTGGATCAATCATGGAACCTGGGATTCTATGACAAATGAATCCCCCTCTGGTTATCACAAGGGATAACGGTGGCATCTAGCACATGCTCGAACAGCTCACAGTAGAGCTTTCGCAATCAAGTGACTTCACAACAGGCCATATATGTTACAATGTATTCGACCTCAGCAGTGCTCAAGGCTACCGACTTTAGATTCCTGCCCGAAGCAGATCTACATGTGAAGTAGCATCCAGATGTGCTCTTGCGATCCACCACACTGCCAGCCCAATCGGCATTAGTATATCCATGGAGTGTCATACTCCCGGCAGTGTATCTCAGCCCATGGTCTATCGTGCCTTAGAGATATCTCAAGAGTTTCTTGGCACCAACCCAATGAATGTTATGATCAACCATGTGTTGACTCAAAGTGTTCACTGCACAACATACGTCCGAACAGGTGTTCATTAAGAACATCAGGGTCTTTATGAGTTGACGATACTCAGTAGGACGGGCCCAACAACGCTGCTACTCAACTTCTTAAAGTTGAGTTCCATGGACTTACAGTCCATCATACCAGAAACTTCATAATGTATTTTCCTTGAGAAAGGAAAATCTCGCCAGGTCTCTGCTAGACCTTCAGGCCTAGACATCAGTGCTAGGTCCTTCATCTCGAACTCAGCAGCGAGCTCCCTCTTGCACTGATGAATGAGAGGGTCAGCACCTGTCAGGAAGAGGTCATCCACATACAGCACCAGAATGAGAGGTTTTCCCTTGACAACCTTGAAGTAAGGGTTCGGATCAGCATTACTTCGAGTGAAGCCCAGCTTCATCAAGTAGCTATCTATCCTCTTGTACCAATCTCGGGGTGCTTGTTTCAGCCCATAGAGGGCTTTCTTCATCCTGCAGACATGGGTGTCCCGATCTTGGACTTCCAACCCCAGAGGTTGCCCCACATATATCTCTTCCTTTATCACACCATGCAGAAAAATGCAGTCTTCACATCATCTGATGAAGACTCCATCCTTATGTAGCAGCAAGGGCTATAATAGATCGAATGGTGGTATCTCGGGCCACAAGTGCAAATATGTCATCATAGTCTATACCTTCCTCACAGGCAACGAATCTTGCCTTGAACTTTTCAGCACTTCCAACAGATCCATGCTTGATCTTGTAGAGCCATTTCGAGGTGACAACTGCTTTGTCCTAAGGTCTTGGAACCACATCATGGACTCATACTCTTTGTGCATAGCATCCTTCCAGACTTGATGCTTTACGACTTCCTCAAAGGATCCAAAGTCAGTTTGTACAATAGTACTCATGGCTGCTAGATACCCTTGGTATTTATATGGCTTCTTGGATTTCTTCCAGAATTTCCCCCTCAGAAGCCATATGTCTTTGAGCCATGAGGATCTTCTTTCGTTGAACAAAGGTATCCACTCAGGAGCATATACAGATATATCTCCCTCTTAATGTCGGCTTCTCTCTCGGGAGAAGACATCTATTTAAATGAGGGCATCCCAGACACCAACTTGGAATAGGGACTTGATCTCCCACAGTCAAAGCCATCCAATCAGACTTTGCCGATCATGATTCAAGATTCCAACCATGTGACAAAAAGCTGCATAAACTTCTCAGTTCACATTTTAAGTTTACCATAACGCTCCAATGTAAGACTGATACAGTCACATGCTTGCTGCTACATAGGTGTCTATCTATGTCACTGTCATACAGGGGGAACATATCAACAAGCCTCAGCTTGTGTTAGAAGTCCTGTTATTCTGAGGAGGTCTGCTGTAGCTTCCTCAACCATCACAGTCCTCAAATCTGACCCATTATGCTTCCTTTTGCTGCGACTGTTTTTCATTTCAGCCCTTGAACAAACTCTGCCCTTATCAAAACAAGTCTTCATTCTACCTGAGCAGATAACAACTGTCACAGTCCTCTGATTAGCAAGTCAATGCTTGCGGTCTGCCTGAGATAGGTAGCCATGGAATGCGGCTTACCTAGAAGAGGGGTCCCATGCCATAGTCTTACATCAAAAACATCCATGATGCCGGCGCTCAGCTTCAGACCTGCAACAGAAAGAGAAATAAACCCAAAATTCCTCCTAAAATGCTCGGTCTCTTGTCCAAGTGACTTGGCTCACGAAAACAGACTTTAAACAGTCTTTCTTAATTCTTTGCGACAAACTTTTGTGGGGTTTCAGAGATCTGTGGTAAAAAAAATGTTATAATGAAGACTGGGCACATTTCAGCCCCAAACATTTCCATGCTGTCATGTTTTACGTCCATAGATCTGATTTTAAATGGGGTATCATAGTGATCCCAATCCAGCTCAAGATACAGTGATTCCTGTTCAAAGTAACAGCCCTTCAATGCTGCCTTCATGGACAGATCTGATATGGAATTGAAAGCGGCCTACTAGCCAATAACTGAAAGCTCGTAATATAAACCTGTACAAAGGCCTCAGTAGCAGAAGGGACCATGTAGCAGGCACAATGAAACTGCTCGGTGGCAAAACAAATGACCCCAATCTCAAGGTATCCATTTGTGATGCGGCTCCCCATCCAGAATTCAACTCTTCTTGAGCTACAGTAGTTCAATAAACCGAGCTACAAGTCTGGGATTCATGGTTCTCAGGTGACTGTCCTATGTTCCGAGTCCTCCTTCAAGTATAGGGTTGTACATAGGTCTGATGTAACAGCTGTGTGTACACTGTAAATGCTTTGGCAATTTATTTTCTTCCTTTTCATGGCCATCCACTACAATATCCAATGACAATGCCCCTAATTCCCTATCATTCTTTTGATTGACATCTTCAGAGATAAATAGATTCATAGTCTGATCTATTACTTGACCGTATGCATCTCCTGGCAACTCAGCAGTTAATAAACAGTTCCACATTTTGCCATCATCAGAAATAGAGATGGAAGCTATCTTTAGGAGAAGAACAGATTGCCTAGATAGCATGGAAGAAGCAAAATTCACTGTAAATGTAGGTGATTTACACCAGGTGCTTCTGCTGAACATGATTTGTTGACTCTCTCTATTTCCAACTCTGAAAGGCAATGAGAAACAACAAGTATTGTTGGTGAAGGCACAGATGTTCCCATAGACGGAATTAACGCTTCCATCATGCATAACGCATAAATCTGCTTCCTGTTTTCTCTCTGAAATCTTTCATCGATCTGTAATTTCGAACAGTCGGGAAACAACAATATATGAAACGTTTACTTCTCCGCCTCCCAGCACACGACTCTTTTTTTTTTTTTCTCCATGAATTATTAACATGTTAAATCTCTGAAGATGTTCTGTGCTTTACGTGAATTTTGTCCACTGTGGATATTTTCGATCAGCCTCAGTTACAGATTCAGTGATCTCAGCGCTTCTTTTGAATTGACTTAATGGTTCACTGTGAATTTGGCCCGTACACAATCTTCAGATGGTGGCTGTTTGCGGCGTATCGGTGTGGGCTCACAGCCCGATTGTGGCGGAGGTTTTGCTGTGCAATGTGGCCACTATCAGTATATCGCGGCTCTCAAATTTATTCGAAGAAAATGAGCACGATTGTCGTTAGCTCAGACTTCTGTTGACTTCCATTTATTTTTAATTGTGTGTTCGCTCGGTCTTTTCCGGTTCCGCAGGCTCGACGTCGACTGTATTGAGCCCGAAATCGATAGCTTCAACTGATTAATTTTGGACTGGTTCGCGGGTCCACAGACTTGACCCTTAGCCACCGCGATGACTCGACCGTCAATTTATTAAATTTGACCGCTCGGCTTCTTACTAATTTGCTAGCCATCCAAGAAAAAGAAAAAAAAAACTCTAAATGTTTGCGGTCCATATAGTCCAAAATATATTTTGTTTTGCGTCTCAGAAAATTTGACTTCAAGGAAGAAACTCTTTTTTTTTGCTTCCGACCATACATGCAAAAATTTGGTACGATGCCCACAAAATTTTAATTTGAAGAATTGGATTTGAATTTCTCAGTTTTCCTTTTCACAAAAATTGCAGCTCTTTCTGCAAGAGGCCAGACGTCTAATGATTTTTGTACAGTCAGGAGAATCCTGAAGAGGAGTTCCCGAGATTTGACCTTCGGAAGGTTTCAATTCCAGAAATTTGATTTGCCTTTAGCCAAATCGATCTTTCTTTGCCATAAATTGTGAGCCTCAGAGATAGATCTCTTCACGCTTGTTTATAGAAGGCCCTTTTTTTTTTTTTTTTTTTTTAAAAAAAAAAAAAAACTAGCCGATATCTCTAGGGCTCCTTCACGCTGTCTTAAGGCTCTTCTTTGTGCTGACGGTTAGGGCACCAATCAGCCCCAACAGACCTGAAATCGAGGTCTCTTTACTTGGCCTTCTTCCAGCAGCTCGTTCACCAGAAAACAATCCTTATCTCGCTGCCCTAGATTCTCAACTAGAATGGGCTTTGTCTTCTCCTAGCTCTGATACCATGTTAATTTCTGCTCATGTTCTATGCCATTTCAGATTAGGGCACAATACTGAAGAAGATAGAACATACTAAAAGATCAATAGAAGACAAGCCAAAACAGAGATAGGATATGATGACGTTACGGCGATCAGCAGGATGCTTCTACCAGCAAAGTCTCCAATAGGTCATTCAGCCAAACGTGTCACACATAACCCAGAACAACCCAAACAAAGAACAGTCTATATATATCACAGCTCCAATGCTATCCAGAGAGAGAGAATTCCTCCACACCAATGTGTGTCAAATGAACTCCAAGTCTCTCCAATATTCCAGGCCGACCCAGCACATAAGTGGAATAAATTCAAAGTACATGTTCTGCTCATCTGATCGTGATGATCTTTAGATCAATCTTACACCTCTCCGAAAGAGGAATCCAATAAAAATATTGCGATCGTCATCTGAGCAACACAACCCGGAGTTTGGACCTAGTTGTCCAATTTTAACAGGTCTCTGCGTAACCCCTAAAGGGTTTCCTGAAAATCATGTTGTCCTTCTTGTTGTTGTTGCTGTTGTCGTCTACTACTACTGCTATTGCCTTCTGCTGTTGCTGTCTGCTGCTGTCACTTGTTGTTCTTGTTGCTGCCGTCTGCTGCTGCCTTCCTCTGCACTGTCTTTCTTGATCTCTTCTCTAACTCTTGTGTATTCTAGACCCCGAGATCAAATTATCCCCTTGGTCTAAATTCCCCTCTCTGCAACTGAAACACTTGAGAATTCTTAGCAACCCTGCCCTAGAATCTCAGTTTAGATTCAGTGCTTTGGCTCTGTGTGTCTTACAAATGACCCCAAGCCTTTCCTTTATACTTTTCTCATTAACAAATCAATGGCCAAGATTAAATCTTTAATCAATGGCTATGATTAAAAGAAAGCTTGATCTGTGTGACTTAAGAAAATTTCATCACATGTTTAATTAAATTCACTTCAATTATTTTATTTTCCTAAGTTTTAACATAAGAAATACATTAAAATAATTAATTAATTTAATATCTCCTAAACCAGATGAAATTTCCCAAATCCATTTCTGGGTCTTGTAGATCAGGTGAACTTTAGTCCTTCCTCAAAATTTGGGACCTAGAGCACAACTGATGCTACCCCAAATACACAAAATCTCAACACTCCCTCTTAGCATCAAGGGTGTGCTCTATCAATACATCACACTTATGCATTACATGATTTTGGGCACTGGTTCTATGCTACTGAAGCTTGGCCTCCCGCCACTCAACTCTGCACTACTGCTGCCATTCTGTACTGTTGCCCATGACTCTGCAACCACTGTATTGCAGCTCCCTCTCAATATGTTGCATTTGTGCTGCTCATAGCACTGCCACTACTAATCTGCTGCATTGCAACTTCAGTTGTTGAGAGAAACAACTAAATATCTTGCCCAATCTATGACAGACAAGTCAGATGGGTTGCATCCTCATCACTGAAGCTCCATAGGCTACAGATCTGTGCTGGCATCTAAAGAACGATGCACAGCTACAACTCTGCCTGCGTAATCAGACTCCCTCTGCACTACTAAAGTCACATCAGCTCCTTGTGCTGAAATCTATCACGTTGCTGCTGCACTACGCTATCCCTCTGAAGCTCTCTGCGTTGTTGCAGCTCTGCACTGTGTAAGCAGTACTGCACTGCGCTGCTGAAGTCACATTAGCCTCTATGCTGCTACTTCTTCTATGTTGTTGCTGCTATGTTCTATGTTGCTCCTCCCAGCCTCCAGATCTACCTCTGCTTATGCCTCATCGGTGATCTATGCACCCACTGCTCCACTTGTCCCACTACTGTCTTAAGGTTGTCGTCGCTCGCTTGTGATCCAAGAGATGAGCTACTCAAGGATCCCGCCTTACTTCCATGTAGCTCCTCTACATGTCCATGTCACCCCACCTCCGTGGTTCATGAGCACTCATGGCTACATCATCTCTGGACCCGTCATCTGCCACCGCTGCTTTGCAAGAAGATGCTTCTTTGTCCTTCTTCTTTTCTGGACAATGGCTAGAAAAATGTCCCATTTCGCCACACTGGAAGCACTTGATCTTTGAAAGATCCTTCTTCTTCTTCAGCTGCTTCTTTGATGCCAAGGCTGCATATTCCTCCTCTTCCTTCTTAACCTTGCTCAACGCAGGGTTGTGCTACTTCTTGGTGAACCTCCGTAGTTCTTCTTGTCGCAGGATCGACCACAAACTGTCCCAATATGGGAGGTCCGCTCTACCCAAGATACTTTGGACAAAGATTTCCCACTCATCTGTGATTACATTGAGGGCAGTCTTGACTATCACTGCATCATCTACGGTTGCACCCGTTGCAATCAGCTGATCCCTGATTGACTGTAATCTGAAGAGGAAATGCTCGATGTCTTCTCCCTTGGTCATCATGAATCACCTCATTTGGGCCTCCAACAACATCTTTCTTTGGACTGATTTTCCCTCATATAGGGAAGTCAAGGCCTTCCACATCTCATTAGCTATCCTCTTCTCAGTTATGTGTGGCACAATATGATCCTTGATAATGTCCATTATCAGCTGCTTGGCATGCCCAGAAGCTTCTCTATGCTTCCTTAGGAGATCTGCATCTGTCGGTGTGGCCAGGGTCTAATCTGCATGATCTCTTAGAGCATATGCCTCTAGGACAATCAGGAACCTAGCTTTCCATACCGAAAAGTTTGAGAGGCTCTCTAGCCTATCCTGATCATGCAGTCCATGAGGAGCCATCTCCTCATAATGTGTCAGGGCTCCTCTTCTCTATGTTACAGATCTTGGATCTAGGGCCATTTTGAAACTGGGAACCCTCTGCTCCCTCTGACACTTAATTCCCCTCATTGGAAATCTACCAAATCAACTATGATTCAGCTTCTTCTTTGATCCTCTGATCAAACTGCAAGTTTCCTTTGGCAAGAAACTCTCTGAGAAGTTGATCTTTTCCAAAAACTTTGTCACTTCTGCTAACGTTAAAAATATGAAAACTTCATAAGTTTAACGCCCAAAGAAGCAAACATCGCGAATTTATCGCGATTTTTTCAACTCAGTGATATTTCCTTTATTTTTCATTTTCATCCTTTTACTTAAATTTTTAACATTACCATGAAATGACTCAGGATATTTAAGAGTGGTTTCGACCTCATTGGATTTCATATGGAGAAACTAGAATTTTAGATTTCACTCAAAATTCAGCAGACTTAATGGTTTTCAGGGTTTCATGGTTTGGGGATTTGCATTGTTTCCATTTGATTCTATTATGTGTAAGGGTATGAGATTGGCATTTGATCAAGAGTATGAAGTCCTTTAAGAACCTTGATGTTGGTGGCATTGATTGTTGAACTTTGTTGATGTTGGTGGTATTGATTTTTGAACTCCCCTACTGTGGCCTTAACAAGAATGTACCCTTCACTCAAAGGAAAACAACTGGTTAGGCATGTTAATCTTTTTCTACCGCATTTTAAGGTTGAGGAGATGAATCCTTCACTCAAACCAAAATCATTGGTTAGGCATGTTAAACTTTTTCAATTTCTATCATGTTATAAGGTTGAGCAATCCAAGTCTAAAG
Source organism: Pinus albicaulis (assembly GCA_034641835.2). Lineage (NCBI taxonomy): Eukaryota > Viridiplantae > Streptophyta > Pinopsida > Pinales > Pinaceae > Pinus > Pinus albicaulis. The sequence goes on from CM076572.1 coordinate 398,441,688, forward strand.
ACTTTGAGCTAGATGATGTTTATGTATCTCTTGTTGATGATCCCATTTCTAGTAGCGATGAATCAATGATGAGTTTCATGAGGAGGAGAAGGAGGAGCAACAACAGGAGGAGGAGGTGACACCACCTACCCATGCTACCGGTAGAGGACGTGGTCTGCCTACTTTAGCTCTTGGTGCTTTAGGATCTGGAGCACAACAGAGTCTATTGCCAGCCCTGCCAGCTTCTTCATCTAGAGGGAAAGCTGTTACATTTTCTCGCAAGAGGGGTAGAGGAAATCAGTAGTATAGGTTATTTGGTGCATTCCTTTGTATATAACATTATGACTCATGATATGAGATACATTATTATATTTTTTGTTGATATTTTGAGGTTGAGTTGAGACCCAGGACTTAGTATTCAGGACATGATTCACTATTATGTGTGATGTAGCACTAGACATGATATTACACATCTTATATATTAGTTTTTTTTTCATATTTATGTGTCAATGCATTTATTTTATGTTGTGGGTGCTTTAGATATTAAAAAAATTGAAAAAAATGAATATTTTTGTATGTGCCGATTTTTTCCCGATTTTTCCCAATTTTTTCCCGATTTTTACGATCTTTTCCGATTTTTTCCCCTCGCCGATTTAATCCCGATCGCGATGTTTTCTTCTTTGGTTTAACCCCACCAGCTCTTCTAAATTTCTGCAACTTTTCTACAGACTTTTTCAGGATCTGACAATTTCAGATCTGAATCACACTAACTGGCTTCAGACCCAACCAGCGTTGTTTCTGAGCTGCCTCTGCGCAATAATTGCGTGGGCTTGCTAGGACACAGTGCTGGACAGCGTCACCCTTTCCTTTGCGTGAATCTCCTCCTGAAAACTACGTTGTCCCTTCAGATCTGCTTTTTTGCTACCTTTCTAGCTGCTTTCTGCAGCTAGATCCTTCAGATTCTTCAGCTGGTGACCCTTCTAGATCTGCAATTGCTCTAATACCATGTAGAAATTTCTGAATCTTATTTCTTATGCAGAAATTATTTTTGTTAATCCGGTTAAGCTTCTCCTACTTATACAAGTTATCAACTAAATAAATTCAAGTTAACATCAAAGCAAAACACATAACAGATCTCTACCAATTCAAATCTAGAATAAGCACATGCACACATAGATAAAGTGACAGTTATTTCTGGACAAACTGTCCCCGGAAAAACCCAATGTGGGAAAACCGGTCTCTAGCTACTGGAGGGCTCTATTATTAAGAATATTTCTGAACACACAACTTTGGGTTCCAGATCTAGGAAACCCTACAGAGAAAACTCTAGATCTGCAACACCTCGCTGATCTAAGACCAACAATATTGATTGATCCACACCCTCAAACGGGATTTACAGAACTCAGCCAGAGCTAGGCCTAGAAACCCCAGATCTGCCCCTGAAAGACACTGCGTCAGCCTCTAAAGGCCTCCAAATGCTCAACACTGTCACTGGAAGGGACTGCGTTTCCCCAGACTGGGTGACTCAATCACTACACTACCCCTAAGGGTCTCTGCGTTACCCCAGACTGGGTGACACAGTCACTACGCTGCCCTTAAGGGTCTCTGCGTAACCCCTGAAGGGTTTCCTAAAAATCACGTTGTCCTTGCTGCTGCTGCTACTGCTGCCGTCTATTGTTGCCTTCCTCTACATTGTCTTTTCTGATCTCTTCTCTACTTCTTTCGTATTCTAGACCCTGGGATCAGATCATCCCCTTGGTCTAAATTCTCCTCTCTGCAACTGAAACACTTGAGAATTCTTAGCAACCCCACCCTAGAATCTCAGCTTAGCTTCAGTGCTCTGCCTCTGTGTGCCTTACAAATGACCCCAAGCCTTTCCTTTATACTTTTCTCGTTGACAAATCAACGACCAAAATTAAATCTTTAATCAATGGCTAAGATTAAAAGAAAGCTTGATCCGTGTGACTTAAGACAATTTCATCACATGTTTAATTAAATTCACTTTAATTATTTTATTTTCTTAAGTTTTAACTTAGGAAATACATTAAAATAATTAATTAATTTAATATCTCCTAAACCAGATGAAATTTCCCAAATCCATTTCTGCGTCTTGTAGATCAAGTGAACTCTAGTCCTTCCTCAAAATTTGGGACCTAGAGCACAACTGATGCTAACCCAAATACATAAAATCTCAGACAGCACAGCACCTCAATAGAGAAGGCCACCACCACTAGGGGAGGCTTCTTTTGCACCTTTTGGAGGGGTCCTCACATCACTACGGGGAGTACCCAAGTTTTTGACCATGAGGATCCGGGGGATGGTTCAGGGGCAACTTGTTTCAGTGTTAGTAGACAGTGGGGCTACCCACAACTTCATCGATGCCCAGATAGTCCAAAGGAGAGGCATCACCGCAGAGGAGTTTGAGGGGTTTTCAGTTCTTGTGTCAGGTGACAGGACTATGTAGTGCACACGCTATGTTCCTGCCTTGACTGTGACCATGGGAAACTACTCCATGACAGACCATTTCTTTGTGGTGGATGTACCAGGCACCGACGTAGTGTTGGGAGTCCAGTGGCTCTATTCACTTGGCAGAGTCACTACTGACTGGCGAAAGTTGAAGCTGGAGATTGTAGACCCAGCAGGAAGCCAGTGTTGTTGAGGGGTATGTACTCCTACCCACCACAGGCAGTCTCGACCCACAGGATAGAGGCTGACTTGAGGCACGGAGATGATGAGTGGGCTATCGAGTTGAGGATTTCAGAGGTTGGGGCGTGGCCAAGCCACCACATCCAGAGATATAGGCCATCCTTGATAAGTATCATGTAGTGTTTGGAGATATACCGCCCAGTCAACCACCTAACCGAGGGTTTGAGCATACCATTTAGTTGGAGCCCGGAGTAGAGGCTGTGATCACTACTCCCTATCGACATCACAAGGCCTACTGGGATGAGATACGGAAAGCCATCCATGAGCTCTTGGCACTAGGGCACATTAGGCCTAACTCTAGCCTTTTTGCTTCATCAATTCTTTTGGTGAAGAAGAAGGACGAGTCACTATGTAGGTGCATTGATTATAGGGCCCTCAACAAAAAGACCATGAAGAACCGCTACCCCATCCCACGCATTGATGCCTTGATGGATGAATTGAGGGGAGCCAAGTTCTTCTCGAAGATTGATCTACGATCAGGGTCCCATCAAATTCGAGTGAGGGACAAGGATGTCCCCAAGACAACTTTTTGGTGCCACTACGGGCACTTTGAGTTCTTCGTTATGCCCTTCGAGCTAACCAACGCACCAGCCACATTTCATTCATGCATGAACCATGTATTTCATGGGAAGTTGAGGAAGTTTGTGCTAGTATTTTTTGATGACATATTGATCTATAGTTGGACATGGGAGAAGCACTTACAGCATGTGGAGGCAGTGTTGCGTATAATGGAGGACCAATACTTCTATGCCAAGCTGACTAAGCGTGAGTGTGGGCTGACTAAGATTCTCTATTTAGGGCACATCATCAGGGTTAATGGCGTGCGTGTACATGAGGAGAAGATCAGGGCCATCCGGGAATGGCCAGAGCCCAGGAACGTGACGCAACTGAAGGGATTCGTGGGCATTTGTACTTATTACAAGAAGTTCATGAAGGGCTTCTCACAACTGGCAGAACCCCTTACAGATCTAACAAAGAAAGGAGCATTTGCATGGATGGCTACAATGCATGAGGCCTTTGAGCGCCTCAAACAAGTTATGAGCAGTTGCCCCGTGCAAGCACTTCCCGATTTCACTTAGCCCTTCGTATTGGAGTGTGATGCATTTTGAGAGGGAGTGGGGGTCGTGTTGATGCAGGGAGGACACCCCATATCTTTCAAGAGTCAAAAGCCATTGCCTCACGAGAGACTGTACCCCATTTATGACAAGGAGATGTTAGCCATTATGCATGCAATAGCTAAGTTCAGGCAGTACTTGGTGGGGAACAAGTTTCGAGTGAGGACTGATCACAACACCCTCAGGTTCTTGGAGTAGAAGCAGTTACAAGAGAGGCAGCAGAAGTGGGTGAGCAAGCTCCAGGCGTAAAATTTTGACATAGAGTATGTCAAAGGGAAGCACAATGTGGTGGTGAATGTGTTGTCTAGGAGGCTAGCTTCCCTTTCATTGATGAGCATTGCTCCATATTGGAGGGCCCAACTGTTAGTGGAGTATTCCAAGGGCCGGTTTGCATGTGAGGTCCTTGATGCAGTGGTGACAAATGATTGGTATCGGGTGATGAATGCGGTGATCTACTACAAGGATCAAACTTACTTGGTGGCGAACTCCCAACTGCAGGGGAAGATTTTGTAGGCTGCCCATGACACACCTCTAGTAGGGCATCAAGGGTACACAGAGATATAGGGCCATCTGGAAGCGGTTTGTGTGGAAGCGCCTCAAGCAGGGAGTGTGGGACATGCCAGTGGAACAAGGGTGAGCAGTCACACCCATTGGCCTTATTGCAGCCTCTTCCTATTGTTGAGATTTTGGGGTGTTGAGGTAGCATCAGATGTGTTCTAGCTCCCAAACTTTGTGGAGGGACTAAAGTACATGAGATCTCCAAGACCCAAAAAGCGTTTTAAGAAATTCCATCAGGTTCAAGAGATATTTAATTAATTAATCCTCTTAATTAAGGACCCTAAGTCTAACTTAGGAAAATTAAAAGACTAAAGTTAATTAAATTAAACATGTGATGAGAGTGACTTAAGTGACGCAGGTCAAGCATCTTCTAATCTTAGTTGTCGATTCAAGATTAGATCACAGTTGTTGATGTTTCAACAAGAAAAGTATAAGAAGAGAGTTTGAGGTCAACTGGAGGACACACACACTGGCAAAGTACTGAAGCTAAGGTGGAATTCTAGGGCGTAGCTTGCTAAAAATTTCAAAAGTGTTTCAGCTGCAGCGAGGGGAAGTATTGGCAAGGGGGATGGTATAGTCCTAGGCCAAGAGTACAACAAGGGCATAAAAGCAGCAGATAAAGGCAGCGCAAAGGCAGCAGCTACGCAGAGCAACCGAGAGCCCAACAGGGGCAACAGGAGGCCAGGAGGGCTGACGCAGGCCCAACTAGGGCAGCACAAGGAAAGTGTAACCCTAGTCTAGGGTGACACAAGCCCTTCCTAAGAAGCGAGGGCTTCAGAGCAGCACTGGGGTTTCTAGAGGTCAGAAAAGGCCGAGTTCTGTAAATCTCGTTTGAGGGTGTGAATTAGTCAGTTTTTCTGTCTCCAGAATAGAGGTATTGTTGCAAATTTGTTTCTCTGTCGAGTTAACAAGTTTGGTGCTCAGATTTGTTGTACTTAGAATCTTCTTAATAATAAAAACCCTCCAAAAACTAGCAGCACCGATTTTCCCACATTGGGTTTTTCCGGGGACAGTTGTCCAGAAAATCCTTGTGTGTCACTTTCTCATTGAGCATGTTATTCAATTTAGATCTGCATGTGTAGGCTGTTAATGTATTTACTTCGATGTTAATGTTGAAGATTTTAGATTAATAACTTATGTAATTAGGAGAAGTAAATCAAGAATTTAACAATAGGGTTTCTGTTTAAGTAAATTCAGAAATTTTCATACCTATCCATGAGGGGAAGTGGGAGAGCATCTCGATGGACTTTATTACCAGGCAGCCCACTATACAGAGCAAGGATTGCTTCTACGTGGTGGTGGACCATTTGACGAAGTTTACACACTTCTTTGTCATCTCAGCCCAGTACACGGCCTCACAGGTGGCCGAATTGTTCTTCAAGGAAATTTTCCAGTTACATGGTCTTCTGAAGACCATTGTTAGTGATCGGGACAATTTTTTCATGGGGGGATTCTGGCAGGAGATGTTTCGGCTGGTGGGCACAGAGGTCACCCTTAGCACGAGATATCACCCACAGGGAGACGGGCAAACCGAGATAGTAACAAGTGGTTGGAGGGATACTTGCGTAACTATGTGACTGGGCAACAACGAGCATGGATATGGTGGTTGCACATGGGAGAGTACTGCTACAACACCACGTACCACATGTCCATAGGTATGTCTCCTTTTCGAGCATTGTATGGGTATGATGCTTTATCTTTTGCCGACATTATGTTTGCTGATAGAAAAGCCCCAAGGGCCAAGGACTGGATACAAGAGAGTCGAGACATTTTGAGGGCTCTCAAAGACAACATGAGGATGGCCCAAAACCAGCAGAAAATGTACACAGATCAACACAGAGTTGAGAGACAGTTCGAAGTCAGGGACCTTGTTTTCCTAAGACTTCAACCGTACAAGTAGTCTATGCTAAAGCACAAGGGGACCGAGAAGCTCAAGCCCCACTTTTATGGGCCATACCGAGTCACTCGGAAGGTTGGGGAGGTGGCCAATGAGTTGGAGCTACCCCCGCGGAGCCAGGTCCACAACATTTTTCGTGTGTCTTGCCTGAAAAAGATGTTGGGGCAACAGGGGACAACAACCACTAAGTTAGACCCTATGGGAGATGAGAGTCACTTGGTGCTACAACCAGAAGTCGTTTTGGATTCCAAGGAGAGGCACTTGTGGAACAGGGTGATCAAGCAATTCTTGTTTAGATGGAGGAACCTACCAGATGAGGATGCCGCCTGGGAAGCAAGGCAGATACTTCAATATCCATCATTGCAGTTGCTTGAGGACAAGCAACATCTAGGTGGGGAGGACTGTGATATTCCTACTTAGCATTTGCTAAGTGAAAAATCCAATCTTGACATTTTTGCCATCACATCGACTTGCGCTTAGGAAATGTGGGTAGTTAGGGGCCCACATGATTATTTTGGACATTAGGACACCCAAACATTAGAGATGGGGATGAAATATTACGATTATAGTGGATTGTCGGGGCCACTTAGTGAGAACTGCGTCCCACATGGGCACTACGCTCTCATTGGAGCGGATTTGGTAAGGGAATCTCATGTTAGGCCCACATGGGATATTCGAAGGCTAAGGAACAAAAGAGGAGAGATACACTCATTTTCTCATTCATTCATCAATTCTGAATTTGTCTTTTGACATAGCACGCTTGAGCAAGTGCCAAGTTTATAATGTTGTTCAGCACACGTGTTCATGAGCAAAAATCCCAGCCCCTTGCTTCAGTGGACTTCGAGTGCCAACCAAAGGAGGGAGTTCTACCTGAGTCACATTCGTGCCCGCAGTAGAGTGGTCGTACTACAACGCAGGGACTATGAAGTGTTTGGAGGAGTCACTCCGGGAGCTTGGGGAGTGAGAGAATTTGGAGCAGAGATTTGGTGGGGAGGCTTGGAAAGCCTTCTAACAGGGATTGTTGATATTTTGGGAGCAGTGGACAACATATTTCATAGCAGGAGCATTATACCTAGCAGTAGAGCCACCCAAGCACAAGGAGGATGATTTTCTGAGGTCAAGCTTTGGCCAAACCCTTCGTGAATTTTTCTGGGTATTGTGTGGGGAGGCTGGGATTAATTTCCCATAACTTTCTGAGCAGTAGAGAGGGCTCCAACTGCAGATCTTTGGAGGAAGCAACATATTTTTGGGCCATTCCAGCGCAGACCCAGGACAACGCAGTGATTGAACTAGAAAGGGTGATGTGTACTTCATTTCGGGCTTAGCTATCTTTACTAGAGCAAGCCCAGGTGCATACATTCTAGCACCTCATCTTGTACACCTGTATTCAGTCATAAAATGGCTCAGTTGTCTGATTTTGGTATGAAACTGTCTATCTGATTTATTTTTCTGTTTGTGTAAATTTTATGTCTATGCATGTCTGTTATTTACTGTAAATTTTGCTTAGGGATATTACATTCTAGGCATCCAAGCGAAGGACAAGAAGGACGAATAGAAGGACATGATCATCTCTCTCTCTCTCTCTCTCTCTCTCTAGCTCGCATGTGTGTTTTTCGACAGTTTTCTTAGCAACAGATCTTGGGCAGGAGATATTTCTGGGCAGATTGGAAGCTTGACTTGAGGGTTGTGGACCAAGTTTGACCTCTTACCACTCAAACCAACAGGCGACCAAAAAGGGGTTTCTATGAGGGAAACTGCTAGGTTAAGGACAACGATGGAGACTTAGCCCACTGTCACCACAGCTACGGCTCCATGCTCTTTACGAACTTTCACCGATGGGAGGAGACCCGATGTTTTACAAAGCCACTTATAAAGGATATATCAACAAATATATGAGAAGTGACCCTTTAGACCATTTCCCTAGGATAGCATGAAGAATGGAACGTGCTTGCTTTTTAAGCAAGGGACTTGATTTTCTAGTGAGAGGGGATGAGGATTTGAGGGTTGAGGGAGAAGAATATGGCTTGTAAAGGATCCAAGTAGTCCTTGATAAAGAGTGTTTGGCGAAAAATGGTACCACACGAGGCCAAGTGGACCCAACCCAAGTTAGGGGGTGGATTTTAGCAACCAATGATATTCTTAACCTGACAAAGGTGAGGGGAAAGGATCAAACAAGAATTTTCACCCAAAGATGTCAAATTGATCCTATTAGGTACTAGCCTTGGGAACACTAGGGCAAAACTTGATCCTAGACCTATGGCTTGGGATATCAGGAGATTCCACCGTCGAACTTCCTCAAATTCGAAGGAGACCTAGGGGATCCACCAACGCGGTAGAGCCAATAAAAGTAGCAAATTTTAGAGACAATATCACCACATAGATCTGGAAAATGAACAGCAAAGTTTGTAACCCCAAAGTCTTTATGCTTTATTGATCAAAAAATTACAAGAGCTTCTGAGAAAAAGTGCACGATCCAAAAACTGGATGCTAATGACATACAAAGACCTCTAATTTATAAGATAAAATCTCCAACTGCTAGTTCGGTTGATCCATGTCAAAATAATCTCGACCGTCGAAAAAGATTTAATTATCTTTTAATCTGAACCATAGAAATTATAATTTTGAGGAAATTCGAATTTATCATTTAATTCCATTTTAATTAACTCAAAAATAATATTTTTGAGTTAATTACCTCAAAATTTTGACTTTGACTTAACCACCAACACCCAACGTTCCAAAATTTTTTAAAATTCTCAATATTCCCTTGGCCTGGGACCTTTAAAAAATTATTTTTTAAGGACCCACGAATTTTGTCTATAAAGAATTTTAACTCACCTAGGACTTAAAATTAATTAAATATCTGGCTTAGGATTTTTAATTTAAATTGGTTAGAAAATTTAATTAATTGAATGAGAGGGGATTTAATTATTTTTCCAACCCTTTTTACCTAAGTTACCGGATCCGGCGGGGGAGGGCCAGGATCCCTCGGATCCCCGGATCTGATCCGGATCCGGATCCGATCCACTAGAAATACGGATCAAAAACTGCAGGTGGCGTATTGTTTTTTCCGGAAACGGATCATGCTTGCCGGAAACGGATCCCGCTAAAATCGCCCTAACTTATGTTTTTAAAGTATCTTAATTTTAAATTTCTTAATAAATTTGGCAGTAGTCATTGCAACACTGCTTTCGACAGGACGACAGACACCTCACAGTCCTCGTCATTGTGCCTTAATAAATTTGGAATTAAACTTAAAACATACCTTAATAAATTTGATCGCGTTGTACGGATGCGTTTAAACATCAGAATGCAGAAATAAAACAGGAATACGGCAGCAGGAATTTCTTATGTGTTTAAGGGATCTTAAATTTCCACATTATGAATTTAGTTCCTGAAATATTTTGAAGTTTGAAAAAAAAAATGTTATCCCCTCTTCTATAGTTAGCGTACGGACAGTCAGCGTAACTAGCTAAGTCAAATGAGTCGGAGGTTTGTCTACTGCAGCGCTTCAACACTTATTCCAGTGGTATTCTATTTTTAATTTTTTACAGTCAGCGTAACTAACTCTTATTCCAACGGCGTTTTATTTTTAATTTTTTACAGTCAGCGTAACTAGCTCTTATTCCAGCGGCATTCTATTTTTAATTCTTTATAATCAGCGTCATCGAGTCTGAAAAAAAAAAAATATGTGATGGAGATGTACGATGAAAATAAATATGGTCGATAAAGTTAAAGGTTGCAATAATGCCAAGGGGAATTTTGATAATGATATATGGTTGTGGTATGCATAACATTTATAATTGTAAGTGGTATATTTATAATGATATATGGTTAATGTATATAATAACATGATAGGGTGTGAATAGTCTTAGTTTTTTGGGAAAGGTATTTAAGAAATGAAATATTATATTTAAATGTAGTATTTTAAAATATGTAATTATTTAAAATATTGGATTTTTGTCTAAAATAAGAACTTAAAAGTTAAATTGTAATTTAATTGATGTTAGAATTAAGTATCAAATTAAGATCATAGTATTTTTCTTTTTTCTTTTTTTAGCTTTGAACATTTAAAACTCTACTTGACCTTCTATAATTTATTAATTTATGATGGCATATGGTATGCATTTTAACATTTTGCTATGTAAAGACAAAAATATATTAAGAAGTATATATTGTGTCTATTATTAATATTATTATATTTTTTGTACTTGACGTATTTTTGCCGTATCCGGATCCTGAGTTTTCAAAAAACTAGCGAATCCGGTTCCGAATCCGGATCTGTATCCGTATCCGTATCCGAATCCTGGTAACTTAGCTTTTTACATAAGATAAATCCATTTAGACACATAAAGAGGGAATACACATTCGCGATAGACCCTCAAATAGCTACCCAATTTTGCGACTCAAAACATGATCTAGTAGACCAAGAAGCTTGTAATAAAATAATCTAGCCAATTAGCTAGGATTATTCCCAAATTACTTTTACAAAGACTCGATAGAAAACACTAAGACTCACTTAGCATTTTGATGACAAAATCCACCCTAGCTTTGGGGTGAGGCTGGAGGAGAAAACTCTGCCGATCACTTGTGTTGAGAAACACAAATGAATCAGTGAGACAAAAAACCTCCTAGGATAGAAATCATCACCAAAATGCTAGGCTTACCTAGGTTTTTACATACATGGTGGTATTACTTAGATCATTTACATCATAAACATGCAGAATGGGTTTACATCATCTATAAAGTTGTCGACTGATAATGAAATCTGAATGGCGTGAACACATTGAACATGATGAATCCCATTTGAAAAAATGGGGGTGTACTGCTATGGGGTCATTGACAAAGTGTGGTCAACAAGCTCCAAAATAGAAAAGCACCCAATCCATCAATCAAAATTCATCCATCGTCCAAAAATATTTGCGAAGGAAAAAATGCGAAGTTCTCTAATTAGAGAGAGATCTCAAACCAAGTGATGATACAAATGAATCCATCCAATTCCTATTTATACACAAATTAGGAGTTCGAATTACCTAATGGGCCTACATTAGCTCCTAAAAATAAAAATAATGTGCAATTTAACTAATTTTGGGTGGCAAGCCCAACAAACTAGCTCACAAATGAAATAATAAGCCTCTCAAGAGGTCAAATAATAATATATGCATATCGTAGGGCCCTCCAAAAGGTTTTATGAGGTCCATAAGCGCCATAATGATGAATAAAATTCTTAAAAATGATGGACAAGGGGTGTCCCCTTGTTCACCAAACAATAAACCTATACATGAGGTACATATATATGTATGTTTACTCAAAAGGAAAAGAGATGAAGTACATGTATATTTATGCTTACACTAGATGCTATGAACTCATGTCATATGGTTGCAGGTAGTATACTTCTATCTTTAGAAGTATGATCAAACGAAAATAGAACTTCCTCTGATGCACAGGTTGCCAAAAGGCATGATCCATGGACCACACCAGATAAAATCAACATAATATGTCCTCATATGGAATATGAGGTGGCAATACACAATCAAGGAACTACATATTGAAGACTCATGGGAAAAAAATAAAATTGTGTGGAGAAAGAAAGGAAGAGATCGTGAGAAGTGCAACCATGATAAAAATCATTCAACATCCAAGGAAGCCAAGAAGACTTGACTAGAAAATCTCTTGGGAAGATATGTAGAAGTCTGGAAAAGATGGAGACCCTTGACAAATACATATCTTTACGAGATGTGTCAATCTGTAACGAAGGTTGTCGATGCCTACAAGAGGATGTCATGGTGAAAGATCATAACTAAGGTAACTTTTGATTTTAAAGTTCATATTTATAATTAAATAATATCCGACAAGCTTATGCAGGGCTTCCAAAGGGAAGTATATGTCTTCCACAGGTTGACAACCATATGCTAGGATGAAACATCCTTGGAAGAAATATGGTTCGTAGGAAAACAACGTAACATGAACAAGAAAAAATACATCACTTTCTGATAAAATACATGACTCATAGATGAAAGTGATGGATGATCTATGCCCTATGAAGAGATCCCAAAGATGAAGACTCCTCAACAACAAAGAAATTTGTGACATCAAAGAAACGAGTTCTTCATGAGCAACTGGGTGTTATCATTGTTGCTACATGTCCTTGATTAAGAGGGAGCCTGGTAATAAGTTTCTTACTTGGAAGAAACTTGGCAATTCTTACGTCGAGAGGAAGCTTAGGTACATTCCTTATATAGGAATGAGTACATTCCCTTGTGGAATATGTCCTCCCTAGTTAAGAGGGAGAGATAGACACGTCGTTTTGGTCTTCACCTGGGAAGATGGAATGGAGGATTGGGTAATCATCTGGCATTCGATACTCTTGAGGATGTATTAGGGCATCCAAGATAAGAGTAGTCATGGAAGGAACGATATTCTTTAAGGACTAGGAATCCAAGATAAGAATAGTCCTAGACATACCCTGAGTGAACCCAGGTGAGGTATGATCCAGGAGATACAATGATGTAGGTGTTTATTCACCATTGGTCTCGCCAGCATTGGAGCTCTAAGATCAAGGCGAGATGGAATTGTTAGTCAAGGCTTTGCACTATGACAATGTTGGTTGATATGATGTTATACATATGGGATTACCAATCTGATTCTTCTCATGAGATTCTTCAGGTTGAGAGTGACCATGTACCATTATGAATACCTCCCTAGTTAAGAGGGAGTGTTGAAAACTGTAACTAGGTTTGGTCTTCATAATGACTTGTAATTATGAATTTATGTAATGAAGACAAAGATAATAAAATGTATTTTCTAATGCTTGCCTCATGGGTTTCATGAGCAAGGAGTTTTTTTTATAGATCAAAGACTTCTTGATGTCTTTGGGATTTTCCATCTTGTCATAAATATAATTTAGAGTCATGTACATGAAGTGTATTACACTTGTAAAGAGACAAATTATTGATGTAAAGATATGCTCCAAACCCTTGTCACTATGATCCAACAAGTTGGCTCATAATATGTTGGAGAACCTCCCTTGATGAAGTCGGCTCACACTCCGATGATTATGTCAGCCTAAGTGAAGTAAGACAGACCCTATAAATAGAAAGGACTGCGACCTCATTAGTATACCATCAGTTCGTATAAGGTTCTGTAATTCAAAAAAAAGTTGCAATACGAAGAGAAGTGAAAATACATCAAGGGACCAAGGTTATAAAGGATGTGAGGAAGGGATCAAGTCTATGACAGCAATGCGAGAATAAACCTGTAATAAGGATACAAAGTTTGGGTCTGCAACTTGTGTGAAGGAGAGGACTGTAACAAGATCAAGAAGAAGACATCTCAGCGAAGAAGGGTGCTCTCTATTTGGGCTCTCATATATGTTGCATAACTCAGAAGTAACCTAAGTGTGAAAGTGCAGAAAAGAGGTCAAGATCAGAGCCTACTAGTCTTGGTCTTAGTCTACATACATACCTCATAAGAAGACTAACGAAGGGAACCTAAGGAGGATGAGAAATCACACTGTTTGAAGCAACCCAGTTAGAGACCGAGTTTTCTCTAGTATTGGTGCAGTGCAGTGCAGAGAGGAAGAGGAACATAAGGAGCCGAGAAGATCATAAAGGACAGCAGTGAGAAGGGTCTTGGAGGCACACTAGTGTCAAGGATCTGCCTCATGGTTATGGTACTCATCAATTGAAGATCTATAACAAGCATTACTTTCGTGTTTCCCTCTCCAAGAAGGAGAGGTTTTGGCCCTGGTTTGCTAGCCTAAATATTTGTGTCTCTTGTGCATTTGATAACTGACTTGATGAAGAACGTAATAATCTAACGAAGATAAGATCTTAGTTAAAGGAGCATAACGAAATCACAAGTAATTATCATGAAAGACAAATTCTAATAAAATCCCTAATTTCTCAACATGGTATCAGAGCTAAGGTGTTGAAGACAAGAAAGGGCTATTTGGCAAGAAGCCACAAAAGGATCAAAAGATCAAGGATCATATTTCAAGAAGACATCAAGGCTAAAAGAAGGATCTACTTTGTAAAGTCGATCTCTAGATCTAAGAAGATCTTCATTCATTCAAGAAGGACCAGCTTGCAAGGAATTGGTGAAACCCTTAAGCCATCTCAAGAAGACCAAAGACCTTAAAGGACTTACACAACAAGGTCCTTTCAAGAGGAAAAACAAGATCAAGGAGGTGATCTTTATCATTCAAAGAATCTAAAGCTATCTCTTGATTGAAGCCAAGTCAACATTGTTGGAGCCATCATCAAGCCATCCTTGATCATCATCATCATCATCAAGGATCCAAGGTGATCCACCTCTTTACACCACTCTTGAAGAAGTCTAACTAAGAGGGAGTTCCTGCTACTATTTACATCATCATCAACAAGGAAATTGGTAGCATCTACTCAAGTAAGTATCTATATGACTTCATCTAAATCTGTCAAAATGTCTTTTTGCAAAGAAAGCGACAAATTGGTTGGGGTTTCAAACTTTCTTGCATGGAAGAAAAGGACAGATCTAAATCTTATTGAGAATGAAGTCATGGACTATATCAAAGAGTCGGCAGCTAGACCTTCAAAAGAATATACTAAAACACATGCCAAATACAAGGGAGACATAAGAGCCCAGAGAATTCTTATAGAATCCATAAAGGACTCTTTGATCCCCTATGTATCAAAACTAGAATCTTTAAAAGAAATATATGACAAATTGGTGGAGCTATTCTCGGTGAGTACTGCAGGGGAAGTAATATCTTTGAGACAAGAACTATACAAGTTGAAACTGTCAAGAGAAGGAATCACTTCATATTTTACGAAGATTTCTGAAATACGAGATCAACTACAGGAATTGGGAGAAGTAATGTCAAATAGAGAAATGACTACAGTGGTACTGAATGCTCTACCGAAGGGATGGGGAAAGTTCATTTCAAGTCCTATGGGAAGAAAGAAGCGACACCATTCCAGGATCTATGCTCTATATGCAAGATAGATGAAACTAGATATAAAGCTAAAATTGATATAGGATCAAATGAATAAAATCAAGCCTATGTTGCCATGTCAAGAAGAAAGGAAAGATTTGGTAGTATTGGTCCTTAGAAGAAAAGGATAAACATAGATAATATACGATGCAATGGATGTAATGAACTTGGGCACTATAAGAAATATTGTCCCAAATCAAAGGACAAGAGGAAGAAGCCCATGTCGTCAAAGAAATGGAAGACAATGATTCAAAGAAACCTAAGAAAGAAGAAGTGAAAGATCTCTATTATGATTGAGATCAACTTCCTCTTTAAGAGGTATCTGTCGGTTGTAAAATAGTATGTTAGGAAGCATTGTATATTAGATAGATACATCACTTTAGAGATGGCATCATGTTGGAAGCATTAAAGGAGGAGCACTCGTCATAGGAGGATGTTTGTAACACATTTATGTGACAACTATGTTATGAGATAAGTAACTCCTGGGAACCTCACTAAAAATAATATTTATAAAAGGAAGTCATCTAGATCAAGGTTCATCGTTCATCAATCATATGGAAACAGGTGCTGACATTTTCCAACGAAATCCTCTTTGGATTCACTAGATAGAAAGAAAGAAAAAGGTTTCATCGAGAATTCTAACTTGCAAAATTATGGGATTAGGATATGATGACATATTGATCAACCAGGTCAAGAGAATGAAACTTTTCGTTCTAAGTAAAACTGTTGCACGACGACTCAAAAGGAAAAGAGATGAGGTACATGTATATTTATGCTTACACTGGATGCTATGAACTCATGTCATATGGTTGCAGGTAGTATACTTCTATCTTTAGAAGTATGATCAAAGGAAAATAGAATTTCCTTCGATGCACAAGTTTCCAAAAGGCATGATCCACACCAGATAAAATCAACATAATATGTCCTCATATGGAATGAGGTGGCTATACACAATTAAGGAATTGCATTTTGGAAGCTCCTAGGAATGAAATAAAATTTTGTGGAGAAAGAAAGGAAGAGATCGTGAGAAGTGCAACCATGATAAAAATCAGTCAACATCCAAGGAAGCCAAGAAGACTTGACTAGAAAATCTCCTGGGAAGATATGTAGACTCTGATAGAAGTCTGGAAAAGATGGAGACCCTTGACAAATACATATCTTTACGAGATGTGTCAATCTGTAACGAAGGATGTCAATGCCTACAAGAATATGTCATGGTGAAAGATCATCACTAAGGTAACTTTTGATTTAAAAATTCCTTATGCAGGGTTGCCAAAGGGAAGTATATGTCTTCCACAGGTTGACAACCATATGGCAGGATGAAAGATCCTTGGAAGAAATATGGTTCGTAGGAAAGCAACATAAAATGAAGCTAGACCAAATAGATCACATTCAAATAAAAGACATGACTCATGGATGAAAGTGATGGATGATCTACGCCCTATGAAGAGATCCCAAAGATGAATACTGCTCAACAACGAAGAAATTTGTGACATCAAAGAAGGAAGTTCTTCATGAGCAACTAGGTGTTTTCATCATTGTTGCTGCAGGTCCCTGATTAAGAGAAAGTCTGGTAATAAGTTTCTTACTTGGAAGAAACTTGGTAACTCCTAAGCCAAGATTGAGCTTTGGTACATTCCTTGTGTAGGAATGAGTACATTCCCTTGTGGAATATGTCCTCCCTAGTTGAGAGGGAGAGATAGACACGTCATTTTGGTCTTCACCTGGGAAGACAGAATGGAAGATTGGGTAATCATCTGGCATCCGATACTCTTGAGGATGTATTAGGGCATCCAAGACAAGACTAATAGTGGAAGGACCGATATTCTTTGAGGACAGGGAATCCAAGATAAGAATAAAACTGGACATTCCCTGAGTGAACTCGAGTGGGGTATGCTCCAAGATAGACAATGATGTAGCTGTCTATTCATCATTGGTCTCACTAGCATTGGAGCTCTAAGATCTCGTGTAGAGATCGAGTTGTTATTCAAGGCCTTGGACTATGACAATGTTGGTTGATATGATGTTATACAAGTGGGATTACGAATCCAATTCTTCTTATGATATTCTTCAGATTGAGAGTGACCATGTACCATTATGAGTACCTCCGTAGTTAAGAGGGAGTGTTGAAAAGTGTAACTAGGCGGTCTTCATAATGACTTGTAATTATGAATTTATGCAATGAAGAAGACAAAGATAATAAAATATATTTTCTAATGCTTTCCTCATGGTATTAATGAGCAAGGAGTTTTTATTATAGGTCAAAGACTTCTTCTTGATGTCTTTAGGATTTGTCATTTTGTCATAAATATAATTTAGAGTCATGTATATGAAGTGAGGTTACACTTGTAAAGAGACAAACTATTGATGTAAAGATATGCTCAAAACCCTTGTCACTATGCTCCAACAAGTCGGCTTAGAATATGTTGGAGAACCTCCCTTGATGAAGTCGGCTCACAATCCTATGATCATGTCAGCCTAAGTGATGTAAGAAAATCCCTATAAATAGAAAGGACGGTGGCCTCATTAGTATACCATCAATTCGGATAAGGTTTTGTAATTCGGATAAAAGTTGCAGTAAGAAGAGAAGTGAATATACAACAAGGGACAAAGGTTATAAAGGATGCAAGGAAGGGATCAAGTTTGTGACAGCTATGTGAGGATAGACCTGTAATAATGATACAAATTCTAGGTCTGCAACTTGTGCGAAGGAGAGGACTGTAACAAGATCAAGAAGAAAACATCTCAGTGAAGAAGGGTGGTCTCTATTTGGGCTCTCATCTATCTCGCATAACTCAGAAGTAACCTAAGTGTGAAAGCGAAGAAAAGAGGTCAAGGTCAGGGCCTACTAGTCTCGCTCTTAGTCTACATACATACCTCATATATCTCGGAGGGGTGAGGTATTGTTCAAGGACTTTGACACAAGTAAGATGCAGAAAGAATTCTAATGAAGGGAACCTGAGGACGAGAAAGCATATTATTTGAAGCAACCAAGTTAGAGATTAAGTTTTCTCTAGTACTGGTAAAGTGCAGTGCAGAAAGGAAGAGCAACATAAGGAGTCGAGAAGATCAGAAAGAAGAGCAGTGACAAGGGTCTTGGAGGCATACTGGTGTCAAGGGTCTGTGTCATGGTTATGGTACTCGTCAATTGAAGATCTATAAGAAGAATGCAGGTTTTCCTCTCCAAGAGGGAGAGGTTTTGGCCTTGGCTTGCTAGCCTAAATATTTGTGTCTCTTGTGCATTTGATAATTGACTTGATGAATAACATAATAATCTAACGAAGATTAGATCTAAGTGAAAGGAGCATAACGAAATCACAAGTAATTATCATGAAAGAAAAATTTCAATAAAAGCCCTAATTTCTCAACAATCCATACATCAATATTCATCCATTGTCCAAAAATATCCACCAAGGAAAAAATGTGAAGTTCTCTAATGAGAGAGAGATCCCAATCCAAGTGATGATACAAATGAATACATCCAACTCCTAGTTATACACAAATTAGGAGTTTGAATTACCTAATGGGCCTACATTAGCCCCTAAAAATAAAATAATGTGCAAATTAACTAATTTTTGGTGACAACCCCACCAAAGTAGTAGCTCACAAATGAAATAATAAGTTTCTCAAGAGGTCAAATAATAATATATGCATGTCGTAGGACCCTCCAAGAGGCATGATGAAGTCCATAAGTGCCATAATGATGAATAAAATCCTCAAAGGTCATGGATAAGGGGGTGGCCCCTTGTTCTCTAAACAATAAGCCTGTAGTGCTCCCAATGGGTGTGGGAGCACACCAATGATCTCATGGGTCTCCATATGAGTCGAAGATGCCTGTAGACCATCTATAACGACTCAGAAGATGGAATGAATCATGCCATGTCATCGTACAAGTCCTGGGAGACCTGCCAAGTGTGTGTTGCACCTGTGGGGCTAGTTGGGCACAATGTACCAAATCCATCTTCCTCGTCCAAAAGTTGGATCTCTAGCAAACTCTGAACATCTCTGGGGATCCATGGAGTGTTCTCTATTGTTGTGGAAGCCCATGGCTCTTTAGACACACCCTATATGTGCCAATGTAGCCCTCTGGAAGGTTAGGACCCCACATAGGGAGACCAAACCCAAATGGACACCATCTTTAATCCTGTATAAGATCCAATGCATCCCCTAGCCTTCCAATACAACAAGTCATTAAAGTAATCAAGTAAAAGAGCTTACAAACCATGGACAACAAGTGGACACTTCTTAATGGCATGCCCTTCCATAGTGGGCTTTAACATGTGCTAAAGTATTCAAGATCCAAAGGGGGTTAGCTAGGTATCTTATTAGGTGGTTTCTACCTTTAGAGGGGATAGTATGTCCAAGGTACATCTCGATAAAAACTTAGAGACAAATTCCGTCCTTTGGACAACCATCCTCACCAAGAAAGACCCCTCCTAGCCCTTGGAAGAATTTAATTCGGTTGAGGAAAAATATATTTCTAATATGCAAACCCACATGTGCTCAAAAGGGCAAGTCAGCCAAAAAGAGAAATTGGACACCCTTAAAACCCTCTAAATACAAGTCAAGTGAACCTCATTTGGACATTATCATCAAGCACCTTCGTCTTCTCTCTTCTTTGATTTGGCTTGTACAAGTTTGAGGTTGGTTTGCAAAATTCGTTCATACAGGTCTAAAATTGTAGGGTCCGAGCTCGCACATGTGAATTAAAGCTTTTGGTCTAGGGTCGCAGCGTTAGAACAGGGAAATCTTGGTTGTAACCGCATGCAAGACGGGTTTCTCCTTGTCGCTGGAAGGCTTTAGCCGCATGCATGGTCATTAGATCTGTGTGGTTCTACCCTAGGGTTTTGTTGACAGTTGATCGCAAATTTTGACAGTAGATCGCGGGCTTGGAAATTTGTTCTAGTTCAGATCCGTATATTAGGCTCATTGTTTGGTTGGTTTTGTTGGATAATGTTGTGATTGGTGAATTGGAATATTGTACTCTCTCTTTGCTGAACATTTTATGACAATCTAATAAGAAGAAGAATTTGGAATGGGTTTTCCCCCTTGTGGGGTTTTGCCCTGATCTTTGAACAAATCATGGTGTCTCTATGTGTGTATTGTTTTCTTCTGATGTTCCTTTTATTATTCCATTCTATAGTTGATGTTATTGTTCTTTCTACATAATTGCTATTGATGTTATGATGATATGGGTGAACACAATATAAATGATCAAAAGCTTGTTAATGAAATTATCTAAAGCAAAGAACAAAGTGCAAAAGAGAAACAATATTGGAATTTTTTATGCATTTTCAGCCATTTTCTAGGGTCGGCATCAACGTTTTATTTGTTGTTTTATACCTTATTAACTGTCAAAATTTGTCATAACTTTGTCTGCCTTTTACTCCCCAATTTAACCTTCGTTTCTCATAGTTTAATCACTATTTTCAGGGCTAAATTCATTGTTGTCATAAGCTATTGTTTTGTTGCTATTTGCTAGTCTAAAACCCTGTTTATAGCAACCTTGAGCATTTTCTTCATTTGGTGTGTACAGGAAACCTATTTTAGACTCTTTTGGTCTAACATAGCCTTTGATTGATCCATTGCTCCCTTGAACCCAAAACTAGAATTTTTCTTTCATCCACCTTAAACCCTAATTTGTTATACCTTCATCTAGTGGATTACACTGTAGGGTCCTTAGGGAGCACTTAGCATAATATCCTTGGGTTAATTGATCCCCAAACCCTACCAAGGCAGACCCCCTTGTGTTAGATTGTGTCCTTAACTAAAGAGACAGGGTAGTTGTTGAGATGAAGTGGTAACAGTCTCATGTGTTGCACATCGTCTAGGTCACCTAGTGATGCTTTGCACTAGGTGCTAGATTTTGTTGTAACAGGCCCAAACCCCACATAAGTCTACATGACAATAATAAAATTTCAATCCACCTAATCATAGACTATCATAACCAATTTTCAAGAAAAAAATTGTTGGCCAATCTTGCATGTCCACTTTAGGATTTCCCATTCCAAAGCTATAGTTTCCATAATAAACCCCCCCCCCCCGCCCCCCAAAATCACTAAACATGTTTGTTCCAGACAAACAACCTTTAAAGCAACCATCCAGATCCCAGAGCCACTACTTTCTCCATGATCTTGTAAGCAACAAAAGCTATAGTAATTGGTCCCCAACCCCCAACATTATCCCTGGGGATTAGTTTGATAAACCTTTACTTAAAGCATTAGTTTGATAAACCTCACCTACCCAAGGACAAGAGTCAACATCCCACGCGGCCTTGTAGAAATCACAATGAAGGCATATAGACATGGAGACTTTCCATTCTGTCTAGAGTTAAGAGCTATAAACAACTCTTTCACGAAATCTGTGTGCAATCTATCCTTGTTACCAAGACAAGCCTTATGAGAGTAGGGGATGCATTCCCCACACTCCTAGGATGTGGGTACTCCATGGGGGGCATTTTCACACATCCTTTCTTTGTGAAAAGGGTTTATTTTAACATGCTTGCAATAACATAATTCTCTACTACTGATAAAATATTATAATCAAGAAAACAATCTTCTTCCCAATTGCAAAACATGCACCAGCAGCAACCTTGTTTCCATGTGATCAATACAACTTGCTCTTGAACCCACTGCCTATCAGCATTTTCTCTTCAATCATGAACTTACAGGAGGAGTTAAACAGTCAAGCTTAGCCAGCACAATATTCACAGCATGATCCATCATTCCTTTGTGACAACTATTCTCATGTGGGGAACTACAAGCAGCAAATCTTCTGTGTGTGATTCAGCTCTCTAAATAGTGATGCATGCAAACATAACTGATGGCTTTATTCCCTCGTTAACTGGTGGCTGCAACTGAAACCTCACAAACACTAGTGACTTCAGTCAAACCTTCACATGACTGCATCTCTTCTGGTAACAGATTTATCAGCACAACATAAGCAGCTATCCACACAGGACAAACACACTCAATGGTAAACTTTATGTACACTAGAAACTAACAGAAAATTTCAACTTCAAAAACATTCTACGAATCTACACTACTCTCTCTCATCTACCCTGTATCTTACAGTTACCAAGATCAGTTCTCAAAAGCACTCATTTTGCTCGGCATTCTTGTGAGGTAGTTAAGCGCAGTGCTGCTCTAGTACCATGATAAAAATAAGAAATGCACAGAGATTGCAGCAAATACAAGATGTGTACATGAAACTCGTACATGTTCTCTATTCATAGATACATATATGTATATACAATCAGAGTACTAGAGTCCTACTGAATGACTCCAAACTCAACACTAACAAACTTCCCTATTTTAACTCATCGACTTACAGCTAAACAAATTTTAAACAGTGTTGCAAACATCCCGATTTCATCGTGAAAATTAACAAAATTGCGATTTTTTGGCCTAGCCAATGTTTGCCAATTTTTACCCATATTTTCTCGACTTTTTACGATTTTTTGGTTTTCCGGACCCTTTGCAGAATAAACGCACTGCACTTTCCGATGGCAGGACCCTTCCCTCCCCACCCCCTGCTTGGTGCCATTCCAATGAAACTTGAAATGTTGTGGTAAGGACCTTCTAACTACCCAATTTAATACGCCACTTTCTAACTAGAGAATTTACCACCTCAATAGCACTTTCTATCATCCCAAGGCATACGCCACCCTTTCCACTCTTAAAATTACTACTTGTCACATTCGAACTCTATGTGAGTCGATATGAGGCAGGTGTTCAATTTTATTATGACATATCTCCGAGGTGCTCAATGGACTGTGGGCTGTTACCATTCAGAAAGAGTCTCTCCATCGATTTTATCCTGATGCCAATGTTTGCAACTCTGCTTTTAACAGAACATATATATGAGCAGCCTAAACTCTACAATAAATCCCATACATAATCGCTGTTACATTTATTTCTATAGGAACATTATGGAAAAATATAATTTTGAAAAATATGTTCTGAAATTATAGCAAATTGTGTCATTACGTTCCCTCCATAACCCATAAAATATCTCAATCCCTGTAAGTTCCCATACAAACCTGGAATCAAAGAAACAACTATAACTAGCCCCTACAAGGGTCTCTTACAAATGTTTTGAGCCTATCTTTTTGCAAAATATAGTTCTATCACCATATAGTTTGAGGATTTAAGCAAATACTAAAACAATTGCATAGAAGAAACCTCATTGGCATCAATGCATATGGCTACATAATATCAACTACTTGTGCACACTCCATCTCAAGTTTGTCTAATTAACAATTAGAAACAGGTAATTTTTTATCCCAAATTCGATCAAAGCAATAACCTCATGGTATATTTTTGTCACAAACTTCCAAATTTTCTTGATGTTGTTATTCTATATACCTATAATGACCAGATGCAAGCCAGTGGCAAACATAAAAGGCATTAAAATCGCCCTGATCTAGCTAAATTTACCCACCTTTTGATATATTCAAATGCTTGTGACTATGAAAGGAAACAAAAATTAAGTAACCAAGTGAAGATCCCATGGCCTACGTATTCATGTGCTTTGAATTATGATACTGGTATGGATCTAACTCCATTCTCGGACACACCCACAAAAACCTCTCTACAAGATAAAATACATCTATAAAGAAGCAACATAGGTATTAAAAAATTTGCATCAGAATAAAACACAATATAAACACCAAACCAGAATATATTTCAGCTCTATAAATTCTCATCACAACATGCCCTTAGAAACTAGACTCTGCTGCAGATTTGGCTTTTTTCACAATCTAATTTATCAATTATAACAATGAAACAAGATCTCAACCAAAGAAAAATTATCACAAGAGAGGATTTCCATTGTAAAACAGACATGTTTGTATGCCTACCTCTGCAGTATCATGTCCAAAGAAAAGAACCAAATAAAGAGTATCAAAAATCACAGATGAATCAACAAGACGATAACTGTATAGCTCTCCTAGGAGACGCATGTGTGCTATACGTCGCTGCTGCATCCCATAGTCATTTAACTCGAGTCCTAGCCTGATCTCTTCCAAAACCTGCAGTATAATAATAATTAGATATGTAGAAAAATATGAATGCAATCCCAACACCAAGTGATCAACAAATATAATCAGCCAAGGTAAACTGACGTACTGCACGTACATTTTTATAATAGCATAAACTCATAAGCCATATCATGTTGTCCTACTAGTTCATTAAGCTATGTACTGTAGAAAACTAGGACTTTACAAGCCAAAATACTCATTTTGAAAATAAATTCTTTGCATATACAAGAAACATTTGGTATGATGAGCTCAAAGAGAAACAACCAATGAAACAGGACATGACAATAGATGAATAACTCTAACAAGAGGTCACTAGCTACAGATTTGTTTTGCAAGGATCTCAAGCTACACTTAAAGCCATGATTAGTGCTAATCACAAAGTTCTGGAAAAATACAAAGATAAATTAAGATGTAAAATAAAATTAGTTTTGGTAAGTGTTACCCACCAAAATGGCTAACCCTATAGGAGAACCTTATTTTCTGTTCTTCACACCCAGACAGCCAGCCAGCCAGCCAACCAGGCACAGACAGCCACCACTAATTGATGACATGCCATTATATCTCCACCACCTGCATCAGCCGTATGCTTCTCACCCATCTGGTATGAACACATTGATGAAGGTGGATGTCAGATCAAAAAGTACTTTGTTCATTTTGCAATCGAGTGCTTGTGCTTGTTTGTATTTGGGTATTTGATATGAATTATGTGGTGAACTAGAAGGAGCAGTTTTGACCATAACCTTGTTCTCTCACCTTAAATGGCGTGTTCATCTTCAATCCTAGTCCAGTGGAACCTCCCCTAATGGCCTAATGCATATAGGAGGGGCACTACTTAGGAAGCCCTAATTGAGATAGCATAGTTCCATTTATCCCTCTGTCATATTTACCACTTTCCATCATACATCATGATTCACAAAACCTTTACCTCACATCCATTTTCTGGGTTCAACTGACCATTGGTACTCTGGGATTTGACACCTATACATCCACACACTTGGGTAGGGCCAAGAACATTGCCCTAGGAGGTTGATGCAATTAAAAAAGAAAAAAAGAGTGTATCATGGCCAAAAAGAAAAATTAAAAGAAAGAATAATAAAATGCAAAAGATGGCCAAGACATACACATTAGCACGTGGGGAAAAGCCTAGCATGAGCTCTTCCTCACTCCTTATGGCCATCACTCGATTCCTAAGCACATATTGTTGCATTACATCATATGCAGGAACCCATCCATGTCCCAATCCCAATGAAACACAAAATGACTCATCATTAAGGGGTAATACAATAGCTAATCATTCAAAGCAAGCTCTAACCCTTGAGCTACAAGGAGTAATACAAAGAGAAATCAAGCAAAAGTAAAAGGCGCACAAGAGGGGTGGAAAAACAAAGGTCGAGTTGGCAACTCATACATCCACAATTGTCCCTCCTCACATCTATACACTCAACATGTGGATCCCCATCATATTGGCCATGAGCTCTTCTCCCATTTTTACCATCATTATTATTCACTAACACCATTCAACTAAAGGGTGGGTTGAGGAAATCTTACTACCCCTTAGGGGCTAGAAAAACCTAATAGGGTTGTCCTTTAGCAACTCCTACCTAGGGAGGAAACATCATTGTGAGATCAAGGTAGTGATTATGGAAGGGAGTCCTTATTTGAAGTGTTAAATAGCCCATTAATGATTATATTCAAGCTTGGCTCACTTAGATGCAACAATGATTATTGTCCCTAATGGATGGCAACTTTCACTAGAATCTATGTTGTGATTGTCAAGTGGTTTAGCAACCAAGTCCTGAGCACCTTATCCACGGGTACCCAGGATACGAGTTAAGTATATGGGCATTAACAGGTGAAACGTTGAGATCTTTGGACTTCCAAGCAACAGTAAATCACACATGACCCTCGACACCTCTTGCACCCTCAACGTTTTGCCACTTTGCACTATAATTGATAATTCTTCAAGATGACACACCTAGACCCAACATGCCCCTAAGGTGGCCTTAGCAACATATGAGGGATGGCAATCGATTCAGGCCCTAGAGGAGGATGGCATCAGCGGCAGAGACTTGGGAAGGCTAGTAGCACCTAGAAATCCCTCAACATTGGAGAAAAAGTGGACATTATGTGTAGTTGGAGACCCATCGAGATCCATTTTGTGGTACACCAGCTAGATTTTGGGACCACAAAGAGATATGGAGGTTGGTTTGAGGGACAACCTTGAAATCATGATTTTTAGATGCTACTACATCACACTTCGCACCTTGTAGAACTAACACATGGCATTTGCAACTCGTTTTATGGATGGTGTCAACCCTAGAGGCCTCACGGTTCACACGTGTAGGATTTTCTTAGCATTTATGTCAAAATCTAGTGGGTTGGCTTGTAATTCCAAGGCATTTCTATGACTTTACTTAGGGGATTGTAGACTAATAATTAGAACTCATCCTCATGTAAATAAAGAAGAGGATCATTGTTATTATTCGTCATCATCACTTGGACTATTTCGACCCTCCTTAGGAGAATTTCGGCTTTTTTGTATCTTGGAGAAGATGTCATCTATGGAGAACATTGCTTATTGGAGCTATATTTGTGTCTTTCGAGAAGTTTCCTTGGATCAATAAGTAGATTATTCATGCATATTGTCTTCTAAGTGAGGTTTGAAATTGAAATTTTCCGATTGCATGTCTAATGTACGGAATAAATTGATGATCTAGGGTTCTCTATTGCACTATTGTTATTGAGGATAAATTATATGAAAGTTAAGTCTCATTATTGCATGCATTACTCATGTATGATATGTATCCCATTGTGGAATCTTACATAGCTCTCCCAAGTGAATTATGATCCCTCACAAAGATAATAGTTAGGGTTTTGTTGCTAGGGCATCAAGACATCCTTACTCTGCAAGTTTTAGCAACTCTTAAACATCCATAGACTTCATCCACCCAAGTACTAGGCACTTGCCTTGTCGAATTTTTATTTATCCACATTGAATTTTACCTATGTTGCCACGAAACGTGGGTGCGGGTGCGGGGACGGGGACGGGGACGACACTTTTTGAAACAGGGTGCGTGGGTTCGTCGGGGGTATGTTTATATATATATATATATATAAACATGCACATCATTGAACATTCAACATTCACATAATGATATATCATATCAGTCTTGACTCTTCAGATAAATTAAAATTGATAGTACATTAAAATTTCAAAATTTCAAAATTTCTTAATAGATTAAGATAGATTGAAGAGTGCAATGATTATATGAGTACCCACTGTCACTACTAACAGCAATGTATGCCCTAATGATATAGAAAATTACTACTGAAAACACTACAATCATAGTAAGAATGTCTTTGTCACAACATACCCATCAAAAGATGATACTTGCATCATGGTAATGTCATCCAAGTGAAGCTACTATACAAGTAACAAATGACAACATTTTGAAAACTTCCTTTGTAGGACTTTCCCATGCAGTTAGAATCAACTGAACATGAACATCTACAATTTCATCAATTTTAAAGACTACAGTGTTAGCAATTATTTTCACTTATAACACTTTAGATATAGAAGGAAGATGAATTAAACACACCCCTTTTGCCTTGTTCCCTGTGCATGTATCCAGTAGTCTAATCTCGAATCAACAACCTTGGTATTTGGGTGCATTAATATTGTGCCTTCTTTTCTTTCGGGAATACCTAAGCATATGGGGTATTGGTTGTTAGTAAACACTGTCTGTTCAACTAAAATTTTCCATGTTGAACCCACTTTTAGTTGCACCTATAACTTTACAACTACACTTACTAGAAATATGTGCAGTCTTACAGTTTCCTCGAGATTTTTTATTCTTTTATTCCCTTCTATGATTTCATGAATTTGTCAAGTTCCTCCTTCATCTCTATTAATGAATTCAAGTTGCTCACTTAATAAGTGGGTGAGGTTGCTGCTGGCTATGCTGAGGGTGAGGTTGTTGCTTGCTGTGTTGAGGGTGAGTTGCTGTGTGGACGTTGTTGTGCGTTGAGGTGAGGTAACGATTGTTGTGGGTTGCAGAGTCCGAGTGGGTAAGTTTTATCTTTTTAAGTTTTAACACAAAAAAAAAATCGCAATAAGAATAGTCGAGTCATATTTAATTTTAATTTTAATAAAAAATCTTAAATTTTAATTTTAATAGCGATTAGTAATAGTCGAATTTAATAAAATAAAATAAAAATTTAACCAAACTTGTCGCTGAAGAACCCGAAAAGAACCCGTTTTTGGGGTTCTCCGTCCCCAAATCAGCAAAAGAACCCTGATTTTGTGTGGGAAGTCTCGGGTTCTTCCATGAAGAACCGGGTTCTTTAGGGTGCTTCTGAGAAGAACCCGTCAAGCACCTGGTACTTGGAGACGAGAACCCGATACGGGTTCGAGAACCCTACTCCTGGGTGCGGGAACCCGTGCAACATAGAATTTTACTCTTCCTCTTTTCTCTTTTTCGACCCTCTCAAGGATAAACGGCCTCATCTAGGGCTTAATGTGAATTGGCCTAGGAAAGATATCTTTGGTCTTAGAGGGATTCAACAACAAGAGTACAAGTACAAGTGGTTGTTGGTGAATTTTGTAGCTATGATCGGTCTTCATAATGTACAATTTTGTACTTGTAATGATAAAATATAAATTATATTTGTGAGAAAAGAAAATTTTTAAATTTTCAGTTTTATGCACCACAAGATGTCAAGTCGGCCTCACATGTGATCAAGTCAACTTTGCCCCAAGAGACACCCATTCAGACACCTTCTAGTGCCTATAAATAAGCAATTTGTCCTCCCTTCAAAGGCACAATTCAATCCGATCTACAAGACACAACATCCTCTATCCATGCGAAAGAATTCAAGGAGCAAAACGAAGATGAAGTTACAAATTGAAGGTGGTTTTCCTATGTGCAGGAAGGACGAATTTCTCTATGGTTTATCTCTATGCAAGAAGACCCAATCTCTGTAGTTCATCTCTATGCAAGAAGGTTGGATATCATGTGGCTCATCTCAGTGGAAAGAGAACCTAATTCTCTTTGTACTCTTGTGGAAGATAGATCTCTATTGCAGTTAGTTTGAAGAGATTTTGACTTCGACAATTGGAGGACGTTCTTGCTAGGTAAAAAGACTTTGGCCTCCATTACAAACTTTTGTGGACAAAGAGGTTGGACTTGACATCTTGTGGTTGTCTTGTGCAAAGCATCTCGCTAGTTAGTATGACCTTGACCTTGACTTTCATGTATCTCCTGTTGAACTGAATATTTCTCTAAGGTGTTTGTTGGGTTTTTCTCCCAAGTGGGTTTTCCCAGGGTAAACATTGTGCTTCTCTTCTGCATTCTGTTCTATACTTCTTCATTGTCTTTATGATTGAATTTTTGAATGTATAATTGCTTAATGACACATTGAAGTGTTAAATGAACATCTACATCATTGGAAGTAATTATCAAGATTCGAAGATAAGTGCTTGACAACTTGTATAATTTGCACTTGAAATATCAACATGGTATCAAAGCTTTAGTGAAGGAAAGGGAACTGAGATCACCCTCGAAGAAAATCACTCTTAAGGAACTCTACATCTACTATCAAGACTCATCCATGGATCCCTCTATAAAATTACAGAACAAGTTAGAAGGGGCTACAAACTACAGAGCCTGGAAAACAAGAATTGTGAAGCGAACAAAGTTCCTTCTCAAGTTTAAATACTCCAGAAAACTTGGAATACAAAGATATTCGTTGAGGATACAAATA
The DNA here is from genome assembly GCA_034641835.2 of Pinus albicaulis. Lineage (NCBI taxonomy): Eukaryota > Viridiplantae > Streptophyta > Pinopsida > Pinales > Pinaceae > Pinus > Pinus albicaulis. Next base: position 398,471,717 of record CM076572.1, read on the forward strand.
TTATATTAAAAAGTGTAATGAATGAGATGAGATGATTGAGAATTACAAATGAGGCCTGCTTATATACCTAGGCAGGTGCCTCTTCATGAAAAGTCATGTCTCACCAGACATGGCCTTTCAACCTAATTACTAATTAACTAATTAATCATTACTTACATTATTTTATTCATTACATTGCCTCCCTCCTCAAAAAGTTTTGTCCTCAAAGCTTGTTGATGAAAGGCCTCGATTTCTTTTCTTGCTACGAACATCTTCTCGTCTCGGGGCAGTCATCCTTGTCGATACAAGTTGATATGATCCTTTAAGTGACAAACAAAACTGTCACACTGAGAATGGACCAGACCATCCTAAATCAATCTTCTATGGAATCTTACAATGACTGGCAACTTGTGATGACTTGTTATCACATGAGTGGATTGCACCGACATTAGTATTCTTCGGAATATGAGCTTGTTGACTCTATTCTGAATACGTAGCTTGATCGAGTTGTCTACTTCTATGATTCGGATGTCGATAGGGAATCCTAGTGATTTGAGTTTCCCTTATCTTGTTTGTGTCGTTTTCTGGATTAGTGTTACTGACTGGATCATTATTTGATGTCTTTTCATCAACTGGAATTTCTATATTTGAAGGTTTCGATGCTTCATTTTCGACAAGTTGTTGGACTTTGTTATCTAATGACTTATTTTCTTTCTTCAGCTTCTTAATTTGCATTATTAATTTGTTGTTATGGTCCTTGAGGCGAGCAACTTCTTCATTCTTGTTAGTTGTGATTTTGTGAATTTCCTTTTGCATATTTTGGATCGCCTTTTTACCTTCTTGAAGAATTACTTTTGAAATTTCTTGTATATCTTCAGGCGTCATGGAATTTGGCTTCAAGTTAATGTCCTGTAGCGTTATTTTCTTCTTCTTGTAGAAGAATGTTAAAAACTTCTTTTTTGTATTAAGGATAAATGAACCTAGGGTTTCCATCCATGGTGAACCTAACACAATGTCACTATTGTCAAAAAGGAAGGTTTTCATGGTAAATTGAGAGATAAAAGTATAACCCCCAATATTAAGTTGTAGACTTTTTATGTTGTATTTTTTTTTTGGTCAAAAAAGTCTAATTATTCGATTATATTTGACTCGATAATCACCAACTGGTTTGCAATTGTAGGGTTTATGTAATTTTTATCTTCAACGGGCGATATAGCAATAGTGACATCTGTTGAATCTTTGGTTAGACTGAGAAGGTGAATCAGTTTAACACAAGCTTTGAAAATTGATATTTTATCAAACTTGTTTACAGCTTAATATGTGAACAGTCTTACAATGTAGCAGCAAGTATTAAGTTAATGTGAAATCAACCTTATTGTGAGAGCAGAAAAAAAAAATTAAACAGATTGATTAGATCATATAAACATGTAAGCAACACACATAGAGACAACAGATGTAAGTGGAAACCCATAAAGGGAGAAAACTACATCTTATTATTGTTGTGATGCAAAAGCAATCTCCAACTCCCTCTCACCACTGTTTTTCTGCAAGCACCAACCTACAGGAGGCTCCAACCTCAGTCAGCTACAACTGACAACTATCAAGCTTCAACTTGATAGGGAAGCTCCAACTTCCTCAATTTATCTAAATAAATGTTTGTTGATTTACTTCAGGTATCATCTCTGTTCTGTAGCATCTCTTTCTGCTCCTCTCTTCCTCATCTTCTCTGCCTCAATCTGCATACTCTATCCTTACTCTCTCTTACCCTTTTTATGCATATCAAGTTGATATTATATATAGGGTTCATCACATGACTGTTTGTATTTCACAAGGAATTTGGAGTGAACAACCATGACTTTTTGACTTCTTCCTTCTCATTTCTTTGTCCAACTCATTAAAAATATAACAATATGTACAAATTTCAATGTTACAATGGGATTTTTCTTTTTCCTTTGGATACTTGCCTTTGCATCACAAACAAAAAAAATTGAACATTTACATTTTCAGTTTCAATATATAAACTTCACTCAGCCCTTGGCTTGCTAGTTTTGTCCTTTCTGTTGTTGTCATGCAACTGTCCTGTATACCTCTGTTTACTGAAATTGTGTGCACCTGTGCATGCATAACTGTTTTTCCAAGTTTAGTCCCAATTTTTCTTTCTATGCATATAACCATGCATCTCCAACTTTCAGGCCTTTGCACTTATACACTTGATTTAGATCAAATGTAATATTGGCTCACGGCATTTCTATAAACGTAATATACCAATATATTATACATTTTTCTACCCAGTGTTTTGAAATGCTGCATAGTATCCTTGACTTTGGCTTAAACCCCGACGCATCAACATTCTATATATATTAACATAAATATACTCTTACATGCTCATGGTTTCCTCATAATATATATTCCCCACTTCAATTGTTACAAACATTAATGCGCCGTTGATTTATATTAAAACCCAGCAGTAATATATATCCATATAACCTTTCGGACCCTCGTAAACCATCACGCCCATCCAACGGCTGTGATGATGTCACTTTGTTTTTGTAATTATCGCGCAACCAAACAGCACGAGAGTTAATTCTCCGAGTTCACGTGATGGAGCGGGTCCCAACGCTTAACTCCCCTTCTCATCCGACGGCAGAGAGCACGTCGCCTTGCCTCGTGTGTTCCGACGAATATCGCTTGGCTTAGATGCACAAGCGATAATGCGCGATGAGAGTGGTTTTCCAAAATCGCTCAGGGACACGTGTCGTCCAGCGTATGGAATCGCGCTGATTTTCTAATTACCGCTTGCTCGACGAAGGCGGTGTGATCAAAACCGGAAACCCGCCTTTACTATTCACTCTAGTCACGGTTCCGCTTCTTACCTTCTAGGTTCCATTCCGCCTTTATTATTTATGAATTCCGCTTCAATGTTTTGCTTTTCATTACAGTTCCATTGCTAAGTTTAATGCTTTGTTCACGATTTCGTTTGTGTCTTTTAACACGAATTCTTTACACCGGTTGCTGCCTTCCGACCTCAACGCAACACCATGCCATTATGTCTTCAATTCTGCTATGATATATAATATATCAACCTTCCATTGCATGTTCAGGGTTCTGCCCTGTCACAGTTCCGCTTCTAACTGCACATTCAAGTTCTTGATTCCGCAAACTAATCACTGTACTACGGTCCATCGCAACTATAGTCTTTGCTACATTCAAAACCATCATATCTCTGCAACCATTAATTCCTTCAATTTATACACAAAACACAGAATTCGATTATAGTTCTCGGTGCATTCAAGCCCAATATCGACATGAAGTCGATTTCTCCACCGACACACAGAGGGCAATTCAGCTTCACATTGCTCATACATTTACCTACTAGAATTCAAAGCCTATTCCTACGGATAGATCCTCAAACCAATTTCCAGAGTCCTCTATGTATAGGGTTTGCTCGAAATTTCATGAGCCAAATAGAGTCCAAGGAATAAATTTATTCTTTACACCAAGATTAACACTCTAATTGCCATCCATAAAACCAGGACCATATCCGAACATCAGGTATATTCATTACTCTGTCTCTCCAAATCTGCTATTAAATGGCCCTCTTCTACTGCCATCTGTCTCCTGCTGCCTCCTCTCTGCTGCCTCTGTTCCCTCTTTTTTTGCTGCCCTTTGCCATCAATGACAACATTTCCAACTGTCTCCCCCTTTGGCATTGATGGCAATATACTTCCTTTGTTTTCCTTTTAGGATCCTTCCTTCTGTTGCTAGCTCTTCCTCCCCCTTTGACATTAATGGCAAGGGGTTGCACATTTCTTAGTGTAGATTCTATCCTTTGATCCTTTGTCTTTATCCTCTTTCAACATTTCTTGCATTTCCTCTCTCTGAGATCTTCTGACTTTGTACCCTGCTGCTCCAAACTTTGGATTAAATCCAAAACACTGACCCTTTAGCCTTTTCATTGACTCTTTTATGTTGGATGTATTCTTTCCATAGTCCTTTGATCCTGAGGACCTGTTTCATGCTTCCCTTGTTGGCTGATCTCCCCCTAGAATGATATTTTCATTTTTGTTCTCCCCCTGAAACTATAATTTCTCTTTATATCAGAGAGTAGCATCTACAGATACTACCCCTAGTCTATCTCTCAAATATTCAAATGGTTCTCTAGTAAGAGGTTTGGTAAATATATCTGTTGTATGTTCTTTTGTTGGTACATACTCTAGTTTTACTATCTTCTGAGCCACTTGTTCTCGGAGAAAATGATACTTGATTGGGATATGTTTAGTTTTTGAGTGAAGTACAGGATTTTTAGATATACTTATAGCACTTGTATTATCACATTTGATTAAGATAGGTTCATCAATGCTTACCTTCATGTCTTGGAGAGTTTGCTTCATCCACATGACTTGTGTACAACATGTTGCTGCTGCTATATATTCTGCTTTTGCTATAGACAGAGAGATATATGTTTGTTTCTTGCTTAGCCAAGCCACCAGAATTTATCCTAAATAGAATGCACCTCCACTTGTGCTTTTCCTATGATCCACATAGCTGGCCCAATCTGCATTTGTGTATGCTATCAAAGTGAAGCTTTTGCCTTTAGGATACCAAAGTCCATATTGTGTTGTTCCTTGTAGATATCTAAATATTATTTTGACTGCCAAAATGTGGTTTTGTTTAGGTGTTGCTTGATATCTAGCCACTAGTCCTACTGCTAGCATGATGTCTGGTCTTGATGCTGTCAGATACAACAGACTTCCTATCATGGATCTGTAGAGTTTTTGATCTATATCAACAAATCCATCATCAGCACACAGCTTGCATCCCGTGATCATGGGAGTTGACACAGGTTTGTAGTCCTCCATTTTGAACTTTTTCAACATTTATTTTAAGTATTTTTCTTGTGAGATGAATGTGCCTGTGTTATTTTGCTGAATTTGAAATTCTAAGTAGAAACTGAGTTCTCCAATCATGGATGTTTCAAACTCTGATTTCATCTCCTCAGCAAACCCTTTTGCTAGTTCATCTCTGTTGCTTCCAAACATAATGTCATCAACATATACTACAACAATCAGGAGTTAATTTTCATGGGATTTTATATATAGATTGCTGTCTACTCCACCTCTCTTAAAGCCTTGATTTTGAAAATATTTATCCAGTCTTGAGTACAAAGCACGAAGAGCTTGTTTCAGTCCATATAGAGCCTTCTTCAGTCTACACACATAGTCTTCTTTGTCTGTTAAAGAGAAACCTTCTGGTTGTTCCATGTAGAATTCTTCTTCTAGATCTCCATTCAGAAAAGCAGATTTTACATCCATTTGATATACCTTGAAGTCTTGGTAGCATGCAAAGGCCAGAAACATTTTGATGGCTTCCATTCTGGCTACAGGGGAAAATGTTTCATCATAATCAAGTCCTTCGATTTGTGAATATCCTTTGCAGACAAGTCTGGCTTTATTCCTGATTACCTGTCCTTCCTCATTCATTTTATTTTTGAATACCCATTTTGAGCCTATGACATTTTTCCCAGTGGGTCTAGGAACTAGTTCCCAGGTATTGTTTTTCTCAATTTGATCCAATTCTTCATTCATAGCATTCACCCAAGACTTGTCCTTGCTGGCTTCTTCAAATTTCTTTGGCTCTATTTGTGATAACATGGCTATGTATACCTCTTTTGTCTGTTCAGTTAGCTACCTTCTTGTCTGGACCCCTACTCTTTTGTCTCCAATGATTTGATCTTCAGGATGGTTCTTTTGAGTGTATCTTGAGGGGGCTTTCGAGCTCAGTTCAGCATCTTCTGTTGTCTTGCTGGTTTCATCATCATCTTGGTTTTCTTCTTCATGACTGTCTGATGGACTGCTGAAGTCTGTATCTCTTGTATTGTTTTGAAGTTCATCAAATCTCACATCAATGCTTTCTACTATTTTCCGAAGAGTCTTGTTGTAGCACATGTACCCTTTACTTTTGGATGCATATCCTAGAAATATCCCTTCATTTGCTCTTGCATCAAATTTCCCAAGATTTTCATCATTATTCTTTATGTAACACTTGCTTCCAAAGATTCTAAAATGTTTGATTGAAGCTGGTTTCCCATGCCATAGTTCATAGGGAGTCTTGTCACTGCTTGGCCTTAAGTGAGCTTTATTAAGGATATGCACCGCTGTGTGTACTGCTTCTGCCCAGAAGGTTTGAGGAATATTACTCTCTTGCATCATGGCTCTGGCAATTTGTTGTACAGATCTGTTTTGTTTCTCTGCTACTCCATTCTGTTGAGGTGTCCCTGCAATAGTAAATTGTTGCTTTATCCCATGTTCATTGCATAGGTCAACAAAGTCATAATCTGTGAATTCACCTCCTCTGTCTGATCTGATGCATTTTAGTTTGCATCCTGTTTGATTTTCTGCTAATGCTTTGAATATCTTAAATTTTTCCAGAGCTTCTGATTTATTCTTGAGGAATGCCACCCATGTCATTCTGGAGAAGTCATCAATTATCAGCATGAAGTATGATTCTCCACTTGGAGTTTTAGTTCTTGCAGGTCCACACAGGTCCATGTGCACAAGCTGGAGCGGTCTTCTTGTCGATAACTCATCTTTGACTTTAAATGACGTGTGGGTCTGTTTGCCCAATTGACAAGATTTGCATATAGTATTAGAAGGCCTTTTTATCTCTGGCATGTCTCTAACAGCTTTCTTCTTGCTTAGTCTAATGATGTGATCAAAGTTGAGATGTCCCAACCTTTTATGCCATAACCATGACTCCTCAAGTTTACTAAGATGACATGCTTCATCTTCCTCTTTCACAACGTAAACATTACTCTCTGTTCGAACTCCTTTGAGTAGAGTCTTACCTGTGGTGCTTGATCTGACTTCACAATCTTGTGCTCTAAAGAGGACTTCACAGCCTTTATCACATATTTGACTGACACTCAGCAAATTTGCTTTCAGCCCTTCTACAAATAGTACATCTTGGGCCTTTCCTCTGCCATTGTCTAGGCTGACTCAGCCTTTTCCTTTTATTTTTCCTGATTTATCATTGCCAAACGTAACATTGCCAGATTTCTTTTCATCAAGAGTTATAAACTTACTTCTGTCTCCAGTCATGTGTTTTGAGCAGCCACTGTCCAAATACCACTGGCTTTTCAGATCTTGAGCAGTTAGAGCCAAGTCACATTTATTCACCTTCTTTATCCACTGGAAGCATCCTTTTGTTTGGTATTTTTTGTAAGACGATAAATCACATCCTCTCAAAGGACATTTGGAAGGCATATGTCCAATTTTGTTGCATACACAACATTTGATCATAATTTTTGCAGAATTGTGAATATGGGCAAAACTTCTTTGATTCATAAACCTCCTTGAGGTATTGACCATCAATCTTTGTCCATATTTTCTACACTCAATTATTCTATGGCCAAATTCTTTACAATAAAACCAGTAACCATAGAAACTATTTGCATACCTGATGTAAGATTGTCTTCTCCATTTGTTTGCTTGAGATAGTCTCTTCACTGTTTGCATCTTTTGCTGGTTTGAATTGCTCCTCCTTGCATGACAGTATGCAACAATGTGTCCCAGCTTGTGACAGACATAGCAGGTGGCATTTTTCATAGGAGGGAAGAGTCTTCTTTGATGGCTTCCAAATTGTCATAATCTGAAATACATGATTCCTTTTCTGTTGTCTGAGTGTTTCTTTCATTCCTTGTTACTAGAGGTTTCTTCTGGATTCTATCTCCCTCCTTACATGTTTCTTCTTTTGTAGGAATTATTTGAGCTACTTCATCAGCGTTCCTTGCTTTTACAAAAATAATTTCTCTGTTTTCTTTTTCTTTGCTTTTGCTTGACTCTCCTTCATATCCTATTCCAATCTTTATCATAGGAGATCTTTGAGCATTCAGAATCTCGTTCAACTTGCTAGAGCTTGTTGTTTGAGAAGAATCTGTAGCCACTTTCCTTTGAGCATTTTCTAATTTCTTCCTGAGACATACTACTTCTTCTTCCAACTTCTCTTGTTCTTGAGTTTTCTCCTTGATTTTCTTAAGTAACATGTCTTCTATCTTCTTGGCTTCTTCAAGCTCTATCTTTAGCTGCATGAGGATTTCTGAATTCTGTTCTTCTCGTACATACTTGAGGAGAATGTCCTTTTGTTTTCTGCACTTTAGTTTGAGTCTATCAATATCCTCAAGGGCACTTCTTAGCTCCCCCTCAAGGTCGACTTCACCTTCTTCTTCTTCATCTTCTAGCAGGAGTCCTTCAAGTTCTTCTATGGCCATCAATAGAAATTCAGAGGTTCCTTCTTCACTTGAGGGTTCATCAGAGTCTTTGGATGCACTGCTGTCTTGTTGAACATAGAAGGATTTTCTACTAAATTTCTTTCCTTTCTGCTAGTTCTTTGATGTATTTTTCCCTGATTCTTGAGCCTGATTCTTTACTTTCTTGTGGGGACACTTAACAGCATAGTGCCCAACTCTTCCACAGTTAAAGCATTTGAAAGGAAGTTTGCCTTTGTATTTACCTGAGCCTATATCCAGCTTCTTGACAAATTTAGCCTCTTCTTCATCTGAGCAAGAGCATATGTCTTCCTTTTCTTCTTTCTTCTTTTCTGTTTTAAAAGTTGCCTCCCTCGTACTTGGCTTCTTCTATGGGAGCCTCATCTCATAGGTTGTTAGATTTCCAAGTAGCTGGTTCATGGTCAAGGTTTCCCAATCAGCTGTTTCTTCTATGGCAGAAACCTTGGGGTTAAAGCTGGGTGGAAGAGATCTTAGAATCTTTTGTACAATTACACATTCTGATATAGTCTCTCCAAGAGCTTTCATATTGTTAACAATTTCTGCAACTCTTAGGAAGAAGCTGCCAACATCTTCATCATCACTCATTTTTAAATTTTCAAACTGAGCTCTATATACTTGAAGTTTGGCAGTCTTTACCTTTTTATTTCCCTCATGGATGTTTTAAAGATTATCCCACGAACATCTTCTCGTCTCGGGGCAGTCATCCTTGTCGATACAAGTTGATATGATCCTTTAAGTGACAAACAAAACTGTCACACTGAGAATGGACCAGACCATCCTAAATCAATATTCTATGGAATCTTACAATGACTGGCAACTTGTGATGACTTGTTATCACATGAGTGGATTGCACCGACATTAGTATTCTTCGGAATATGGGCTTGTTGACTCTATTCTGAATACGTAGCTTGATCGAGTTGTCTACTTCCATGATTCGGATGTCGATAGGGAATCCTAGTGATTTGAGTTTCCGTTATCTTGTTTGTGTCGTTTTCTGGATTAGTGTTACTGACTAGATCATTATTTGATGTCTTTTCATCAACTGGAATTTCTAAATTTGAAGGTTTCAATGCTTCATTTTCGACAAGTTGTTGGACTTTGTTATCTAATGACTTATTTTCTTTCTTCAGCTTCTTAATTTGCGTTATTAATTTGTTGTTATGGTCCTTGAGGCGAGCAACTTCTTCATTCTTATTAGTTGTGATTTTGTGAATTTCCTTTTGCATATTTTGGATCGCCTTTTTACCTTCTTGAAGAATTACTTTTGAAATTTCTTGTATATCTTCAGGCGTCATGGATTTTGGCTTCAAGTTAACGTCCTGTAGCGTTATTTTCTTCTTCTTGTAGAAGAATGTTAAAAACTTCTTTTTTGTATTAAGGATAAATGAACCTAGGGTTTCCATCCATGGTGAACCTAACACAATGTCACTATTGTCAAAAAGGAAGGTTTTCATGGTAAATTGAGAGATAAAAGTATAACCCCCAATATTAAGTTGTAGACTTTTTATGTTGTATTTTTTTTTTGTCAAAAAAGTCTAATTTTTCGATTATATTTGACTCGATAATCACCAACTGGTTTGCAATTGTAGGGTTTATGTAATTTTTATCTTCAACGGGTGATATAGCAATAGTGACATCTGTTGAATCTTTGGTTAAACCGAGAGGGGGCGGGGGGGGTGAATCAGTTTAACACAAGCTTTGGCTTTTTAAATTTTCATCAAACTTATTTATAGCTTAATATGTGAGAAGTCTTACAATGTAGCAGCAAGTGTTAAATTAATGTGACATCAACCTTATTGTGAGAACAGCAAACAAATACACAGATTGAGTGGATCATATCAACATGTAAGCAACACACATAGAGACAGCAGATGTAAGTGGAAACCCATAAAGGGAGAAAACCACATTTTATTATTGTTGTGATGCAAAGGCAAGCTCCAACTCCCTCTCACCACTGTTTTTCTGCAGGCACCAACCTACAGGAGGCTCCAACCTCAGTGAGCTACAACTGACAACTATCAAGCTTCAACTTGATAGGGAAGCTCCAACTTCCTCAATTTATCTAAATAAATGTTTGCTGATTTACCTCAGATATCAACTTTGTTCTGTAGCATCTCTTTCTGCTCCTCTCTTCCTTATCTTCTCTGCCTCAATCTTCTATACTCTGCATTCTCTATCCTTACTCTCTCTAACCTCTCCTCGCATATCAGCTTGATATTATATATAGAGTTCCTCACATGACTGTTTGTATTTCACAAGGAATTTGGAGTGAACAGACATGACACTTTGGCTTCTATCTTCTCATTTCTTTGTCCAACTCATTAAAAATATAACAATATGTACAAATTTCAATGTTACAATGGGATTTTTCTTTTTCCTTTGGATACTTGCCTTTGCATCACAAACAAAAAAAATTGAACATTTACATTTTCAGTTTCAATATATAAACTTCACTCAACCCTTGGCTTGCTAGTTTTGTCCTTTCTGTCGTTGTCATGCAACTGTCTTGTATACCTCTGTTTACTGAAATTGTGTGCACCTATGCATGTATAACTGCTTTTCCAAGTTTAGTCCCAATTTTTCTTTCTATGCATATAACCATGCATCTCCAACTTTCGGGCCTTTGCACTTATACGCTTGATTTAGAACAAATGTAATATTGGCTCACGGCATTTCTATCAACGTAATATACCAATATATTATACATTTTTCTACCCAGTGTTTCGAAATGCTGCATAGTATCCTTGACTTTGGCTTAAACCCCGACGCATCAACATTCTATATATATTAACATAAATATACTCTTACATGCTCATGGTTTCCTCATAATATATATTCCCCACTTCAATTGTTACAAACATTAACGCGTCGCTGATTTATATTAAAACCCAGCAGTAATATATATCCATATAACCTTTCGGACCCTTGTAAACCATCATGCCCATCCAACGGCTGTGATGATGTCGCTTCGTTTTTGGTGATCCAACGTGCATAATGAATTATCGCGCAACCAAACAACACGAGAGTTAATTCTCCGGGTTCACGTGATGGAGCGGGTGCCAACACTTAACTCCCCTTCTCATCCGACGGCAGAGAGCACGTCGCCTTGCCCCGTGTGATCCGACGGATATCGCTTGGCTTAGATGCACGAGCGATAATGCGCGATGAGAGTGGTTTTCCAAAATTGCTCAGGGACACGTGTCATCCAGCGTATGGAATCGCGCTGATTTTCTAATTAACGCTTGCCCGACGAAGGCAGTGCGATCAAAACCAGAAACCCGCCTTTACTGTTCACTCCAGTCACGGTTCCGCTTCTTACCTTCCAGGTTCCGTTCCGCTTCTTACCTTCCAGGTTCCGCTCCGCCTTTATTATTTATGAATTCCGCTTCAATGTTTTGCTTTTCATTACAAATCCATTGCTAAGTTTAATGCTTTGTTCACGATTTCGTTTGTGTCTTTTAACACGAATTCTTTACACCGGTTGCTGCCTTCCGACCTCGACGCAACACCATGCCATTCTGTCTTCAATTCTGCTATGATATATAATATATCAACCTTCCATTGCATGTTCAGGGTTCTGCCCTGTCACAGTTCCGCTTCTAACTGCACATTCAAGTTCTTGATTTTGCAAACTAATCACTGTACTACGGTCCATCGCAACTATAATCTTTGCTACATTCAAAACCATCATATCTCTGCAACCATTAATTCCTTCAATTTATACACAATACACAAAATTCGATTACAGTTCTCAGTGCATTCAAGCCCAATATCGACATGAAGTCAATTTCTCCACCGACACACAGAGGGCAATTCAGTTTCGCATTGCTCATACATTTACCTACTCGAATTCAAAGCCTATTCCTGCAGATAGACTCTCAAACCGATTTCCAGAGTCCTCTATGTATAGGGTTTGCTCGAAATTTCATGAGCCAAATAGAATCAAAGGAATAAATTTATTCTTTACACCAAGATTAACACTCTAATTGCCATCAATTCAACCAAGACCATATTCGAACATCAGGTATATTCATTACTCTGTCTCTCCAAATCCGCTATTAAATGGCCCTCTTCTACTGTCATCTGTCTCCTGCTGCCTCCTCTCTGCTGCCTCTGTTCCCTCTTTTTTTGCTGCCCTTTGCCATCAATGACAACATTTCCAACAACATCTTTTCTTGCGAGAGTTCCTTTAATTTTAAATATGACTTTAGCATCGATGGGTAGGGTTTCTAGTTCTAAAAATCGTCCTGACTTCATTTCTATATTAGATGTCATTCTGCTTGTTGAGATAAATGTTCTCCAAATTCACTCTTTTTAACTTTTAATCTATGAATTTTTTAATTTTTTAATTTTTTTTTTTAATACTTCAACAATAACTATTCCTTTAATATATATATATATATATTGTATTTCAAACCTTTTTTTCTTTTTTTTATTTATTTATCTATTTATTTATTTATTTATGAAAAGTTACAACCCTAGTGAAACGTGGCTATTCACTTATATTCACCTATAAAATATTTGTCCACCTATGTGTATTTGACTCGGTTAATTTTCTCCACGTAAAAGTAAACTTACCATTCACACAGATTTTTTATTCCTTTTGTTCTTATTTTACCTTGAAAATACCATGGGCAATTACCATGGGCTTCTAAAACCACGAGCTTGTAAACCACTTAAAGAAGAATCAAAATAACCTTCTCTACTCTTCCTTCTCTTCAGTATAGTTTTTTTATCATGCACCTTTTATCAATAATGTAGAACCATTTTTATTTTATTTTTCTTTTGGAACTATTTTCTTTTAAATCTTTTTTTTCCTTTTAATTTATTTCCACTTTTTTTTTAACTTTCCTTCTCTCTTTTATTTTTTTTATTAATATATATATATATATATATATATATATATATATATATATATATATATATATATATATATATATTTCTTCTTTCTTTTAAACTTTCCTTCTCTTTTTTTTTTTTAATGGCCAAGGGCCTCTGATGAACTCAGTAGCAGCGGAGAAACTCCAAAGGTTTAGCGAAATGCTTCAACGGCAACAAGGTTGACGAATTTGATGGTCAAGGACCTGTATCAGAGAGCGTGGCTCTGTGCAGCGTGAGCGGCCAGAAGATCGACTGCTCAGATACCAAATGAAGCGAACAAAGTTCCTTCTCAAGTTTAAATACTCCAGAAAACTTGGAATACAAAGATATCCATTGAGGATACAAATATTATATTAAAAAGTGTGACAAATGAGATGAGATGATTGAGAATTACAAATGAGGGGTGCTTATATACCTAGGCAGGTGCCTCTTCATGAAAGGTCATGTCTCACCAGACATGGCCTTTCAACCTAATTACTAATTAACTAATTAATCATTATTTACATTATTTTATTCATTACAAATTGACCTAATTCTCGCAAGGGATTATCTTTTAGAAAAGAAGAAGTACAAGAAAAATGACATCACTGCTATGAGCATTATTGTGGACTCCATTAAAGATCATCCAATCCCATACATCTCAAAGCTTGACACTTCAAAGAAGATGTATGATTCCCTAATTGGATTGTATACCATCAATAATATTATCCAAGTCATGGGTTTTAGAAATGAGTTTTGTGACATTAAAATGACAAAGAACGATATAGTGGCTTCATATTTTGTAAGGTTCTCTCAATTGAGAGATTAACCACAATCCATTGATGAAATTGTCTTTAATAAAGAACTTGTGACCTCAATACTTAATGGACTACCTCAGTCATGGGATTCATTTGCATCAGGTATAAAAAGCAAAAAGTAGACTCCAAGTTTTGAAGAACTATGGGCAGCTTGCTCTAAGGAAGAATCAAGACTCGTGTCTAGAGAAAGAAATCAAAGATCTCAAGAAGAAGATTCTCAAGCATATGCAGCTCATTTCAAGAAGGTTATGTGAAAAATTCTATTTACAGTTAATCTGGTTATTATTATCCTATATTTACACAAATTATTTGTGCCAGCAAATTACTTATTGCAAATAATGAATAAAAGTTAAAACACAACTGCAAATTTCACCAATTAAATAAACTACGAAAACTCTGATGAGAAAACCAATCTCACCCTTCTTGTCACACTTCTTCTTGTGCGAGCAATTGTTGCGGTAATGACCAAACTCATGACAGCCATATTACTTGATCTTCGACATGTCCTTCTTCTTTTCCTCGATGGAGTTGGACCCTTCGATGCAGCCCTTCTTCGCTTTGCCCTTGTTCACTAGAGTAACATGCTATTTTTCATCTCCCTCTTGCTCAGAACTACTGCTAGTACAACTATTTCGTTTCACAAGGCTCAATCGAAGCTCCTCTTGTGTTAACTTGTTCCACAAGCGTTCCCAATTAGGAGAATCAGATCTTCCACTAACCACTTGCATGAAAACATCCCACTACTTTTGAAACTCATTCATGGTTGTTCTCACAAGCTCTTTGTCATTGACCTTCTCTCCAATGGTTGTTAGCTCATCTCTAACTATCCTGATGTGGATGACATAACCGACAACATTCTTTCTCGTATTTTGTCTAGTGCTTCTGAGCTTCTCTCTTAGGATCATACTTTTATTTTGGAAAATTTTTTTGATGGCATACCACATCTTCTTGGTTGTATCTTCCTCCGCTAAATGTGGAACTATGTGGTGCTTGACCCCATCTAGAATAATACGCCTAGCCTTGGAATCATCTTTCCAATACGCACATAACATGATAGGATTTGTTGGTACAACAATATTGGTCATAGCAAGCACCTTTAGTCCATGCTCTTCTAAAATAAGAAGGTATCGGATTCTCCAAACACCAAAGTTCGATGCACCATCCAACCTATCTTGATCCCTCAATCCTGTTGAATCCATTACTGAAGCCCTCGAGAGAAAATAAAAAAAAAAATCTCTTCCACCAACTACCAAAAGTACCTAGAAAACCTCACGGTCTCCCTCTACAAGTGATCTCAACTGCTACTAGATAAAAAACACTTCCTTTGTGAACTTGCACTGCCCACGGAACAGTGCATGGGCCTTCCCAAAAACTTGCACAGCCTCTAGGAAATCGATTTGGCAACTGGAATATGAAATTGTCTCTGACAACACACATTGGTAAACTGGAAATTTGCTAAAGTTGAAGACTCAAGCGTTAGAATCAGCACTAGAAGGTGTCTGGAAATTTGCCAAAGTTGAAGACTCAAGCGTTAGAATCCGCAACATACTTTATGTATCAAGTTTAAAAAAAGATTTTTTCTTTCCATTTCGCATTTATGATAGAACAAATATAGTAGTATGCATTAAGAGATAGCGTAGCATTCATTAGGTTTGCTAGAATAATTAGGATTCGTGAAGAAAGATTTGAGACTCTATCTAAACTCGCAAGTGTCAAAGATTGTTGGATTGGTTCTTCATCTGTAGCTCATTTTCATGATACATCCTCATATTATTTTCCCACCTCCCACCCTTGTGATTCAACATGTGAATGCCATATGAATGATTGCAATGCTCTCTTGTTCTATCTCATGATTCATTGTAAGGGCAAGGGATATTATGTTGATCTAAGGATATGTTGGTTGCATTAGTTATATGACTACCCTTACGTCATGCATTGCATGCTAGCATTGCACAATAGCGTAGTTGCATTGCATGTTGTGTGAGCATTCTAACATAATTCATATCATGTTTCATGCTAAAATAGATTGCATTTAGAGAAGATTTTATTTTCTGTACGGTTTTATTATTTTCATATACAACATGGGTGATACCCTATGCCCAATGCACATGCTCCCAAACAAGTTTATTGCAATGTGCAGGTTGCAAGTCTGGGAGCCAAGGGATTGTTGGAGTTCTCTTGAACTTCCTATTCAAGCATTTGGATCATGCATTCTATGGTGAGCTAATGTCCCTGAAATGTTGACACATGTTACCCACCAAAATGGGTAACCCTATAGGAGCACTTTTTTCCTATTCTTCATGAATCACATCTAGCCAACTAGGCATGTAACCCTATACAACCACCATTCGCTGATGACATGTCATTATATCTCTGCCACCTGCATCGGCCATATTCTTCTCACCCATCCGGCTTGAGCACATAAATGAATGTGGACTTTTGATCAAAAGGTTCTTTATTCATTTACAAATCAGGTGCTTATGCTTGTTTGTATTGGGCATTTAATATGGACCATGTGATGAACTAGGAGGAGGGCTTTTGATTATGATCGTGTTCTCTCACCTTAAATGGGGGGTTAATCTTCGATCTTAGTCTAGTGGGACCTCCCCAAATGGCCTGATGGGTATACAAGGGGCACTACTTGGCAAGCCCTGATTGAGATAGCATAGTTCCATATATCCATGAAGCATACTTACCACTTGCCATCATACATCACTAGCTCTTTATCTCACATCCATTCTTCCAGTTCAACTAACCATTGGTTCTGTAGGATTTGGCACCCATACATCCAACTAAAAGAAAAAGAAAGAGCATATCATGGCCACAAAACAAAATTAAAAGAAAGAATATCAAAATGCAAAAGATGGTTGGGACATACACATTAGCATGTGGGCGAAAGCCTAGCATGAGCTCTACATCACTCCTTATGGCCATCACCTGGTTCATGAGCACATGTTGCTCCATCACATCATAAGAAAGAACCCTTGCATGTTTCAACCACAATGAAAGATAAAATGACTCATTATTAAAGGGTAATACAACTACTAATCATTCAAATCAAGCTCTAAATCTTGAGCTAAGAGTAGTAGTACAAAGAAAAATCAAGCAAAAGTAAAAGGTGCACAAGAGGGGTGGAAAAACAAAGGTCAGTTTGGTAACTCATGCATCGATTGCTCCCTCCTCACATCTATACACTCAGAATATGGCTCCTCATCATGTTGGTCCCTTTGACCATGGCACTTGGCATGAAGTCCTCTCCCCTACATACCATCATTATTATTCACTAACACCTATCAATTGAATGGTGAACTAAGGAAACCTTACTTCTCCTTAGGGGCTAGAAACACCTTATAGGGTTGCCCTTCAGCCACTAAAACCTAGGGACGAAACGTCATTACGAGATCAAGGTTATAATTTTGGAAGGTAATCCTTATTTGAAGTGTTTAATAGCCCATTATATTCAAGCTTGGTTCACTTAGATGCAATAATGATTATTGTCCCTAATGACTGGTTGTTTTCTCTAGAATCTAAATTGTGAATGTCAAGTGGCTCAATAGCCTAGGTCTTGGGCACCTAACCCACAAGTACCCAGGCCACCAAAGAAGTATATTGGCACTAACAAGTGAAGCATTGAGAGCCTTGGGCCTCCAAGAAACAGTAGTACATCACACACGACCTTGGGCACCTCCTGCACCCAGGACATTCTTCCACTTTACACAAGATTTGATGATTCTCCAGGATGACACACCTAGACCCAGCATGCCCTCAAGCTAGTCTTAGCACCATATGAGGGATGCCAGTTGATTCAGGACCCAGAAGAGAATGCTCTCACCTTCAAAGACTTGGGAGGGCTAGTAGCACCTGGAAATCCCTCAACGTTGGAGTAGAGGTGGACATTATGAGCAGTTGGAGACCCATGGAGACCCCTTTTGTGGTACTCCAGCTACTACATCACACTTGGCATCTTGTAGCCCCAACGCATGGCATTTGGAATTCATTTTATCGATGACATCAACCCTAGATGTCTCATGGCTCCCACGTGTGAGGTTTTCTTAGCATTTATGTCAAAAGCTAGTGGGTCGAATTGTAACCGAAGGCATTTTTATGATTTTAGTTGTTATTAGGGGCTTGTAGGCTAATTATTAGAACTCGTCCTCCTCATATCAATAGAGGAGAGGATCATTGTTATTCATCATCATCACTTGGACTATTTTGGTCCTCCTTAGAAGGAATTTGACCTCTTTGTATCTTAGAGAACATGTGATCTATGGAGAACATTGCTTATCGAAGTTATATTCTTGACTTTGGAGAACATTGCTTATCGGAGTTATATTCTTGACTTTGGAGAAGTTTTCTTGGATCAATAATTGGAATGTTCATGCATAATGTCTTGTAAGTGAGCTTTATTATTGAAAAATTCTATTTTATGTCTATTGTATGGAATAAATTGACGATATAGGGTTTTCTCTTGCACTATTGTTATTGAAGATAAATTGTATGGAAGTTATGTCTCACTATTGCATGCATTACTCATGTATGATATGTGAATGAAAACCCCCTTGGTGAATATTAAATGCTCTCCATCCTTACTCCTTCGCAAGTTTCAACCTATCTTAAGAATCCATAGACTCCATCCACCCAAGGACTAGGCACTCGCCTTATCTAGTAGGTGATCAAATTTTTTTTTATCCACAAATTGAATTTCACTCTTCCTCTTTTCTCTTTTTTGGCCCTCTCAAGGATAAGTAACCTCATCTAGGGCTTACTGTGAATTGGCCTAGGAGAGAGATGTTAAAATTTGCAACTAGGGCCAAATTCCACTTTGGACGGCTCATTGACTTAAGATGATGATTGGACAATATTCCTCTTTTTGAGAAGACCAAAATCGACCCTGAAAGCACTAAAATCAGTCAAGAAAAAATGTGTTTTTTATGTCAAGCCCACAAGAGCACAATTGTTCTAGGTCAGCTTGGGGTCAGTTAGACAAATTGAACCCCTCCTCCCACACATAAATAAACGACACCCTCAATCTCATTTGGCACATTCTGTTGAAGAATGTAACTAAGTTCGGTCTTCATAATTGTACTTGAGTCCAAAGAAGCAAACATCGCGATTTAATCGCGATTTTTTCAACTCAACGATTTTATCAGCGATTTTTTCCCGATTTTTTGAAAAAATCGCCGATCGCCAAAATCGCGAGTTTTACCAAAAAAATCGTGGGCCCAGCAAACAGCAACCCTATGAGTTCAAAAATCGTTTTTTTTTTTTTGTCATTTTTGTAGCCCTCTCATTTTCCTGACACACCCTGTTGGCAGTTAATGGTAATGTTAAATTCTTAAAGTAATCCTTTTACTTAAATTTTTAACATTACCATGAAATGACTCAGGATGTTTAAGAGTGGTTTCGACCTCATTGGATTTCATATGGAGAAACTAGAATTTTAGATTTCACTCAAAATTCAGCAGACTTAATGGTTTTCAGGGTTTCATGGTTTGGGGATTTGCATTGTTTCCATTTGATTCTATTATGTGTAAGGGTATGAGATTGGCATTTGATCAAGAGTATGAAGTCCTTTAAGAACCTTGATGTTGGTGGCATTGATTGTTGAACTCCCCTACTGTGGCCTTAACAAGAATGTACCCTTCACTCAAAGGAAAACAACTGGTTAGGCATGTTAATCTTTTTCTACCGCATTTTAAGGTTGAGGAGATGAACCCTTCACTCAAACCAAAACCATTGGTTAGGCATGTTAAACTTTTTCAATTTCTATCATGTTATAAGGTTGAGCAATCCAAGTCTGAAGACTTTGAGCTAGATGATGTTTATGTATCTCTTGTTGATGATCCCATTTCTAGTAGCGATGAATCAATGATGAGTTTCATGAGGAGGAGGAGGAGGAGCAACAATAGGAGGAGGAGGAGCAACAATAGGAGGAGGAGGTGACACCACCTACCCCTGCTATCGGTAGAGGACGTGGTCTACCTCCTTTAGCTCCTAGTGCTTCAGGATCTGGAGCACAACAGAGTCCATTGCCAGCCCCGCCAACTTCTTCGTCTAGAGGGAAAGCTGTTACATTTTCTCGCAAGAGGGGCAAAGGAAATCAGTAGTATAGGTTATTTGGTGCATTCCTTTGTATATAACATTATGACTCATGATATGAGATACATTATTATATTTTTTGTTGATATTTTGAGGTTGAGTTGAGACTCAAGACTTAGTATTCAGGACATGATTCACTATTATGTGTGATGTAGCACTAGACATGATATTACACGTCTTATATATTAGTTTTTTCTTCATATTTATGTGTCAATGCATTTATTTTATGTTGTGGGTGCTTTAGATATTAAAAAAATTGAAAAAAAATGAATATTTTTGTATGTGCCGATTTTTTCCCGATTTTTACGATTTTTTCCGATTTTTTCCCCTCGCCAATTTAATCCCGATCGCGATGTTTGCAACATTGCTTGAGTCACATTGAAATATATTTATGAAAAGAAAGAAAAAGATATTTATTATTATTATTAATTTGACTTATTAAAGCATGGGTTTCATGCTTGGGTCAAAAGCCATAGGTCAAGCCTCCATTGTAGGCTTCTAGGATTTCTCTATTGAGTCAAAATCAAATTTTATGTATTAAACCCTTCTTGGGAACATGATAGAAAAGAATATTTAAGTGTCACCTCTCCTCCATCAAGTCAGCCTTTGTCACCTTGCAAGTCAGCCTCAGATTAATCTTCTACTCATGTCGGCTCATTTACAAGCAACAACAACTATAAATAACTGTGTAGTCGGCCTAGTTGAAGGTACAGTCAAGTTCGGATATCACAAAAAGGTAGCGAGGTTTCACAGGACTAAAACATTACTACAGGACTCTATTACAGAAAGGCGAAGTATGAAGCTTATTATTGTTGGAAGTCAATGTCTTTCTTAGTGCAGGATGTCAAAGTGTCTGTAATTACAGAAAGTCGAAGTCTCTATAATTGCAGGATGTCAATAAGAATGCAAATGTCAAGAAGGATCAAATTTGAAGATATGTTCTGAAAGAAGAATATGTCAAAGGCTGACTTGATGAGTGGAGAGAAGTTTAGGTTAAGGTCTTGGTTGTCTCATTGTCATATGAATCTACTGAAGGAAGAGTTCTTGACTGGGTTTTCCCTTACCTAGGGAATTTTTCCCTAGTTGTATTCCTACATATTGTGTCCTACTTTGTTCATTGTGTGGCATTTACCTTGATATAAGAAAAATATAAATAAGAACTAACAAGCACATAAGAATGTTTCGCAAGTAAATGTCAAAGATCCAAGAGAAATATAATTCCCTTAATTTCTCAACATGGTATCAGAGCTGGGAAAGACATTGAAGAGAAGCTTGAAAAATATTATGGTTTTATCTTTGTAATCTGAGCCACCATATCTCTGTGATGAAGAAAAAAATTTGAATTGTCATCTCTGTGGAAATTTGAATGTCATCTCTTTGGAAGTCTGAGTATCATCTGTGGAAGAGTGTGAGGACCTGAAGTGAAGTCCGAACCTTATCTATGATAATATCCAAGCTTATTATGTGGTGATTCTAAGCTCATGCAGAAGTATAAGTCTAGTGGTGATCCGAACTTTCTAAGGAGCACCCTTCTGACATAAAATCCAAACTTTCTAAGGCAAATTCTTATGATAAGGTCCAAGATATTTGAGACATATTTCTGCGACAGATTCAAACTAATAGAGGAACTTGTCCTGTGATATGATGCGAAATTTTGAGGCATATGAAGAAAGACAAAATTTGAAATCTGAGACTTGAAGTAGGTAGTTCCAAAACGAAATATTGAGTTATAACTTGTTGAAGAAGGGTCCACTTCAAGAGGTCACTAGACCGTGAACCTTCCAGAGACTAGTTCTTGGCTGAAGTACTTATGGCTAGAGGACTGACTTAATCCAATCATATTCTAACAGCCCAAATAAAGTCGAATTACCTAGAGAAGAGAACGAAGGTTCTTCAAAGGAGCGAGTAGTTTGAAGATTTGACAAATACATTTTCACTATGGAAAGGAGTTGATCTCACTCAAAATTGTAAACACAAAATAAAATTTGGAAGCTCTAAACCCTGACCTCCATCACCTTCAAAAAAGTGTCGAAATTCTGAGCAAGGTTGTGTTTTCAAATTAATCTATTACCCTCCTTCATGATATCATCTCGAAGCAATTAATACAGAAGTATGTCAAGTCAAGTTTGGTGGTAAATTCTTAGTATATGAATATAAAATCTGAAACTAAACAGTAATAAGTAAGCCATCTCGGTTTTAAAGGAAGAACCAAACTTAAGCAATAAACACTTCATCAGTAAATGTATCTTGCGCCATCTCATGAGAGAACCCTTGAAGATTTCATCGAAATCAGGTAAGCTTTGTTTTTATTCTTTCGTCTCATATATCTCACATCATATCTACATTTTACAAAAGAAGCAATAAGTTCAATGAAGTACCAAACAAAGGTATGCAAGTCCTAAGGTATGTATAACTTGATTATCTATTAAGAATCTGATTATATAATTGTTAATACCTAGGACTTGACAATACATGAAAGTCTCGCTCCCTATCTCATAATAGGACTTGTAATTAGTACAAAATTTATGACATTTCATTACAATAATAGAAATAATCAATAATGTCCCAAGGCCTGCAAGAAAATCTTTAGGAGTGCATACTCTAATGGAAAATAGAAACTCTAGATGATCATCACAATATTGTGCTTGTATATGTTTCGATATACATAATATTGCAGGTATGGTGACTTGATGGTTACAAGTTGACCTTTAAGAAAATGAATCTTGGAGATGCTATCATTTGAAGGGAACTCTACAAGGTTTGTAAAAATATCCAAAGTTATGTATAAGATTTCATAGCTAAACATTTTCATTAAAAAACAATCCTTTTAAAATTTTCCTTGTAATACTCACTTTTTTGTATTTAGGATTTTGAATCTCAAAAGATTCTTGTGAGGGAGATTAATCATTAGATTGAATCTACCTGCATTATTTCACTCTTATGGAACCCCTAAATAAGTTCACTGTAAAACCCTAACCTAAGGGTATATTGAGTATGAAACCCAAGTCTACTTAGGGTTATTAATGAAATCTAGAAAATACTATTCTTTTGATATTTAGGGTTTTGATACTATTATAGAAACCCTAATCCTTTAGGGTTTGTTGTGTATTGAAATCCTAGACCTTTAGGATTTTGGTAAATTAGGGTTTATGAGCAAAACCCTCATAATATATTTAGTAAGTTCTTAGGAATGAAACCCTAGGTATACATTTGTCTGTCTGATCGAAACCCTAGCTTGATCAAAATTGTTGCATGTCTAACTTTAATATATTTGTGTCTTGGGTTTACCTAACAGATATTGATATGCTTGTATATGATTACGAAATCCTAGATATGTATATATGCTGAACTAATTGTTGATGCTCATAATTCTAGGGTTTGTAACAAAGTCCTAGTAAAAGTTTGATATTCTAAGATATGGTATTGTTTCCAATGTGATAATAAAATCTAGGGTTTACAAAAAACCCTAGTAGGAATTGGTCATATTGCTGAAACCATAGATTGTGCTATTATTGTCATCTAAGGCTTAGTATCTCAAATATGGATTCTAGGATTTGCAATATATCATAGTAGAATTTGTCATATCTCTGAAAGTAATATTGAGGCCCTAGATATAATGACATCGATATCCTGATTGAATTATTTAGGTTTTAATAGTGTGATCTAGGGTTTATAAGAAAACCCTAGCAAGAAGTTGAAGTATGTCTCTCTCGTTGATTATGAACCTAACTAAGTTTAGGTATTTTATGTCTAAAGTCTAATGCTTCCATTATTGTATTAACATGATTATGATATAGTTAACTTCATGCTTCTATATATGTATTTCGTTGTACTTGATATTAAAGTTTTGCAGGGACACAATCTTCAAGATAATGAAGATGTTTGTATAAGCATGACGAAGAAAGCTATAAGATCAAGATTATTTTGATAAGAAGGAATGAAGCCATGAAAGACTCTTCGATGTTATAGAAAGTAGTTGATCTCCCTAGGTTAAGAGGGAGTATGGATAGAAGAAAGGATATATCTCCCCAGTTGAGAGGGAGGGCATATTATAATAGTCATAGTGTATACCTTGAAGAAGAAATTGGAGAATGTATATTGAGGATTTCTTGGTGTTGCCCAAGAAATGAAAGAAGAAAAGAGTCTAACTAGTTGCATATGAATAAAGTGGCATCAAGATGATTGAAGACCACAAAGGTTTCTGTTTATTTATATGTATTTGAAAGTTTGGTGCTGATTGGGGTTGTGTCTATACATGTAAATATCTCCTCAAAAGGTCAAAGTTTTTGAAGCATGTTTGGAGTCTATAAGCATGCTTAATTGATTTGATGTTACCGATCTAACTGATCAGGAGAGATTTGATGTTACCGATTAAAATAATCGAGAGTGTTGAGGTTGTGTGTAATACAAATGCCTGGGAGGACATCTACATGTGTCTGATGTCTAGATCCCGAAGTAGGGAGGGTGGCGTTGGTCATAGAGCTCTGGCCTTGAATTATGCACTTGGATCCCTAGGTTGATAGTTAGTAAGCCAGCCTGATGGTACCTATAGTGGCTGAAAGCTTTAGTCCATCTTAGTCCCACCCGAATAGATTACCCTGGTTAGGAAACTAGTCTGTGGCACTAAGTGTGCCAAAACTCTTCGTAGTTCATTCTGAGATCCTCCATGTACCTCTATAGATATATGTAATTATGAATACCTCCATAGTTAAGAGGGAGTGTTGAAGAATGTAACTAAGTTTGGTCTTCATAATTGTACTTGAGTCATAATGAAATATATTTATCAAAAGAAAGAAAAGGAAATTTATTTTTATTATTAATTTGACTTATTAAAGCATGGGTTTCATGCTTGGGTCAAAAGTCATAGGTCAAGCCTCCATTGTAAGTTTCTAGGATTGTTCTATTGAGTCAAAGTCAAATTTTATGTATTAAACCCTTCTTGGGAACATGATAGAAAATAATATTTAAGTGTCACCTCTCCTCCATCAAGTCGGCCTTTGTCACCTTACAAGTCGGACCCAGATTAATATTCTACTCATGTCGACTCATTTACAAGCAGCAACAACTATAAATAACCATGTGTACTCAGCCTAGCTGAAGGAACAGTCAAGTTCAGATATCACAGAAAGGTAGCGAGGTTTCACAGGACTGAAACATTACTACGGGACTCTATTACAGAAAGGCGAAGTCTGAAGCTTATTATTGGAGGAAGTCGAAGTCTATATAATTGCATGATGTCAATAAGAATGTAGATGTCAAGAAGGATCAAATTTGAAGATTTGTTCTGAAAGAAGAGTATGTAAAAGGTTGACTTGAATAAGAGAAGTTTAGCTTAAGGTCTTGGTTGTCACACTGTCATATGAATCTACTGAAGGAAGTGTTCTTGACTGGGTTTTCCCTACCTAGGGTGTTTTCCCTGGTTGTGTGCCTACCTCTTGTGTCCTCTTTTGTTCATTGTTTGTCATTTATCTTGATGAAAGAAAAATATAAATAGGAACTAACAAGCACATAAGAATGTTTCACAAGTAAATGTCAAAGATCCCTTAATTTCTCAACACATTCAATATACATCTTCTCTTCATTGGTTTATACAAATTGCAAGAATTCGCATGTTGTTAAAGGAATTCGCATGCTACTACAGGAATTCGCGTATGGTTACAGTAATTCGCGATTACAGGAATTCGTGTGCTATTACAGGAATTCGTGTTTGGTTAAAGGAATTCGCAATTACAAGAATCCGCGTGTTGTTACAGGAATTTGTGTACAGTTACAGGAATTTGTGTACGGTTACAGGAATTCGCGTGCTATTACAGGAATTCTCATATGCTTGCAAGAATTTTCTATTACAGGAAGTCGTGTGTGATTACAAGAATTCGCCAATGATTGCAGGATTTTGCTATTACAGGAATTCACTATATTCATCTGTGGTTACAGTTGTTCGCAATTGCAAAAAGATCAGGTTTATATTGGTTTGGGTAATTTGCAAAAGTCAAGTCACATTGACTTTGACTCTTATCATTGTACTCTATTGGACATTCTCTCTCTGTTGAACATTAGATATTTGATAATAAGAAGGATTGATTAAGGGTTTTCCCCATCTTGGGGTTTTTCCCTGGCTTGAGCCAAATATTGGTGTTCTCTTGTCTTGACTTGTCTTCTCCATTTATTGTTTATGTTCTATCTACCGTTATTGTCAATGCGAAATAATGGTTTATGTGATTGTTATTGGAAATTAAAGTGAAATTGACATTGGGCTAATAAAAGATACATTGAAGTAATTGTTGCAAGCATAGAACATGCCATTGTTATCCAAAATTAACAAGAGACCTTTGGTCTTGGAGGAATTCAACAACAAGAGTACAAGTGGTTGCCTCAAAATCATTCCTCTTGGTGGCTAATCTAGCCATTTTTCTCCATAATTTCCCTTGCTCTAGCTTTTGCCCTAGGAGAAACCCTAGTTTGGTTAAGCTTCAACTAGAGGGTTTCTTGAAGGTTTCATGAGCCATTGTCTTGCTAAAATTTATTATTGGAAACCTTCTCTTGGTACCTTAACATCAGGTCATTCCTTTTCCCACGCTATAATTCAAACCCTAGGTCTAGTGTGCCCTAGTTTGGCCTCCCTAAGGAATGTGAATTCCCTCTCCTCACTGCTTCAGCCTTGTATGTAAGTTGTGCATTTTCCTTAGAATCCTTTTGTGTCACCTTATACCTTTATGCTTAGAATATCCCTTAGGTGACATATATATCGGGACTCCTCCAATAGGTGAATATCCATAGAGAGCAGAGCATAGTAGCTATGGTGATAATCGGCTACTACCTTATTGTTGTCACTTGGTCTAGTGATTACCTTGTAGGGTACCCCTCCACAAGGCCTACTAGATTTTGTGGCAACAATAAGCGAAGAAAAAAAGTCAGCCTTACAGAAAAAAGGGATGTCACCAAAATACCCTAGGACCTTTCAAAAAAGTGACTAATGCTCTAGCACATGAAAATCAGCATGCATATTCCTATTTTCATAGACCCTTTCTGTCATAGAGGTTCACATTATAATGTTCAAAAATCAAACATGAATAGCTATCAAATGCAAGACAAATCAAGGGGCAGTTACATAATACCCTACATGCCCCCACTACAAAAAATAAAATATAATAACCACGCGCAGCAACATATTCCCCATCATCACCCACACTACAATCCACAAAAGAAAAAAGTTAAAAACAGATATGCCAATTTGCGCATGTGCAAAATTAAGTAACAATATTTAAGGCGTAACTTATAGACAAAAAGGTCATTTTTCAGAGCATTTTTCTAGTTAATTTTAATCAAAATTTAGTTACGATTTTTTAAGCTTGAGTTTAAATTGTTTAGTTTGTAGAATTTGAGTGTCCCAAGGGCTTTTTAGGGTATTGAATCCATTTATGCATTCAAACATGTATTTTAAACGACAAAAAATCATAATCTTGCTTGAGATTGTATCGCTGGATTCCGGTGACAAGGCCATTTTGTCTATAAGTTAAACTACGTCCATACATATATACATTGACAAATAGAACATGTACATATAAACATATACACACAATACCAAACTAGCATGGTTCCAAGTTTACTTCCCTTGCCAAAGAATCTATTACATGACTATCTCCATTAATTAACCAAGTTTAGGAAAAAATATCTTTTCATATTTCTGGTACTCTAGCCTATTTATTTTTCATTGTAATAATACTCAGAAAAGGTGAAAATTAGATGATCAACAGCCAAGGAAATCCATTAAGAGTATGTCAGATTTCTCATAATATTTTGCACTGCAATTTAATTTTTTTAGCTAGTATACCAATGTGTATGTTTTATCAACAATTCAGAAGTTATTTGAGATAAATATTTTCTGGGCTTTTAATAAAATTGTTGAAGTAAAATAAATCAGATATGGTATAGAAGAATTAACAAAGAATACATACATGTGTGAGTGCACAAGGGGCTAGGAGATATAGTGCCCTTCTAGCAAGGAAAAAATATTTTTGGAGTAACTTCAACTGCCAACATTGTGAAAAAAAAATATACATATATATGTGCATGTGCCTACGTGCACACACACATGTATGTATGTATCTAAGTAGTGGGACACATCAAAACAGGGTCAATGTCTCGTATCCTACAAGTTGGACACCTATACATGAAGGCATGTGTCTTGCGAATAAGACATGTGCCTTCATCATGTCCCTCACAAGAAGTCTGCAGCCCATAAAAACAAGTATTTCATTTCATTTGAGCTCATTTCACTCAATATGTTGGAGGTGTGAGATCAGTTTGAGGGTTATTGTGCAATGTTAGAAGGGATTCTGCGTGCTAGGCAAGTGAATTTGTCCACCAATCCTCAAGTTTTTGTCCACCAACGCCCCCACTGATGTTATTCCCCCTCCAATTTCTTCAAGCCTTGCTAGTGCTCCATCTATTGGAAATGGGGCTGCATCAACAGCTTCAAATGCTGAAAAAGCACTATTTTAGCAAGATAGCAGACTAGAAAAAAATTCGTATGATCAAATTTATATAATCATCATGTAAAATTGCAACTATTATGAAAGCGGGGAGGATCATTTGTTGATGTTTGTAGCTTTGAACAAGTACTTCCGCATATGTTAAGTGTCTAGACATGTGGAAGTTGTCCAAAATGTTGAGAATTAGGTAGGGCAGTGTTTACTCCAAATTCTCTACTCGATAATTACTTTTGAGCTTACTTCTTTCACATATGCCTTTTCATCTTAGCTTATTATATCTTTCATCAAGTCAATTATCAAAAAACAAGAGACACAAATTTAGGCTCTTCAAGCCAGGGCCAAAATCTCTCCCTCTTCGAGAGGAAAACCCACAAGAAATTATTCTTATAGACTTTCAGATGACAAGTACCATGACCATTACACAGACCCTTGACCTTTGTATGCCCCCTTGACCTTTGTATGCCTCCAAGACCTTGTCACTGCTTATTCATTGACTCCTTGATCTGATTCTTCCTTTCTGCATCGTCCTGCACTGTCTTGCACCAACCTTAGACAACTCGGTCTCTAGTACTTGATATCTCCTTAGATTACATGGCTTGATCTTGTATTCTTCTAGGCTTATTCTTATCTTGCTTTATACCCAAGACAGTGGTACATACTTCTGTACCAATCCTTTACATGCAGCCCTAGACTGAACTTATAACATGTCTTCTTTGCACTGTAAAGATATCCCTTTTTCTGCCTTATGTACTTCATTGAACAGCCCTTGTATAACTTCACACTTTATTGTAATTCTGTTATTCTGCACTAGCCTTATTCCTGGAACTTCCTATCAACCTCGTCCTGCAACTTCGCACTAGCTTCAGTCCTGCAACTTCACACTAGCTTCAGTCCTGAAATTTCGCACTTTAACACAGACTTGCAGCTTCGAGGATATGTATTACTCCATCTTCTTTCTTCTCTCTAGGCCCAGTTCTATCCTCAAAATTACAGCAGATGTATATCACTGAATTTATCTCAGACTTGTGTGAGCCTTCTTGTTGCAAATGAACCGCAGAGCTACCTTATATATAGTGACATTCTTCCTCTGTTTTAGGCCAACCCTTCAATTTGTTTGTAGGCTGACTTGTCCACTGCTTATAGGCCGACTTCAAGAGCTTATCTTCCAGCGTGATGAAGGTTGTCTTGAAGGTTGATTTGAGCAGTAGTGCTAGCATCATACTTGAGCCATTTCTCCGAGGTTATATGACAAGATCTTGAGGCATACTCCTTTGACTAGACTCTTCATATACATGACTCTTAATTAGTACATTTATGACAAGATAACAAATCCCTAAAAGACATCAAGAAGAAGTCTTTTGACCTATAATAAAAAACTTGCTCATGGAACCCATGAAGCAAGCATAAAAAAAATACATTTTATTATCTTTATCTTCTTCATTACATAAATACATAATTACACAGTCAATATCAAGATCGAACCTAGTTACACTTTCCAACACTCCCTCTTAACTAGGGAGGTATTCATACAGGTACATGGTCACTTTCAAACTGAAGAATCTCATAAGAAGAATCGGATTGGTAGTCGCATCTGTATAGCATCATAGCAACCAGCATTGTACTAGTGCAAGGCCTTGACTAACAATCCAATCTCTCAACTAGACAATGGGCTACAATATTGGTGAGACACATGACTTATAGACACCATAGTCATTGTCTCTCCAAGGTACATACTCCACCCAGGAGTTCCCAGAGTATGACCATCTTGGACTATTCTTGTCTTGGGTAGCCAACCCTCAAAGAATATCGGTCCCCGACTACTCTTATCTTGAATGCCCTATCTCATTCTCAAAGAGTATCGAATGCCAGATGATTACCCAATCTTCCATTTTGTCTTCCAAGGGAAGACCGTAATGATGTGTATATCCATTCTCTCCACATGGCCTTCACTAAGACTTACGGTTGTTAGTCCTGGTCTAGTGCATGACACATGAATTAGAGAATCATATACATCACTCCCTCTTAACTCAGGAAGGACATACTTCAAGTTTCTTCCAAGTAAGAAACCTACCACCAAGCTCCCTCTCAATAAGGGACCTGTAGCAACAATGGTGAGACACCCAGTTGCTCATGAAGAATTCCTTCCCTCAATGTCATGGATTTCAATATTAAGGAATCTTCAACTTTTGGCTTCATAGGGCACAGATCATCCATCACTTTTATGCACGAGTCATGTCAACCATCAGGAAGTGATTAATCAGTCTTTCTCATCTAGTCCACCTTTATGCCATGTTGCTTTCCTTCAAATCATCTCCCAAGGATCTTACATCCTTCCACATGATTGGTAGCCCTGCATAAACTTATCCAGATAAACATATACATAAGAAATTTTAAATCAAAAGTTACCTCAGTGATGATCTTTCACCATGACATCTTCTTGTAGGCATCGACATCCTCTATTCAGATTGACACATCTCCTAAAGATATGTTTTGTCAAGGGTCTTCTTTACCATACTTCTATCATAGTTCACATATCTTCCCAGGAGATCTCCTAGTCACATCTTCTTGGCTTTCGGATGATAACCGCCTCTTAACATGGTTGCACTTCATGATCTCTTTCTTGATTTCTCCACACGACTTTATTCCCAGGAACTTTCAATATCCATTTCCTTGTTTCTGTACAACCACCACATATTCCATATGAGGACATATTTAATTTCATCTGTTAGTGGCAACTTGTGCGCCAGAAGAGATCTTCCTTCCATAGATCATACTTCTAAACATAGAAGTTCATCACCTACAACCACATGACATGACTTCACAGCATCTCGTGTTAGCATATACATATATGTACCTCATCTTTTCCTTTTGAGTCATCCTGTAGTAATTTTACTAGAATGAAGAACTTCATTCCCTTGACCTGCTTCATCAACATGTCATCCTATCTTAATTCCATAATTTTGTAACATAGAATTCTCAATGAAAACCTTTTGCTTTCTTTCTAACCAGTGAATCCATAGAGAACTCCATTAGAAAATGTCAGCACCTGTTTCTATATTGATTATTGAATGATGACCCTTGATCTTAATGACTTCCTTCCATCAATGTTGTTATCAGTGAATTTTCCAAGAGTTGCTTCTCCAAGTGCTCCTTCCATGCTTCTATCATGATGTTATTAATATATGTTGCTTCCTATCATACTATTTTACAACCAACAGAAATCTCTTGAGGAGAAACATGATCATAAGAGAGATCTTTCGCTTTCTTATTTCTTAGATTTCCTTGCATCGAGTTCTTCCTTTTCATCTGTGACATGGGCTTCTTCCCTTTTCCTCTTGTCCTTTCTATATTTAGGACAATCTCGTTTATAATGCCCAAAATTATTACATCCAAAGCATCATGCTTTGTCCTTATTTCTTCTTTTATTTTGAGGACCAAATTTAGCGAATCTTCCTTTCTTTCTGGACATTGCTGCAAAGGCTTGATTCCCTTCACTTCATCCTATATCAGTTTTGGCTTTCAATTTTGTTTCTTCTATCTTACATAGATACTGGAATGGTATTGCTTCTTTTTCAGCAATGCTAGAAGTGAAACTTCCCCATTCTTTAGGTAGAGCATTTTGTACCATAGTGAGAATTTCTCCATCTCTCCATCAGACATTCCTTCTCCCAATTTTTGCAGTTGATCTCATATTGCGAAAATCTCCATCAAACATTACTTCTCCAAATTTCTGCAGTTGATCTTGTATTGCGAAAATCTCCATCAGATATGGAATTATTCCTTCCTTTCTTGACATTCTCAATTTGTATAATTTTTTACTCAAGGATATTATTTCCCCTGCAGAACCTTTCGAGAACAGCTCCACCAATTGATCATATATTTCTTTTGAGGATTCTAGATTTGATACATAGGGAATGAGAGAATCCTTTATGGATTCTATAAGAATCCTTCGGGCTCTTATGTCTCCCTTCATGTATTTTATATATATTAGAATGTCTTCTTTTGAAGGTTGAATTGTAGATCCTTCAATGTAGCCCATAACTTCATTTGCAGTTAGATTCAAATCTGTCCTCATCTTCCATGCACTAAAGTTTCATGACCCAATCAATTTGTTGCTCTCTATCCAATAAGTCATTTTAACAAATTTAGATAAGGTCGTAGATACTTACTTGAGTAAGGTGACTTTCTCCTTCCAACAGCTTCTTCGATGAAGATGAAGTTAGGAACTCCTTTTTAGATTGAATTCTCCAATGTAGATGTCTTCAATGGTGATGATGGTAAATATCTTCAATATAAATCTTTGATGGCAAAGTTTCTCTTCTTGATGAGTGAATCCTTAAGAATCTTCCTTGCAAACTGAATTGATCTGTCAATGTAGACTTTCATTCTTGCTTCTTTGACTGTCTCTTTGTCAAGTAGCCCTTGTCTTCAGCACCTTAGCACTGAAACCATGTTGAGAATTAGGTAGGGCAGTGTTTAATTCAAATTCTCTACTTGATAATTACTTGTGAGCTTACTTCTTTCACTAATGTCTTTTCTTCTTAGCTTATTATACCTTTCATCAAGTCAATTATCAAAACACAAGAGGCACAAATTTAGGCTCTTCAACCCAGGGCCAAAACCTCTCCCTCTTGGAGAGGAACACCAACAGGAAATTCTTCTTATAGACTTTCAGGTGACAAGTACCATTTCTATGACATAGACCCTTCACATTTGTATGCCTCCAAGACCTTGTCACAGCTTCTTCATTGACTCCTTGATCTGATTCTTCCTTTCTGCACCGTCTTACACCAACCTTAGAGAACTCGGTCTCTAGTACTTGATATCTCCTTAGATTACTTGGCTTGATCTTATATTCTCATAGGCTTATTCTTATCTTGCTTTATACCCAAGACAGTGGTACATACTTCTGTACCAACCCTTTACATGCAGCCCTAGACTGAACTTATAACATTTCTTCTTTGCACTGTAAAGATATCCCTTTTTCTGCCTTATGTACTTCGCTGAGCAACCCTTATATAACTTCACACCTCTCTGTAATTCTATTATTCCGCACTAGCCTTATTCCTGCAACTTCGTATCAACCTCATTCCTACAACTTCGCACTAGCTTCAGTCCTGCAACTTTGCACTAGCTTCAATCCTGCAACTTCGCACTTTAACACAGACTTGGAGCTTCGTTTATATGTATTACTATATCTTCTTTCTTCACTCTAGACCTAGTTATATCCTCAATATTACAGTAGATGTATATCACCGAATTTATCTAAGACTTGTCTGAGCTTTCTTGTTGCAAATGAACCGCAGAGCTACCTTATATATAGTGACAATCTTCCTCTGTTTTAGGCCAACCCTTCCATCTGTTTGTAGGCCGACTTGTCCACTGCTTATAGGGCGAGACTTGAAGAGCTTATCTTCCAGTGTTATGAAGGTTGTCTTGAAGGTTGATTTGAGCAGTAGTGCTAGCATCATACTTGAGCCATTTCAACAAGGTTATATGACAAGGTCTTGTAGCATACTCCTTTGACTAGACTCTTCATCTACATGACTCTTAATTAGTACATTTATGACAAGATGACAAATCCCTAAAAGACATCAAGAAGAAGTCTTTTGACTTTGTTGACCAAACGTTGTCAACGACCCCATAGCAGTACACCCCCATTTTTTTAAATGGCATTCATCATGTTTGACGTGTTCGCGCCATTCAGATTCTATCATCAGTCGACAGTTTTATAAACGATGTAAACCCATTATCCATGTTTATGATGTAAATGATCTAAGCAGGACCATCATGTATGTAACAACCTAGGTAAGCCTAGTATTTTAGTGACGACTTCATCCTAGGAGATTTTTTGTCTCACTGATTCATTTGTGTTTCTCGACACAAGTGATCGACAGATTTTTTCCCTCCAGCCTCACCCCAAAGCTATGGTGGATTTTGTCGTCAAGATGCTAAGTGAGTCCTAGTGTTTTCTATTGAGTCTTTGTAACGTAATCTAGGAATGATCCTAGCTAATTGGTTAGATCATTTTATTGTAGATTGCTAAGTCTACTGGATCATGTTTTGAGTCAAAGAATTGGGTAACTATTTGAGGGTCTATATGAATGGGTATTCCCCCTTTTTGTGTCTAAATGTATTTATCTTATGTAAACAGGGTTGGAAAAATAATTAAATCCCCTCTCAGTCAATTAATTAAAAAATCCTAAGCCAGAAATTTAATTAATTCTAAGTCCTAGGTGAGTTAAAATTCTTCAAAGGCAAAATTCGTGGGTCCTTAAAAAATAAATTTTTAAAGGTCCTGGGCTAAGGGAATATTGGGAATTTCAAGAAATTTTGGACCCTTAGGCCTTGGGGGTTAAGTGAAAGTCAAAATTTTGAGGTAATTAACTCAAAAAAAAATGGAATTAAATAATAAATTCGAATTTCCTCAAAATTATAATTTTGATGATCCAGATTAAAAGATAATTAAATCTTTTCGACAGTCGAGATTACTTTGACATGGATCAACCGAACTAGTGGTTGGAGATTTATCTTATAAATTAGAGGTCTTTATCAATCTTTTAGTCATCCAATCTCTTGATCGTGCACTCGCTCTTGAAGCTCTCTTGTAATATTTTCTATAATAATACAAACGAAGACTTTTGGGTTTTATTCTGATGGTGGTGTTCCTCTTCAGTATTTTATGGTAAACTTGTTCTTAAAACTCTATTGGTGATTATTTTAGTGGATTGTTGATTAATGGCTCTTATAGGGTAATCTAATGTACAGGTATCTTGCTTAGGTTACTGGATCTAGGGTAAAAATATTAATTGGATCGAGTTAACAATTATCTCTAGCTCATGAAAATTTTATGTTTTATCACTATTTCTCTATTAATTTAACAGTTTAATTTTAAGTTTGCAGAAATGTTCCGGATTTAAAATTGGGCGTTTGGAGAAGTCTTTGTTTGGACCAGCTGACTCCCAAAGAGATAAGATCTGAAGAGCCCTCCGAATCTAATTCCCCGGGCTTATCTTAAATTCTGTTTTTTGCAGGGTTCTTTATTGGGCTTGTGCCTCTCTTAATTTTTATTTTATGAATTGTGTTGAATAGTTTTAAATCTAGCCATGAGGGCCTCTAATCCGTAAAATAACAGAGTAAATCCCGCTTATTTTTATTTTAATTCACCAGAATTTTTGGGGTTTGTTTATATTTTGTGCATATTTCTGGGTTTTCTAGGTTTGTTGGTTTCTGATTTTGTGCAGGTGTTATTGGAAGATTTCTCAGAAAAATTTTTAGATCTGAGCCAGATCTAGGCCGTGGAGGGTAAGATCTGGCCTCAGTGTCATTTTGGATTGCAGATCTGGGCTTGGTTTTGCCTCAGAGAAAATTGCAACTGCAATTAAATCAATATTTTTTTTTAAATCTGAGTTATACTGGCAGAATCTTACTGCTGGTAGAAGAGAATTAATAGGAAATCTGTGTGCTTGCAATTTTTATACTACCCTAGCTTGTTGTCTGTGTTTTGTGCTGCCCTAGCTTGCTACCTATGTTTTCTTCCTTCCATGTTGTCCGTACAGCGTATTTCCCTTATCCCTCCGTTTCTGCTCTCCACAAGCAATCACACTGCCCATTTCCCATTCGCTGCTCCATCCTCTCCTTCTTCCTTCCTTGCCACACCATCCCCTCGGCTCCATTTCCGTGCTCTCATCTTTCCCCTGTCGGCCTCACTAATCCTCATCCGTACGATGTCCGTACACGCTGTCAACCTGCACATACAAACAACCAAACAAAAAATCGTCCAAGTTTTAATTTTCGAAATTTTTTTTTTTTGGGCTATAGTTTAGTTTTAAAATTTTCGATTTCGCTGAATGTTTTTTTTTTTTGTTAGCGTTAAAGTTTAACTTAACTTTTGGACTTCCAATTTTCTGATTTGGTTTTAGATAGAAATTTTCGATTTTCTTTTTTGTTATTTTATTTGGTTTTAGCTTTAAATTTAAAATTTTTACTTTGCTTTAGTTTTTTTTTTTTTTTTTTTAGTCTGGACTTTATATCTTTTATTTATTTTCTGAGTTTTAGTTAAGGTAGCGTTAATTTAAATCTTTTAGATTTGATTTTTTTTTAGTTTCCTTTTTTAGATTTTTAAACTTTAAGATATAAAAAATAATAATAATAATAATAATAATAAAACAAAAAATGAATAAAAAAATTTTAACTTTTGGTAGAACTTTAGTTGTAGTTGTATATATATTTTTTAGTTTTATTAACTTTAGATTTAAAAAGAAAATATATAAAAATATATAAAAATATAAAAAATAAAAATTTTAACTTTTAAAATTAGGGACTTTGGTTTTAAAGTTGTTTTTCTTAGTAATTTCTAATCTAAATTATTCCATAGTCAAAGGTGAGCTTTTAAATTTATCTAAAGTTTGACTATAGGAAAATTTTAATTTTCTGAATTGGAATTATTTAGACTCGTCATTTTAATTTGGAATTTATTGGAAATGTCTAGCATTTAAATTCAATGGTACTCTCATGATATTATTTTTTGTTTCGAATTTACATTGTTTCGAAGTTTAACGCTTAGTTGTGGTTGATGATTGTTGCGCTATCTTTAATTGTGGTTTTAAATTACTTCAAATTGGCGATTAATTGCTTAGTTTAAATTTGAGAATATTTCAAGTGATGATAAATTACGTGTCTTTATCAAACATTGTTAATGCATAATTGTGAGGGTGTTTTTATCGAATATCATTGTGGTGGATTGAATATCGAATATCTAGGTGGTGTGATGTTACCTTATACTTTTGAATCTAACAAAAAAGGTTGTATTTGTTGGAAATACTAAGAGGGGGGTGAATCAGTATTTCATTTCAATTGTTATTATAACCAGTTAGATTCTACACAAAAATAGAGAAATGAATAATTTATTATAGAAGGAAGGATAATGATCTTTTTACAAATGAATGAGTACAATGATTGCCAAGCACCAACTTGGACTTAATGAGGCTCTGACCTCTAGGGCTTCGACCCTATCTTCTCGAAGGCACCAAACTTGTGTTTAGGAGATACTACTCCAAGGACACCAATCCTTTCTTCGCTTCTGGACTATCAGTTCAAAGATATTTTATTGCACCAAACTACATCACCAATTCTGCACCATACTTCATTGTTTATTCAACACCACACTTCTCCATTAATTTTGTCCCATTGTTCTTGCAACACACAACACTTATTCTTGTGTTCCACACCAGCACTTCACCAACTGTATTAAGCAGTCAAAATTTCACAGTTTACTAAACTTCTAGCACCATGCTGCACTAGGACTATACTAGTAATTATCCTCTCACTGCACCAACTACAGCAATTATCTTACACAGCTTCGGTCTTCCTATGGACAGACTGGTCTTCAACAATCCCTAGCAGCCTATAGCAGCACCGAAGTAGGAGATAGCAGATCAGAATTTTTGATGCTTGTAATACAGTCCTAAATAGTTCAATCCAACCCTTGAACAACACCGAGGATGAGATATAGCACTGCTTTAAACCGAGCCAATATATACCACATTTTACTATCACAAAGGAGCCACAGCCACCGAGATTCTCCACCACAGCAAAGTCCAAGCCACTTCCACAGTCCGAGCTTGTAGTCTGAGCTACTTCCACAGTCCGAAATTAAGAGTCTGAGCTACTTCCACAGTCCGAGCTTGTAATCCGAGCTACTTCCACAGTCCAAAATGAAGAGTCTGAACTACTTCCACAGTCCGAGCTACAGTAAAGTCCGAGCTACTTTTGTTGTCACCGTCCTGTGGTTTGTCACAAAATATTTCAAAAAACTAGGCCTAAGATGGAGAAAGCTTTTGCGTTAATGTATAAGCCCAAACAATATTGTATTTCTTCTAAAATATTGGCTCCTTCTGAGTTCACAAGTTGTGAACTAGATTACCTTTTATGTTCCTTGGATGATCGAATTGAATGGATGATGAATGAGGTCTAAATCATGTACATAAATAGTGATTTTGTTTAGAAATCTGAAGGGACACGTCTATGGAGTTAAGCTAACATGTAAAATAGGAATGGGTTGGCTAGAATTTAAGTTAAGGATATATAACTTCAAAAATTAATTTCTCTTCAACCACTAGGAGTTTGAAGGCATGTGAGGGCTCGTTGGAAAAAGGAAACAATCCTCTTTCAGATGGTATAAGGCTCATTATGAAGGAATGCCTCTATTATGGAGAAAAAACCTTATTTATTGTGATTGTCTTAGAAATGATATAGTGCATAAGATGATTAGAGCAGTGTGGCTTTGTCATAGGTATCATCTAGTGTGGTGATAATGTAGCTTTCATTAGGAGAGCTCATCAGGTATATTTTCATCAATAACAATTATTGACCAACAATCTCCCCCTTTGTCATTGATGGAAATATTTCAATATTTTCTCCCCCTTTGACATCAATGGCAAAGTGGGGTCCTCAAGCACTCCCCCTATCATGTTGCTCCACCTTTTATGGTGCTTCTTGTGTTTTCTTAATGTGATGCAAGAGCAATGACCCCATATTTTGACGAAGATATTCAAAAGCTTCTCAAGGAAGGGGTTTTGTAAAGATATCTGCAATCTGCTCCTTTGTATTGACCTATTCTAACTTGATATTTTGTTCAGCAACTTGTTCACGGAGAAAATGATATTTGATTGGAATATGTTTGGTCTTTGAGTGCATCATCAGATTCTTTGAAACACTGATGGTGCTAGTGTTGTGACAAAAAATAGTGATTGCTTGCTTAGTTTCTATGTTGACATCCTTCAAGGCTTCCTTCATCCATACTATTTGTGTACAACAATCAGTAGCAGTTATGTATTCGGCTTTAGCTGTAGATAGAGATATAGATGATTGCTTTTTGTTGAGCCAAGATAGAAGACAATCTCCCATAAAGAATGCATTTCCACTCGTACTTTTTCGATCATCCACGCTTCCAGCCCAATAAGCATCGAAGTAAGTTGTTACAATAAGAGTTGAGCTCTTAAGATACGAAAGACCGAAATCAGCAGTTCCTTTCAGATATCCAAGTATTCTCTTCACAGCAGCTAGATGGGATTATTTAGGACTTGACTGAAATCTTTCTACCATTCCCACTGCTTGCATAATATCTGGCCTTGTAGCAGTTGAGTATAGGAGAGCTCCAATTATTGACCTATAAAGAGTTGCATCTATGAGAGGGCAATCATCATCTTTACTTAATTTACAATCTGTGGTCATCGGTGTGCTCATGGGTGCACAGTCTTCCATCCCATATCTTTTGAGCATGTCTTTAAGATATTTTTCATGAGATATAAACATGTCTGCACTGGTTTGAGATATTTGTAGCCCAAGAAAGAAAGATAACTCCCGAATCATTAACATTTTGAACCTTTTGGACATATTTAGAGCAAATTCATGGCTCATCCCATCATCATTGCTGGCAAAGATTAGATCATCAACGTATAAACAGTGATCAAAAGTTTATCCTTTTTTATCTTCATGTAGAGATTGCTTCTTGCTACTCCCTTTTTGAAATCTTCTTGTTGCAGATAGTGATCCAACTTTGCATACCAAGCTCCTGAGACTTGTTTCAACCCATAGAAGGCCTTTTTCAACTTCCATACAAAGTCTTTCCCATTAGCGAGATCAAATCCTTCTGGTTGCTCCATGTAGACTTGTTCCTTGAGGTATCCATTCAAAAATGTTGATTTTACATCCATTTGATAAACTTTGAATCCTTTTGAGCAAGTAAATGCCAAAAACATTCTTATAGCTTCCAATTGTGCTACTAGAGCAAAAGTTTCTTCAAACTCAATTCCTTCAATTTGTGAGTATCCTTTGCAAACAAGTCTAGCTTTATTTCTGATAATTTGCCCATCCTTGTTCATCTTGTTTTTGAATATCCATTTTGTTCCAATTCTATTTTTATTTATTGGACGAGGTACTAGCTCCCAAGTCTCATTCTTTTCAATTTGAGACATTTCTTCTTCCATGGCTTTTATCCAATGAGGATCTTTACTTGCTTGAGAAAACTTTTCAGCGTCTATTAGAGATAAGAGAGCAACATCATCTTTTGTTGGAGTGTTTGTCATTGTTCTTCGAGTTTGAATTCCTTCATCTATATTCCCGATAATCTATTCTTCTGGATGATGTTTTCGAAAGAATTTGATCCTAGAAGGAGTTTGTGAAGGTTCACTTTGAGGTTCTTCATCCTTTTCTTCTTTTTCGGGTTCTTCTCCGCTTTCTTCAAGGGCTCAACTTCATGTTTTTCAATTTCCCTTTCTAGAAGGGCTTCATCGATCTTCACATCAATGCTTTCCACTATTTTCCATAACGATTGTTGTAACATTTGTAAGCTTTGCTCCTATGGAATATCCAAGAAATATTCCTTCGTCAACTCAAGAATCAAATTTTCCTGGTGAATCATTATTCATCTTTATGAAGCATTTGCTTCCAAAAATCCTAAAATATTTTACTGATGCAGGTCTTCCTTGCCATAAGTCATAAGGATTCTTTTCATTTTTTGGTCTTAGTTGAGTTTGATTTAAGGTATAAACTGTTGTCCCAACTGCTTCTCTCCAAAATTTTAGTTGCAAATCAGCTGCTAATAGCATTGTCCTTTCCATTTCTTGAACGGTTCGGTTCCTTCTTTCAACTACTCCATTTTTCTTGGGTGTCCTAGCAGCAGAGAGTTCTCTTTCGATTCCATGCACTTTACAGAATTCATCAAATTCTTTTGAGGTGAATTCTCCTCTATCTGTTCTAAGACATTGATCTTAGAATCTTTCTCATTTTCAATGACGGCTTTAAGATTCTTAAAACATTTAAATGCTTCAGATTTATATTTTATGAAATATACCCACATCATTCTAGTATAGTCATCAACAAATAAAGCAAAATACCCTCTGTTGGCAGAAAACGTGGATGCGAGGACGGGGATGGCACTTTTTGAAACAGTGTGCGTGGGTTTGTCGGGGGTATATATATATATATATATATATATATATATATATATATATATATCTGTGTGTGAATTTGTATAAAACAAGAAAAATAAAATATTTTTGATTTAAAAATTAAAGTTTAAACTTCAAAGATTTAAACATACACATCATTCAACATTCAACATTCACATAATGATATGTGAATCATGATAATATTAAATAACTTAATAAGTTATAAAAATCACAATATATGTCCGTTGTCATACTACATTCAAAATTTACCTTAAGGACAAAGAGTCAAGACATCTCCAAACATGAACTAGGAAATTTCAAAATACTAAAGTCTAAAATAAAAATTTTAAAATAGTGAACAATGGCTTCCTCAAGCCATGTCATCAGCATCACATAGATCTTTAATCAACATG
The DNA here is from genome assembly GCA_034641835.2 of Pinus albicaulis. Lineage (NCBI taxonomy): Eukaryota > Viridiplantae > Streptophyta > Pinopsida > Pinales > Pinaceae > Pinus > Pinus albicaulis. Next base: position 398,513,615 of record CM076572.1, read on the forward strand.
CTCTGAAGGTAGGAATCACTCTCATCTTGAGCCTCCTACTCATCCATAAGGTTGTCGCCGCCAAAATAAGGTTGTCGTTGGTCGAGGAGGTTGTCGCTGTTCCGAGGAGGGTGTTGCTTCTGTGTCGCCACTGTGCCGAGGAGGGTGTTGTCGTTGTGCCGAGGGTGAGGGTGAGGGTGAGGGTGAGGGTGTTGTGCAGTTCTGAGGGTGAGGCTGTGGGTGATGTTGACGTTGTGGGTTGAATCTTGACTGTTGTGGCCGGTGGGTTGATCGTATAGTAATAGAACTTTAACTTTTAAGTCTTTAAGTTTTAATTTTAAGTTTTTTATTCAAGTTTTTAATTTTAAGTTTAAAACTTAAGTTTCAAGTTTTAATTTTAAATTTAAATTTTAAGTTTTTAATTTTAATTTTTAAGTTTTTAATTTTAATTTATAAATTTTTAATTTTAAGTTTTAAGTTTTAAAAAAAAAAAAATCGCAATAAGAATAGTCATTATCAGTCATATTTAATTTTTATTTTAATAAAAAAAAATTAATTTTAATAAAAAAATCTTGACTATAGTCGAATTTAATAAAATAAAATAAAAAATTTAACCAAACTTGCCACCGAAGAACCCATTAAGAACCCGTTTTCGGGGTTCTCCGTCGCCGAAGAACCCTAAAAGAACCTGTTTTCAGGGTTCTCCGTCCCCAAATCAACAAAAGAACCCTAATTTTGGGAGGGAAGTCTCGGGTTCTTCCATGAAGAACCGAGTTCTTTAGGGTGCTTCCGAGAAGAACTCGTTCCAGCACCCAATACGTGGGGACGGGAACCCTACCCCTGGGTGCGGGAACCCGTGCAACATAGAAAATACCTTTCACCTTGAAGAGTTGGAGTTCTAGTTGGCCCACCTAAATATGCATGAATGATCACCAGAGGTTTAGATGTTGAGAACTCTTTAGTTTTGTGGCTGGTTCTAGTTTGCTTTCCATGCTGGCATGGGCCACATACAACTTGATTTGGCTTGAACATCTTTGGAATGTCCCTTACTGCATTAATTTTGCTAATATTGACCAAGTTATCAAAACTTTTATGCCCCAATCGCTTGTGCCATAACCAACTTTCATCTGTTTGACTCAAGTAACATTTATCTCCTTGGATTTTGCTGAGAATGTAAACATTAGTTGGTTTTCTTACTCCTTTTGCCACAAATTCTCCAGAGGATGAGTCTCTTATTTCAAAATTTTTAGTACTAAAGACAACATTATGCCCTTGGTCACAAATTTGGCTAACACTTACGAGATTGTGTTTGAGCCCTTCTACTAGGAAAGTATTTTGAGTGTTTCCTTGTCCATTGACAAGACTAGTCACTCCTTTTCCAATGATTTTAGCAGATCCACTTCCAAATGATACATTTCCATTTTTCTTGTTCAATGAGACAAACTTCTTTTGGTCACTTGTCATATGTCTTGAGCATCCACTATACACGAACCAATGATTTTCTTCACTATGAGCACATAAAGCTAGACCACATTTATCCGTTTTAAAAATTATGCTTTTAGCTTCCTCTCTTTTTAGAGGGCAATTTTGTTCATTATGATCATAATTATTACATAATGAGCAAGTCGAATCAAACTTAGCCAAAGGATCAAAAGAATTGTAAGTTTTGATTTGTCCTTTCTCTTTAGGACCACATAGTTTGTTTGTTTGATCTTTCAATCTTGGTGCTTCATTCTTTTGAGCCTTCCAATGCTTAGCTTGATGACCAAAGTTTTCACAATAGTAACAATACCCAAGAAAGATAGTTTGGTACCTATTGTAATAGCCATAACTTGAATCAACATTCTTCCTTGGAGTTGCTCTTCCTTCAATTATTGATTTTTAGATGGGCCTTTGTTCTTGGCGAGATGACTTTTCTTCTTTTTGATGGCAAGAAAATATGTCGGCATAACTCCTTGCATTATTCTTCGTACCTGATGATTCTCCTTTGAAACCAATTCCAGATTTGTCATATTGAGGTTTTTGAATATTAAGAATGTTATCAAGTGCTTGAGAGCTTTGCCAAGTCCTTTTGACTTGCTCCAATTCCTTTCTTAGAGATACTATTTCAGCTTCACGTTTTTCACAGACATCCTCCTTCTCTTTTAGCTTATTGTTCAAGAAAATTTCTCTTCTTTTTGCTTCCTCCTTTTCTACTTTGAGAGAAATGATCTTCCTTCATAAATTCTCATTTTCTTCAATGGCTCTTATTAGTAATTTATCCATGTTTCCTTCGTCTTCCAGTTCTGAAAAATCATCATTTGTGAATGCCATGAACAACACCTTTGCTTCCAACATAATCATTTTCCTCATTTGATTCATCATCACTTCCTTTGTGATGAGGGATATTTCTAGTTGATTTCTTCTTGATGACTACAAATTCATCTTCATCAGACTCATCTTGTTTGGAGAAGTGCTTGTTATTAAACCCTTTCTTTTTGTACACCATCCTTTTAGAATCCTCTTCACCATCACTATCATGTTTACAAGGACATTTTGCACCATAATGACTATTCTTCCACATTTGAAACAAATAAGAGGCTACTTACCTTTTAGCTTAGATCCCCTCTTTAGTTTTCGTATAAATTGAGCTAATTCGATTTCTGCATCAGAGTCATCACTGTAGTTATTCCATCCTTTTCCTTTTTTTGTTGATTTTGAGGCTTTGAACGATGCTTCTTTGGAATTTGGAATTTCTTTCCTCATCTCTTAGGCAATGAGAATTTCATGAAGTTCATCCATCTTGAATATCTAGGTCCTTCATTTCTTCTATGGCACTTACTTTGGAGTCAAATCTATCAGGAAGAGATCTCGGGATTTTTTGAACAATAGTGCTTTCTTCAACATTTTCTCCTAACCCTCTAAAAGCGTTAACCACTTCAACTACTCAGAGAAAGTATGATTCAATATCTTCTTCGTCATCCATTTTCAGACTTTTGAATTGACTTCTATGAGTTTGAAGTTTTTCCTTCTTCACTTGGGAGTCCCCATTATATAGGGCAATAAGCGTATCCCATACTTCTTTGGCCAAATCACAATTCATGCTTTCATGAATTCAGAATCAGAGATTCCACTAGAGATGGAATTTAGAGCTTTGGCATTAGCAATGTAGGCTTTTCTTTCTTCTGGATCAGTTGGAAGAGTGGAGGGAGCTTTGTACCCATTCAAAACAGAATGCCACACTTCAAGACCAAGGGACATTAAATAGTAGGACATCCTCTTCTTCCAAAAACCAAAATTTGTTCCATCAAACATAGGCAGCTTCCCTGTCGCTTCTATCTTCTTCATTGTGTCTAAGAATCCTTCTTCCAGCTGTTAGGCTGATAATGAAGAAGTTGGCTCTGATACCAATTGTTGGAAATACTAAGAGGGGGATGAATTAGTATTTCTTTTCAATTGTTACTATAACCAGTTAGATTCTACACAAAAATAGAGAAATGAATAATTTATTATAGAAGGAAGGATAATGATCCTTTTACAAATGAATGAGTACAATGATTGCCAAGCACCAACTTGGACTTAATGAGGCTCTAACCTCTAGGGCTTCAACCCTATCTTCTCCAAGGCACCAACCTTGTGTTTAGGAGCTACTACTCCAAGGACACCAATCCTTTCTTCTATCTGGACTATCAGTTCAAAGATGTTTTATTGCACCAGTTTACATCACCAATTCTGCACCATACTGCACTGTTTATTCAACACCACACTTCTCCATTAATTTTGTCCCATTGTTCTTGCAACACATTGCACTTATTCTTTTGTTTCGCACAAGCACTTCACCAATTGTATTAAGGAGTCAAAACTTCACAGTTTAATAAACTTCTAGCACCATGTTGCACTAGGACTATACTAGTAATTAGCCCCTCACTGCACCAACTAAACCAATTATCTTACACAGCTTCGGTCTTCTTATGGACAGACAGGTCTTCAACAATCCCTAGCAGCTTATACCAACACCGAAGTAAGAGATAGTAGATCATAAATTTTGATGCTTGTAATACAGACCTGAATAGTTCAATGCAACCCTTGAACAACACCGAGGATGAGGTATAGCACTGCTTTAAACCGAGCCAATATATACCACAGTTTACTATCCCAAAGGAGCCACAGTCACCGAGATTCTCCACCACAGCAAAGTCTGAGCCACTTCCACATTCCGAGCTTATAGTCCGAGCTACTTCCACAGTTTGAAATGAAGAGTCTGAGCTACTTCCACAATCCGAGCTTGTAATCCGAGCTACTTCCACAGTCCGAAATGAAGAGTTTGAGCTACTTCCACAGTCCGAGCTACAGCAAAGTCTGAATTACTTCTATTGTCACCATCCTGTGGTATGTCACAAAATCTTTCAATAAACCAGGTCTAAGATGGAGAAAGCTTCTGCGTTAAAGTATAAGCCCAAACAAGATTTATATTTCTTCTAAAAAGCTGGCTCCTTCTGAGTTCAGGAGTTGTGAAGTAGATTACATTTTATGTTCCTTGGATGATGAATGAGGTCTAAATCATGTACATAAATAGTGATTTTGTTTAGGAATTTGAAGGGACACGTCTATGGAGTGAAGCCGGCATGTAAAATAGGAACAGGTCGACTAGAATTTAAGTAAAGGATATATAACTTCAAAAATTAATCTCTCTTTAACCACTAGGAGTTTGAAGGCATGTGAGGGCTCGTTGGAAAGAGGAAACAATCCTCTTTTACATGGTATAAGGCTCATTATGAAGGAATGACTCTATGATGGAGAAAAAAACTTATTTAATGTGACTGTCCTTGAAATGATATAGTGCATAAGGTGATTAGAGCAGTGTGGCTTTGTCATAGGGATCATCTAGTGTGGTGATAGTGTAGCTTTCATTAGGAGAGCTCATCAAGTGCATTTTCATAAATCACAATTATTGACCAACAGTATTTTGGGCAAACAAAAAAATTTAGAAGTAAAAAGTCTTATCATCTAAAAGAAGTACTCCAGATGCAATGCAAGCTTGCTCAACCTAGAAAATGCACAGAAATAGCTTAACCCAGAAACTTTGATGCATGAGGCAACATGGGCCTAATATCTCGATCAATGGAGGCAATGGGATCTCCATACATGTTTTAATACCATGTTTGGAAAGATAAGATATTTCCATAGAGGTCAAACACCTGAAGTAACTGCTTAGACAACCAAATCAAAGATTAGTACACCAATGTTTTACATCATTAAAACACTCAAAGAAGGAAATTGTCCTCAACCCTACCCAACACAACCACTTGAAGCAATATACTTATTGAATAGAAAAATCTTGTGCATAAGAGGTTTTCCCAATCAATCTTTAGCAAATAACCCCGAATGCTTTTTAAATATAGATCATAGACCAATCAAGTGTTAAACTACGGATCAATATAGTTATTAGTATCGAGGATAATATGCCCTGCTAGATCACTTTATGTGTAGAACATATCATGACCATCAGATCTACATAACTACAAATGTATACTAAAGAAACAAAATTTACCAAAAAGATACATTATACGACAAAGAACTCCAATACATGTGCCATGAGTTTTGAGAAAGAAGATTGTGTCAGCAATCATTGGGATCGGTGAGGATCTCACTCCTATGGAATCTCAATGGAGTGCAGTAGTTGTCCCAAAGAGCATTGATTGGCTACTTCCAAGGGAATCTCTCCATTCTGAAGATGGTTTCACACATTAGATCCTCATGATTCAAGGTCACAAAGGGAAATGTGAGCATCTCTCTTCTATAACGTCAATATTTTTATTTCTTGTTTGAAAATGTTAACGACAAAGACAAGTCTTCACTCAAGCCCATAGATTTTCAAATCATTGGGGTTGGTGCTTATGTTCTGGAGCAATTCTTTCAGCTCTAGAATGTCTTGGAAATATCAACAATATATGTGGATTTAGCTTTGATGTCGTTTGCTCCATTTTTAGGATCAAAGAGTTCTAAAATTTGGAGATACACTTGATCCTTTCCAATATTAGGCTCCAGATACCTTGGTGCTTGAAAGTGTGCCCGGGATACTAGTTTTAATATCTGCAAATATTGGCCTACAATAACAAATTATTTTGAAGAGGGCAAAGAATGAGAGGGTTAAGAGGATTTGACTATGAAAACTTACATTTCCAATGTTTTTGTCACAAACAAGAGAACACCCTTTCTAGTGTTCCTCTTAGGAGTGATGCATTTAGGAAAAAAAAGGTCAAAGGGCTCTACAAATCCGAGGACTAGGTAGGAGAACTACCTTTATAGGATGTAACGGGAAATTCTTTAGTCGACAATGATAAGGGGATGTACCAGACGGGATCTATCAAATCGAGGTCTTTGTTAGTGAATCCAAGAAGTGGGAAATTGGTCGAGTGAAAGAGATTTCAACCTCAGTGAAGGGGAGATTCAATCGACAAATATTAGGGATTGACTCTCTAAACACTAATTCCAACAGCAACTTTGTACAAATGATTGAAGATTTAGATCCTTTCTCGATACTAATCAATAAAGCCATGATGACACATTTATGAAGCTATCCATTGGAGGTCTCAATTCAAATCCCATACTAGCTCCTATTGTTGTTCCCTAAATTAGGTCATCCACACCTAATGTGATTTAATGTATTCTTGTCCAGTTTGGATATCAACCTCATATTCTCTTCTAGGTTTGCTTTCTTCTTCTTCATGGTATAACAAGGATGCTCATCACTAGGAAGCTACACATTTTGGGCATAAAGTAAGTGATTCTCTTCTACCCCCCAAGCTTCATCTCCATCTAGCTTCAAGTCAAGAAGCTCAAGCTAGTGGGGGGGATAATGGATTGTTGAATTTTGTTTTCCAACCCAATGGTATGATGTTGTATCTCCAATGTAGGCAGATGCTTATTGGTTGTCTTGAGTGGCCCTCACAATACCATAGAGGATTGTGATTATTTACTTTTTGTATGACTATTGGGGCTCTTGAAGATCCATCTAAAGGCTAAAATTTCCCCTCTTGGCTTGTTACCAAAGCTTAGTAACTAGTAGCCAACATTTTTTTTAATTTTTTCATTGGTTTTTCAGCCATGACCAAGTAATTGATAAAACACAATGGTATGATGTTGTATCTCCAATGTAGGCAGATGCTTATTGGTTGTCTTGAGTGGCACTCACAATACCATAGAGGATTGCTATTATTTACTTTTTGTATGACTATTGGAGCTCTTGAAGATCAATGTAAAGGCTACAATCCCCCCTCTTCGCTTGTTACCAAAGGTTAGTAACCAATAGCCTACAATCATTTTTTGATGTTTTCGTTGGTTTTTCAACGATGACCATGTAATTGATAAAGCACAATGGTATGATGTTGCATTTCTCTAGTTGTATATATGATCTTCTAAGTCTTCCAAGTGTTCGGTAACTCCTAATAAACAATGCCAAGTACCCACCTAGAACCCTGGGCTACCTTTACTATAGTAGCATTATGTCACAACATGCATAGTTTGTGTTGATCTTATGACTCCTACATACATTAGTGGATCAATTGAAAAATTCATGTCCTTCAATTTTTGAAGCTCAGTGGGTTAGTTCAATTAAACAGACTACATCAAACCCTACAATTTTCCATGAAATGCTTGGCTTATTTCAATTAAGGTTCAAGAAACAAGTCCCATTGAGCTCTACTAAGTTGCAACCGCTCGTGTGTAGAAAAATCTTAGGTCCTTGTAGCCCCTCCAATTTCACTTTTTTTTGCATATCATTGTTTAATTCGAACAACACATTTCAATGTAGTTCATACATAAACTTAAGAAAGTGGGGTATTTGAGGAATTTTAGATAGGGTTTAAGGATTGCATAGAATTAGGATTAGAGTTAGGGTTGATAGGATTGATAGGGTTTCTATTAGGGCATACATCTAGAACATGGATATTAGGATACATTGAGGCATTAGGGTCAGGGTTTCATAAAGGGATTAGGGCAAAAGTTTTCTTTAGGACTAGGGCCAGAGTTTCTTAATAATAAACAAGGAACAAGGATTAGGATTAGGGTAGAAATAGGGTTAAGGTTTGAAGGTATATTGACATCAATGACAACCTTTACCCACTAAGATATAGGACATTTACCCTGTTTTGATGTGTGTTATTACTTAGACAAATACATATATGTGTCTGTGCATGTATGCACATGCACAAATATATTGTCATTTTCACAATGTTGGCAACTAAAGTTACTCCAAAAAAAACAATTCCATGCTAGAAGGGTACTAGATCTCCTAGCCCCTTGAGCATATACACATGTATGTATTCTTTATTAATTCTTTTATACCAAATGTAATTTATTTTACATTAACAATTTAATTAAAAACCCCATAGAACTTTTATCACAAATAACTTCTAAAATGTTGATAGAACAAACATATTGGTATACTAACTCAAAAAATTAAATTGCAACGAAAAATATCATGGGAAATCAGACATATAACAAAAGAAAATTCACTAAATAACAATCTTCCTTCACTTTATTAAAGTCAAGAAAAATTTGGGTTAGACCAATAGGGAAAATACAAAGACAAATTTTCAGTTGTACAAGAACCTATAACTCGGCCCCCAAGGAAATCAGCCTCCTAAAATTTAACCTGTCGACTGGAAAATGACCTCGAGAAATTCTCTACTTCCTCTAAAGCTTCTCGACCGCCTTACCCTGCTCACGGCCTCATCAAACCTTGCTATAAGATCTGCACATGGGTGCAGCTCAGCCTCTCTAGATAATTTGGCCTCCTCCAAAACTAGTGTCTTGGTTGTTGTACTCAACCTCTCCTTTTTCCAACTCGGTTTCCTTGAATTTCTTCCTAAAATCCTCTCAGCAATCTCTCCTTATTCTCCTCAGACAAATTGAGCCTCACTCTGGAAAAAATCGCTTCCTCAAAATAATGTGTCTTCACCTCTCCCTTAGGCTTATTGTATAATTTCACTAAGCCAAAATTCCCAATCCTAATGTCCTAAGTGATCAATGGCTAGGATTAAATCCTAAGCGTCACTTGAGATCAGAAATTGAGACTATATCTAAGTCACTTAAATAATTTAATCATTTATCCTTAGAACTTTGACCTAATAGTCCAACAATAATTAATTAAGCTAATTTTCTTAAATTAAACTTGGGAAAAAATCATAAAATCACTTACTCAACCAGCAACCAAGAAGGCACCTAAAGAGGCAATCAAATATCTTCTACATGTTAAGCCACCAAGCGAATGTAGAAGACATTCTAGGCTACAAAATCAACATTCTTTTTTTCACAATGTTGGCATTATACTTACTACAAAAATGTTTTCACCTTGCTAGGCGCGCACTATATCTCCTAGCCCCTTGGAGATGTCTATTATCATAAAGTATATTACATAATAAGTGAGTCAGTTGCTCAATTAGGAGAGATACCTAACTACGATGATGGGTTCTAGGCACCTGGAAGAGGGCACACTTATCACTAGGAGCTTTAATGTTGAGATTCTGTGTATTTGGGGTAGTATCATTTGTGCTCTAGCTCCCAAATTTTGAGGAAGGACTAGAGTACACTTGATCTACAAGACCCAGAAATTGATTTAGGAAATTTCATCTGGTTTAGGAGATATTAAATTAATTATTTATTTTAATGTATTTCCTAAGTTAAAACTTAGAGAACTTAAATAATTAAAGTGAATTTAACTAAACATGTGATGAAATTTTTTTAAATCACACGGATCAAGCTTTCTTTTAATCTTAGCTATTGATTCAAGATCTGATCATGGCCGTTGGTCTCCTAACGAGAAAAGTATAAAGGAAATGCTTGGGGTCATTTGTAAAGATACACAGAGGCATAGCACTGAAGCTAAGCTGAGATTCTTGGGCGGGTTTGCTAAGAAATCTCAGAAGTGTTTCAGCTACAGAGAGGGGAATTTAGGCCAAGGGGATGATCTGATCCCAAGGTCTAGAATCAGCAATGTAAAACCCCAAAACCATTAATTTTATTCTAAACTTTTCCTATACATAGATTTAAGCATAAATTCAAATAAATGGAGACCAACAGTAAATTTAAACTTACATAAGTAACTATTTTATGCATAGAAATATACCTAGAACAAATTGGGTGACTTATTGGGCTATGATTCTCCTCGTGGATGTAACGGACAAGTTACTGAATCAACCTTTTTCCTCCCAGCCAATCTAGGAAACAATCCTAGACCTAGAAGATACCTCTTCTGCCCCCGTGCCCAAAATTCCAAGAACAGTGAGTCTTCCCTTCAGAACAGTTCATACCCCTCACTATTTCCTTAGACAATAGTGCAGAATTAGCAAAGAAAAGCCCTCCTCCTCTACTTCACATTCCTCCCATTTTTATAACTTTCATTCACCTCCTCTCATTTATGTAGATATTATAGTCATTTATGTAAATATTGACTAGGTCATTTATGGAGATATTATAGTCATTTATATAGATATTGAGTTTGATTAATTATTTTAAGATTAATTAAACTTTATAATTTTATCAAACTATATTATTATTTTATTTGTCCACTCACATATAATTTGTACTAAATTATATTTTGTTTTTCTTGATTAATGCTCTACCACGCATACGCATATAAGAGTGGTATACGCGTTGAATATCTAGCTTGATATTTCATTATATCTCGGCGAGATAAAATGCATTGTGATATTCAATTCATTACCCTAACTTAGATATTCTCAATACTAGCAGGTATGTGTACTAGTGCGGTGTATGTGATATATGCATATGTAGATATCATATGCATACGTCGTATACACGCTAATATTATTTTGCTTATAACTTGGAATGGGTCATTACATACTTCCTCCCTTCGGAAAACTTCGTCCCGAAGTTAGGGTTTTATATAATCATATCAATAATTGTGTTTAGAGATTAGGGTGATGGTGTAAGGTTTGTACTTTAAGATTGACTTCTTGTTTGAATATGTATGTATTTGTAATTTAATTGTTACTTTCCATCTCAACCAAGTCTCCAAGCTATTCTAGAATCATCCTATCCTTCCTAATCTCTTCTCCTCCCATCCTATCCATCCTCTACAGGAATATGCCATGGCATCAGTTTTACTGATCCAACCATTCATAGACCTTAAGGGTGTCAGCGCCAATTACGTCAACCTGATTTACCAGTAGGCATCCGGCAATCATCATCACACGTCTAGGGGAACGTGACTTGCACAGTCCTCCCATGACTCCAAGTTTTGGAGGATAAACGGTGGGCAACACCTCCACCCCTCCTAATAGGACCAGGGTCAATACCCTATCATGGAATCTCATGGAGTCTCAACTGTTCTTGGAATTTTGTCATCACGTCATTGATTCGGTAACGATGTGTTCTGCAAGGTAAACAGTTGTACACAATCTGCAATGTAAACACTCGTACACACATTACAACATATGCATCCATATATTCAATACAATTTCTCGCTAGATAGCAGCTCATGTATAATTCATACATGTTGCCATCTATGATACAATGTATTTAGCCATTTTCAGTCTATATACTAATATGCTTAGCTTTCATATTTAAAATGTAGTTACTCTTCTATTTCTCTTCCTTCAATCATATTGAGATGCAAAAAATGAAACGAATTGATAGATAGCCTTATTTATAACATAATCTACGATCTAGATCTCATATTCTCGTAATGTTAATTTAAATGACATATTTCATATTGGTATCCATGCACTAGTAAAGTTAAGCAAATAGCATATATCCTATATCAATAGAGTTAAGTAACATCATATCTTTATGGGTATCCATGTATCAGCAAAGTAAAACTCATATTTACGTGATATTTCAAAATAGGGTCTCAAGTATCAAAATAGAGTAGTCATATACATATAAGGTTCCAGTTTCTCAAAATTTAGCATAAGTTGGGGTATTTTTGACATATGGCCTCAGCGTCTTCCCAAGTTGCCGATCTCGGACTATATTTGTCCCACTGGACTTTAACTTGGTCAATCAGTCGGTTCCTGAGTTGTCGAACCCTACGTTCTAGTATACATAATGGTTCGACCATAATGGTTCTCTCGTCCAATACCTACAGTTCCTTCCATTGAAGATTATGAGATTTGTCAGCAATATAGTGTCGTAAGCTAGATACATGAAATACATTATGAATTTTGTGCAAGTGGGGTGGCAGTGCAAGACAGTAGACGACAAGTCCAACTTTTTCCAAGACTTCGAACGACCCAATAAAGCGGGATGATAATTTCGTCCCTTTCCCAAACCGAATGGTGCTCTTATTTGGCCTGATGCGAATGAAAACCTGATCTCCTACTACGTAGTTTCTATCTGTCCTGTGAGCATCAGCATAACTTTTTTGTCTATCCTGTGCCTCTTTCAATCATTGCCTAATTAGCTTTACCTGTTCCTCCATCTCTTAAATCAATTCTGACCCAACTATTACTCGATCTTCTAACTTGTCCCAACTCAACAGTGTTTTGCAGAGTCTCCCATATAATGCTTCAAATGGTGGCATCTAATTGAACTGTGATAACTATTGTTGTATGCAAATTCTACTAAGGGTAAGTATTTTTTGCAGCACGATTGTTGATCCATAACATACATCCTTAGCATATCTTCTAGTAATTGATTTACCCTTTTTGTTTGCCCATCAGTCTTGGGATGATAAGCAGTACTTAAATTTAACTGAGTCCCTAAGGCTGATTGCATACAAGTCTAGAATCTTGACAGGAATCGAGAGTGTCTATCTGATATGATTTTTTTAGGTACTCCATGAAATCTAATAATTTCATTTATGAATACCCGAGCTACATCAGCAACTTCGTAAGTATCTATTACCAGGATAAAATGGGCACATTTTGTTAATTTATCTACCACAACCAAAATGGCATTATGTTTTTGTTGTGTAAGGGCAACCCAACAATAAAATCCATAGAAGTTATTTTCCACTTGGTCATAGGAATGTCGTGAGGTTGTAGGAAACTCGCTGGGTGACAATGGTCAGCTTTTACCCACTGACATTCAAGACACTTAGCGACAAACTGGACAATATCGTTTTTCATGCCTATCCAAAAGAAGAGTCTCCTTGTGTCAACATACATTTTCTTTACACTAGAATGTGCACAATACACTGCCCTGTGGGCTTCCTTCAAAGTGGTGCTTCGGAGATCTCCACCATCTGGTATATACATCCTTCTATGAAATCGTAAAATTTCGTCTTCTTCCAAATCATATCTTTCGAACTTAAGTTCTTTTGAATGGTTGCTATTAAGCCCCGACCTTACTTTTAAGTACCAACTATCTCTAACAAGATGCTCAAGTACTTGATCTCTTAAGTCTACCTTGATAGGTAGGAGGGAAAATATTCGAGGTCTTCTACTTAAAGCATTTGCTATTACATTCTTCTTCTCTTTTATATATGAAATCTCAAAATCATATTCACTTAAAAATTCACTCCATGATCTTTGTCTAGCATTCAAGTCTCTCTGGATGAATAACTACTGTAAACCATGGTGGTCACTTTTAAGCACAAAGTTTCTCCCTACCAAGTAATGTCTCCATATCTTTAAAGCTAGAACCACTGCGGCTAACTCTAAATCATGCTTAGCATAAAGTTCTTCATGGAGCTTTAATTTTCTTGAAACATATGCTATTACGCCTCCTTCCTGCATTAATACTGCACCTAACCCTTGTTTAGATGCATCGTTGCACACAGTAAAATCTTTGTCCATATTAGGCACTCGCAAAATTGGTGCACTAGTCAATAATCTTTTAAGTTCGAAAAATGCTTGATCACATTCCTCAGACCATTCATAGCTAACACATTTGCGCTGGAGGGTTGTGATCGGCTTTGCAATTTTGGAGAATCCTTCCACAAACCTTCGATAGTAACCTGCTAAACCCATAAAACTACACACTTCGTGTCCATTCTTAGGTATCGGCCACTCCCTGATTGTGTTTACCTTTTCAGGATATACAAAGATCCCTTCACCAGATATGATATGACCTAAGTAATGAATTTCCTTTTGAAAGAAAGAACATTTGGATAATTTTCCATATAACTTGTGTTCTCTGAGGCAAGATAATACTATCCAAAGATGTTCTTCATGCTCATTCTCATTCTTAGAGTAAATGAGAATATTGTCCCGGAAGACTTGCACAAATTGATCGAGATATTTGCAGAGAACGTTATTCATAAGGTTCATGAATACCGCAGGTGCATTGATCAACCCAAATGGTATCACAATGAATTCATAATGCCCGAAACGACTTCGGAATGCAGTCTTAGAAACATCACTTTCTTTAATCCTAAGCTGATGATAACTTGATCGCAGATCGATCTTTGAAAACACTGCAGCTCCTTTCATTTGGTCAAAAATGTCGTCAATGCGAAGCATTGGATACCTATTCTTTACAGTGGCCCAATTTAAATCTCGATAGTCCACACACAGTCGTAATGAACCATCTTTCACTCCATCATCTTTGTCTAGCATTCAAGTCTCCCTGAGTGAATAAATAATCTAAACTTTAGTGGTCACTTTTAAGCACAATTTCTCCCTACCAAATAATGTCTCCATATCTTTAAAGCTAGAACCACTACAGCTAACTCTAAATCAGGCTTAGCATAAAGTTCTTCATGGAGCTTTAATTTTCTTGAAACATATGCTATTACGCCTCCTTCCTACATTAATACTGCACCTAACCGTTGTTTAGATGCATCGGTGCACACAATAAAATCTTTGTCCATATCAAGCACTCGCAAAATTGGTGCACTAGTCAATAATATTTTAAGTTCGGAAAATGTTTTATCACATTCCTCAGTCCATTCATACCTAACACCTTTGCGCTAGAGGGTTGTGATCGGCTTTGCAATTTTGGAGAATCCTTCCACAAACTTTCGATAATAACCTGTTAAACCCATAAAACTACGCACTTCATGTGCATTCTTAGGTATCGACCACTCCCTGATTGTGTTTACCTTTTCAGAATCTACAGAGATCCCTTCACCAAATATGATATGACCTAAGTAACGAATTTCCTTTTGAAAGAAAAAACATTTGGATAATTTTCCATATAACTTGTGTTCTCTAAGGCAAGATAATACTATCAGAAGATGCTCTTTATGCTCCTTCTCATTCTTAGAGTAAATGAGAATATCGTCCAGAAAGACTTGCACAAATTGATCGAGATATTTGCAGAGAACACTATTCATAAGGTTCATGAATATCGCAAGTGCATTGATCAACCCAAATGGTACCACAATCAATTCATAATACCTTAAACGACTTCGGAATGCAGTGTTAGAAACATCACTAAGCTGATGATAACCTGATCGTAGATCGATCTTTGAAAACACTGCAGCTCCTTTCATTTGGTCAAAAAGGTCGTCAATGCAAAACATTGGATACATATTCTTTACAATGGCTCGATTTAAATCTCGATAGTCCACACACAGACGTAATGAACCATCTTTCTTCTTGACAAGATTACAAGAGCGCCCCAAGGTGAAATACTAGGTCGAATGTGCCCTATATCTAATAGTTCTTTCAACTGGATTTGTAATTCTTGCAATTCAGGAGCTGTCATTCTGTAAGGTGTTTTAGATATTGATTCCATATCAGGGTTTCAATTCTATTGTTAGGTCTAGCTCTCTTTTAGGAGGTAGTCCTGGTAATTCCTTTGGAAAAACATCGGAAAATTTTGACAGAAGCGGATACTGTTCTAAGGATGGCCCTTTCTCTTTGCTTACTTCTTAAACTGCATATACCTGACAGCCTTTTCTCAAGCACCGTTTCATTTGCATTGCTGAGATGAAGCGTAAGGATACTTTCCTCTTAATACCTTGGATTTGGATTGTCTCTCTCTCATTATTCGTGCAAAGTATTGTTTTCCCGAAACAGTGTACCCATGCTTGATGCGACTCTAACCAATCCATTCCTATCACCAGGTCATAAGTTCCTAGGTTGTGACATATACTTTTAGTTTGGTCGAACATACTCCTAGATCAACTTTGCAATCCTCAACACTTAATTCTACTGGTTGAAGTTCTCCTTAAGCCATTTCTACTTGTCTAAAATCGCTTTGCTTGCAAGCTGCCAACCCACATTTATTAATGTATATGACGAAATAAAACTATCAGTAGCCCCAGTGTCAAACAAAATTTTGGGTTTTATTCCATTTATTGTACCTGAAGATTCCACTACGATGGACTGATGTGTTGCTTAGTTGTTGTTGACGACGACATGGATTCTATGATTGCCTTGGGTATTTGGTGATGGTCATTTTCCTACTCTCTGTGAGATCTCTGGACAATCACACTGAAAATGAGGTCCTCCACACCCCCAACAATCAACCTAGGTTGGCCCCCTTGATTCTGACTGTGAATTTCTAGACCAGGAGCTTTGTACCCTAGTGCCACTTCCTCTCCCATTCCTTCCCCGATTACCAATCCCTTGATGTTTCCAAAGACTGATGTTTGATGATTCGGAAGCTATCGTATTAATGGTCATGGGAGCTCCTGCTCCTACTCCTCTTGGGGTAAACCTATTACCATAAGAAAGTGGTCTCGAGCTACTTCCTCTGAAGAAATTTCGAGGAGTCTTTCCTGTGAATCCCTGCTGTGATGGTTCCACTGGCCTGAAATCCCTTTTAATCCCTAGATGCTCTTCTGCATATCGTGCACATTCAACCGCCTCTGCTACCGCTGATGGTTTCCACATTCTTACCATGGCCCTGATTCAAGGATTTAACCCATATATGAAACGTTCGTCTTGACGTTCATCCGTGTCTAGATAAGGAACATATTTTACCAGTTCCATAAACTTTATCTCGTATTCTTCCACAGTCTTACTACCATGGATTAGAGTATGGAAGGTTTTGGCTTACTTCTCTTGAAAGAAAGGTGGTAAGTATTTTGCACAGAATTGGTCTACAAACAACTCCCAAGGAACGAAGTCTAATGTGAGATGTAGTTGTTTTTCTAGATTTCCCCACCAAATCAGAGCATTCCCCCTAAATTGGAATATAGCGATCTTTGTTTTAGAGGTAGAAGAATATTCTCTTAATGCGAAGTATCTTATCATCCCTTCTAACCATGCTTCGGCGTGTTCTCCAACTCGTCCTCCTAAGAATTTCGGGAGTTTAATCTTTTGCAATTCTCGGGAAATATCTTCCCTATGTGGCTTATAATCATAATCCTTAGGTTTTTTTTAATGTCTTTCCTCTAGATGAGGTCGTTCTTCTTTGCTACTAGCTGGTTGCAACCTTTTTAATGTTTCCAGAATGGCTTGTAATGAGCACATTACATTTGTTAGATCAGGTGCTGGAGCAACTGGTGCTGATGACGATCTAGGTGGTGGTGATGGTGACGAAGTTGGAAACGACAATGGCAGAGGTGTTAGAGATGGCGATGCATCTCGCTGGCGTTGTCGCCTTTGGTACGTTCTTACCATCGTGGCTTTTCCTGGAATACCTAATAAAATTTATGAGAATTGGGAAATTTTTAGACTAACTAAATATAATTTTCGTAAAATTGAACTTACATACGGATATAGTTCTTTTGCTATTTTACTTGCAGGTAGGTCTTACTAGTACCGAGGTCAAGGAGAGTGGCCACGCGACCTGCTTTTCCTATGCAAGATATTCTATGCGTACTAATTCTAGAGTGAAATGCAAAGGTCTTGATAGGTCATAATATCGTTTCACAATATTTTTCTAGAATGTTCAGTCCTAGATGTAGAGTTGGAAGGGGTTTACTGCCTTTATTTTACTTATGACTATAACTAATAACTGGAATTTAGTAAGTTTAAAATTTAATTTCGATGAATTGACATCATGCTATTATCAAACTGGCATCTCTACCAAACTATGTATCAAATGTTCAAATGTCATTTTTAACTTAAGGTTTTAAATAAAATTTGGTTTGTACCTTTTCCCATTAATTTTCATACTCTACTTTAATCCCTTTCACAACCTTCAATATTATACCTATATAAAATATCTGCTCAATGAGGTCATCATTTTCATCTCGGTTGCATTTATGAGTGGATGGAATGGAGTGAAAATTGTCTAGTCTGTAATAAGGTATATAATTGTTTTTTTTGGACTCAGTAATTTGTTCGAACCTTTCTTTGCATATGATTCACTGCTAATATCACAAATTAGCTATTAGTTGCAACAAAATCTTAATTTTGCAGTCATTCTTTAACTACAGTGAAATCACTGCATAATGAAATGTTTCCATTGCTTTTGCATATGTACAGTACCTTATTGTGATAATTTATATGCCATTCAATCTTAACATATTTTGGTTATCTATTAAGGTGAATCTCAAAATAGGCATGATATGACTAAACTTCTGTGGGAATAATTTTTTTTTGAATTCTCTGTTTTGCGAGTGATGCTAGAAAGGCACACATATTGGTTAATCTCTTTGCAGCATGGCCAAAACAAATTTATATAACATATCAAAAGTTCAAATTTGTCAATCTAGGCCCCGAGCCATGCTTGCAAAGATAGGGAAAATGGAAAAATAATAAGGATCTTATAATATAACGTTTAGCTCATGTAAACAAAATGAAGAAAATATTAGGGTTCTGTTTAAATTTCCAGTCTTCTGGTTTACCATTTTTCTCTCTGTACTAATATGTACTAGCACGATTTATTATTTTCTGCTTTTAGAAATAAATGTGGGCTGAATGTTATGCCTGGAATTTCTAGTAAGGGATATATCATGCTTGGAAATCCCAATGGAGCGACTATTTGAAGGAACCAGATTACAACAAATACCAAAAAAAATTCCAGTGAAGGACCTATGCAGAGAGAGTCATCGCACTCACTAAGCTACTGGAAAATTGACCAAAGACAAATGATTTTGCTAACATATATTTAGATGGGAATTTAAATTAACTTCAAAGTCTATGAAGTGTGGATCTTGTGGTACTAGCACGATTTATTATTTTCTGCTTTTAGAAATAAATGTGTGCTGAATGTTATGCCTGGAATTTCTAGTAAGGGATATATCATGCTTGGAAATCCCAATGGAGCGACTATTTGAAGGAACCAGATTACAACAAATACCAAAAAAAATTCCAGTGAAGGACCTATGCAGAGAGAGTCATCGCACTCACTAAGCTACTGGAAAAATGACCAAAGACAAATGATTTTGCTAACATATATTTAGATGGGAATTTAAATTAACTTCAAAGTCTATGAAGTGTGGATCTTGTGGTGAAAGATGTGAACATGACTCACCATATGGTTAAAAAATAAAACTAATAATTTTTATATTAAAACTCTATTTATAGTCTAGTAATATAAAAAAATCGTATATATATACTCTTTAAATAGCACTGCTAGTAGACAATATTCTGAGGGATTCATGTGAGCTTTCGCTCGCAATTTAGAAATTGACACGCAGACACCCAATCTAATCCAAGCGCTGAAAGTTTGTATCGTGATGCGAGGTTATTTAGCGATCGAGGGTCCCATCTTCGCAACCCAAATGCTCGGGATTTAATTCATAATTACAATTTTTATTCATTTTTTTAAATAATTTGATCCTTACAACTTAGTCGGGCTTTGAAAGCTAGTCGGCCAGTCGATTCAATGGCGATGAAAATATGGACGTGCTCGGCATTCATATTTCTATTGTGTTTTGTGGGCAAAGTTCGGTCGGTCCCTACTTGCGGTAAAATCTCGATGCCTGCACAGTCAACGGTGAACCGTGACCTTTGTAGTAGGACCACTTCACTGCGATTCAGGCCAGCATACGTCCGTTCATTCCCGGTGCTTTCTTGTTATATGGGCTCAAGACCGTTGTCATGCCGTGGCATTTCTCCAGCAGAGACGCCGCAAGCTCCTATTTTATGCCTAGCAGCTTGATGACCTCCCGAATGTCACGCAAATAGTGTCCTTCTATTGGCTTCAATAAGATCATCATCAAGACGACTACATATAACTAAATTCAAGTCAGCCTCAACATAAATATTGAAGCAATTGTTCATGGAGTAATGTCGGCACTTTTTTTTTAATGGAAAAACTACTATAAATACAAGCCTAGAAGCTCGCATTTCTCCTAAAACAGAACTCGGAATTTAGAGGATCCTCTTCGCTGACCACAGAACAGTTCGAATTAGGATTTAAGAGATATATTTTCAAGAATTACAAAGGCTATATTACGGTGATGTCACAAGAAGGTTCTTGGTGCTATCACAGTAGTTTGGACCACATAGAGGAGGTCTCGGTGTCTCTACAGGAGCACAGAATATATGTTTCAACAGTGAGTAAGTTCAGTACTATCTCAGACAGTATGATTTAGCGATCATTGTTTGAAAGGAACTCAGATAAGTGATGGACATGTCTCGATTGAATTATGAAAAACAAGTTTGGCATTACAATGAAGACCTTTTGTATATTTCAGTGAAGGTGCTATAACAGCAAGGAGCTAATCACTCGGTGTTACCACAGTGAGGTGTTATCACATTTTCGACGCTGCTACATAACACAGTCCCAGTGAAAATTTAACTTTGTTTCGATGTAACCTCAGTGAGAAGAGTTCGATGTAATTACAGTGAGGAGGTCTAGGAATTACAATGATTATATCTTGGTGGAATTACACTGACAAGGATTACCAGTTCAATGTTATGTTCATAATGATACTACAGTCATGATTTTATATAGGACTCTCAGTGATATTACAAGATGAAAACACAGTGGTACCTTAGTACTACCACACTTACAGGAAGTTTCAAGACTCCTATAGTAAGACAAGATAGTTTCAATGCCTCTACAGTGACAAATATCTCGGAGAACTTTTAATAGCCATATATGAAGGACATTTAATTCAAAATAAAATAAACCACACTAAATAGTTTCGATGCCTCTACTGTAGATGGCTCAAAAAATATCGACAACTAGAAGCTTTGATTACTTTTAGAAATAGAAGGGGCACTGAATTTAGATATACATATTCCAACAGTAACAACTCGGAGAATTAAAACATTTTCGGATGGCTGAGGTAGTAAACGTGAGCCTGTAAGGTCCCAAAGGGTTTGAACAATTAGCTTCGATACCATGTGTAAAACCCCAAAACCATCAATTTTATTCTAAACTTTTCCTATACATAGATTTAAGCATAAATTCAAATAAATGGAGACCAACAGTAAATTTAAACTTACATAAGTAACTATTTTATGCATAGAAAAATACCTGGAATGAATTGAGTGACTTATTGGGCTGTGGTTCTCCTCGTGGATGCAACAAACACGTTATCGAATCAACCTTTTTCCTCCCAGACAATCTAGGAAACAATCCTAGATCCAGAAGATACCTCTTTTGCCCCCATGCCCAGAATTCCAAGAACAGTGAGTCTTCCCTTCAAAACGGTTCATACCCCTCACTATTTCCTTAGACAATAGTGCAGAATTAGCAAAGAAAACTTAAAAGCCCTCCTCCTCTCCTTCACATTCCTCCCCTCTTTATAACTTTCATTCACCTCCTCTCATTTATGTAGATATTATAGTCATTTATGGAGATATTTACTAAGTCATTTATGGAGATATTATAGTCATTTATGTAGATATTGACTTTGATTAATTATTTTAAGATTAATTTTATTATTTTTGCTTTCAACTTAATTAAATAAACTTTATAATTTTAATCAAATTATATTATTATTTTATTTGTCCACTCACATATAATTTGTACTAAATTATATTTTGTTTTTCTTGATTAATGCTCTACCCCGCATACGCATATAAGAGCGGTATACGTGTTAAGTATCTAGCTTGATATTTCATTATATCTCAGCGAGATAAAATGCATTTTGATATTCAATTCGTTACCCTAACTTAGATATTCTCAATACTAGCAGGTATGTATACTAGTGTGGTGTATGCAATATATGCATGTGTAGCTATCATATGCATACATCATATACACGCTAATATTATTTTGCTTATAACTTGGAATGGGTCATTACAAGCAAGAGGAAAAGATCAGCTTAGAGAGGCGGCGCAGAGAAGCAGGAGGGCAGCAGCAGCATGGCAGCAACTTGTGCTACGCAGTTGTTGCATAGTCCCTCAAGGACAGTGTAAATTGTTGCAGGAAACCCTTAGGGGTTACGCATAGACCCTAAGGGGCAGCGTAAGAACTACGTCACCCAATCTGGAGTAACGCAACCCTTTCCGGAGCAGTGCTGAGGGTCAGAGGGGCTTCAGAGGCTGACGCAAGGGCTTCAGGGGCAACATTGGGGTTTCTAGGCCCTAATTCTAGATGAGTTCTGTAAATCCCGCTTGAGGATGTGGATCAGTCATTATTTTGGCCCTAGATCAGCCAATGAGTTGTAGATCTATTATTTCTCTGTTGGGTTTTCCAGATTTGGAACTCAGGCTTCTTGTATTCATAAAATTCTTAATAATAAAACCCTCTAGCAGCCAAAAGACCAGTTTTCCCGCATTGGGTTTTTCAGGGGACTATTTGTCTAGAAATAACTGTGTCACTTTGTCTATGTGTGCATGAACTTATTCTAGATCTAGATTGGTGGAGATCTGTGATGTGTTTTGCTTCAATTTTAACTTGAATTTATTCAGTTAATAACTTGTCTAAGTAGGAGGAGCATAACCAGATTAACAGTAATAATTTCTGCATTAAGTGTAAAGATTTAGAAATTTCCACATTTAAACCATGTGATGTACACCTTGGAGGTAGGGCACTTCAATATCCCACTCAGAATTCAGCAGACTTGACAATTTTCAGGATTTCAACATTGGTATGATTGCATCATTTTCATAGGATTCTATTATGTATGAGGGTATAGGATTGGCATTTCACCAAGAACACCAAGCCCTTTATGTACCCTGATGCTGATGGCACTGATTGTTGAATTAGTTTTCCATGGCCTTAGAAAAAATGTACCCCATGAGCTAAAAAGCATTGATTAGCTTTCTCTACCATGTTTCTAAGGCTTGGATTAGGCAGTTTCACCAAAAACTGGATTGTTTTTGACTAATTTTTCTTGAGGATTGAGGTAGAGGCAAAGGGTAATAGAAATGATTAGGATCCTAATATCATCAATGGGGAAACACTGCTTGTCAATATGTTTGTCATTTAAATACCTTGCTCATTTATTCATAATGGTTTCGTTCATCAGTATAATTTGATCTAAAAAATAGCACCATTATATATATATATATATATATATATATCATGTTTCCCCATTTCCGAATTTTTGAGGGATTATGTTTCTACTGCATTTCCATTTCGGAAACCCATACCAATTTTCCTTTATTATGCAACTTAGGACAGAAGTGAAATATTAGCAACTATAATTTAATGTTTCAGATTCATCTCTATGGCCAAAAAATCACAACAAATAGATCCAAAACCTCTCAAGTAAATCAGGTGAATTTTCTGAATTTGCACAAAAAACCAGCTTTCCAAAATTTCAGCACAAATTCACAATCATGCAACCTGAGCTATTCTCTTATTATTAATAAAGGTGCAGTTGCACCCTTGCACATGTAATGGTTTCTTCCTTTGTTTGTATGTAAGGTTGATTCCCTTGACCAAATTTTGGACTCGCATTATAAACATTAATATGAATTTTTCTTTCATTCTAAAAATAAATAGTCATTTTTTCTTCAATAGAGAATTATATACCATCTCCTAAAAGTTTGCTGCAGCACCCCAAAATAAATAGCATCTAATGTCACTATAGTTTTATGTAACTTAGAACAGGATACATAACACTATATTACAATTGCCAGGATAATAGTTAAACAATGACAAAAGAGATATTACTTAGATATCAATTCAATGCTATTTCAAAATCAGATAGCTGATCATCTACAAATTGCAAGTGACATATTCTTCCATAATTGCAAAAGTGTGCACCTCATCAACAACAGCAACAGCAAATGCTTCTTGGTGGCGACTTAAGCCTGCCGTAAGAGATGCAATAAGGTGTACTTGACTATACTTTCCCTTGTGAACCTTCATAAAACACTTCAAGACATATGGTTCACATTCACTCCAGGGTAGTTTGCGAAGTTGACGGAGAACATGCTCTATAGACTGTTTATCCAAGTCTGAAAAAAGTAGTTTCCGCACATACTGCACACCAAAGCAAAGAAAAAATGCCCACTATTAACAGAATAAAACATGGACAACACAACAAGATGACAACTTCTGAAAGCTTCCATGACAGATAAAACCTAAAGTTGGATCTCTTAATAGATAACACCCAATGGCTAACTGAAATATCTGTTCATACCTGATGCAAAGGAGGCCGAACTTTAGAAACCCTCGCAGATTTTTCAGGAGGCTTACAAAGATAATAAGCATTCTCAACTAATGTACTGTGTCGAGCATCAAGATTTTTCACATTTTTCAGTCGCATCATTATTTCTAACATGTTTGCCATGCGTATGGTTGTTTCAGGTGAACGATACAAGAAACGTCCACAGGTTTCGAGCAAATTGCATGCAACATCAATATTGTGATGAGTGAAGTCATCCAAGCAGGACTGGTTATCAAATAAAATTAAGCTTAATCAGAATAATTAACAGAATATGGCATCAATATATTAGACTATAAGACAATAATTCTGACTGCTGGAAGTTGCTGCTCAGAAGCTAAGAAATTTCCAGATAAATATGTGAATAACGAAAATCTGCTTGTCATGCAACTGAAGATTGTTTCTGACATTCCTCATATATAATTAGTCTACAGGGTCAAGATGACAGCATCACAGTCATCAAAAGATAGAACATAAAAGAAACCAACAAAAGCAACAACTCCATTGCCAGTGAAATTCTGGAAATGTAAACTGATTCGGACAATTCTATAAAACAGGCGGAGTGCAAAGAAGAGAAAACTATTTATTACTACAATTCAAACTACATCCAGTTTTGGTTGCTTGCTATTTATTACTAAGTTTTAACATTCTGCTTCACCATTAAATTTGGTAAACACACAATATATTTACTCTAGGGCAGGTTTCAACCAAAAGTTCTTATTAAATTAGAGGCATAAATCTCTGCAAACTGTCTATTGTCAGTGGTCATTTGTTCACAGCACTAGAGATCTTTGTAAATTTAAGGTTTAAACATTACAACTATGACTGTGTAGACCTTTTAGTCAAAATAAAAATAAAAAAATAGTTTTGGAATAAGATGATTGGCATGTCCAAAGCAAGAAGAGAGGCAATACTATTAAATCACATTTTCGCATTGATTGATGCAAATCAATTGCCATGATTGCTTTCTGTCAAAGTTTTGCATTTGTTCCACATTCTACTCTAAATAGTTTCCCTACTTTATTTCCTTTCTTGCTTGTTTCAGTTTTTGAAAGAAAGCCTATTATATGACATTTAGAAAACAATTATTTTACATAAAATGTTTCATGTCAGAGCCAAGGACTGAATAAACTAGTTTTGTCCTTGAGGGCTGAAACTTCTTAAAAAGAATGCCTCTAACAAAAAGGAGTAATGGGGTATGAACTTTGCATCGTGCTGCAGGTATGAGCAGCATTTATCAATAGGCCATTCTAAGGAATTTAGCCTGGTACCTCCTGGATCTGCACAAAATATTAATCCAAACATCCAAGTAAAAACCCTTGAATAATTCTTGGAAGTTCTACCCACAATCACCTCAATAGAACCTCCCTTTACTTTAGGCCGATTCATCTCCGGCACAAGGGTGGGATTCCCTAATAAGACTACAAATCTGTCCTTATAAAGCTATTAATAAAATCAAAATTGTAGAATGTAGGTTATGTTTTGATTTTTTAAATAAAAAAGTGACAGGATAAGCAAGACAGAGTACCTTGTCCTTTGGGCAATTGGAGTCACAGTATTTAAATTGATGAAGAAATTTAAAATGCGAGGATGAAATCAGCAAGCTATGTAGTACATTAATCTTGCTTATTAAATCAACCATCCTAATGCATAAATCTACAGGAAAAGCTTATAAAAACACCATTTCATTTCCAGCTCAATATCAACCAATATAAGGTGCAACCCTCAAAAAAGTATAGAAAGCAGCAAAAGCATACAAAGTAGTAGAAAAAAACAGCAGCCTTTCATTCATATACCAATCAGGTTACATGCACACTTTTAAAAACCGGAACCGACAACTGAGCCAGTCCACCTAATAAACCAGGTTTCAAACCGGGACTGGTTAGATTTCAATGAACCGGTTTTAAAAAAAATACATGAAATAATTAACTTTTAATGAAAAAAACTATTTTTAAGAGATAAAAAACATGATTCCAAACCAATAGACACAGAATATGCAAAGTTTGTTCATATATATACCATGTAAAGGTGAATATATCAAAATGGCACCAAGTGCAATACATATCAGCAACAAAATATGCAAAGTTTGTTCATATATATACCATGTAAAGGTGAATATATCAAAATGGCACCAAGTGCAATACATATCAGCAACAAAATATATAATTAATGAGGCTCTAAATGGCCTCTAGAGTTCAAAAACAAAGCCTACAAACTATGGGGCCATTGGCCTACTACAAATCTACATATATGATATTAGTGATCAACATTATCACTTGAAACTTCTCATCATGATCAAAGTTTTGAGTCTCGGCGCCCACACTTTACAACTGCGAGTCACAAACTTCTCTATTGGTTCAGTCACTTGAGCCTCAAACTTCTGAAGGTATTCTTCCCTAATATGCTCTATTACTTCATTTGGTGCTCCACATTGCTTTACATGGCATCCTATCCAAGCCAAGTGTTGCTTGAACCCGTTAATACCCCCACCTGCAATAGATTTTTGGCAATATTTGCATATCATTTTGTCATCAATCATATCACAATGAACCCATGTGATATCCTTGGCTTTTGGAGGCATGATGGCTACTACTTAGCTCAAACTCTATTTTGTCCCAATATTCCAGAAAAATATCAACACTCTTCAAGCTCCCAATCAAACTCACAAAAACTCCAAATAAGTTGTGTGAGGCAAATGAGGGAGGTGAAGCTCCTTTTAAAGGGTTGTAGAGGGTGTTTTTTTAGGGAAACAACCCTTACTTTTCCTCCAAAACACCCCAAAACCTTCCTAAACCATGTCGTGTGTGTTCGTCGCAGCCTTAGCAGTGAACCAGTTGGTTTAGGATGGAACCGGTCGGTTTCGTCCTAAATCGGCACCAATTTTTCTGATTTTTGGGCGAAACCAGGCTTGAACCGCGTTTTTGTGCCAATTTGACCTAGTCGGTCAATGAATCGGCTAGTTTGACTTGTTACCGATTCAAGTCAGTCGGTTTTTAAAACTATGGTTACATCCAATAGTTGTAGGGTTGGAAACCATTCAAAAAAAAAACCTTCTTTACACATCCAAGTAGCCCAATAGAAAAATACCCAACAAACCTGAATTAGCATAAATATACCAAACAAAAATGAAGATACCAGTCCAAGCACAAACATGACCAACTATCTCAGTGGAATCAAACCTTCATTCACCAAGACCCTTTCCTCCCTTTAACCTGAAAATGACATTCTCTTTGGCCTTCTAAGAGAATGCCTCCACTTAAACTTTTGATTTGCAAATTAGACTTCATTGTTCCTTATCCTTTTCTCCTCAACTAATTTTACAATAAAATATTATTTAGAGAAGCCTGGAGAGTCTTAGATCCTTCTTTTCTAGAAGAAATATTAAATAAAAGATTATGATAAGGGTCTAGAAATGCCACTGGTCCATTTTAACATGAACAAAATTTTGAGTCCTCGGATAAATCGGTTGCTTTAGGAACTTCTAGGCTAAGAAATCCCTTCTAGATATCCACTGCTTAACTACCCTCATAAAATAATAATAGATGCCAATTCAAAGAGGGTATTCTTCAAGGAAGAGAAATACTCCTCGGGATGATAAAAGAATATCATATGCCTTCATTACAGCTAGAGTGTTCCTTCAAAACCTTCAAGTTGAGCACTTGAGACACAGTTAGGGTTTACAGCAAATTTGAAATCATCCTAACTCCCTCAATATCGTCAGACTTTCAATTTTGAATACGATTTTGAAATGCCATAGGCACTCTGCACCTAATAGCACTGATCTAGTGCCCTGGATGCGGGTACCTAGCTATGAGATCACGAGCCACTTGGGCACCATGTGGAAGGGCACCTGTCCACCCCACGAACCCGCACATGGTTGCCCGCCCGCTGATAAATGTAGGAGCATGGCTCCCCTAATTACATTCCCCACCATCTTTTATGCGACGTCCTTCGCCTACAAAGCATTAACGCCTCTCCGTCCTGCTACAATGGTTATTAATTCAGCACACCGCGCTCCTCAGACCTCCATTCGGCTCTCCATCCAACTCTCTGTGTTTGCCTACTGCATTTCCTTTCAGCCCTCAACTCTCGGCCCTACTTAGTCTTGGTGCAGTTGCCCCTCTGCGAAGTCTTGTGGTGGGAGCTCCTCTCCTGCTCCGAAGAGCGTCCCCTCCCTGTCTCATACTTCTGCTCCCTCGCCCGTCATGCCAAGGCGCCACAGAATGCGATGCTGACGTGCAGGTGGGCGAGGCCTCCCCTCTAGACCTCCATTGTCGATGGCCATTGGTAAGGAAGTGAACCTCTCCGTGGGTTGGGAAGAGTCGAGCAGGCTCGACCCTGTCAACCTCTCCGCTCAATTGTCCCTTCATCTACCTGTCTCCCCGCTTGAATCTTCTGGCCTTCGGCCCAAGAAGCACCCGCGTAAATCCACTCTACAGTCCAAGCCAGTCTCCATTCCCCATAAGATGAAAGCCCTGCCTGTGCAGAGTGCTTCCAACGGCAGTCATCGCTCTAGCAGTGGCTCGGGTTCCAGCAACGTTCGTGGCTCCAGCAGCAATGAGGGCAACAAGGATGAAGGCATCGGCTTACATGCAGCCACCTCCAACTCACCAGAAGCCTAGGTGTTACCTCTGCCCACGCGCCAAACAAGGAGGATGACGAGTCTCTTTACGTTTGCAGGATCGTGGAACAAGCTCCCAACCCTCCTGAGAAGAATGACGACCTACCTTAAATCCAATTGTTGGGTTCTCATCTCTTACTCCAGCGATCTTATGACGTTCTCTAGTTTGAATATGTTTTAAAACTTTTCTCGGTTATGTTTCAGTTTCAGTCTCAAAACTAGACATGTTAGTTTCCCATCTTGGGCAGCTTTTAATTTTTGCTACTTATGGACTGATTTCCCCATCTAGGGCAGTCCTTATTTGCTATTAAGATCTTGACACTTCCCTCTGGAATTGGCTTGCCAAATTCGGAGGAAGAGCATTGTAATGTTTTGCCGTGTATAATATAATAGAAGTAGACTAAATTAGAAAAAAAATAGCACTGATCTTGTGGCAATCTGTGCACTCATGCTTAGGATTTTGGGTGTAGCTAAGAAACTCCTTACAAAGTTGATCTCACTGACATATGTGCCCTTACAATGAAGATCAGATAAAACAATGTGCAAGAGTGGTCAAACACTAAGAACCCTTTAATAGATGGTTGTTCCTCTCCAAAAACATACAACGGCAAGTGTTACTATTGCATAGTTATTGTTAACGCAAGATATAGTACCTTACTACAAAGCCTCACTAAGCAACCTAGATTGACTGAAAAAATGGTTGTGCCACCACTATCTGATAGCAGGAAAATTCACTTTCCCTCTCCATGGTCTATTCCATTAGCACTTCCACCTTTCTTTCAGCTAAATGCAATATCAATCCATGCCATAACACAAATTTCAAGTTGGGTGTATTTGAATTTAACACCAATTTTAAATTCACACAAATATTGAAATGATACCAATTCATTCACGCATGCACAGAGACAACCATGAGTATAAATATGCTTTCATTACACACAAACTTTGTACATACAATCTATTTCAAAAACATTTGTTTCTCTCCATTCACTCTCTATGGTCTGATTCTACATTCATTTGGCCATTGGCTCTAGCTACCATTAGGCTCACAAAAAATAGAATTAAAAACACATTAGATTTTCCTACATCCTTAAAGCACACCAGGGATTTCTAAGATATCAAATCTTTTCCTCAACTTGCTAAATACTCTTAGGATTATGCCAAGATTTTTTCTCCAACAACCTCTCATGATTTATTTCCTAAATCTTTAATGCCTTAAAAGGCAAATTTTCTTCTCAAAAATCTTATCTGCTCAATCTTATCTCTATCCATAGTTATTTTAGAAATAAGAATTAAAATTATTTACAATAAGGAATTAGAATTCCTTTTTCATGTTGAAACCCAGTTTGGAGCTTTCACTCCAAAAAGCTTGATGACTTGGAAGCAGTGTTGCGAACATCTCGATAACATCCCGATTTTATCTCAAAATCACGATTTTTTGGCCTAGCCGATGTTTGCCGATTTTTAAAAACATTTGTATGGTATCTTAATTTTGCCGATGCTTTCTGATTTTTACCGATATTTTCCCAATTTTTACGATTTTTTGGTTTTCCGTACCCTTGCCGACTTTATCCCAATGCCAATGTTCGCAACATTGCAAGTTGGAAGCTCTAATGCTCCTACATCAGACTCCCAAGGTGGAAAAAATTCATGACCTCCTAGTTATGTGTCATTAATTTTCGATCCTCCAGGATCCCAAACCTTGTTTTGTAGTTGCCCACATGCTTTACAATCTTGTTGTTGTTCTCTTGCTTTGATGGTGCAAAGAAGTCTTTTGAATATTCTTGTTGGATGTCCCTCTTTTTCTCCTGCATCTTCTCTTGGATGTTCTCCTCATCAACATCCTCAATCCGTTAATCTCATCATGCAGCCATGTCTTTGGCTGAACTTCACTGTTGTTTTCCACAAGCTGTTGCATATCCTCCTATGTCATAAAAGTTATAAGACTCATTCAATTATGGTTTCAATACATCCTTTACAACTTGTTGATCATACTTTGCAGTTCTCTTCTCATTGTCTTTCAAGACAATTTCCTCTTCTTCCAATTCTGATTTCGCACACTGAATATGCAGTCTTTGGCTTATTATCCTCTTCTCCAAGAAATTAGGCTTCCCCATACAATTCAACAAAGCCATCTTGAATTGTATTTATAACCTCCATGTAATATCCATCACTTCAGTCTTCTGCCAGCCACTCTTCCAAAAGTTCCATCTCTTTTGTTGTGCTTCCTTCCTCTAGCATAAGACTTTTAATTCAGTATTCAATGATTGGAATCTCCTTGAGCATGTCTTCATGAAGTATCTCTTCATCATCTTTAATCTTCTCAACATTATCTTTTTTGAAAAAATTCCGCATCATCATCATCCTTCATGGCAACTTCCAATAACTATCCATCTCTAATATCTGCGAGCACATGCTTAAGAAAAAACTCTTCCATCTCAGCCATCCCCCCCAACAGCTTCATTTCTTTATCAACCTGCATAAGCACATTTTCAATTTGTTGATCTTCACCTATCAAATCTGCAAACACACACTAAGTGTTAGATTAAAAAACATCAGGCTCTTCATTTGATGCCTCAGCTATTACATCTTCTTGTTGATTTGAGCTATTTCAATAGTTCATAAAACTGCCAATGAATTCCTCTTCAACATTTCTGACTTCCTCTGCATCAAGGAACAAATTTTGTTCAAAAACATTTATTTCAAACTTAGTGACCCTGATTTATTTCTTCAATCTGACATATAACCTTTTTCTTCGCTTCACTTGCAATGAATGACATCTCACCTTCTTCTTTTTCATTGTCCAACCATATTTCAATTCAGCCATTTCCCTCTCGAATTCCTCATCACTCATTCTCTTCATGCCAGTTGTCCTAGCACTTCTTTTCGTCTGATTATGACTTCTCTCTAAACCCACTATATTACTATCAATAGCCATCTTTACCTTTCCCTTTTGTAAATGTTCCTTGTTCACCTATGAGCTGCAACAAGCCTTTTCCATCTTGTAAAAAGTCTGCTACTTGTCACGGTACCAAGTTCTCCTCTAGGTAACTCCTCTCTTCTCTTCTTCCTTGGCAAATCTACCTACACTCACTATGGAACTGCCTTTGGCAGCTTCTACACAACTTCTGCTTGTTGGAAGTTCTCCTTCTCCTGGTTCTCTGCAGTAGAGCCTTTCTCCTCCCTTTAGAGCACGTCTACTCCTCAACTTCAAAAGTTGTTAGGTTGTTGCAATTTCACTTGCTCAACTCCCCTTTATAGAACTTATGTTGTCCACATTTCAACAATTTAATTTGTGGTTGGGTTTTGTCACAAATTCCTTCACTCGAGAGCTCAGCATGCTCTCGCTTCCTTTGTCACATCTTCACTTGTTGTAATGGTTGCTATCTACAACTTTGCTTCTCTGCTACTTGCAAACACAAATTCTTTATGACCAAGATTAATATAAAAACATCATATCCATCTTTATAAGATTTGTTCCAAGATCTTATCTTCAGCAGTCTTCCTTTGATTCACTCCACTGAACCAAATCGTTTCTAAGAGCACACCACTAAGTTGTCGGAAATGCGGACCTAACACCCAAGAAACACCGTCGTCGTTTCAGAACCGGAACTTGGTACGAAACGTCGAAAAAACAACTTGGATACGTATTTGTGGCATTTTTGTTTTCGAAAACAGTTGGTGGGCATTTGGAATTTTTTTTAGGCGTTTTTGAGGAAAATCGACCCGTTTCCATTAAAAGTAAATACGTTTTACGATTTTCTGAAACGGGTCTGCCTAAAAGGAAAACGTATCACGATTTGTTGAAACGGATCAGCCCAAACGGAAAACGTATCACAATTTCTGGCCGTCGAGAACAGATTTTGATTTTGGTTTTCATATTAATTTTTTACTGAGCCAGAACCTAACCTATTACCTTTCCAGTTTGCCTTTTGTGACTTGTCATTCTCATTTTCATTGGAGAGAGTGCCATTTTCGCCGTCGTCAACTGGACTAAGTGCCATTTTAACTGGAGTGAGTGCCATTGTGACTCAGGAAACGAGTCGCCGACTGTGAGTGCCATTTATGCCAATTTCACCATTTTTTATTATTTTCAATTGATAGATATAAAAAGTTAAGTTCCATTTGGGAATGGTAAAAGTTGAATAGGGCGGGTAGTTTTAGTGTGTCAGGTGAAATTGCTGAAAATGCTTCTTTTTAGGGGATAGAATTTTAGGAAAGCTAAGTTTACCGCAACTCATATAAATAATATATCTGGGGAAAACTACTATGGATAATCTTTTTTAAAGAGAAAAAAAACAAGTGTGATTAGGAAATAAGGATTACCTTACAAGAATATTGGAACTTCAAACATATTTTATTTCATCATTCAATTCTTTGTCAGTAGTATGATACTTCTTTAAGGCAGCAAGTTATTTGTGACATCTTTGAAGGAATGCGAGACACATATTTTAATGGTATGTGAAGTACTACTAAAAAGGATCAAGGGAGTTTCTGAAGCAAACATTTGAGCTCTCTTTGAGGTACTAAGGATGGCATATTCCTTCTACAAAGATACCTGAGACATCACTACTACAGTTCCTACCCTAATATGATTTGGCATTACTTCTCTGCAACATGAATCAGAACCTATAATATTCCTTCTTAGAGACGTGCATCCAAACTATTTTGGAACCTTCTAACATACATAAGCATTGTTTTCGACCAATTCTATGACACTTCTCAACGAGATTTATAATGGCACTACGATTATATTTGATTCATTGAGTTATGAAGTGGTATATGCCTGTAGGACGAAAAGGACCGAAAGACTGAGAAAAGGAACCGAGACTTTCTAATGTCCTGCATGATAAGGCTCATATAATGCAACATATAATATACAATGGATCACATAAATGTACAATATGTCACCTGGGCTCAATGTATATATATTATTATAGAATTGTGCTAGGTTTTTTGAGAATCAACCAGAAATATCTACATGTTCCTATGCTTCAATTCTCTGATATTTCAGTGCTTCAAAACTTGCAGAGTTAGATTTTCTCAAATGCCTGTAATTACAGTTTTACAAGCTCAAATAGATTACTATCCAAGCGTGGACATTGCTTTTGAATGGTTAGCATGAATAGAGTATAATAACAATTCAAATAGGAAAGCATTGTAGATATAACCATGTCCTCAAATGTCATATCAACAAAAATTTCATACAAAGGTGTTAGGTTTTTTAATAGAATTATCACCATCTCTTCTTCAACTGGTGTATAATTTATACACACAAGTCCAATCAATGGCTTTAATAAGAATTGTTCTTTTTCAAGGCTTGCAAGTTTGTAACTTGTTTTGAAATACATATTTGTCAATTTTATTTTGCAGTTTTATTTACATCATCATCATCATCATTCATGGCAACGTCAAATTCAGCCATTTGTGAGACAGAGAAAGTGAACAATGAAATTGAATCTGCCCCTAAAGTTGATCCAAAATCACCACTTTGGAAATATGTAACTATTGTTGGGAAGATCCAAGGAGAGGGGTCAATGGCATGGATTTGCAGTGAGTATAAAAAGGGGTATAAGGGATTCAAATATGCAGTGGTCCACCTAAAGAGAATGAAACAAATGGAAATGGTTTAAGCAAGGCAAAACTTGCAAAATATCAGAAAGAACAAAACGAGACAGATGCTAAAGCAAATGAGGCCAATCATGCCTCTCAATTAAAACACCCAACATGATTGGGAGCATCTTCATCAAAGCCTCCACTTCATTTTCATAGAACTGTTGGTTCAAAGCAGTCTAATTTGGGACCACTTGAAAGGAATTTTAATAATGATGCTCGAGAGACGGCAAGTGCAGCTATGGGTCAATGCATTTATGCAAATGGTCTTCACTTTAATCTCGTGCAATCTCCTTACTAGGCAAAGATGATAAAATTAGTTAATGAAGCCCCAAAAGGGTTGAAGAGCCCTAGATATGAGAAGGTCTGCACCACAATGTTGAGTGTTGAAAGTTAGATTTGGAGGCTAAATTAAGCCCCATTCATAATTCATGGCACATTTCACAAGTGTCTTTCATTTCTGATAGATGGAAAGATCAAAG
The DNA here is from genome assembly GCA_034641835.2 of Pinus albicaulis. Lineage (NCBI taxonomy): Eukaryota > Viridiplantae > Streptophyta > Pinopsida > Pinales > Pinaceae > Pinus > Pinus albicaulis. The sequence goes on from CM076572.1 coordinate 398,548,617, forward strand.
GAATAGGCCTTTGATCAATGTGATTGCTCATAGCCCAAAGGGGGCAATGTTTTTGAAAGCAGTGGATTGTGAGGGGCAGATAAAAGATTTTCAATTCATTGCTGACATCTTGATTGAAACAAATGAATTGGTGGAGCCAGAAAATGTTGTCCAAGTAATAATTGACAATGCAACGGTGTGTAGAGCAGCAGGACTAATTACTGAAGGCGAATATCAGCACATCTTTTGGACCCCTTGTGTTGTACATTCATTGAACCTCATGTTGAGCAAGATGGAGAAGCAAATTGATTGGATTTGAGTTATTTTTGAAGAGGCAAAAGAAATTCAAGCCTTCACAAACCACCAAATGTCCCAAGGCATCTACAAGAAATTTGTGAAGCTGGAGCTCCTTAAGGTACCTAAACTTTAAAGTTTATTTCATAAATTCCAATTTCTATGACTCTAAATTCAAATATGTAAATTGGATTCTCAAATGTCATGATTCGTGAATCATAATAGTTATTCAATCAAATTATGATTTTTAATTTATTGAAAAAATGGCAATTTGGCACCTGCAGATTACCAAAACTCGTTTAGCTTCTCACATCATAGTCTTAGCAAGGTTTATGTAGGCGAAAGATGCATTACAATCAATCGTATGCAGTTCTCTTTGGAATCAATGGAGGCAATCCCAATCTGATAAAGCACAAGAAGTGAAAAATTTGGTTGTTGATGATGAATGGTGGAATAGAGTGGAGTACCTCTTGGCATTTACTAAGCCAATTGTGGATTTGCTCCGTATGGTTGAAACAGATATGAAAAATTTGGGAGAGGTGTATGAGGGCATTGATTCCATGATAGAGAAGATAAGGGTGGTTATAAATGCCAAGGAGAATGACCCAAATGAATTCTTTTATAAAGAAGTAAAACATATATTGAGAAAAAGGTCAAACAAAATGACCACCCAATTGCACATTTTGGCCTAAACAGTGAATCCAAAATATTATGCTACAGAGTTGCTAAGTGATCCAGAAAAAACCGCAACAAGCAAAGACCAAGAAGTTTCACAAAGATTTAAAAAGGATTTTAGAAAGTTTTTGTAGATCTTGAAATTGGGCTTCGAATTCGTGCAAAGGTTGGGGTTTTGATATTGATTGCATGCGGAACAACAAGGCAATGAGTCCAATTGATTGGCGGAACTACTATGGTGGGGAACTTCTACATATCCAAAAATTGGTCATCAGGATCTTGTCACAGGTTGCTAGTTCCTCTTCAGCAGAAAGGAACTGCAATACATATGACTTCATCTATTCAGTGAAGTGAAACAGATTGGGCTCTAAGAAGGTTGAGGAACTAGTGTATGTTCATTCAAACCTTCGCCTTTTGTCACACAAGAAAGAAGAATACAAATTTAATTTGGGGCCGCCAAATTATGGGATATGGAACCAGAGTTACCTGACTTGGATATGACGTTGAATACCAGGTCTCATATGACTTTGTTTGATGCAGATGGATCTTCAAGTGTACATGAAAGCAATGGTCCCACTTCTGGAGAAGATGTGGAATTTCATAGTGACAGGAATGAAGACATATTTGATGATATGTAAATGTAATTTATGATGGTATTTTAACTTTTGAACAACCATATGAATTATGAATAATGAAAGTAGACTGCCAGTCATAGTTCATTTTGTACTTTGTACTATGTAGTGTGCATTATTAATTTTGGTGATGATGTTGTAACTTGTCATGTTAATGATTGAAATTTGAAACAGAAACTTGATGATATGTTGAAATATGAATGTTAGACTAATCATTAATGATGATGACAATGTTTATGATGAATTGATGATGATGATAGATGATAATTGATTATGTATTTTTAGATATAGAATCTAGATTCTAAAAGATGAATGGTAATATGAAATTCTTATTTTGGTATGTGTGTGTGTGTGTGTGTGTGTGTGTCGTTTCCTGTTGTATCATATCCAGATTTTTTGAAAATTTGTCGTATTCGTTTAAAATCTCATTCCCGTATATGTTTCAGTGCAACTTATTCACACTTGCTTTGTACTTTTCAAAATAATCCCTCTCAAGAAGATATCGGCTCTTTTAATCTTTTGCAATCATCTCCAATCTCCAAAGAGCGTTCAGGCTCTGATACCACCTGATAGCAGGAAATTTCACTTTCCCTCTCCCTGCTCTATTCCATTAGCACTTAAACCTTTCCTTCAGTTGAATCGAAATAATAGTCCATGCCATAACACGAATTTCAAGTTGGGCATATTTGAATTTAACATCAATTTTAAATTCACACAAATATTGAAATTATACCAATCCAGGGGTCACACAGATGTTGGAATTCTTCATTCACACATGCACAAGGACAACCATGAGTATAAAATGCTTTCATTCAACGAAAACTCTGTACATACAATCTATTTAAGATTCATGTGTTTCTCTCCATTCACTCTCTATGGCCTAATTCTACATTCATTTGGCCATTGGTTCTAATTACCCTTAGGCTTACAATAAATAGAATTTAAAACACAACATTTTTTCCTACATCCTAAAAGCACTCCAACAATTTCTAAGATATCTAGGTTTTTCCTTAACTTGCTAAATACTCTTAGGATTATGCCAATATTTTTTCTCCTACAACCTCTCATTATTTATTTCCTATATTTTTCATGCCTTAAAAGGCATTTTTCTTCTTAAAAATCTTATATCTCTATCCTTAGTTCTTTTAGAAATAAATAAATTAAAATTATTTAAAATAAGGAATTAGAATTCCTTTTTCATGTTGAACCCTGGTTTAAAGCTTTGTCTCCAAAAAGCTTGATGACTTGGAAGCTCTAATGCTCCTGCATCACTATCACCTCAACAAGAACTCCCCTCATTTTAATCCAAAACAAGGGAGGCTTCCTTAGTAAGTCATAGGGAAAACATAACCCAATCTAACTGAAGGTAATGCCCCAAGGGTTTCCACAACAAGAATTCACTCAAGAATGAGAAAGTAACAATTAGGGTTTCGGGCGGACAAATGTATAATTTCCAGAATGTGAGTACAAGGCTCAAACGAGAGGCTTAGGTCAACCAATAGAGGTTCAAATAAGATCCCAAAAGTAAAATCAAAAAATTATGCTTGGTTGTCATAAACTAGGATTTTAAGCTAGAAATTGAAAAAAACAAATGGTTTATAACAACAATAAGAAAAAGCCCTAAAATCTACAAGTGTAAAATTAGGGCCAAAAAAAGATCAAACAAAAGAATATATTGCAAAAAAAAAATTGTCGTGCAAATGCCTATAACAACACAATAAACCCTAGACATCAGCTCTTAATTATCTAGAAATCCGAAAAATGCATGTAAATTGATACTTTTTCTTCCAATCAATTGCAAACAAACCCTAACCCTAGGACAATTACATCCATCATAAATAATGTTGAAATTGTATGATTTTGTTGTAAATAAATGTTAATTTAAACTAGAACAAATAAAATAAGAAAATATTTAGGATTTTACAGGATTGGCATAAGAGAAAAGACTAGTGCCTTTTTCATTTTAGGGCTAATGGAGTCTAGGAGTAAAAATCCTTGGAAGGAAAGAGATGGATGTGCATTCAAAGAAATCAAGGGAGACAAACTGGTGTCCCTCAATCCTTTAAACATATTTTTCTTCTATCTTCTTGGAGCTACACCTCAATCACCTCAAGAGAACTTGATGAAAAATCATATGCAAGGAGATTTTAGAGCCATATCAAATAGAACCTTTTTATGAATTTTAATAAACCCTAATTCAACAACAACAACAAGAATCAAAGAAGATAACTGACATTTGCATAACACATATCATCAAATATTACCAATAATCATTCAAAAGAGAGAACCATCCACCAAAAATCATCCAAGAGAAGTTTACTTCACTAGTGCTTCATAGAGCATAACATAGAAGAGACAATTAGCTAGTACAAATGGTCTCCAAGTGTGACAATGAATCCATGGGTAAATCAACCTTCTATTTATATGGGAGATACTAGGTCAATTTTGCTAGATTTAGTCTAAAATTATCTAAATTAATACAATCCATGATACAAGCTAGATAGGTCATAAAACGACCCCCAAAAATAGCTAAATCAATGAAATAACATGAAATTATGCCTCAAATAACCCACACAAGTGAGTTAGGTGTCCTCCAAGGATGGCATCATCCTCCAAAGGTGCGTCTCTCCATGAAATGTGCAATGAATGGCTCCAAAGGGTGCATCTCATCCCAAAAGTTATGTATCCTCATCAAAAGGATGCCCAATCATCAAGTAAGGCATCCTCATGCCCAACAACATCCACAAAGGTTCCCATGTCATCATCTACAACATCCAATAGAGAATTTCATCATGCTAGGGCATGACATCATCTTGGTAAACAATGTACATTCCCATCCAAAGGGGTCCCATGTCATCATCACCATCAATCATCCTCAAGATCAAGGCAACATCAACTAAGTAGGTACAATGTCACTTGTGGGTGCCCTACCATCTCAAGAGTACATTTGTCCTCAAGGAAAAGTCCTAGCTTTGATAGATAGTGTCCAAGGTCCTAGAGGTGTGAGAGAGTATCATCAACTACATCAAATCATCCCAAAGGTCAACCCTCCTCAAGAAGTGCTCAATGTCCTCTATCAAAGTGTCCAGTGTCATCATCAAAATGGGTGCAAGTCCTCTTTAAAGTGTTGGAGAAGCACCATACAGCCCCTCAAGGAACGCTAGTTGTACCTAGGAGCAATATCTATCACATACTCAAAGAATCAAGTGAGGTCAACATCATGGGGACGACAACCATAAAAGTATCACAGTGACACATATGTTCGATATATCAAAGCACTTCACACAAACATCATAGACAAATGTCTTACTAGCTTATTATTGTAGACAAGTTACCAGGCTCAAGTATGGGACAGTTATCACATGGCTCTACTAGGTGCTTCTAATCCTAAGGGGAGGAACAATTCTTATACCGACCCTTTCAAAGATAGGTGTATGTGATATGTGTTATGGAATGGGGTTTACTTCAAGAATAATATCATAATCTTATGCTACGTTATATCAAACCATTGTCCATGAGAACCTTTGTAGAGGAAGTGCTTACTTGCCTGAGTTACCTTCCCTCGCCTTTGTTTTTCCAAGCCCCCATATTTGCCTATTTTCTTTCTTTACATAGCTTGTTTAATAAGCTTCATTGATTATCATGTAATAATGAGATAACCCCCTCTAGTGATGAGCAATTTATCGCTTTGAAGAGGTCGGTATGTTCTCAGGAAGCTCCTTTTATTTTGATAAGTGCGATATGCATGGATATCCTCAAGGACAAGTGGCATATAAGAAGGGTTAGAGCTCTATAATTTTTCTTTTTCTTGCTTTACATCCCTTGCCATTGTTTTGAATTTTTATATCTAGCATATGCTTTTTCTTTTCTTAAAGTTGCATCAACCTCAAGCACATACAACACCTTCTTCTCAAAGGACAAGGTCAACAGGGAACCAACACAAGGGACTGATGATAACTAATCAAAAGATGGGATAATGGAAGGGGGGTGATGACAAGTGTTAAGCATGGATAATAAGGAACGGTGTTGATTTTCTAGGAGAAATCTAATTTTCTATTTTGATAATTACTTCCAATGATTTATTTAACCAAGTTCACTTATGTCATATATAACATTAAGCAACTATACATAGAAAATCTCCACATTAATGCAATAATCTCAATAGGATCATAAAGAGACATCCAAGCACACAAACAGACACAAATTTTCATATGGAAAACCCAACAATCACTTCTAGGAGAAATTCTTCAGTTTAGCAAAGTTATAATCGGATATTCATAAGTCAAATTAGGTCAAACACACCATACAAATCAATAAGTCAAACCTGGTCAAATAGACCAAATTTTCATCCTTCCTAGTGTTGCCTCAGAAATTCGGTCAATTGTGGTCAACAAGGTCGAATTTTGACCTCCTGCAACTCCTCCAAAATTCAGTGAACCTATGGTCAACTTCCCAGAAGAACTTTGATCAACCTACAGTCAAACTTCCCAGAAGAAGGTTCTGTCAATGCTACTCAACGTAGGGCAGATGCAAGGTAAACTCGGTTGTTACTAAAAAATATCTTCCCTCGAAATCTCGGCCTCTTTCCTCTACTCCTTCGCACATGTGAACAAAATAATAGATGATTTAATGATAATCTGAATTGGTCTCCAAGAGGTGAGGTCTAATGGCAATATATTGTTGAAAATTGGCAGCTACGGGATGAATTTTCTTGAATAAAATTTCATTTCTTACTACTCTAGAGTGACTTTCTAAATTTAGAAAGCCATGTATATCATTGCAACCAACCTTGCTTCAATTGGTAATCATGTATAGATGATGGAAAATCACTTAACTTGTCCATAATCAATCTAAATTGTTTGATTTTAAATTTAATTATCAATATTATTAATATTGTTATTATTACACTTATGATACTATAATATTATCTAGAGAGAAATTACATTGTCACCTCTCCAACTTGGCACTCAATCATGCCACTTCACATCTCTCTCCTTAATCGCAAATCGAACTCCCTCATTCAATGATACATTACTCTTTGTTTGATTTTAAGTTTAATTATCAATATTATTAATATTGTTATTATTACACTTATGATACTATAATATTATCTAGAGAGAAATTACATGTCACCTCTCCAACTTGGCACTCGATCATGCCACTTCACATCTCTCTCCTTGATCGCAAATCGAACTCCCTCATTCAATGATACATTACTCTCTCTCTCTTTCTCTCTCTCTCTCTCTCTCTCTCAAAGGATTCATTCCTCTCTTTAATGCTCTCACACACCTCTTACACCCTCATACACACTTTAATGACTCATCATAAAAATATTTCTCTTACACCTTTTTAATGCATATGTTACACATCTCCTTAATGGCTTGAATTGCTAAGGCATGTATTTTCCTTCTTTATGGCACAAGTCACTAAGGCATGTGTACTCCCTCTTGATGGTATGAGTTACTAAGGCAAGCGTACCACCTTTATGGCATAAGTTACACTCCTACTCTGACATATGTAATTTCTCATCAAAGCACGGGAGTTACTCTTCATGAATTCGACCTCCTTGCTCTTCCTATATATTTGTGCCTTTCATCCTCTCTATTACTCACTTATGCATTGTGAAAGAAGAATATCAACTTCAGAAAGAGACAACTAGAAAGACTAGAGAAGAATTGAGAGAGAGAGAAACTCTTGAAGAGTTAGAGCAAAACTTGGCGAGCCAAAGTAATTCGGTGTTTGCATCAGCTACTGCTATGATCTATCACAGATTTTCTTTAGATTTGGGTGAACTTCTTCTTTCTCTCATTGTAATTTGTAACTTTGTTGAGCATTTGATTTCTAATAGAAAAAGAATTTGGTTGGGTTTTCCCCTGGTGGGTTTTGCCCTAGTCATTGGACATAAACTCACTGTGTCTTATTGAGTTCTTGGTTGTCTTCTATTGTGTATATGATTTATTTTCTATCTACAATTTTTTAACTAATATTTTAAATTAAAGAAGTTATTGGATCAAGTAATTGTTATAGCATAGAACTTCATAATTTCAACATATATATTGCTTAGATTTCCCCCAGTGGTGTGCCTTTAAGTCAGCCAAATTGACTTTATGAGCCTATATGAGCTTAAAAAATAATAATTGTATTTCTTTTAATTTGCCTAACTTGAATACCAACCACAGCTACCAAAAAAATCAACACTCCCTCTTGGCTAGGTCGGTATTCAATTTTGACTTTCTCAAATGTCTTCCTTGCTAAACAATTTCTCCATCCAAAGAAAAGATTGAATGAGCTTGTTATGTTAATGTATTCGTCCACTTCATGTTCTAACTTCTAACCTAGAACCATGTGGAAAGCATCCCACATCAGCATCAGGCAAAGGATCTAGTCATCTACTAGTCAAATCCCCTTTGCAAATCAATCTAGTCACCCACTAGCCAAAACCTTTGGTGATATGATCAGAACCTTATGACTGAGGTCAAACAAGACAAGCCCTCAGTCACCAGCTCAACAAGTCATGAATAGGAGCAAGGTCAATACCTTTGACCAAAAAAGTGGTGAAACCCTATACCAATTACCATTCTTACATGCCAATTGAATGGTAAAACACTTTCCCGATACTAAAGGCACTCACTCTACTAACTAACCAAGCACCTTGTGGCAATATGGTTAGAAATTTCTGATCGGGGGAGCAATCTATGCCTTGATGCTCTCTGGGCCATTCTCCCTAACCAAAATACATGGAAGCCTGGTCAATACCTTTGACCTAGGAAGAATGATTGCTCTTGATGTTACAACATCAACACTCTCTCTCACTGAGGGAGACATTCTCAACTACTTTAAGCTTGTCCCTGAAGTATATAAATGTCGCCCTGGGACAAAAGATTTGAGAGAATGTCAGCATCATGCTCGTTTATAGAAATGTACAGGAGCCATACTGCTCTCTTTTGCACCATGTCTCGGTACTTGATATCAATGTGCTTTGACCTGTAATCATGGTCGTCCCCAGCACCTAATCAAACAATCCTGCGCGTAGCTTCCCACATTGTTTCACAACTCATCAAACTAGCTGCAAATACTCAGCCTCTACAATACTTAGTGCGACAAATGTTCGCTTCCTACCCATCCAAGAAATCATAGCAGAACCTAATCGTGATGTGTTATTCCTGTCTCGGCACTCTCTGCTCAATCTATATCTATATATCCCTCCAGTTGTGCTTCATCATATCTAATCCATATCCAACTGTACGATGTTGGTACCTCAACTCATGTTGTGCCATATGACTCGGATCACCATCAATTGACCAACTTCCTTCAATGGATCTATTACCACAGCTACTTTCTGGTCACCCTGATTGGTTGCAGCCTTTAACACAAATCTTGTTGTGGCAATCTTGGCTACTCCCTCTGCCACTGTTGTTTTCTAGTCACCGAAGCATCTTTGTTTGGCATTGTCCACTCATAGAAGGCATACTGCTCTTAGAAATCTCCTATCTCTAAGCATCTAGTCTAATAATTTTGCAATTCATCATCTGAAGGATCTCAATGGTATACTTCCCTACAATTTTACAGTTCATCATCATCTGAAGGATCTCAATGGTATACTTCCCTTGACCAAGGAAGTAATGCATCAAATCCAGATCCTTCATCTCAAACTCAGAGGTCAACTCCCTCTGACATTGAAACAAGGAGCAAACTATAGCTGACAATTGGAGCAAACTTCAAGGTCCTCTCCCTCTTTCTGGGAGAACACTCTTGCCATGAATTTCGCTTTGTACTTCTCTATGTTGTTATCTATCGTATGCTTGATCTTGTAGATCCACTTGGAAGTCACCACTGACTTCTCTTCAGGTCTCAGCAAAATTTCCTCCATTATGGCATCCTTGAGATTTACTAGCCTGCATGCTCCCTATAACTAGGAGCTCTTCCAATGATTTGGCACGGTTCTAGATGTCAGTACAATTTCTCCCTCTTGAGCACAAATCATTCTAGTTGAGTTTATGCGCGATCTTGAGAGAATCCTCTTGTCAGCCTTCACGATGTACCTGAAACCTCATTAGGAGTTCACGGAAAAAACGATTATAACCAAGAAAAAGATACATATACAAGAGGATAACCCAAAAAAAAGCAATAATCAAGGAAGAAAGATATAAGGTACTTGTCTTTTGATCGAAGGATCGTAGGGAATTGTCAACTTCCTCATGAGACTTGCCTTCATGCAAAAATCATTGAAATCCATCTACAAACTCGTCACCCTCATCCTCATCATCAACATGTTGCTTTCCTTTTCTTCCTTGCATGAGCTAGGGTTTCTTTGTCTACTTGTACGGCTTTATCCACAAACCCTAGCATTTTTCTGAATCATAACCTTCAAAATTTCATTGGGTTTACATAACCTAAGCCTACCAGCTCTTCCAAGAAGGGATCATCTTTAGCACAAAAGTTATGACCTTTCTTGCTTTATATGAGAGAGCCTTTCCCCTCAGCTCCCTCTGGCTCAGGAGTAACTTTCAATCTAATCTAGAGAAAACCCTTGCAACATATCTCAACCAAGACAAATTTTAACTTCAACAGCATATACATGCCATCTACATACACGAGCAATACTCTTGATTATGTATGTTTCTAAACAGATTTCAACTTTGTCCTTGAAGCTGCCCAACCAGGCCTAAACGAGAGCCCTTGTCTAAGATTAAACTTGGCCCTACTACTATGATTTCTAGAGTTTTGTTCATCCTTTCCAACAAAGACAAAATATTGCAAGTTGAGCCATATTTACAAATCTCCAATATAGCATGAAAGTAAGATGTCTTCATCAAAGAGGGAATATGGCATTCCATTGTCCTCCATAAAATAAAATAAAATAAAATAAAAATCATCAAAAACCTCCAAGTTTCTCCATGCAAATTTTCAAGTTCTAGGATTATTTCCTTGCTTGAACTCAAACTTTGCTGAGGCCTTTCCTCTTCAAACAATGTTTCGTTGGCCTTCCTTAGCCCTGAGGTGTTGGTTGCGGTCCTCCTCTGTGTTTCTATCCACAAGATTTATTCATAGAATAGAGGTTTTGGCCCTCTTCTAGGGCATAAAACAGAGTCAGTTTTCAAAATTCAACTTTCCTTCTTTAGTGGATACAAAACAATTATCCCTTTCTGACTATACCTATCATCAACCAATCCTCCTTGATCCCAATGCCACCATGGCCAATCATCGCCCACATCCCATGGCTATAGTTGTTGCTCCATCAAGCGAATACCAACTCATCACCTCTCTCCAATCCAACCTCTAGCATAGGTCGAGGTCAACCCCACTCTGCTGATGTTGGACTAGCACTACTGGAATACTGTTGATTTGTTTGTCCACATCCCACTACCCCGTGAAACATGTAGTAATACTCTCATCCAAGGGCTCCTGTAGTATTGTGCCTCGGACTAAGGATGCTACCCCATCAAAAGGATACCAACCCATGATCTCTGGCCAATCCATCCTATGGGGAGGATCGAATGCATAGGCACCTGTATATGTGACAAGTCCCCTATGTTGCAACGTGCCCCACTCATGCATCCCTTCCTAGTCAATCAACAATATCCATCGAGAAAACCCTGCCTCTCTCCTTGTAACGGGTACAAGTGGCCAAACTATGTTGCAAGCCCTATCTATGTACTCCAGGAGAGGGTTGCTCCCTGAAAGTATTGCAACTTTGTCAACTACCTATGCATCTACCAGCACCTCATTAGTGAGTCGACCCAAAGATGGATACAACTCCATCTCCAACAACTTTTCCCTCCTCCGATAGAAAACTCCATGCTCCTGTCCTCTCCTAGCCTCTAGCAACACTACCCTGTCAACCTCCAACACCTCCTAAGGACAAGTGTCTGCAAATACTGCCACCTTGCTACTTGTTTGCTCCTCACCAATGGTTAATCCAAAGGGTGGCTGCTCATCCTCCTCCATCATGGGCTCAATATGAACCTCCAACTGGCTCTCCCCAAAAGGCTCATCATGCATACTGTGCACATCATCCTCCTCAGCTGACTCATGCTCCATCATATGCTACTCATGTTGAATCATCACTAGAGACTCATCATCTTAAGTGTCTCCCATAGGGTCCAATCATTGCTCATCATATAAATCTAGTCTATTGTCAACAAATCTACATGACTCATGCTCCTTGGAGGCATCCTCGTATGAACCAATGACTTGTCCGAAGAAGCATCCTCGCCCTGCAGGTTAGAAGGAATCTCCACCTACTCTACCTCTGTAATCTCCTGAATGTCACTCAAGCATGAGTGATCAGGGCCCCAAGGTCCCTTGCAGATGAAGCAAAGTCCCTTCCTGACTATACTTGTCATCAACCAATCCTCTTGGATCCTAATGCGACCATCGCCAATCATCGCCCAAGTCCCATGGCTCAGACTATGCTCTGTCTCCGGCAAACACAGGTTACAGCTAGAGTCTTGGGCAAACACGGGAATAGATTCAATAAAACAAGTAGATGATCATGTGATTAATAAGATTAATAGAGTAGGTGTCAATATTGTTTTTTCTTCCTCCTCCACTAACAAATCAACCCTGTGGTGAAACTTGAAGCTTCAACTTAGAAAAGAAGATCTCGCTTCATTTCTATAAGCATTAATTCAGGACCTTCACGTGTGCGAACCATATGGAATTGAATCAAACTATTTCTAATTCGAATCAAATGATTGAATTTTTTATTTTATCCCCAATCCAAGTGAATTTGGTAACTTTGCATGCCAAGTATAACCTCCTCCCTTGGTGCACCCTTTGAGAAGTGATCTTCCTATGATGTACATTAAAATAACAATAGAAGACCAAATTAATTGAGAGCTCCTCAAGACATGGATCCACCTTTCCCTTGAATAGCAATAAGATACCAAGTGTCTTCATGTAAGGCATGGCACTCTCCTAAGAGCTTAAATGGTGTGAAATGCCTCCAAATACATACCTTATCCCTCACATATGTGAAATGTCTCAAAAGTACAATTCAAAATAAGAATATGCATTATCATATATTCAAAATAAGAATATGCATTATCATATGTAAAAGGCACCCCAAAAGATGAATCGCTGCCACATGTGCAACATTGCCTCCAAATATCTAAACTCAACCATAGAACATGCCTCTAAAGATGTGAGCACCGTAACTTATCAATGAAAAGAAAAATATTTAGATTATGTTAGCATTCACAACCAATACCAAGCTCCCAAAGGCTACATCCTCACCAAAGTATCACTGAGAAGAATGCCTAAAAATGCAAAAAAGAGTCTTGCATTTTCTGGCAATAACACAACCCATGCAAATACTAATGACATTGAAGATGTTTGCACAACATTGCCTCCAAATATCTAAACTCAACCATAGAACATGCCTCTAAAGATATGAGCACCGTAACTTATGTTAAAATTTGGGTACCAGAGGACAAGTGGTTCTCTAAGGCTTTGATATTTGGCCTAGGGAAAAGTGTGCAAATGTATTTGTATTTTTCTCCTAAACCGACTTTATAAGTGGTAAAGTCAAATCTAATTTTAAAGTGACTTTATAAGTGATAAAGTTACAAGTCTAATTTTAAAGTGACTTTATTAAAGTCAATGAAAAATTAGAAATTGAAAAAGTGACTATGGAAATAAAAGGCTAAGTTGGTCTTTACTTAAGTGGGGTGAATTAAAAAATAGAAAGTGAGAATTAAATGCACACTTATTCTCAACCCTTGATCTAAAGCTATCTCGACCATTGGATATAGGGATTCCCCAAAAGTCAGTTAGGGTTAAGGTAAAAAGAGAAAATAAAAGAAAAGGTCATTCAATCTTTCATGAGAAGAATGAGAGAAGGAGAAAATTTCTGAGCAGAAGGAGAGCAGCAAGGACACTTAGCAAATCCGTACAATATCTTGGCACATTTCCCAAGGCAACATTTTCGAACAACATCATTTTCTTGGCACGCATACCAAGGCAGAATCCATATAGCAGTGTTTGCATGCATTTCGAGGCAAGGTACAGTGCTAAAATCGAGGATAAACAGTAGTCAAAGGCGCGGTTTTTGAGGCTATTTTTAGGGCACGAAAAATCGAGGAGGTGGACTATAGTACGTATCCGTACAGTTCCGTACAGCATGTTCTGGGCACGCATTTCGACGCAACAGTACAACATTTAATGTTGTCATATATTGTTATAAATTTCTGTTTGTTGTTGGCACAAATTTCAAGGCGAAAAGTTGGCATGGAAATCGAGATAAGTGGGTTGTTGTGATTGTTGTAATTTTTACTGTGTTTTTTTCAGTTCTCTGTAAAAGCATTTTCCATAAATAAATAAGAGCTCTCAAACTGGTTTTCCCCAAGAGTTGTAGGGGTTTTTCCAGGGTCACATTGACCAAAAATCACAGTGTTATTTTTCTGTGTGGCTGTTACATTTTCCTGTGTTTTTATTTCTACATTTTTAGCACTTGTGAAATTCCCAAATTTGTGTTTTCAGAAATTTATTTCATTTCCAGAATTTTGAACGTATGACTATGGGAATGGGCATTTAACTATATGGGAGTGCTAAGGTGAAACTGAAAACCGGAGTGGGGGTGAAATTTCTACATGGTATCAGAGCTTGGTTGGCTTGAAAGTGCAGTCTGGGACAGCACGCTAATTTTTTACACAGAAAACTGAACATTTACCACACATTTGAAATTTTCAGTTTGTTAGGACAGCAAGCATGTCTTTGGGCTTGAGGGTGGAAGATAGTTTGGATGGGCAAAGCAACTATAGTGCATGGAGGGGGAGAATCCAGAGCATTTTTGAGGAGGCAGAAGTCTGGGGCATAATGGTACATACCACATAGCACCCAGTAGCAGTACCTGCTAACCCTGATGACTTGGCAGAGTTTAACAAGAAGAATGCTAAGGGAAAATACCGCTGGATAGTGTTAAAGATCGTGTCATTCCTCATGTGAGAGGAAAGACATATGCACATGAGATGTGGACAGCCTTGACCAATCTTTACCAGAGCACCAATGAAAACAAAAAAATGGTCCTAACGGTGAAGCTGAAGACCATTAAAGTGGCTAAGACTGATAGTGCTACAGCATACCTCACAAAGATCACTTCTATGAGAGATGAGTTCATAGTTGTTGGAGAGACCATTCCACCCACTGAGTTGGTGCGGATTACTTTGAATGGTCTTCCCAAGACTTGGGAGAGTTTTGTGGATGGCATTGTTGCACAGGGAGAACCTTCCCTATTGGGAGAGGTTGTGGGATGATTGCATTCAGAATGAGATCAGAAAGAACCATCTTGGGGCAGCCAAACAGGTGGAGGAGGATGACAATGTAGCATTGTTGGCAAGGGGCAAGAAGGGCAAAGGAAAGAAGCAAGCTTCCCCAAGTGGAGGTGGGGGAAAAGGCAAAGGTAAAGGTACGCAGGTAAACAAGGAGAAGAACTATTTCAAAGTCAAATGTTGGAATTGTCAGAAGTTGGGACACTATGCAGTTGTGTGTCCGGAGAAGAAGAGCAAGAAAGGAAAGAACAAGACCATGGCAGCATCTGCAGAGATAGAGGACTTCTCGGAGAGGTTTGACCGAGAGTTTGGGTTCATAGCTTGTGAGTCCACTAGTGCAGGATAACATGGCACACAAGTTCAGAGGGAGTGTGCACTTCCCTCCACTAGTGTAGCATCTTCTGGTATTTGGTATGTTGACAGTGGGGCTTCTCATCATATGACAAGAGTCTGGGAGTACTTCTTGGAACTTTCAGAGAATGGCACTGATATTGGGTAGTACTCGGTGATGACAACATTGTTAGAGCAGTCGGTGTGGGGACATTGACATTTGATAGGGAACCCAAACCTCCCTTGAAAGTGTCAGATGTAATATATGTGCCTAGAATGAAAAGGAACCTTATATCCGTTTTAGCATTGGAGGACAGAAGGTATGCGGTGTTGCTCAGAAGAGGGCATGTGCTTATATATCCTATGGGCACTCCAATTGATCCAGCTAGAGTGATTGGTGTGTGCCATGCCAAGGTGTACAAATTCTCATTCCAGCCCTTGATGGCATTGAGTAGTAGCACCAACAGTAGATCTAGCAGTTCAAAGTTGTGTGAGATCTGGCACCACAGGATGGGGCACATATATCATGGGGCCTTGAGGACATTGCAGGAGATCACCACAGGTGTGCCAGATTTCAGTTCTAATCACCTTGATACATTCAAAGGATGTGTTATGGGGATTATCACCTTGATACAGCAGATCGACAGGGATTCTTGACTTGGGGAACCTATTACCGATTCAGAAGTAGTAACCATTTGTGTACTAAATGTATTGCCACTAGAATGGAGTAGCTTTGAAACAAGCATCTACTACAAAAAGGATTCAACTGCCTTTGATAAGTTGTGGGCTTAGTGCATATTGGAAGAATCAAGGATCAAGGTCAAGGATGATATTGTATCAGATGAGCAATCTCAAGCCTTTCCAGCCCGAGTCAAGAAGCTGAAGAAGGAAATGTTTGGTAAGTCCAAGAAGAAAGACATGTCCATGGCTCAATGCTTCAAGTGCAATGAGTTTAAACACTTTAAAAGGGACTGTCTGAACCAACAAAATAACAAGAGAAAGGAAAGGAATGAAGCTCATGTAGCGGAAGCAGTGGGAGAACCTGAGAAGAAGGAAAAGAAGGTTTACTGACAGTTAGGTTCTTTGTAAACATTAATCTTTCTTTTACGATAGTATGTTTTACATAAAATCATAGAAAGAAGCGTACGATAGTAGCATGTTTAGAATTTACATCATTAAGTTGCTTTGTAGAGATCATCTAGATAGATAGATAGAAAGACCATTTTTCATATTGATCATCCAGGCATTATCTAACATTATGCTAGAAGAAGATGTCCTGCTTAGATGGATCATCATGATCCTGGAAGAACCATAATCATGAAAGGTTCTTGAAAGAAGCACTTTGACATTAGATGGATCATCATGATCCTGGAAGAACCATAATTATGAAAGGTTCTTGGAAGAAGCATTATGACAAAGGTTAGTAGACATTCCATGTAATGTGGAATTAATATTGGTGAAGGGATGACAGAATGTAATGGGTTAGGATGCAGGCTCTTTGTGAGATATATGGATAGTTAGATGATCAGATGAAGCATAAGAATGCATGTTGGATATAAATACTTTGGATAAGATTCATATGTGCATAATCTTGTGGAAAGAAAATTGGACATAAAATATGCTTAGGTGTATGGATATACGATATTTGAAAAATAGGATTTCGCTTAAGGATGTATAAAGAATTTAAAACTTTCTCTAGAATATATATAACAAAGATTAACATCCAGTAAATCTCCGGAGGATAAATATTAACTTGGTAATCAAGTTCGATCCCTGGTCACTCTAATGCTTGAAGGAAAAAGCCATATGGAGATGGACCATGAGGATGTTGATAGAATGAGAAGGTCATCATAATGAGCTAAGTCTGATTCTCATTATTGATGGTTATCTAGTTAACATATTGTTTTACTACCTGGAAAAATGTTGCAGTAATATATGATGGCAGTTGAGGCAAGTTCAACTGTATCGATGAAGGATATTGAGGGAAACTCAATATATGACACCTGGAAAATGTGAAGTCAAGATATGGACATCTTGAGATTAAAAGGTAGCAGTGCATGAAGATAACCTCGAGGTCAAAGGAAGATCACTTTCAAGAAGAAGCTATGATCAACTTGAAGTTTGGGAAGGCTCAATGTAATGCCTTCATATTGAAGAAGAAAGTGATGAGCAAGAAGATTGTCACAAGATTGAAGAGAGAAGGTGGCTCCATGATACATTGAAAGAAGGTGATCCGTCGTGTTGGGGAAGTATCATATGAGTTGGAGCTCCCCATTGGGAGTAAGATCCACAACATTTTTTATGTCTCATGCCTCAAGAAGGCCATTGGACAACATGTAGTTGCTACAATGGATCTCCCACCTATTGATGATGAGGGTCATCTGGTTTTACAACCGGAAATTATCTTGGATACTCGGGAGATGCAGCTAAGGAACAAGGTGATTAAAGAGTATATGATTCGATGGAGGAATCTACCAGATGAGGATGCTACTTGGCTAGGAGAGAAGATTTTGCAGCATCCATCCTTGCAGTTGCTTGAGCACAAGAAACATCTGGAAGGGGAGGACTGTAACATTCTTAATTAGCTTTTAGCTAGTTAGAATATTAAATTTTGTTTTTGTCAATAACATAGATGAATAAGAGGGTAGAGGGACCCATAAATCTCTTTAGTAGGAATAAAACCACTTCTAATGTGAATGTGGATCTGTGCATCTAGTTGAATAAATCACTCCTTGGTGTGAATGGGGGTCAATACATGTGGATGGGGTCAAGTTGACCAAATCAACATTGCAGTCATGGAGGTAGTGGAGATAGTGGAGGACAGTGCAGTCATAATGGGAGGAAGTCTCCATGAGAGTAGCATAATTATTGAGTGGGGCCAAGGGGGAGGAGGCACACAAAGCATATAAGGAAGGGGATGGAAGCCATAGAAAGCATTCTGAATATTGTTTATGTATGGTCTTTTATGACTTTCTGTATGCTTCAGTTGTTTAACGGAGTCTGTTGTGTTGTTTAGCACAAGGGTGTTTCCGAGTGGAAATCCCACCCACATCCACGAGGGACTTTGAGTGCCCACTTAGGAGAGGTTCTTTGAGCTACATTCCATCATTCAACATCAGGCCAATCTTCAGCCACCTTCAGCAGCACAGTCTCCTTCAGGAATTGCGCAATCCAGGAGGGCAATTTCAGAGTAGAGTTAATAACCCAAGTTTTTGATCTTATCATCCAATGAGGGGAGCATCCTGGAGGAGTATCAGTTATTTTCTCATCAAATCAGCCACCTCCCAACAGTTACCCAGCTGCAAAGCGTAATTCAGCCCTAGCGCTGCATTTTTCATCATTGGTATTTTCGAAAACCCTTTCTGGGTTACCTTGGAATTGTGCTAGATAGCCCAGATCTCTAATCTCGACATTTTCTGAGCATCCTATCAATAGATCTATGCATTCATAGTTTCCAGTAGTAGTTATTTCGATCAGGATTGCGCAGTCATAGCCTCCCAGCAGTTTATGCAGCAGCGGTGTTTCATGTCTTGGGTTTTAGGTCATTTCAGGCTTGTTTTGCCTTAGCTTGAGTGTCTTTTCCTCAAGATCTTGTACTTCATTTCTGCTATCATATATAATAAAATGGCTCAATGATCTGCTCATGTTTTTTGATGTATTGATGTTCACTGCATTTTTCAGTTTTATGTCCAATATTCCTGTTTTTCCTATTTTGGAATATTACATGTAGTGTTGTAGGGTGTGAGCGGAATTGGAGTGTTTTTTAGTGCATTCACGCCAAGAAGAGGAACAGTTTGGAGAAAAAGTGGTTGAATGACATGGTTTTTGTTCAGTACAACCTTAGGTTGAGGCACAATCAATTGCTTAATAAAACCCCCGAAACAAGCAACATTGTCTTGGGTGACTTTGATCCAACATCAGAATGGGTTGTGGAGATTCAAGCACCAACATTTGACAATGAAGACCTTTCTTGGTTGGACTTGGACCCACCTCCACAGGTTGCAGAGGAAAATATATCAGAAGCACTAGTAGCAGCTTGAGGGCCAGGGGAATCAAGCCATAATCCCATTGCAGACTTGGATGCTCATGCTACTCATTCTTCAGATGAGGATGAGGATGAGGAGGATGATGATTCTGATGATGATTGATGATTTGATCATCTGTAGCTTGTAGTATTGTAGGTTGTAGTATAATACTATGATCTAGCATGTTATTTTGGACAATAAAGGCCTTTTAGAGCCTACTTCTTGATGTTTGTAATATTTTTGGTTCAGCGATGTTTTGCACTAAGTGTTATTTTGGCTATTTGCACCTATTTAACTGAAAATTTTTGCATATTCATGTTTAAATGGTTTGGATTAATATGGATGTACATGAATATATCTAGTTTTTCTTTAAAAATGAATATTTTTATGTGTCTTTGGTAAACCGGTTTTTTTTTTCTGATTTAGACCGGTTCCCGGTCCACAAGGTTTACGGTTCGATAACCGGTTCGATTTCGATAACATTGGTTTTAAGTGGTTGTCACAAGGTGGCGGGTTGATATTAGTAAAATCGGTGTCGAAAAGCATTCCAATTTACCAGTTATATTTGGGCCATACCCCCTAAAAGGGATTTAAATAAAATCAGAAAAGAAAAAAAAAATGTTCCAGCTTTTCTGTGCACTGAGAAGCAAGAAAATAAAGGGTTTCCCTTGGTGAAATGGAACAAAATCACTCATCAAAAAAAGGCAGGTGAATGCATCTAAAGAACATTTTTTTATTTTGGTTAAGCTTTTCTCACAAATATTGAATGGAGGATGATTCACAGCGACTGTGTATGAGGTAGCCTAATGATAGAAAAATATAATAGAGATCTCTTTAGAGCATTGGCTAAGAAGAGAAAGGAAGGTCTTTAAAGGAGCCTCCATAATATAGAAACGTTGATAAAAGTTTTTCCTTTAGTCTTTCCTTTAGTTGGTACTAGAATTAGAAGAGGTAAAGACTCCTGGATAGGGTGTACACAAAAATCCAAACTTTCAGGCCCCTTGATTCAAGCACTCCACAATCAAGGTGTCTTAGTCTTGCAGATGTTAAGGCTACAGGTCTAGTTCCATAGTGAAGGCAAGAGTGGAAGGAAGCAAATTCTCTTAGATTGGGGAATCATTTCACCGCAAAATGGAAGCATTATATTCTTCTTTCAAGACATACTGTTGTCAAATTGAAAGATTTTGAAAATGAACTAGAGTGGTCTAAACCAAAGGCACAAATATTTACACCAATGTTCCACCGAGTTTCTGGGACGGGGAAGCGCAGGAGCAGGGATATGCACAAGGGGTACGTATATAAACAACCCCAAAATTTAGGGAAAGTTTGGGGAAACAAGGGGATGTCAGAGTCGTAAAAATTATAAATTATTAAAAATTTAATATATAAAAATAAAAAAATAAATCTTAACAATATGTCAATAACTAAATAGTAAATCTTAATAATTATGAAATGTACATCTAAATTGAAATTCATCATTTTGTATTAAACTATTATGAATTATCATTTCTACAATGTACATATAAAATTAAATTGAATCCATCATTTGACATTATGCAATGTTCCATCTAAATTCATCATTTGGCATTATGCAAGGTACATCTAAATTAAATTCATTATTTGACAATTGAAATTATGCAATGCACATCATATGAAAATGACATTATGAAGAAGTCTGAAACAATGTTATTAGAATCGGACAGGTCATCGAATTGGTAGACCACCCACACCAAGAACCAGTCATAACCGCACTGGAACCGATAAAAAAACTAGTCAACCAAAAACACATAAAATATTCAAATTGTAAAGAAAAACATATATATTCAGAGACATCCATATGAATCCAAACCATTTATACACAAATAAGAAAAAATTCTCATTTATGTACCATGTAAAGGTGCACATAACCAAAATAGCACCAAGTGCAATCCATCTCTAAACCGAAAATACATCAACAAACAAGCTCATGGCCTTTAACATCAAAAAAAATTATGCTACAACAAATACCTACATATCATCAAAATCATTGCCTATATTGGGATCTTCATCATCAATATCACCCTTTAAGCATTAAAATAAGATAGAAAAAGCATAGCATGTCAACACTCCTTACCTAGGGAGGTATTCATAATTGTAAACCTGGTACAAGGTTATTCTCAAACTAAAGAGTTCTCAGAAGAAGAGTCGGATTGGTAAGCCATCTTTAAGCATCAACAACATGACCAACATTTTCTACATAGCCTTCACTTTGAGAAGCTCTTTCATATACAAGAACATAACGCTGGGAGGTTTTAAGTGAGATACCGCATTACCTCTACAAGGCACATACCCCATCCAGATGTTCACTAGGTATGTCCTTTTAGGACTATTCTTATCTTGGATTCCCAATCCTCATAGAATATCGGTCTTCTTCGACCACTCTTGTCTTGACCATCTAGCTTCACCATCTTATTTTCTTGTTTTGATGCATACTTAATTTTTCGAACTAGTTAGATTTAGCTTTCCTAGGCTAGACATAAGAAATTTATTCAAATAATGATATTCAAAGGGAGTAGATCTCACTATACAAATGGAGAAAAGCTTCCTCATTTGTACTCATGGTTGGATTGTGAGAGCACTCCTCTCCTTGGCGCTTAATAGAAATATCTTTTGGGAGCAAGTTTTGTTTGAGGACTTTTTCCATGTGCTGAAATGTTTTGATTTAGAGGCTTTTATTTCTTGGTTATTTCTTCTACATCACTGAAGGCATAAATGTGATTGTTCAAGACTACCACAAAGCTACCAAGGTCGACCCACTAAGGGGCTACATAGTCACATGCAAGAAAAGGGTTAGGACGCTAGGACTTCCCTTCTCATTGTTGGACTAGGGTTGTCAAAATCTGATTTTTGGACTAGCCCTTATCGAGTGTCTATACCTCTCCTAAATTCATAGTCAATCCCATTGCTGAACACTTTCTCGTGGTGGGTTCTCTTCGAGTGGGGAAATGATTTCATGATTGTCCTTGATTATCCAAGGGGTTAGTTTATCTATCAGCTTCTAACCTCTTTCCCTATCTATAAACATCAGATGTTCGACTCAAGAGGATTTCTTTTATTTTTATTTCAATTTGCCACTCGATTCTCCTTGACTCCATAGCACTTGAAGGATATTGGCACTGATCTTCATGTCCCTCCACTTTGTCTTCTCTCTTTTATAAAAAAACCCAAAATTTAAAAATGTTTTACTAAGGCTACCTTTGGCATCACCTTGCACTCTAATGACTTAGTCTTAGCGATCCTAGTAGGGGAGCCCCTCTCGAAGCCGAAGGAGAGCTGCCCTAAAGAGGCGATAGTAAGTTGTTGAACTGACAGTGGGTGACCTATCAAGTTTCCACTCAGATTGTACGGTGTCGAGCTTTTACCATTTCTAATGTATAATTTCTCATATGTTCATATGTGACTGCTGGCCAAAATATCAGAAAAAAACAATAAACTCAGTTATGGCAGCTCCGTTGTAGAGGGTCCTGCCTTTGGATAATTATTGTACAAAAGCATGACAAGGTTTGTACTCTACAGACAGACAAAGATGTTATTGTCTACAACATGAAATGTGGAGCGAATCCTGTGATAAAAAAAATGTGGCCCAAAAGGAAGTCATGAAAGCTCACCTTCAAGCAGGTAAATACAAGACTTGCTGGGGCAATTTTGAACTTTGCCAATTCCCCAATGAATCTTATATTTCTCGTCTTTGTTTCAATGTTCATTTGATCCTGCACAAAAATATATTAACATATACAGTTACAGTTAAAAGCATAAGACGGAAATAGCATGTCTAACAGAGAAATGGAGTTCAAAACAAATACAGAAAGTACAAAAAATGTTCTGAGTCACTAACAATAACACAAAATAAGCCCATTACCACATAGCTTATTTTGATGTCTTTAATTAATAACATCCAAGAAATATCTAAAAGCACAAACAACCAAATGGGACAACAACCAACAGATCATTAAAA
Organism: Pinus albicaulis; assembly: GCA_034641835.2. Lineage (NCBI taxonomy): Eukaryota > Viridiplantae > Streptophyta > Pinopsida > Pinales > Pinaceae > Pinus > Pinus albicaulis. The sequence goes on from CM076572.1 coordinate 398,571,817, forward strand.
TTGAGTGGACCAACAAGAAAAAGATTATCTTTTATGGAAAGATATATTATGAACATCCAAAAAACTGATATTTTGTGACATTTGCTTCATAATTATAGCTAATAGAACCAACCAAGCATGGGAAAAAAAACATACTGAAAGCAAGGTACCTTCTTATTTATTAAAAAATTGAACTCCTCTTCTAGCAGCTGCAGAAGCATTGAAGCTACGTCTTTCATGCAAGTTGACAATGTTGCCACCATTCTTGAATAATAAGGCAATAATTCTAAGGATGTCCGAGGCACATTGAATATTGCTCTCACAAGCTTTTTCCTGTTACTTTTTGAATTCAGATAGCAAAAGTCTACCTGCGGAAAAAGACAAAATAGGGCACTTCCATACTCATATGGTTTTCTATCTCATTTAAATCCCCAATAGAAATATCTAATAATAATCATCACTTACTGTCAACTGGTCAATAAGATCACGACTAACACAACCCGGAAGCCGCTGCAAGAGGCTGTCTAAGTTTGCACCATCAAGGCTTTTTACTTTATCTTTCTCGTTCTCTTTCTCTCCCTTCTTATCAGTGTCTCTCTCTTTCCACTTCTCTTTTTCCATTTCTTTACCCTTTTCCTTCTCCTTCTCTTCTTTGTCCTTGGACTTATCATCAGATGTTCCCTCTCCTCGTAAGGTTTCAGGCTCTTGGATTCCATCTGCAGTTTCTGAAACAGACAAGGCACCTTGCTCTGGCTCGAATGATAGCTCCTGCCGTATCCAATAAATTAATATTAACTACAAAATCATATAGAGAAATAAAAAAATAATAAAAACCGTTGATAACAATGATATGATATAAAATTTAACATATATGTGTGTATGCAAGTATGTCTATACTTCGCCTATGTTTTAGGCAAATATCTATTCATCATATTAGTATTTAAAACAACATTGAGCTTTTGCCTCACAAGCCATCCATACCCAAAAGATTAGAATAAATCAACCAAATCTTCTTAACATTGTAATACTACAAAAAGCTGAGCACCTAGAAATTTATCATTCATAATCTAGAACCTTTCCCACAGATTATTCATAATAATGTATCAACAACTACATGAGACTTTTCCAATAATATTTAAAAGTGTATCCTTGGTGTTGAAATTTGGTTACCGGAGGACAAGTGGTTCCCTAAGGCTTTGATCTTTGGCTTAGGGAAAAGTGTCCAAAAGAATTTAATTTTTCTCCTAAAGTGACTTTATAAAGTTATAAAGTCAAATCTAATTTAAAAGTGACTTTAAGTGATAAAGCTACTAAAGTATAATTTTAAAGTGACTTTAATAAAGTCAATGTAAAATTAGAAAGGAAAAGTGACTTTGGAAATAAATGACTAAGTGAGTCTTTATTAAAGTGGGGTGAATTAAAATATAGACAGTGAGATTTAAATGAGCATTTAATCTCAGCCCTAGATCTAAATCTATTTTAGCCATTGGATTTAGGGATTCCCCAAAAGTCACTTAGGGTTAAGTTAAAGGAGGAAAAGGTCATTCATTCTTTCATGAGCAGATTGGGAGAAGGAGAGAAGGAGAGCTGGAGATTTTTCTGAGCAGTGAGAAGAAGGAGGGCAGCAATGAAGAGATTTCAGCAAAGGTACAGCAGCATTTATTGGCACACATACCAAGGCAGAAAATCCGTACAGCAAGGGAGAGGTAGTGTTTCCAAGTGAGGAGGCACACAAATCGAGAAAGAGGGTACAGCAGCAAGCACGCACTTCAAGGCACAAAAATCAGGCACGTTTTCCAAGGAAGATGGTGGCTGTCATTTTCAGCACAAAAACCGAGGAAGAGGACAGTAGCACAGCCCATATTTTTGGCATGGATTTCGAGAGAGATTGTTGTACAAAATCTATACAATCCGTACAGCAAAGTACAGCTGTTCTGGCACGCTTCTCAAGGTGGTTGTACAACATTTAATGCTGTCCTAAGGTGCTGTAAATTTTATGTTTTCTGTTGTTGCTGATTTGGCACAATTTCCAAGGTGGTGTGCAAGCACGGAAATCAAGATAAGTCTGTCAATTGGTTACTAGAATTTTTTCTGAGTTTTTCCTGTTTCACTGTAAAAAGCAATATTCAGAAAATAAAAGAAGGAGCTTTCGAACTGGTTTTCCCCAAGAGTGGTAGGGGGTTTTTCCAGGGTCATGTTGACCAAAAATCTTAGTGTTTAAATGTGTTGAATGGCTGTTTTGAGCTTGCTGATTTTTATTTATGTATTTTCCAGCATTCTGTAAATTTTCCAGAATTTGTGTTTTCAGCAAAAAATTATTTTCCTGTTGTTGAATGTAAGAATATGGGAAAGAGCATTTAACTAAAAGGAGAAATAAGGTGAAACTGAAAACCGAGGTGGGAAAACAAGAAATTTCTACATGGTATCAGAGCTTGAGTGCTAAAAGTGTAGTTTGGGACAGCAAGGAGAAAAATACAGCCTGCTAATTTTTCACTCAGAAAATTCCAGCAAGCAGATTTTTCACACACAGAATTTTTATCTTTACTACAGCGGTGCTATTTTTCAATTTTAGGACAGCAGGATGTCATTGGGATTGAGGGTGGAGGATAGGTTGGATGGGCATACCAATTACAGCGTTTGGAAGGAGAGAATGCAGAGTATCTTTGAGGAGGCAGAAGTCTGGGACATCATGGTGCATACCACACAGAACCCTGTTGTTGTGCCTACTAATGTTGTTCATTTGGCAGTATATAATAGAAAGAACAACAAGGGTAAGACACTGATTCTAGACGGAGTCAAAGACCATTACATTCCTCATGTGAGAGGAAAGAGAAACGCTCATGAGATGTGAATAGCATTGTCCAATCTCTACCAGAGTACCAATGAGAACCGAAAAATGGTCCTGAAAGAGAAGCTGAAGACCATTAAGATGGGTAAGACTGATAGTGCAGCTGGATATCTCACAAAGATTACTAATGTGAGAGATGAGTTGGTAGCAGTTGGAGAGGTCATTCCACCCACTGAGTTGGTGCGGATTGCAGTGAATGGCCTCCCCAATTCATGGATGAACTTTGTTGATGGGGTTTGTGCACGTGAGACCCTTCCCACATGGGAGAGGTTTTGGGATGATTGCATTCAGACAGAGATCAGGAAGGGTCAGCTTGGGGCAGCCAAGCCAGTTGAGCAAGATGAGAATGTAGCACTGTTGGCAGGAGGCAAGAAAGGCAAAGGAAAGAAGCAAGCTTCCACAAGCAGTGGTGGTGGCAAAGGTAAAGGTAAAGGTAAACAGGGTAACACACAGAAGGACTATTCCAAGGTGAAGTGTTGGAATTGTCAGAAGATGAGACACTATGCAGTTGTGTGTCTGAGAAGAAGAAGAAGAAGGGAAGAACCAGAATGGCAAAGACAGGCAAGATGCTAGAGAGAACATCGCTGACCAGAGTTTGGATTGGGTTCATTGCATGTGAGCCCTCTAGTGCAAGATCACCCGCTACAAGAGATTCAAAGGACAGGTATTTCGACTACGAGCATCTTCTGCACCGGTATGTGGACAAGGGGCTTCACGTCACATGAGGACGTAGCATTTCTACCCCGTAGAGTGGCACTGAGTATAGAGGGTGGCAGGGACGTATTTACTGCAGCTGTTAGAGGAAGCAGGTCGGAACACCGACATTCTCGTAGGAACGAAAACCCTTGAAGGTGTCAGATGTTCTTTATGTGCCAGGGATGAGGAAGAACCTCATATCCGTCGCAGCTTTGGAGGACAGAGGATATGAGATACTATTCAGGGGAGGACAGGTGTTGATGTATCCCAGGGGCACTCCAGCTGATTCAGCTAGAGTGATAGGTGTACGCCATGCAAAGGTGTACAAGTTTGCATTTCAGTCCCTTTTGGCATTAAGCAGTAGTACCGACAACAGAGCTAGCAGTTCTGAGCAGTGTGAGATTTGGCACCGCAGGATGGGGCACATGTATCATGGAGCCTTGAGGACTTTGCGGGAGTCCAAACTGTGTGCGATTTCAAGATTTGAGCACTGACATTTGCAGAGGATGTGCTATGGGGATGTTTGCCAAATCCCCTTTTCCCAGCAGTGACAGCACATCGATTGGGATACTTGATTTGATTCATTCCGATGTGAGCGGTCAGATGTCTCATGTTTCCTTGAGTGGATATGAGTATTATGTTTTATTCATTGATGATCACTCCAGGAGGACCTGGATTTATTTCTTGAAGACCAAGAGTAAGGTCTTCAAGCGGTTTCAGGAGTTCAGAGCTCTTGTGGAGACACAGACAAGTCGGAATATCAAGTCCATGAGGTCGGACAATGGAGGAGAGTACACCCTCAGAGAGTTTGTTGATTATTGTGCAAAGGCAGGCATTAAGAGGGAGTTCATTGTTCCTCACAACCCCCAAAGAGAACGGTAATAAGTGAGAGGAAGAAATGTATCCATCGCAGGGGTCGCCAAAGCCATGTTACATGATCGCCCTACTATTGTTTTTGGTGGGGGCAAAGAGAGTCAACATTGTCGTTTATTTGCGGTGAATACAGCTGACATCGTGCCTTGGGGCATATGACTCCAAGGAGGTTTTTTCCGAGCTAGGCCCGCATTTTGAATATCTTCAAATCTTTAAAGGTATTACATACCATTACATACCCAAGGAGAAGAGGACCAAACCAGAGCCCACCGCAGAGAAGGGTATCTTTGTGGGCTACAGTGAGACCTCAAAGGCCTTTCGGATTTACATTCCCGCACAGAGGAAAGTTGTTGTCAGGCGGGATGTGAAGTTCGAGGAGGATAGGGCCTTTAGGAGGTCACGAGAGTTAGAGTATCTGGATCAGCTAGACCCTCAGCAGCAGTTGAGTCAATCACAGTGATCCAGTGGGTAGGGATCAGGAGGATCCGGAGGTACATCTATGACGATGTCAGGTCTGTTAGTGAGCAGTGGCTCATAGAGTCAGAGGGGTGGTGCTTCAGGCAGCATGCAGAGGCGTCCCGCCGCAGGCGGCTCTTCACTAAGGAGTCCACCGATGGACACGCCTCCGACGGCATTCTCACATCTGCTGTGTCTGCGGCAAAAAAGAGTACGCGAGACAGATAGTCGAGCTCGTGCCCCGCGATGGGAGAGGAGGGAGTCAACTCCCGTTGGGAGAAGTGTGCTTAGGGAAGAGGAAGCCCAAGTGGCTTCGGGACACCTCGAGAGAGGCCACATCCGTTTTGGCCGGGAGTGAGAGGCTTGGCCGGGAGAGAGAGAACCACCCGAGAGGGTTTTGTAGCCGAAAGGGTGTCGTCGGGCCGCATCCTGACTTCCTTTGTTTCCTCAGCTGTGAGGAGGCTTACCAGCCGCCAGGGTTCCCAGAGAGGCCATGTAGGAGGAGTATTCTTCTATCATGAAGAATGATGTTTGGGAGGTGGTGCCGAGGCCCGAGGGCAAATCCGTGGTTACTTCCAGATGGCTTTACAAGGTAAAGCATGCTGCAGATGGCAGCATTGAGAAATTCAAAGCGAGGTTTGTGGCTAGAGGGTTCTCCCAGGTAGAAGGAGTTGATTATGAGGAGACCTTCGCTCCCGTGGCTCGATATACTTCGATTCGCTCCATTATATCGATAGCAGCAGAGATGGGTTGGAAGATCCACCAGATGGATGTGAAGACCGCATTTCTCAATGGCTTCATACAGGAGGAGGTGTACATTGAGCAGCCACAGGGCTTTGAGGTGCATGGGAAGGAGTCCATGTGTGCAGACTGAAGAAGGCCCTTTATGGCCTGAAGCAAGCTCCAAGAGCTTGGTACTCCAGGATAGATACATACTTGCAGGGGATGGGTTTCACAAAGAGTGAGGCAGATCCGAACCTTTACTATATTGTGATAGGTGATATTTCATTCCCGTGTTAAAGGGATGACTTGGCTGGCACAAAAGTTTAGAGACCCATAGAAAGCACAATGCAGGTCTTGCTATTGAGCTGAGATGAAGATACTCGCTGATGGCTGGCTTTTTGGGTTTGGAGGTGTGGCAGGAGGAGGGGCATTTCTTCCTGGGACAGTGGAAGTATATTGTGGACATCCTTGGCAGATTCCACATGGAGGATTGTAGACCCATGTCGACACCGATGATCACCAACTGGAAGAAGCTTCATGCTTCGGATTCCCAGTTGGTGGATCCCACATTGTACAGACAGCTGATTGGTTCCTTGATGTATTTGGTCAACACTAGACCAGATATTTGTTTTGCAGTCAACACGATGAGTCAGTTTATGTGTGAGCCTAGGAAGGTTCACTAGGTGGCTGCAAAACACATTTTGCGGTACTTGCAGGGGACAGTGGATTATGGTCTGGACTACAGGCAGGGGGATGGAGTGAGATTGGCAGGTTACACTGATTCTGATTGGGCAGGTTGTGCTTCTGATAGGAAGAGTACTTCAGGGTGTTGTTTTGGGTTGGGTTCGGCAGTGGTGTCATGGTTCAGCCGAAAGCAGCAGTCAGTAGCATTGAGTTCAGCGGAAGCAGAGTATATGGTAGCCAGTCTAGCTAGTTGTGAGGCCATCTGGCTTCGCAAGATGTTGTTTGGCTTATTTGGTCAGCCGTTGAGACCTTCAGTGATTTACTGTGATAATCAGAGTTGCATTAAACTCACTGAGAATCCAGTATTTCATGACAGGTCAAAGCATATCGGGATCAAATATCACTTCATCAGAGAGTATGTTCAGAAAGGAGCTGTGAAGCTTGAGTATATTCCCACTGATGAGCAGGTTGCAGATATTCTTACCAAAGCCTTACCACGGGGAAAGCATGTCTACTTCAGAGACAAGATGGGTGTGGTGAGGAACACCTTCCTCGGTAAGAGGGAGTGTTGAAATTTGGTACCGGAGGACAGGTGGTTCCCTAAGGCTTTGATCTTTGGCCTAGGAAAAAGTGTCCAAAAGAATTTAATTTTTCTCTTAAAGTGACTTTATAAAGTTATAAAGTCAAATCTAATTTAAAAGTGACTTTAAGTGATAAAGTTACTAAAGTCTAATTTTAAAGTGACTTTAATAAAGTCAATGTCAAATTAGAAAGGAAAAGTGACTTTGGAAATAAATGACTAAGTGGGTCTTTATTAAAGTGGGGTGAATTAAAAAATAGAAAGTGAGATTTAAATGAGCATTTAATCTCAGCCCTAGATCTAATTTTATTTTAGCCATTGGATTTAGGGATTCCCCAAAAGTCACTTAGGATTAGGTTAAAGGAGGAAAAGGTCATTCATTCTTTCATGAGCAGATTGTGAGAAGGAGAGAAGGAGAGCTGGAGATTTTTTTGAGCAGTGAGAAGGAGGAGGGCAGCAGTGAAGAGATTTCAGCAAAGGTACAGCAGCATTTATTGGCACACATATCGAGGCAAAAAATCCGTACAGCAAGGGAGAGGTAGTGTTTCCAAGTGAAGAGGCACACAAATCCAGGAAGAGGGTACAGCAGCAAGCACGCACTTCAAGGCACAAAAATCAGGCACGTTTTCCAAGGAAGAGGGTGACTGTCATTTTCGGCACAAAAACCGAGGAAGAGGACAGCATCACAACCAAGATTTTTGGCACGGATTTCGAGAGAGGTTGTTGTACAAAATCTGTACAGTGCGTACAGCAAAGTACAGTTGTTTCGACACACTTCCCAAGGTGGTCGTACAGCATTTAATGCTGTCCTAAGGTGCTGTAAATTTCTTGTTTTCTGTTGTTACTGATTTGGCACAATATTCGAGGCGGTGTGCAAGCACAGAAATCGAGATAAGTCTGTCAATTGGTTGCTGGAATTTTTTCTGAGTTTTTCCTGTTTCACTATAAAAAGCAATATTCGGAAAATAAAAGGAGGAGCTTTCGAACTGGCTTCCCCCAAGAGTTGTAGGGGCTTTTTCCAGGGTCATGTTGACCAAAAATCTCAGTGTTTAAATGTGTTGAATGGTTGTTTTGAGCTTGTTGATTTTTATTTCTGTATTTTCCAGCATTCTGTAAATTTTCCAGAATTTGTGTTTTCAGCAAAAAATTATTTTCCTATTTTTGAATGTAAGAATATGGGAAAGGGCATTTAACTAAAAGGAGAAATAAGGTGAAACTGAAAACCAGGGTGGGAAAACAAGAAATTTCTACACTTGGAAGAATAGTAGTTATCGATTCACTTTTGGAGAACAGGTTTATTAACAAGATACAGTAACGTGTCATGGTCTGTGAAGGATGCAAAGGAAATGTCCAGCAAACAGTGCTCTATTAGGTTTGAGATTGGAGATGTTCTATTAGGTTTGTCACCCGAGGGACATCGAGTTGGAATAGCACCTTATTTCATGTTTCCTGAGTACTATGAGATTAAGGAGGGGTTCCATTGTTGGTATAGAGAGTCACAAAGATCCCTCACTGCTTTCTTTCATTACCCAGAACAAAGGTGTCTAGAGCTTTTACAAGAGGAGGTTTTGGGATTCAAGAGACAAATTTCATAGTGTCCACTCAAGGCAATTTGAATCAGAAGTATCTAATAAATTGCAATTTCCTGCTTGTATTATATTATAAGCAAATAAACCAGTGATTTTTAAGTGACTTATCCTTGGTATCATTCTGAACCATGCCTCCTCAAGTGTCACTCCTCTCAATCCTTTCATCAGACTCATATACAACTATGTTTCCCAATATCTATGTGGAACTAAGTCTCCCTGTACCATACTCTCGGCCGTGTTCTACTTTTCTAGTTCATTCTTCACCATAACCTTTTTGCTTCCATAAATATGTCCCACACATCATGTCTCCTTATTGCATTAAGAAATAACTTAGCATCACTATAATTGAATGTTATTTAAGACACATGACTTCACTAAATTAAGTCACTTAGGCTATCTCTAACATATGACCATTATATGAGCCTATATCTACCAAAAGGTAAGGGCTGAAAATAAAACGAAAGAGTATTGGGGAGTGTGCCTCAAAATCTAGCAGGCCTTGTGAGAGACATTACAAGGGAAGAGCTAGACCAAGATACATCAATGAAGAGGGGCACCTGCCTAGGTATATAAGCAGGCCTCATTTGTAATTATCAATCAATTCATTTATACTTTCTAATATAATATTTGTATCCTCGTGGATATTTTTATATTCCAAGTCTTCTGGAGTATTTGAACTTGAGAAAGAACTTTGTTCACTTCACACCCAATGGTCTGCTTCCTTGTTATCTACTTCGAAACATCCATACACTGATCTAGGGTTTGAGGCTCCTCCTCAATGCACCCTACAGCAGCCCTGCACCAACAGCTATATGAAATAATCCCAAAATCAATGAAGAAGCCCCTGATCTACTGCATTGTACCTTCTTGTGACTGCGGCTTGAAGGGAAGAGCCTTCCTAGGCCTTACGGCCCCTCAAACAAGTGACCCAATCTACTGTTGTAGCTGTCCCTTTCCTGCGGCCTGAACAGAGGTATAAAATATACAAAATTAGCATAGAAGGCATTCTTACCTCTCCTCTGAACTGTGGCATGAATCAGCAAAGGATCCGCTACCCTAAACAACCTTGAAACAGCCCTCCAAGCCTCCTTGCTGGCTACGGCTGGCCTTAGTCAATTGCAGTCTCTCTCCCACAAGAAAACGGCACCCAAACAGAGAAAATTCCCTCACAAACTTGGCCCCTTGCTCTTGGACATCCGAGCCTCAGATCCGCACCCTATTTCAGAAGTATTTTGCACCTTCATGATGTATCAAATGAGGTTGGAAGCACCTATATATATAGGAATCATTGGGGGTTCAAGTGACGTGACCATTGGTCTTTATGATTCTACATAGAGGTGAAGCTGACCTTGATAATTTACATATGAATGGGCATAAATTCAAAAACCCATTTCTCCTTATCCGAATTTGATGATCTTTGGGTCGATTTTGGTCCTCTCGAAAAGAGGAATTCAATGCCATAATTATATTCTTCAAAAGACCTGCCCAAAGTGGAATTTGGAACTAGTTGCCAATTTTAACACCAAATGATATTCTTAAGAGATTTTAAGAAAATGAAAATGACACCTATACTAGGTTCACCCATTTAGAACAAACAAGGGGAGTTAATGAGTATAACAATGAATAGGAAGTTCTAGCAACTAGATTTCTCAAATCTTACAGACAATCAACTAATAAAATCCATATTCCTGAGTTAAAACTCATTATCTGCGGCAAACTAAGGCTATCAAGACCTAAGAATTTGGTTGAAAGCTAAAAGTATGGCAAAAATGATTGAAAGAAAATTCATTAGTCAAAAAGAGGTATCTTTACATTTTGAACCTCCAAAGAAGACAACTAGTTACAAGGATACTAAAAATCATCACGTAGAAAGGGGCAAAAAGAAGGAAACAACTGTCACAAAAGTAGTAAGAATTGATTTCAAGGGCATAGATGTGAAAACCAGTCATTACACTACTTTAAAATAGCTGATGGAAGGAATGTAAAATTCTCAAACCCAAGAAATGAAATTATTATAGCCTATACAAACAATATCATGTATACAACATCTGATGCAAGGTAGGTATGTCACCAAGGATCATCAAAGCTTCACATTCTACAAATAGATTGAGGAACTTCAAAATATGATGCATACACTGAAATGGAACCTCCTCGGCACTCAAATTGGAAAACAAATCAAGCCCCTACAACCAAATAAAGACAAAGATAATGCCACCAAGAAAGCATGCTCAGCCATGCTGAGAATCCTATTTACTATGATTTGAGGACAAAACATTCCTTAGAAGGGTAGCAACACAATAATAATAAAAATTAGGCTAATGAAAGGTCAAATAGCACACACCCATTCACCTCATAACCAGTTGATGCATACAAGTATACCATCAGAACGCCCATAGTATCAATCATCTTATCAATTCTTATCTGTCAATCATTATTCATTATTCAGTATTCTTATCTGTCGATCATTATTCAGTATACAATTGCAGAAATATTTCTGTAAATCGAGAAAAAAACAGGGACTCTTTGCTACATATGTCTTTGTACATTGGAATTGTTTCGGCTCGTCAACAAGGAGCAATGCCAGATATTAAAAGAGGATTTCATAAGAACCTAAGCATGGAATGTTCAAAACACAAAAGGGTTCTTGGATACCTATAAGGCTGTCATTCCTGGAGCCTTTCTTCTTATCATTGTAAATATCATGATCATATTCTACTTGCTCTTACCACAGTTATTGTACTGTGCAACAAAGGGTTTGACTCGTGACACAAACTAGGTCTCCAAGGACAACAATAGATGCAATCTATTGAAGAAATAGATGCAATAGAGGCAATAGTATCTTCTGAAGAAATGAATGGTGAAAATATATGTAAAGCAAAATATTAGACATCAAAAAGGAAAAAAGAAAATCAGCACAATAACAAAATATTGCTATCGTTGGACCATGGACTGTACCTGCTGTTGTTCAGGAACCTTATGTGATTGCTCGCTGGTCTTTGGTTCCGCTTCTCCCAGCAACACCGCAGGAACAAATGCCCTGAAAATATATGCATTATGAGATGCGCAAACCCAAATGCAGATGAGAGAACAATGCATTGGCTTTATAATGCCTGGCAGCATCTATTTACATCGGTATATGCAGTCCTCCCAAAATTCCGATATCAAGGAAATGATGATACTTAAAACCATTTAATACCTAAGATCTGGTAAGCTCTCATAGAAGGCTTTTGTATCATCGTCATCCCAGACAGGTTCAGGAGTGGAAGCATCCTTCGAAGTGGCAGCTGAGGATCCATCTTCACCAGTTGTAACTCTTGTGGTGTGGCCATCATCTGGCATGACAGGAGGCTGCATATCTAGTGCTTCAGCCAAACTGACACAAATAAAAGCAAGGGAACTTAGAACATATTTATTGAAACCAACGAGGTAAAACAATAAATATCTCATTTGAAACCAATGAGGTAAAACGCTGAAAAACTCAATTAACCATCAAAATCAGTGATAATTGAAATTGCTCCCTTTCATCATTACTTGTAGCACAGATGAGACCCAGAAATTAAGTTTACCACACATTTGTGAATGAACTTTCAACTACCACACTTTTAAGAATTGAAATTGCTCCATTTTATTACTGCCTATAAACGAAAATACATTACTCCATGCCCATAGATAGTAAATCCTAAAAGAAAATTAACATACTGCAGTAAATAAATAAGGATGTGTCACAACACTTGAACCGTAAATCCTTGTTTACAGTGCTCCCATCTAGGGGCACCAAGAGACAGGCTGATGACAACATTGCTTTTGACTCTAGATCAGTGTGGACTAGAGGGACCACTATCCCTTCCCAGATACCTCAGAGACGTCACCAGACCAGATCCTTTACCAGCAGGCAGATGAGATCATCAGCAGTGCATTACATCTTCCAGGCAGCAGTGAAGTAGAGGGTCCAGATCTTCCCCCGGCACTTCCCTGGGGCATCACTCTAACTTGAGTTTTCTTCATTCGATGTCAGATGTTAGGAGAGGTAAATCTAGTGTACCATGACCCAATCCTAGATCACTTCCCACTGTACATCTCCCTCCCATTGTGGCTGCCCACACTTAGATTCGAGGGTTTTTCAATGTTTTAGCACGTAAACTTCATATTTTCACGTTAATCCTTGTTCTTTATATAGGAGACATTCTAGTACTCCTGCTTTGTATTGACATCATTCTACTCAGCAGTCCCATTGACCTACTTTCGTTGGACATTAATATAATTATCTTATCTTACTACCCATAATATAACTAAACACAAAGGTTCCCAAGAAAAAGATAAAAAAGAAAATGGAAAATAGAAGTAGTAAACAGCCATAATGTGCCTCCATAGTACACAGTTTAATTATCAGAGTCAAAGGAGAATGACACATTACACAACTGAGTTTAGTTTAGTAGGTAAGAATGAGACAGTACCATGTGAACAAAAATAAAGGCTTGCCCAATAGTAATCCTCCCCCCCCCCAAAACAAAAGGATCACTGCCCTTTATTTAAGGCAATGTAATTTGGGCATGGATGGGTGTGAAAGCACAGCATATGTTGCCCCTTCTTCCTCGTAGTAAATGTTCCCCGTAGGAGCAAATTCAACATATGGGTTCAAAACTTTGTAAGAATGAGACAGTACATTATGAATAAAAAGAAAGGGTCACCCAAAATCACAGTGCTTGGACTAATACCATTTATTTAATTTATGTAAACCAACCATTGTCACCTCTGATACTATCAATGAATCACTAAGAAGTGAAATGCCCTCCGCCAAATTGAAGTCCAATGGAAGATCTGAGTGATCTTTCCCTATAAAAACCAACTCATCCATAATGGTAATGAAAAGGTCCCATGCTAGTCTCAAAAGGAAATTGCCATGTTGTCGATCCGCCACTCTGATCACATCTAACTATTGTGGTGGCGAACTACATCTAACCATTGGAGCCCATCCATGCTTCATCTCTAACCCATGTATGTAATCAATAGACGAACACCATGTATCATGAATCAATTCGGTGCATGATAAACTGCCCTACTCCTGCCAAATCACATAGCGGACTCTGTTATCCCATCTCCTGGTGATGTACCCAACTAAAACTTGGAGACCACATGCCTTCCTGTAAAAGAGGTCTACCGTCCATAGTGCCCCATGCTAATACAAATGCCTCGAATTTTCCTACTAAAGGTGTGTCATGCAGCTCTCTCCTGATCATCTTCCCAATTGTGTACTCAAGGGCGAAACATACATTGCCTCTGCAGTAGATCACACCAACCCTAATCTTGTATTTGTCAACTCGCGCTCTGACCATATGCCTCAACTGGGAAGTCATTCTCCTATCCACGATGCACTGTGTCTCACCCAATTGTCTTAAGAACCCCCGTGTGTCTTGCTATATGTGATGAGAGCATCAAAGAACAACAACAAAGCCTTTGCGATAGTATGCGAGACTGGAAAGTGGCAGAAGCATGGGTCAATCCCAAGGGCATGATCAAGAACCCATATGGATACCCAAGGGTAGTCCTGCAAGTATCCTATTCTTCGTCTCTGATCGGGTGATGTTCCAATCAAATATCAATCTTCAAGGAATGCAATGCTCCCTCACGCTCAACCATCCACTCATTAATCACGAGGAAGCTAGGCCCACTGGTATGCCCGATGTCCCAGTTAATCGGTCTCCTCGAAAGCAATGCTCCAAGATCCTTCTGTGAAGCACCATACACTGCTGCATAAAACCATGTATCATCATACTCCTTTGCATACCTCTGCACACCATGCAATATCCTTGTACCCCACAGGGTATCACCACCCGTTGTTGATGCACCCAATACTATATGGTATCCTGCATGCGCCAATCTATCTGCCACCCTGCTAGTAGACCCACTATGATGTGAGTCATGTCTCCTCTTTTGTCCTAGTAGACCCAAGTGGCATGACTCCTCACATACTAATGAGGATGCTATCGTTGTGTCGATCCTCGGTGGCTCCTATGTTGAATTTCCACGATCTTGGGTCTTGGTTAGAATCTTAGAATCTCTGATGCTACCAAACCAAGAATCTCAACAAAAGCTACTTTGCACAACGGAAAATAAATAGAAGTAAATCACACATGCACAAGTATAGACAACTTTTTACAAAATATTGTACAAATATGTACAACAACCCAATCTGTGTTATATTAAACCAACTATTAATACAATAGCCTTAGGGCTCCCAAATAAGGGATACAAGATACAATGACAATCTTGGTGCAGTCTCTATGTCATATCTCGTCCTACCGGTCCTCTTAAGAAACCGGATTCGACCATATGGGGCCACATGTCCCGAATCCGTCTTGTCCGACACGACACATACGGATTCAAATCCAATTTGCCGGATTCGATCGTGTCCGTATAGGACACGTCGTATCCCGATCATGTCTTGTACGGACACGATCGAATCCGATTCTGCTAGACACAAAAACTGAGAAATTGCGTCCGACAAGTTATAAAAGTGCGGTTTACCTCATTCTTTCTCACCATTGTTCGTATGTAATTTTTTGTAGATGTTCTATGCTAGGAGCAATTTTACTTTTCTCACAGCAATCATACAAATAGTTAAGCAAAATGCAGATAGAACATATAAGTGGATCTTACAGAAGACAAATCAGAAACAGGAAAAATGTGTGTGTTCGTTACGGCGGTCAACAGGATGCTTCAACCAGCAAAGTCTCCTTGGTCAGCCAGCCCAGCATGTGTCACAACAGACCTCCAATCAGCAAATTAGTCAACCCAAGTCAACTCCCAAAAAGTCAACGCTGTCCTGAAAAAGTCAACGCAGGGCAGCAAGCTAAAAGTCAACGCAGCAGCAAATTGGTCAACCTTTTGACCTCGATTTCTGTGCCAAGTAGTACGGCCTTTCAAAATCGAACTTCCCACAAGTTTTCAGCGTGATTGGACCATGCGTTGACCAAAGTCAACGCTGGTCAAACTTTCTGCAAAACCCTAACTGCAGAAAAAAACGTCCTTCAACTCAGTCGTACTGTTTTGTCCCTCTTCTCCTTCACACGTGTGGCTGAACTCGTCCTCCAAGAAGCTCGTTCTAAATCAGATGAGAGAAGTTGTTGTGAGTTGTGTTGTGATGAAATGCTCTCCAACTTTTCCTGTATTTATATCCATCATTGGGGCGTGTGACACATCTGCTGGGGGCGTGCAACCTTAAGGCCGACCTGCACATATAATTTATTATGAATAATAAATTCAAAATAAATGTTCTGCTCATCGGAATAAGACATATTATATATGAATTTTACACCTCTCCGAAAGAGGAATCCAACAAAAATATTAGCCTCTTAATCTGAGCATCATAACATGGAGTTTGGACCTAGTTGTCCAAATTTAACAGTTGAGCATAGAGCAAGGATTAGCAAGGAGAAAGGGAGTGTTTTTGAAGATATTCGAGCATCTGATACGTGCATTGTCTCTCTACGTTTTTGCATTTAGTTTGTTGTTAGTGTTTGCATGTGCATATGTTTTACATATTTGGTCATTTTTGTTTATTTTTATAGAATTCATGGCTCAATCAAGGGCAGCAAGGCAGGAGCAAAGAAAGGGGAAGAATGTCCCCATTGGAGATGCCCCTCCTAACCCTATTTCATCAAGATCTGCAAGTATTCCATCTATTGGAAGTGGGGTTGCAACAACAACTTCAAACATTCAGGGAAAACAAACTCAAGACCCCAAATACCCATTGTGGAAATATGTGACAAGAGAGGCAGGGCCAGGCAGCAAGGCAAAGGGAGGAGGCAATGTTGCATGGAAATGCAGTGTTTGCCACAGTCATTTCATGAGCACATATTACCGTGTGAAAGCTCATTTGTTGGCTTTGCCAGGCTGTGGCATTCCAACTTGTACAAGAATTCAATCGGCAAAGAGGAAGGAATTGGAGAAAGAGGCATTTGTTGGTGCAACAACTATGGCATCAAAATCAAAACAAAACAAGAATGATGACCCCCTTCCATTCTTGAGGAAAAGCAGCAACAAGTTCCTTTTTGAGAGTTTTAGTGGGGGACAATCAGCAAAAGGAAAGGTGACTGCACTTGGTCCAATGGACAAGGTTTTCCAAAAAGAGAAGAGGGAAGAGCTTGATCTCACCATTGCATTTTTTTTCTATCAGAACTTCATATCATTTAATGTTGCATGGTCACCTCTATTTATTAAGATGTGTCAAGCTCTAAGTCAAGGGGCTCCATTAGGGTATGTGCCTCCTGGATCAGAGAAGCTTAGAACCACATTTTTGACAAAGGCAAAGAAAGAGGTGGACAAAATGCTTAAGCCTATTAAATCAGCATGGCCAACATATGGGGTTAGCATTGTTTCTGATGGATGGACAGATCCAACACGACACCCACTCATCAACTTCATGTGTCATCCTTGAATGGTCCAGTTTTCTTGAAATCAGTGGATGCACTTGCACAGTACAAGGATGCACAATATATGGGTGAGTTATTTATTAAAATTATTGAAGATGTACGTGTCGATTCTTGTGTGCAAATCATTACAGATAATGCAACTGTTTGCAAGGTTGTTGGCATGATTGTGGAAGCAAAATATCCACAAATATTTTGGACACCTTGCATTGTCCATTCATTGAACTTAGCAATGAAACCTATTGCCTCTGATGTGCTTTGGATTGGAGGCATTATTGAGGATGCACGGCATATCCGCAACTTTGTACAAAACCATACAAATGCCCTCACTATCTACAAGGAGTACACCAATCTATCATTGTTGAAGATTGTGGATACACGGTTTGCCTCTTCATTCATCATGTTGAAGAGGTTGAGGGAGGTCAAGACCACTCTTGGGGCCATGGTTATTTCAGATTTTTGGTCTTTTCGGAGAAAGACAGATCAAACAGCCTCAAAGAAAGTGAAGGACACAGTGTTGGATGATGTCTGGTGGGAGAAGGTAGATCTGCTTATTCAAATCATGGACCTTATCATTTCCTTGCTTCGATTTGTAGATACAGACCAACCCATCCTAGGAGAGGTTTGAGAGGGATGGGATTCCATGATTGAGTCTGTGAGGACCATTATTTTACAGAGTCAGTGCCCAGCGTATAAGACATCACCAGAGGCCTTCTTCACCAGCATACAGGATATTCTTGTCAACAAATGGGACAAGAATTGCACACCTTTACATTGTTTGGCTCACTCCTTGAACCCAAAATACTACAGCCATGAGTGTCTGAATGGTGGACCTTCCCGCAAATTCCCTCTTCACATGGATGGTGAAATATCACAGGGGAGGAAAGATGCATGCATTCAGGAGGATTTTTCGGGATAGGGCATCCCTTGATGAGGTGGAGGATGCCTTTGCAGAGTTTTCCACTGGCATTGGGCGATTTGCAAGCTATGATGTAATTCGAGACAGGGGGGCTAAGAATCCCTAGTCTTGGTGGGCAACTCATGGGGCAACAAGCCCTCCTCTACAGTAGTTAGCCATGAGGCTCCTCTCTCAGGTGACTTCATCCTCTTGTTGCGAGAGGAATTGGAGCACATATGGGAATTTGTATAGTGTGAAGAAGAGCGGGCTTGAGCAGTCCAAGGCAAAGACAATGGTGTATGTGCACACCAACCTTCATCTCATCTACAGGCAGAGGGAGGATTGGTTGAAGGGGAAGACATAGATGTGGGATGTCTTTCCTGATGATATGGGTCTGGACGGCAGTGTTGAGTTGGCATTGGCCAACTTGGATCTCAATGAGCCAATGCTAGAGCCTGTCACATTTGATGATGGTGATACAGTAGAGGCGTCATCCTCCACACCAGCAAATGCAAAGATGACAGAGGAGGATGCAACAAAGGAGAGCAGTAGTGAGCATGATGATCAAGATGAGGACAGTGATGTTGATTATGATGATGAGGATTGATGACTCATTGAGGCTTGTAGTCTTGTAGACTTGTAGTTGTTTTGTATTTTCTATTTCTATTTGCCATTGGCAGTGTACTACCTAGAGCCTGGAGGCTAGTACTTATGTAACACATTTTGATTTTGATGACTTAATGAGAAAACTACAGTATGAATATCTCTATTACTTTGTAATATGTATGATTGTATGATGTATCAATGTATCATGTATCTCAAATCTTTGTAAAACTTACAACTAAATGAAGATCTACGTTTGAATCAATGAATTTGTATGAATTTGTGTAAGAAATATCTAATTTTTAATATATATATATATATATATATATATATATATATATATATATATATATATAATGTGTCATGTTTCGGGGGGTCATCGTATTCGAATCCGACACTCAAATCTGCGTGTCCATAGTGTCCCGTGTCCTCGTGTCAAGTGACTTAGCCGGTCCTTCGTTGTCGTTCTGCTCTCTAGTGCCTCTTAGTCCATCAAGAGACAAAACATAGAGTCTCCAAGAGGGGTGCCACCTATCAATGTTGCAAGTCACTTACGCTTCAATGAACATAGGCTGATCCAATTTGCTCTTCTAGGCTGGTCACACCTGAGCTCCAATATGCCAAGCTAGTAGCTTCTTTTTTCCATCAAAGAGCTACACATTAGGCTCCAACCTTCACCCAACCTTCAGCAGTTAACATCACTTTATGATTGGTTGCCAAGGGCTACTTTGGTAGCCAACACGCTGCCCTCCACCAGTCCAATGGCACCCAATACTTCACTGCAATATTTGCTCCTAGGATAGGCTATCATCCACCAAGATAAGCCCTCCAAATGGCTCCCACATGCTGCAATATAATTTTGTCCAATCACTGATTCTCACTGTGGAAACTGCCCATTGGTTAGGGCTTCTAACCAACACGTTATCCCTCCCTCCTTGGCTTCTACAGGCTGCACTAAAATCAGTCCACTCATGGACGATCCACCTAGCACAAATTCATCATAGAAATAACATCAACATACCTTGAATCTGGAGTTTTACTGTTGTAGATTAGGCTGACTGGTTAGGGCACAAACAAACCTCTTTTTCTCCCTTCCAATCACCTCAAACTGCCCTCAAATAGTTGTGGCTTGCTCTCCCTGCTTGATCTGGGTGGTTTTCCCTTCTAAACAGATGATACAGCCCTCGTTAGGCTGCCCTACATTAGCTCGGCCTCCCTGTAGAAGAACAGAACTATTGTGGTCGTCAAATAGAGGCTAGAACAGCCCTCATCCACCACTAAAAATGCCCAAATTTCCTCTTTGAAGTTGCAGCTACCTTTCCCTAGTCTTCAGCCCTACAATAAGTCACACAATTTCCCTCATATCGGCCCTGTTTCTCCTTCTTTGGCTACGGCTCAAGTTCAGATGTTATTTCACCATGAAATGTGCACTTGGGATGATAGAAATGAACTCACACATGTGCCTAATTTATACCATTCACATGTGGCTCCAACAAACTCATGCCAACTGTCACAAGTCTTTCTAAACCCAAGCCGACTTGCACAAATCATGACAATGACAATTAAAAATTAATATCTCAAATTCCAGAGCTCCAATTTGAGTGATTTTCGAGGCATTGGATTCGCCACGCCATCCTCTATCACCTCAATTTTTCTCATGCTTAATTCCTCATGGTTTTGGCCCAACTCCTTTGGGTGCAAAACCCCAACCTTGGGTTCCAAGCAAACAAATGACTCTTGTGGTGCTCCACCCTCCAAACCCTGAACACTAGAGCTTGGAGTACCTCCCAAGCTACTCAAAAATCAACATCATGTACCCAATACATCAATGGAAAAACATCATCCACATATACTGCTCTGTCTGGTGGTATACAAATGCCATCCCATCTGAATAACTCCTATTGGGGAATGTTGACCACCCGCAATCCCATGCATGAACGATGTGCCAATCCATCTCCCGAAGTCTACACACTCCATCAAACCAACTCACCACCAGCGTTGACCAGAACTCTGATGGAAGTGTGAAGGAACGTGAGTGTTTGGTCACTGGATCAATCAACCTGTCAATGCCATAGTCAGCCTTTACACCTGGAAAATGATTGAAAACCCCACCTGGATCCCAACGCCAAATGATTGAAAACCCCACCTGGATCCCAACGCCAACCAGGGTCTCCAATATCCACTCCACTCGTGTCAACTAAACCTGGATCCCAACGCCAACTAGGGTCTCCAATATCCACTCCACTCGTGTCAACTAAACCTGGATCCCAGATGGATGTATCCTCATCTGAAATATATTTGTCTCCACATCCCACGGGTACATAATCAGAAACCTTTGGAACATACCTCTATGCAAGTGCCAGTTCATCCGGGTGTTCCTCATGCTCAACTATCACAAGAGGATCCTCTATCAAATCACGAGTGCCTCTAACACCCTCTTGTTGATGGTTGCCATAGAAGAACGTACACAATTCAACACCATACAAAGTTGTTTGACCAGCAACTTTGACTCTTGAAGGACAATCTGAGTGCTCTTCAAGGACTCCATAAGTAAGCTTATCAACTTCCTCCTCTTTCCCTACTAATGCATCATGATATATCTCAGCAAGCATGAGTAGGTGATTTCTGTCTGAAAGGAGGCATAGGTCGTTAGATTTAATCTCTAACAAACACTTTCTGAAAGACTGAAGACCTGCAAGTGAAGGCTATCCTCCCAAACTGTCATGTGTCCTTGCACTTCTCCAACAATAATCTACCAACAATGCCTGTGTATCATCAAAATGCGTTGTGGCTGCCATAATCTTGTTTGTGCTCATCTTCAATTGGTTTTCCAAGCTGTAGAAACAAGTAGGATTATGAACAACTTCTACTTCACGAAAAAAAGTCAGCTCGGTTCGCACCGCTGACTACCTGTGCGTTATCATCTTTGCACACTCTAGGGAACCATCATAAATGTTGTAGCCTCATGATATTCTTTGTACTCATCATCTAATTCAACAATCTCGCTATGTGACGACAAGCATTCTGTAGCAATTTCTAACTCTCCTTCATCCCAAACACGCATACCAAGTTGTTGGAGTGAATCTGTGATAACTTCATTGTCAACGGGTGTGACTCTTCCCAATTCGCCCTTCGAAGTTTGGTCATGGTCTTCCCCTTCAACCCTTGCTTCCTAGTCCATAACTACTTTTTCATCTTTGGTTCCGCTATTACCTTTTGTATTTGCCGTCTTTGATGACACCCATACTTCCATGTGCTCTATAACCATTGGAAAGGTTTTGTCATAATCTTCAAATTTTTTGGCAAATAATTCTTCTTGACTTGGAAGCATTTTTCCCTTGTTATAATCTACCATCTAAACCCAACAGCTGTGCAAGAACATGCTCTGTTCCCTTTTAGGAATGACCAAAAAGACAACTGTGTTTTCTAAGTTAATGGGGATTTTCCCAGTTAGGAGTTTTGTCAAACAGTTTGACAAAACATGACTGTAGGTGCATGTTTAATATTTTAACCATCAAACAGAGAAATACCACACCAAAAGGCTGATAAAAAGTATTAAATCAGCAGCAAGGAATTTAATAAGATGCTCAGGAAAATATCAGTCCATTTGTATACATTTGTAAGCTATAAATATTAGATCAGACTTCAGTGATTTTTCCCTTAAATTCGCTGATTTCTGACTGAGGTTTCAGTGGCACATTTAGTCAAACAGTTTGATGGTAAGTTGTTGGCAGTGCACTTTCAATAATTTTCAGTGTAAATAATGATACACAGTGAAGAGAAAACACAATCAAATACCTCTTAACCAGAAATATATTATGTTCTTCAAAATCAGAACTAATCACACCACCTTTGTGTACATTATAACAGCCAATGGAAACATTTCTTACTGCTGGAAATAACCCAGAAATACTAGTGACATACACTTCAAATTTCTGAACTTGTAAGTATAAATGTACAGTCCAAAAATAAATGAGAACCTAGAGTTTGTTTCAGCTCTTTAACACCACAGGAACCGTTCCAAGATGAAGATGACATGCTCTAATACTCAGCTCAGATATAGAGTCGAACAGCACCACCGTAAGCGACTCATCCTCCTTACAATGGTGATAATAAGTCTGAAATGACCCACTTGAAATGTTGCCTTCAACCTGATAAATAGTGGTACCTCTACGTGTATATCAAGAACATAACTTCAGCAAGGAATGACACTGATATTGCGCACAGAATACGTCCAATTGGAGAGATTACCCACGACCAGTAGTAAGAATAACTGCGGCTAAGAGAAAATTTGTTCCAAATGAATAAGGAATTCGACCAACTTCAAAAACAGAGAGCTGGACGCATTTGCTACTCGTACCCACCAACAAATAGACTAGGAAACTTGTCCGTCTTGATGGGAACTCTTCCAATGAGATAATCTCCAAATTTGGCTATGGTTGTCACCTGTGAGAGAAAATATATAGAAAACACATTATCAGAAGATAAAATCAGCAAAGACCTCTTTACCTCGAGAACTTCTGCAAATCCTTTACTCCATTGAAGCACAGTAGCGAAATCTGAATGATCTCACTTTCTTGAACCAACTAAGGTGTCTAGTTTCAACATTGAAACTAGCTATAGCAACTAGATTTTCTCAAAGCCCAAGTTTTTTCTCCAAAACTCTCCTAGAGCTCTTTTTCCCAAAAAGCATGAGAAGGAATGAGGAGAGACCCCCTCATTTCCCTTTTCATAACTCACTTACTTTTTCCCTCCAATTAAATATTTAAAGCACTTTTCCTTTATTTAATAAAGTGACTTTTATAAACTAATTAAAGTCACTTTTAACGCTGGAAAATGCTTAATCTTCCTTTGTGGTCACACTAGCCACCCAAAGCCCCTTTTTATCATTCTATCCTGTAAATCTTTTCAATCTTTTCGCCTCGATTCCAACAGACTATTACACTAAGGTGTTACTCCAAGTAATCAGCCCAAAACAACACCTTAAGCATAACTAATTAAAATATGTCCGTTAATAACTCTGATTTAAGGAAATCATCGAAATGCAACAAAACTAAGAGCAAACTATGCGGAATTGATCCTGATGATGAAATATGGTAAGTGATCACAGTTGTACGCATAAAACTCCTCTAAAACCCTTTGGGCCCACCAATGGAGTAATCTTGCACGTATGACCACGCTGACACAAGCTCTGGAGATCCTTTCTAACCATCTCACCAGGTGATCCAAAATTTGGGGACATTACAGTTAGCAAAGGAGGTTGGAAGTTATGTGCTGGAATGATTATATGTTTCCACAACAAAAGAGCTCTTTCAACACGAATCATCTAGAGGATGAAAATAGGCAAAGAAAATCTTGAAACTCGTAATATGGTAAACCTATATTTGAGAATATTTTCATAAACAAACAGAGCAAGACATAATTATTCCTAGAATTGTACAAAATTCCTCAAGGAGATATGCAAACCTCTAAATAAGCAATTGTATCAACCATTGTTGCAAACATCTCGATAACATCCCGATTTTATCTCGAAATCACGAATTTTTGGCTTAGCTGATGTTTGCCGATTTTTAAAAATATTTTTATGGTATCTTAATTTTATCAATGTTTGCCGATGTTTGCCGATTTTTACTGATATTTTCCTAATTTTTACGATTTTTTGGTTTTCTGGACCCTTGCCGATTTTATCCCGATGTCGATGTTCACAACATTGGACCATCAATTACAGCTCTTGTGATCAAAAGGGAATTCTGAAAATTAAATGCTCTTCAGA
Source organism: Pinus albicaulis (assembly GCA_034641835.2). Taxonomy (NCBI): domain Eukaryota; kingdom Viridiplantae; phylum Streptophyta; class Pinopsida; order Pinales; family Pinaceae; genus Pinus; species Pinus albicaulis. The sequence continues at coordinate 398,595,948 of CM076572.1, forward strand.
CTAACCTCCCAAATACAAAGTCCACAAGGGTGGTGCTCACTCAAAAAATGATGATATGTCTCTATTTGCAGTTGATGCAAACAATCCTAAATCTGAACTAGAGGAACTCTCAAGCTACAAGTTAGTTGCAATATACTATATTCAAGCGTGTAGCTGTGGTCCTGAAAAGGCATGTAATTGTGGAAGCTGCATATAAGTTCTAGAGTTAGGGGCTCCTCTGGCTCAATCCATGAGACTTATTTTGTAGACATCATCCATAGAACCTATATCAACATCCCTCCTGTTGCAATTAGGATGAAGTGAACAAAGTTTGTACTTCTCATTAAATACTCCAGAAGACTTGGAATATAAAGATATCCATTAAGGATACAAATATTATATATAAAATGTATGAATGAGAATGAATGATGAATGATGTTACCAATAAGGTCCGCTTATATACCTAAGCAAGTGCCTCTTCACGGAAGGACATGTCCCATTTAGACACGTCTTTTCAATCTAATTACTAATTAACTAATCATTATTTATTAATTATATTATTTATATCATTTTATTCATAACATTGCCTTCCTCCTCAAAAAGCTTTGTCCTCAAATATTGTTAATGAAAAAGGCTTGATTCTCGTCTCAGAATCTTTGTTGATACTAGACAACATGATCCTTAGAGTGATATATTATAAAATTGTCGCACGAAGGAGGGATCACACTATCCTAGATCAATCTTCTATGGAGTCTTGCGGTGACTGGCAACTTGTGATGAATTGTGATCACACGAGTGGATTGCACTGACATTAGTATTCTTCGGAACATCAACTTGTTGGTTCTGTTCTGAATGCGTAGCTTGATCGAGTTGCCTACTCTCATGATTCAGATGTCGATAAGGAATTCTATTGATTTGATTTTCCCTTATCTTGTTTATGTCGTCTCCTTGATTTATTTGAAGTACCTGATTTCCTTTATCTATGGACGTTGAAAGGTTAGTTTCTGGATCTTCACTTGAATCTTTTGTTGTTGGAATTGCAACTTCTGAGTACATAGTTACTTCATCTAGTTTCTCCTTTTCTTGAGTTGGTATATTCACTAGATCGAGGTTTGTATTTTTTTCTTCAACATGGACTAAAGACTTCAATACTTCTTCTTGAGTAAGTTTTTCTAACTTGACATTAAGTAGCTTCTTGTCACTTTTGAGCTTCTTTATTTGCGTAAGAAGGTTTTGATTATGATTCCTTAGACGTAAAAGCTCTTCGTTTTCTGAATTGTTGATTTTATCCTTGGTATTCTTCTCATCATCTTTTAAACTTTTGATTTGTTCTAATAAGTTTTTAATAAGGTTCTTTAGACGCAAATTTTCCTCTTCCTATTCTGATAAGTGCTTCTTGAGTTCCTTCTTTGTGACCTTAGTCTCCCTGACTTGTCCAATTAATTTTTCAACATGGTCCTTGAGGTGAAAAATTTCTTCATCCTTTTCCATTACTTGTTTGTAATGAATATCTGCAATATCTTCATATTCTTGTTGTAACACTTTCTTGTTCTGCCAAAGTTCGGCTATTATGTCTTTCTTTTGATCTTTCAACTGCAATTTCTCGATACATGGGATTACTTCGTTTTGTAGGGATGATGAGGGGTGTTTATCTTGTAATTTGGATTCTGTCTTCTTTATTTCGTTATTAAAATATGTATGTTGTTTCCCAACTTTTGCCATTAATTCTTTCATCTGTCTTGCTAATGTTTGTTTTTCAGTGTCACTTAGACATTCAACTAAGGTAAAAGCTTTGTAACATTTTATGCATACAACATTTTGATTTCTGAATGACTCGTGACAATTAGGATATCCTTGTGAACAAAAAGGACATATTGCAAAGAAGCCTATATTTTTTGTGGAACTCATCCCTTTACCTTCTTTTTTTCTTTAAAAATCCTTTACTTCCTTTTTATTTTCTCTTATATTCTTTTGCACTTTAATAAAAGGTACTATTTTATTAAATTAATGTTTTACGTATATATAAAATTTATATTAAAGTCTATATATCATATATTAACCCCTTTGACTTTAAAAAATACCTTTTTAAATACTTTGAATGTGAGTGGTACCTTTCGTATTATTTTATTTTAATGCTTCCTCTCCCTTTTTTTTAAATACCCCTTTTATTTTATTATAATGCCTCCTCTCACTTTTTTTTAATTTTTTATTTTTTTTTAATTTAAATTTTCCCTTGCTGCACTTTTTCCCTTTCTGCTTTTATAGCACTTTATAATAATTATAAAGTTTAAAACTTTGGGGTTATATATATTTTCTCTTTAAATCGAAGATAGCAAGAATTGGTTCACAATAATGGAATGATATTTTTTCCAACCATTGAAACCTTTAAACCCGAAATAGAGGTGAGATTCGAAGAGACACGACCTTTGGGTTGACAATTTCCAATTTAATGTTTGCAACCTTCAAAATTGTTGAATGGATGGTAGCTAGAATTCCTCTATAATGATGGGCAGGTTGTGGCAGCTTGAGAGTAAGGTGACAGCACAATCAGACAAAGGCATGTGGTTGTTTGTTGTCTCAATGTCTAGAACAGGGGAATGTGGCAATATGTGTTGTATGGACTACGAACACGATGGGTTCAGTCAAATGGTTGACAATGGCCACTGTTGGGCAAGTGCACTTGATGCAGTGGCGGCTGAATGATGCAGAAGCTATAGAATTTGGGAATCGAGTGGTGGTGGTAGCAGTCAGGGGAAGACTGCGTGGCAGCGGTAGAGATGCGGATGTAGTGTGATGCGATGGAAGACTGTGTCGACAATGGCATAATGTTTGTCGGTGGTGGTGGATCCTGTGTGGGTTGTGAGTGGCGAGGGCATGCGCAGCAACAGTTTGGTTGCAGAGAGCGTAAAACGGCGGGTCGAGGTTCTGTGATGGTAAGGGCAATGTGGTCAACCAAAATTTTTCGCACTGTGGCAGGGCGTGGCTGTGACGTGGTCTACCGGTGATGTGATTGGCTGCAACGAGATGGTGGCAAATGAAGTGAAGTTGGTTGTGGCGCCGCTCTGTTGTGTGGCCTGAACGACTGTGGCGGCTTATGGCCTCTTGTCAGCTTATACACTTTTTATATAATTTTTTCGTTATACAATCTTTTTTGAATATAATTTTTTCGTTATACAATCTCTTTTTCCCTTTTTTATAATTTCTTCTTTTTTTTTCAATTTTTTTTTCTTTTTTAAAATGGCCAAGGGCCTCTAACAAACTCAGCAACAGAGAAACTCCAAAAGTGTAGTGAAACGCTTCAACGGCAACGATGTTGACGCATTTTATGGTCAAAGCCCTGGATCGGAGAGTGTGGCTCTGTGCTGCGGTTAAATGGTCGAAGGCTCGAACTACTTAAATACCAAATGTAGTGAACAAAGTTTGTACTTATTGTTAAATACTCTAGAAGACTTGGAGTATGATAATATCCATTAAGGATACAAATATTATATATAAAATGTATGAATGAGAATGAATGATGTTACAAATGAGGCCCGCTTAAAGAACTGGGCAAGTGCCTCTTCACGGAAGGTCATGTCCCATTTAGACATGCTTCTTCAACCTAATTACTAATTAACTAATCATTATTTATTAAGTATATTATCTATATCATTTTATTCATAACATAGGATAGGGACATCCTAAATTCAACTTTAATTGTTGGAGAAAGGAAGTCACCCTGGCAAACCAACCAGTCTCACTACCTGGACTAGTAAGCTGCATAGATAAATGAAATATTATTGTTCATAAATGAAATAACATCATGACAATTTAACAAACCACCATATTAACCATTGCACCTGGAACACAGAGATGCATTGCAATTCTTTCTCTTTCTTTACTATGTTTTCCTAACTTAACACGAGATTAAACAGCAACCAAAAGTATTTCCTGCTCTTGACGTAAGTCTTCAAAAAAGCATGTCAGAAAAATATCAACAAAAATTTCTGCAAAAATTATAAACCTGAGGGAAAAGAATATTTAAAAAGAAAAAAGAAAAATAAAATTGATTCTTCAAAAGTAAACATGATTTAAGTCTAATTTGTAAGGAGACAAAGCATAGAACCCCAAGTTTTCAAGACCAGATATGACCTAAAACAAAGTTTCAGGGAAAAACTTACGAAGAGACACTCCGGAACAAGTGTTCATAAGATTTTCTCAGTTTTTCGTATGTAATTGCATTTTCTTCACTGAGTTCTCCCTTTGCATTCAGCATTTTTGCATTCTCTTGCTCCATTTGTCGAAGTGACTGCCAAATATGACACTATAAACATCAACATTTCCACTTTCTTCCTTACAGAACTTTAACCACCTATTATCATAAGTTAATGCACAGAAAGAGAACCATTTAAAGCTGCAAAGTGAATTCACAAATTCACAAGCCCTTAAAAATAAAAAGTTTAAGAAATGTTTCATCTTCCTAACGTTTTTTCCAATCGTAGAATTAGAAGAGAAATTTGTTAGTTGTCCATGGATTTACAACACTGAAGACCACTGTGAAGTAATTAAGTCACAAACAGGCTTAAAGTTGATCCAACCAATTCAGAATTCCAGTGTCCTAAGACAAAGAGTCAAATCAACTGTTAGAAATGTCTTTATTGTTAAAACATTACAAATATATTAATTAGCAAAGTTGACAGAATGCACAACAAAACAGCAAACATAGCCCTTTAATTAGAATCCGCTGTCTTTAGTTGCTTGCTTACTGAAGGCAATCAAGGACAATTTGCATGTTCATTGATCAGTCCAAAAAGCCTATTTTACAGGGAAATGAAATCATACAGAATGCTCTGATTGAAGAAGATCTGCTGATGCATCATAAAATGACTGAAATGCCTTCCTAAGAAGCTTCTTCTGTTCCACGGTAATGCTGAGATCCTTATAGAGCTGTCATTGTTTATCCAGCAAAGAAAGCTAAATTAAAAAGTAGATATGTGACTGTAGAATCAAGTAATCATAAGGAAAATAACTATAACTAACCCTTACAGAGTGATTTCAAACAGCCAATGAATTGAAATTGAAATTTTATTATTACCCTCAGGTGACTAAGAACAGTCAATGGGATGGCAAAAAGAATCAGAATGTAAGTACTCATGAACAAGTCCTTGATACATACCCCAAGACTAATTTATCTAATAAGATGATACTCTAGTTTGAGATGTGCCCCATAAATCAAAAGTTCAAACAAATACTTTAACCTGGCACTTCAATTTTGAGATTGAACAGCCAAAAAAAGAACTTCTGCATAAACTGGCTGCCATGAATAAGTTGTATCTAGCTCGCCATTCTAATCTCTTTGCACGCCCAAAATTTGTGCCCATAGTGAAAAAAGAATTCAAAGATTCTGGTTTTTGGACTATAAATCGAAAAAGCTAAAAATAATAGTTGAAATTGTTGCTGAAGAATCTAAATATAATTAATAAATATTTAATCATACCCACGGAATCCATGTAACCAAATAGGATAGGTAAAGAATGCATGGAAATTTTCACATGCGGTCCACCAGACAAATTAGAAACTCTTCACTTTGAAATCCGATTGTATCCCTAAAGAAAATTTCACATAAAAAAAACTCCTACAGCTATTTTATACTAACGTAGAAATATTTTGTGTGGATTGAAATGATCATCCTGCACTACATTCTCCAAAAAACAACCTATAAGTTAATAACATACTTGCACATGTTCCACAAAATCCTTTGGCTTTCATAATTTACAATAACCAGAAAAATGTTTTCATAGAAATGATTATATGATGATGCAACAGGGTCTCTCAGCTGTTGAGCATCTTTATTTAAATGGCAGCTTGTAATGGTTTTACTTTTGAAAACTAGTCTTGTTAAGTCTGGCTTCACAAATGCCCTCTGTCTGCATTTCTGGGGGAGGTTACTGAGACAATTCAGCATATTTTTTGGAACTGGAAACGTGCTACAGACTGTTTGGTTCTGATTTGGGTTTCCTGGACCCATATCCTCAAAAGGCTTTTTCTGTGGAAAGATGCTCTGTTAAGGGATTCCAATGCAGTCAGTCCACCCTTTTTCTTGGAGTTTAGCAACACATTAAAAATGTTTGTATGTACTCCATCTGCAGCTTGAGATGCAATGCAATTTTCAATAATTCACATTTTTCTTTAGAATCTTTTCTAGGGATGATGTATGCTAATATTAAGGGAGAGCTTCTAAAATAACTATTTCCATGAAATGAAACAATGCTTAGCAGCTATCTCAAGAAAAAAATAACAGTTCACTACCGCATAGGTAAAGCTTGGACAGAGAAGAAAGGTAATGACAAGAGAACAGCTATAGCTGAAGCAGGATTCAGAGGCATTGGAGAGTAATAGGCACTCAACCTGAAACCTTCAGGGAAGAAATAAGCTTCTCAGTGATTCACTGATTTTGCCTCCAAGGAATGATTGAAAGCTGTAATGCAGAAAAAGAGGTATCCCAGCTGTGAGAGTACTAGGGTTTCAAAGTGCAATGTGGAGCCAACACAATTGAGACACCTACCAACAATAGCCTGGAGTATTTCGCAACGTTGGTGTCACATATGTTGCATTTTCAACCGTTCATGCAGACATTTTATGGAGCCCTTTCTGCATGATTTTTGTGGAAGGGCAGTGGTGGCACACACTTACCTAGACTTTTGGTCCTTGGATAGACTATTTTGAGGACTGTTGACCATAGAAGAATATAGAACCAAGGCCTTTGGTTGCCTCAGTTGTTTTCAGTCTGTGGGACTCCTTCATATGACCGTGGATTCCATAGGAACTTGTTTCTTTTTGTTGTGCAGTGTATTTTTTTTGCAAGGATATGAGTCCTGGCTCTGTGTACTCACAAATGCACACTGCCAACCAGATTTTGTGATGTTCCTGAGGCTTCTGCCTGTTAAGGGCATGTATGAAGAGAGTCGATAAATTAGAAAAAATGGCCCTCCCAAACTAGAGAAACCGAATTTTAAGGGGTTGGTCAATGGTCTGATTTCTGCCTAGTGAGATGTTTTGAGGCCAGGCCACCAGGGGCATATATGATCCAAATTATTGTACGATAATAGCTCTTACCATATCAAGGCCAAGGAACGCTATCTGAATAGTGAATACTACCATAAAATTTTAAAAAATAAAAATAAATAAATAAAAATTGGAGATGGAGATATGGGGCTCCCTAAAGAGAGAGTAGAATCAACCATGGATCTTGTAATAGTTGAGCAATGAAAGATAAATTGCCCCTACATCAAAGTCTCTAGTAAACGGCAAAGCTGGATAATCCTATCTGACTGTGTTATATGATACTCAGCTTCAATGCGAAGTTGATGTCATCCACACTAAAACTGGCATCAAAATGATCCTAAGAGCATGCATCCAGTGACGAAGCATATAAGCTGGCCGAACAATGAACTTATCCTTGAACTCCATGAATTTTTCTACACAGAAGCCCATCTTGGGATTCTTCATTCCAACCTGCCTCAGGTATGATACAAGCAACCTAAATGCTCACCCTGTAGATATCCTCTCAAAAAAATCTCATTCAGCTCTTGCTTAGTCAACAGGAATTGGCAAGGGCATCAAGAGAATATTTGAATGCAGGAGGTGGTCCATTGAGATACAAACTAGTTGTAATAAACATGTGGCCTTCATAATTTAGAAGTCAACTCATTCTAGACAATTGGGCGAGGCAATAGCCTCTGAGGAGAAGTATGCAAGATAAAGATAACAATCCCTAACTACAATCAAGTCAAAAAGGCCCTGAACACACTGTAAAAGTGAGAACAGTCCAAAAATTGTTTTACACCTCATATTTGTATGGAGTTTCGCATTGATGTGGTTCACACCTCGTATTGTATGAGGTTTCAGATTGATGTGGTTTGCATCCGATAGCCATGGAACATTTGGATGGACTTTGGGGTATGCACCTTCATGGAGTCTTTTCTCTTCTTGATAGAGGATTACTTAATGGAGATCTTTGGCAAAGGAGATTAAATTCTCTATGGTGGATGATCATGGTTAATAATCATCTTATGGTTCGATGCTACATTAGTAATTCTCAAAGAATTTCCTTGTTCAACTACTCTTTTAGGAGAGGGTCCGATTTGAATAACTAGCAAATGAACTATTGTCTACCCTCCTATACCTATACTTTGGTAAGAAAGGTTCATGACACATGCAACAAGGAAGGAAGATAATAGAGCAAGCAATTTTTATGCATCATGGTGTTATTGGTTTGTCAATAGGAGGTGTTCTACATGGTCCCCTTTAGTTGAATACGTGATGTCTGATGGAGTTAACACCTTTCTTAAGCTTCATTTTCCTATGATGTTGGATTTGCTATGGTAATACATTTTTCCTTTGCAAGATTTCCCTAAGTGATATAGCATTGTAATATTGCTAGACATCAATTGGCAGGGGGTTCATTTTGATAACATTAGTACCCTCTTGATGTATTATTTCACAATTTTCAGTTAGAGGGAGGTACTACATAGGATTTCATGGTCATTTACCTTTTCTAAGGCTTAATGATGTATCATGAGATATTAGTCAATTGGTGATGGTGCACCCTAAGTGGGGATTTGCTGCAACATGGGAGGGTGTGGATAGGGCAACCAATTTTTTATGCATCATGTTCTTATCAGTTTGTCACTAGGAGGGAGTGTTCTAGATGTTCCCCTTTTGTTTAATATGGGGTGGGGCAAGTGTGATGCTTGATAGAGTTTACACCTTTCTTATGCTTCCTATTTCCATGATGTTGGATATGGTAAGGTAATATGCTTTTCTTTGGCAAGATTTCCCTAACTGATATAAAATTGTAATATTGCTAGACAGCAACTAGCGGGGGTTTCATTTGATGATGTTAGTAACCTCTTGAAGTGTTTTATTTCCAAGTTTAAGTTAGGAGGAGGTGCTACATAGGCTTTCATAGTCACCTACCTTTTCTAAGGCTTAATAATGTATTACGATATATTAGTCCATTGGTGCTCGTGCACCCTAAGTGGGGCTTTGCTAGGAGATATAACTTATGTTTGCATGGTACAACACTTTGATGGAGCACACCCATTCACTGGAACAGATATTGAGGCAGATTACATATTTCATTGTTATTTTGCTTTAGTGGAGGGGCCATCCCCTGGGACTTTGGAATTAATTGGGTTTTTTTACTTGAAGAATGATCTATCCATTTGCACACATGTTGAGGAATTGTACCAACCTTAAAGTATATTTAATTTTTTATTGGGGAAGTGGTTGCATGTGGGAGAAAACACCCATGGAAAACCTTCACTTTTGGGAAGTTGCAGAAACCAAGCCATGGAGCACCCCACATTATTTCATAAGTGTGAGGATGTGATCGATAAACAATGGACTTATGTAATGTTCCTAATTAGGAAAAACAATGGTATGCAAAGCAAACAATAAATACAACACCAAAAATTTTAAACATTCAGTGAACACCGATGTAGACTCCAAAAATGATAACCAGTTGAGCCATTTTATTAAACAATTGGAGCAATAGTACAATAGCGTGGAAGGAGTGCCCCTGGGCTTGCCTCAATGGCAAGTGTGACAAAACCCAGGTGATAAAATAACGAGCCCAGGTGATCAAATCAGCTGCTCCAATGATGCCCTTCACTACCCCAGAAAATTGCACTGTCTGCTAGAAAGAATTTGTTGGAAACCCCACCTCCAGTGCGCAGAACAATCCTCAAAATTAAACCCAAGCTCCTCACAAATAACCCACCAAAACACATAAATAGTTTGGTCTAGTTTTGACCCCCGAAATTCGTCCCCAAATACCACGTCCTCCTCCAGCTACTGGGAAATACGACCTGCTTGCAACTCCCAATGAAATCCCTCCAAATCACTACAAAAAGGTCGAGTTACGTTCCCCCAACGTTCTCCTTATTTCCCCCGACAAACTCCAACCCCACAACTCGTTCCAAAGGCTCACTCGTGTGCCCAGTGAGAGGCTCATGCGTTGGCACAAAATGTTGCAATTTGTGTTGCCTTCAATCATCAATCTCTTGCTCCCAAACTCCTCCAAAAGGTTGATATCCCACTGAAGTTTCTATACCAAAATTCTCCCGTCAATTGCTACCCAGAAGACCCCTAAAATGACTCCAGCATATCCCCTTCCTACGTCCTTCTGGAATACGCACTAGCTAAGAAAATGGCTGACTGATAAGCTCTGAATCCCATCGAGCTCATCTCCAAATTGGTACGATTTGACCTCCTTGGGGTGGCACTCAAAGCCCCTCGAAGAAAGGGTGAGTTCTTCGCTTCAAAAACTCGGTGCTAGACAGCAAGTAACCCAGCTAAGCAGCTCAAGCAACTAGAGTAAGTTCAATTGATAAAAGACCCAAATGAGGATGAGCTTCTCCTATTTATAATTAGTGAGCTTCCTTTTCCCTCGTGGGCCCATCCATCTAGCTCTTCGACCTCCCTTCCTTGGCTATTCAAACTTCTCCCTCGAAAAGTGTGTTTTTTTCCTAAGTTGCACAAAATGGGGAAACAGAAACGAGTTTCCGAAACAGTTACAAGTACGAAACGCGGCCTCCCCAAATTTTGGAAATGGGGAAACGTGATATATATATATATATATATATATATATATATATATATATATATATATATATTAGGAAATTTAAGAAATATGTGCAATCATAAAGCATACATGATATATTTTAATTTATTACATTATGCTCTAAGTCACCTGACACGGGGACACGGGACACGATGGACATGTGGATTCCAGTGTCGGATTCGAACATGGTGACCCCTCGAAACAAGACACGTCCGGACACGTTATATATTATTTTATTAAAATATATACATTTTAAATATATATATATATATATATATATATATATATTAAAAATTAGATATTTCTTACACAAATTCATACAAATTCATTGATTCAAACATAGATCTTCATCTAGATGTAAGTTTTACAAAGATTTAAGAATAAGATACATGATACATTGATACATCATACAATCATACATATTACAAAGTAATAGACATATTCATCAATGATCCAATAGGAGAAAGACAAGATACTGTAGTTTTCTCATTAAGTCATCAAAATCAAAATGTGTTACATAAGTACTAGCCTCTAGGCTCTAGGTAGTACACTTCCAATGGCAAATAGAAATAGAAAATACAAAACAACTACAAGTCTACAAGACTACAAGCCTCAATGCAGTGCTGCAGTAGGTAGCTCATGACTCATGAGTCATCAATCCTCATCATCATAATCAGCATCATTGTCCTCATCATGATCTTCATGCTCGCCACTGCTCTCCTCTGTTTCATCCTCCTCCTTTGTATCCAATGTCATCTCTGAATTTGTTGGTTTGGAGGATGAACCCTCTACTGTATCGCCATCATCAAATGTGACAGGCTCTAGCACTAACTCATTGACATCCAAGTTGGCCAATGCCAACTCATCACTGTTGTCCAGACCCATATCATCAGGAAAGACATCCCACATCTTTGTATTTCCCTTCAACCAATCCTCCTTCGGCCTGTAGATGAGACGAAGGTTGGTGTGCACATACACCATTGTCTCTGCCCTGGACTGCTCAAGCCTGCTCTTCTTCACACTATACAAATTCCCATATGTGCTCCAATTCCTCTCGCAACAAAAGGATGAAGTCACGTGAGAGAGGAGCCTCATGGCTAACTGTTGTAGAGGAGGGCTTGTTGCCCCATGAGTTGCCCACCAAGAATAGGGCTTCTTAGCCCCTTTGTCTCGAATCACATCATAGCCTGCAAATCACCCAGTGCCAATGGAAAACTTTCCAAAGGCATCCTCCACCTCATCAAGGGAGGCCCTATCCTAAAAAATCCTCCTGAATGCATCTTTCCTCCCCTGTGATATTTCACCATCCATGTGAGGAGGGAATCAGCGGGAAGGTCCATCATTCAGCCATTCATGGCTTAAGTATTTTAGGTTCAAGGAGTGAGCCAAACAATGTAAAGGTGTGCAATTCTTGTCCCATTTGTTGACAAGAATATCCTGTATGCTGGTGAAGAAGGCCTCTGGTGATGTCTTATACGCTGGGCACTGACTCTGTAAAATAATGGTCCTCACAGACTCGATCATGGAATCCCATCCCTCATAAACCTCTCCTAGGATGGGTTGGTCTATATCTGCAAATCAAAGCAAGGAAATGATAGGGTCCATGATCTAAATAAGTAGATCTACCTTCTCCCACCAGACATTATTCAACACTGTGTCCTTCAGTTTCTTTGAGGCTATTTGATCCATCTTTCTCCAAAAAGACCAAAACTCTGAAATAACCATGGCCCCAAGAGCAGTCTTGACCTCCCTCAACCTCTTCAACGTGATGAATGAAGAGAAAAATTGTGTATCTGCAATCTTCAACAATGATAGAATGGTGTACTCCTTGTAGATAGTGAGGGCATTTCTATGGTTTTGTACAAAGTTGTGGATATGTCGTGCATCCTCAATAATGCTTCCAATCCAAAGCACATTAGAGACAATAGATTTCAATGCTAAGTTCAATGAATGGACAAGCAAGGAGTCCAAAATATTTGTGGATATTTTGCTTCCACAATCATGCCAGCAACCTTGCAAACAGGTGCATTATCTGTAATGATTTGCACACAAGAATTGACACCTACATCTTCAATAATTTTAATAAATAACTCACCCATATATTGTGCATCCTTGTACTGTCCAAGTGCATCTAGTGATTTCAAGAAAACTGGACCATTCAAGGATGACACCATGAAATTGTTGAGTGGGTGTCATTCTGGATCTGTCCATCCATCAGAAACAATGCTAACCCGAGATGTTGGCCATGCTGATTTAATAGGCTCACGTATTTTGTCCACCTCTTTCTTTGCCTTTGTCAACAATGTGGTTCTAAGCTTCTCTAACCCAGGAGGCACATACCTTGATGGAGCCCCTTGACTTGGAGCTCGGCACATCTCAATAAATAGAGGTGACCGTGCAACATTAAAGGATATGAAGTTCTGATAGAAAAAAAATGCAATGGTGAGATCAAGCTCTTCCCTCTTCTCTTTCTAGAAAATCTTGTCCATTGGACCAAGTGCATTTGCCTTTCTTTTTGTTGCTTGTCCCCCACTAAAACTCTCAAAAGGGAGCTTCTTGTTGTTTTTCCTCAAGAATGGAAGGGGGTCATCATTCTTGTTTTGTTTTGATTTTGATGCCACATTTGTCGCACCAACAAATGCATCTTTCTCCATTTCCTTCCTCCTTGCTAATGGCACCTGCGTACAAGCTGAAATGCCACAACTTGGCAAAGCCAACAAATGAGCTTTCACACAGTAATATGTGCTCATGAAATGGTTGTGGCAAAAACTGCATTTCCATGCAACATTGCCTCCTCCCTTTGCCTTGTTGCCTGGCCCTGCCTCTCTTGTCACATATTTCCACAATGAGTATTTGGGGTCCTGAGTTTGTTTTCCCTGAACATTTGACGCTGTTGTTGCAGCTCCACTTCTAATAGATGAAATACTTGCAAACCCTGATGAAATAAGGACAAGAGGGGCATCTCCAATGGGGACATTCTTCCCCTTTCTTTGCCCCTGCCTTGCCGCCCTTGATTGAGCCATGAATACTATAAAAAATAAACAAAAATGACCAAATATGTAAAACATATGCACATGAAAACACTAACAGCAAACCAAATGCAAAAACATAGAGAGACAGTGCACTTACTGGTTGCTCGAATCTCCTTGAAAACACTCTCTTACTCCTTGCTAATCCTTGTTCTATGCTCAACTCACACACAAACTTTGGTGAGAAACAATGAGCAAAAACACTTTTTTATAACTCACCAAACACACTTTCGCACAGGTCGAGTCCGGCAAAATCGGATTCGATCATGTCCGTACAAGACACGATCGGGATTCAATGTGTCCTGTACGGACACGATCATATCCGGGATTTCGGATTTGAATTCGTACTTGTCTTGTCGGATTCGATGGATTCGGGACACGTGGCCCTATATCAACGAATCTGGTTTCTTAGATTATGACTAAATAGTCCAATGTCAATGCATAAACTATAAGTCTCTAAATTTACATGACATTTACTCATGAATGATCACATAATGAAAATAACAATATACAAAATCAACCACGAGAAAATTCTAATTTCATGTCTCGTGCTTGATTGGGAGTCTCCTCCTGCATAGTCGAACGACCTTAGTGCTCTTGATTAAATACAAGTTCCATACCCAAGTACCCTAGGTGCTCTTGATTATTGGGAGTCTCCCCTGCATAGAGGGCTTGGTTCTCTTGATTAAATAAAAGTCCCATACCCTAGTACAAGACGAAATGCAATGGAAACATTGCAATCTCCCCAATCCTGAAATCCTGAAAAAATGATAAGTCTGTTGGATTTCGAGTGAGATCTTAAATTCTACTTTCTCCATACGAAATCCAATGAGGGCGAAACCACTCTCAAATATCTGGAGTCATTTCATGGTAATGTTAAAAATTTAAGTAAAAGGATGAAAATGAAAGATAAAGGAGAATGTCACTTTTACTTTAAGAATTTAACATTACCATGAACTTCATATCAACACTAGGGCCATAGACTTGAACATTAGGCTGCCCTACTCAAAAAGTTTTGTTTCCAATCTTCAATGGCTACCTCTATCACTCCTAAATTGGCAGGGAGAGAAATCTAAAAAAAAACAAAAAAGACGCTTCGTGGTCGTACGGTACGCAGAAACGCTTTTTCATTTCGTTTCTAGGGGGAAACGGCCCTCTACCCAACGTTTCCTGCAACAACTTTTTTCCATGTGCATGTGGCCCCCACGCTCCACTAACCAAATATTTTGGCCCCCCTTTTTCTCGTAAGTCTTTTCTTCAAAATTTTGTGGGTCCCATGGTCACCAAAATTGTCAAAATTGTAGAAAAATAAAATTGGGACAAATTAATTTAGGAAGGGACATTACACTCCACGCCTCCCAAATGTTACTTGTCCCCAACCAACTTCAACGTTGGATGCTCAAGTATGTGTCCACCTTCCCAGGTGGCATCCTCATCCGACAAGCTCCTCTAGTGTACTAAATACTCCCTGATAGTTCTTCTCCTCAGCTTCCTTTCGTTGGTTTCCAAAATGTCTTCTAGTTCCAGAACTAGATGTCCCTCATCATCAAGTGGAGGAAACTTCGTAGTTGTTGTCACCTGCTGCCCCAACACCTTCTTGAAGCATGAGACATGAAAGACATTGTGAATCTTGCTCCCTGGTGGGAGCTCCAACTCATAGGCCACCTCCCCAACTCTCTTAGTCACCCTGTACGGCCCATAGAAACGTGGTTGTTGCTTCTTGTCCCCCTTTTGCTTCAATGTAGACTGGCGACATGGTTGTAGCCACAGAAAAACCAAGTCCCCCTCCTCAAACTGCCTCTCAATCATGTGCCTATTTGCATAAATCTTTTGTTGATTCTAGGCTATCAATAAGTTATCCTTGACAGCCTTGAGAATATCTTTGCTCTCTTAGATCCAATCTTTGGCCTTTGGGGCTCGGTTGTCTCGAAAAACAATGTCAACAAAAGACAAGGCATCATAACCATACAAGGCATGGAAAGGTGACTCACCAATTGACATATGATGGGTGGTGTTGTAGCAGTACTTGCCCAGATATAACCATTGAATCCATGCTCTCTGTTGACTAGTCACATAGTTCTGTAGGTAGCCCTCCAACCATTTTTTGACCCTCTTTGTTTGACCGTCGGTCTAGGGATGGTAACTAGTGTTGGGGGTGAGCTCAGTACCCACTAACCTGAAAAGCTCTTGCCAAAATGCCCCTATGAACCGATTGTCTTTGTCACTGATTATGGTCTTAGGAAGTCCATGGAAGTGAAAGACCTCCTTGAAGAACAACTCAGCCACTTGTGATGTTGAATACCGTGTCGAGATAGCAAAGAAATGGACATATTTGGTCAGTTGATCCACCGCCACATAAATGCAATCTCTGTCGTGCACCATAGGGAGCCCTATGATAAAATCTATGGAGATGCTCTCCCATTTCCCCTCAAGAATGGGAAGTGGTTGCAACAACCCAGTTGGATGGGTCAACTCCCCCTCATTCCTCTGGAAAGCCTCACACCCCTACACATACCTCAAAACATCCCACTTGAGGCCTTTCCATGTGAAACGCTCTCTAACTGTCATATATGTCTTCTGGAACCCCTCGTGTCCAGATAGTGGTGAATCACGAGCTGCATGGAGGATCCTCTCCTTCAACTGTGAACCCGACACCAACAATATGCATCCCTTGTAGTAAATGACCTCAACCATCACCCTATAGCGCTCATCAGCGTGAATACCCTCCAAAATCTCACATGCCCACTAGTCCTTAGAGTACTCCACCAACAACTACACCTTCCAGTCATGGCAAATGCTCATGAGTGAAAGTGTCACAAGCCTCCTGGATATTGTAGTTGCTACTATATTGTGCTTGCCCTTGACATACTCAATATCGAAGCCGTAGGCCTACACTTTGTTGACCCACCTCTATTGCCTAAAGAACAACTCAACCACCTGTGACGTTGAATACCATGTCGGGATAGCGAAGAAATGGGCATATTTGGTCAGTTGATCTACCACCACATAAATGCAATCTCTGCCCTGCACCATAGGAAGCCTTGTGATAAAGTCTATGGAGATACTCTCCCATTTCCCCTCAAGAATGGGAAGTGGTTGCAACAACCCCGTTGGATGGGTTAACTCCCCCATGTTCCTCTGGAAAGCCTCACACTCCTACACATACCTCAAAACGTCCCACTTGAGGCCTTTCCATGCGAAACGCTTTCTAACTGTCTTATATGTCTTTTGGAACCCCTGGTGCCCAGATAGTGGTGAATCACGAGCTGCATCAAGGATCCTCTCCTTCAACTGTGAACTCGGCACCAAGAATATGCACCCCTTGTAGTAAATGACCTCAGCCATCACCCTATAGCACTCATCAACATGAATATCCTCCAAAATCTCACATGCCCACTAGTCCTTGGAGTACTCCGCCAACAACTGCACCTTCCAGTCATGGCAAATGCTCATGAGTGAAAGTGTCACGAGCCTCCTGGATATTGTAGTTGCTACTATATTGTGCTTGCCCTTGACATACTCAATATCGAAGCCATAGGCCTGCACTTTGCTAACCCACCTCTGTTGCCTGTCACTAAAACCCTGTTGCCCCATAAAATGGCGAAGACTATTGTGGTCATTCTTCACCCAAAATTTGTTGCCCACTAGGTACTTTTGGAATTTGGCCACTGCATGCATGATGGCCAACATCTCCTTGTTGTAAATAGAATACGACCTCTCGTGTGGAAGGAATTTCCAGCTCTCAAAAGAAATGGGGTGTCCATCCTGAGACAATACTATGCCAACCCCCTCTCCTAATGCATCGCACTCCAATGTGAACGGCTGTGTGAATTCTAGAAGCCAAAACTGGGCAACTACTCATCACCTCCTTGAGGCGATCAAATGTTGACTGTGCCTTGTCAGTCCATTTAAAAGCCCCCTTCTTTGTCAAATCTGTGAGGGGAGCCGCTAGCTGTGAGAAGCCCTTTACGAACTTCCTGTAGTAGGTGCATTCACCTATGAATCCTCTCAACTTAGGCACATTGTAGGGCTCTGGCCAATTCCAGATGGCCCTGATCTTCACGTGCACCCTCACTCCATCTATGCCAATGATATGTCCCAAGTAGAACACCTCTGTCAGCCCAAACTCACACTTGGACAACTTGGCGTAAAACTATTGCTCCTCTAAGATACGCAACGCCATCTAAGTGCAGCAAATGCTCCTCCCATGTTCGGATGTAAATCAAGATATCATCAAAGAACACCAACACAAACTTATGCAACTGCCCACAGAATGTATGATTCATGCATGACTGAAAGGTCGCAGGTGTGTTGGTCAACACAAAGGGCATGACCTGGAACTCAAGATGCCCATAGTGGTACCTGAAAGTTGTCTTGGGGATGTCCTGATCCGTCACCCTGATCTAGTGGTACCCTAAGCGCAAATGTATCTTAGAGAAGTACTTGGCTTCTCTAAGTTCATCCATCAACTCATCAATGCGCAGGATGGGGTAGCAGTTCTTCAGAGTCTTCTTGTTGAGCGTTCTATAATCAATGCGCATGCGCAAAGTCTCGTTCTTCTTCTTCACCGGAACAACCATTGAAGCGAAGGGACTAAAACTCGGCCTAATGTACCGTGGCGTGCTCAATCTTGTCCTTATAGGCCTTAGGATGCCTATAGGGAGTGGTGATAAATTCCTGCACCCCAGGCTCCACCTCAATGGTGTGCTCAAACCCCCTTTCAAGTGGTTGCCCTAGTGGTATGTCCCCAAACATTGTTGGGTTGTATGTCTGGGTGTGGTGGCTTGGGTTGTCCCCTAACCTCCGAAATCCTCCACTCCACAGCCCATGCTATGTCCCCATGCCTCAAGTCAGCCTCCATCCTGTGTGCTAAAACTATCTATGGAGGATACGAATGCATGCCTCGAAGAACCACCAGCTTGCCATCTGACCCTGTGAACTCCATCTCCAATTTCCTCCAGTAAGTGGTGACCCAACCAAGGGAGTAGAGCCATTGGACACCCATCACCACTTTGGTGTCTAGTACATCCACAACAAAGAAATGATCGGTCATCGAGTAGTTCCCCATGGTCACTGTCAAAGCGGGAACATACTGGGTTCACTGCATCGTCCTGTCCCCAGGCACCAGAACTAAGAAAACTTCGAACTCTGCAGTAGTGATAATCCGCCTCTAGACCATCTGAGCATTAATGAAATTTTGGGTGGCCCCACTGTCTACCAAAACTAAGACACTTTGTCCCTGCATTGTGCCTCGAATCCTCAAGGTCAAAAATTTGCGAATCCCACAGACTTCCCCAGATGGTGCAAAAGGAGCTCCCCTAGATGGTGGTGGTGGTGGTCCCCTCTCTGCTTGACCCTTGTTATCTCCACTGCCATACTCCAACTCCATGTCATCCTCCTGGTCACTATTGGAAAAGACCTCGATGTAGTGGGCCTTGCCTGCTGTGCACCGATCGCCTGGTGCCCATCGCTCCCAACAAGTAAAGCATAGTTTCCTCCTCTGGAGGTCTCCCCTGGTCTCCTCATCTAACTGCCCACGCCTTAGGGTTGCTCGCTCTTATGCGAGCCTAGTGTCACTCCCCTTTTGTGGGTAGGGAGTACGTGATGGAATGGGTGCTCTAGTCTTGGGGATTGCCCCCTGCAAATCTCTGGCACAAGTCACGGCCTCCTACAAGATAGAGGATCTGTGAAACTTCACCAGTCCCCGCAATGACTCAAGTAACACCTCTATAAATGTGTACACTCTCCCAGCATCGAACAAGTCTAGTACCATAATTGAAGCCCTTAGAAACTCTGATATGTAGTGGTTTGGGCGACCAATCTACCTAAGTTGGGTCAACTCCCTAAAGTCAGCCTTCAAGTCACTCCTATCAAAATGCTCCACCACTCTCCGTGTGAAATCCTCATAGGAGGTCACACTGGCATGCCCCAAAGTGGACAAGCCATGAAACCACCAATCGTGTGCCTCCCCCTCCAAGTGCAAGGTAGCCATTTTGATGGTTTTCACCTCCGTCATCTGATTAAGCTGGAAATAGGTATCCAACTTCTCCACCTAGGCTCGAGTTATGCACTTGATAGTGCCATCACATGTGGGGAAATACATCCTCCCAATAGTACGTTGCAACTCTGAACTTTGTGCACTCGATCCTCCACTTACATGCCATTCTCATTCTGTTTAAGATGGAAATAATCTCTGAAGGACAAGGCTGCCTTGAAATCTTCCACCATGGATTGCCACACCCTGAAATAATTTTCCATGGGCCTCTAGTCATCTGGCCCATCTTGATCACTAGGTGTTGATGGTAGAAAAGTAGGCAGTTTGGTCCTAGTTTGCCCACTGAAAGTTGGTGGGTGAGTGGATGGTGAAGGGCACTCGTCTTGTTGTGAGGCTCCTGAAGTCTCTCCAAATAGGAAGTCATGATGAATGCTCTTGTCCCTATTTTGTTGTTTGATCTCCTCCAACATCTCCTTTTGCCCCTTAGCTAGATCATTTAGGATCTTCAAGAGGCTATCAAATGTCGCTTCCTCCTTACCCTTGAACTCTCCCATGTCTGTCACTACCACTGCCTTCCCACGTGCCTCAGTATCAAGCATAATCTCCAACTCCCTTTCCCTGCTCTGGTACCTCTGTCTTCTGTAGGTAATGTTTTTCCATTCCTCCTCGTTCATAGGAAAAGTCTCCCACGGCTGAGCCAAGATCTGAGCTCTGATTGTAATGTTCCTAATTAGGAAAAACAGTGATATGCAAAGCAAACAATAAATACAACACCAAAAAATTTAAACATTCAATGAACACCCATGTAAACTCCGGAAATGATAACCAGCTGAGCCATTTTATTAAGTAATTGGAACAATAGTACAATAGTGTGGAAGGAGTGCACCTGGGCTTGCCTTAATGGGAAGTGTGACAAAACCCATGTGATAAAATAATGAGCCCAGGTGATCGAATCAATTGCTCCAATGATGCCCTGTGCTACCCCAGAAAATTGCACTGTCTACGAGAAAGAAGCTACTACAAACCCCACCTCCAAAGAAAGAAAGGGTGAGTTCTCTGACAAAAGACCCCCAAATGAGGTTGAGCTTCTCCTATTTATAATTAGTGAGCTTCCTTTTCCCTCGTGGGCCCCTCCATCTAGATCTTCGACCTCCCTTCCTTGTCTATTCGAACTTCTCCCTTGGTAAGTGCATTTTTCCCTTATGCATGTGGCCCCCACGCTCCACTAACAAAAAAATTTGGCCTCCCTTTTTCTCCTAAGTCTTTTCTTCAAAATTTTGTGGGTTCCATGGTCACCAAAATTGTCAAAATTGTAGAAAAATAAACATGGGACAAATTAATTTAGGAAGGGACACTACATCTTATAGCCTTGATTCACCAACACATATCCTCTCAAGAAAATATGTATCTAATCACTCTCTTAGCCTTGTACAAGTTGTAATGTCTGCAGTAAGGCCACAAGGCCTTTTTCCTTTACCCTATAAGAGAATTACTAAAGAGTTATGGAATAATAACACCTAAACCCAAGTGACAGACTGACAGTGTAGGAACATCAAGAAGCATGAAGTTGCTAACACCACCCACTAGCACTCCAGTCACTCTCTTGGCAAGTTCCTAAACTACTGGAATTCTAGTAGACCCACCAACCAAAACATACTAAATCTATGAATATCAATGACCCCAAGAACAAAGAAAAAAAGACAAGGCAGTTTATACAAGGCTAAGAGAATGGTCAAACACATATTTCACCATATGATCTGTGTTGGTGAAGCGAGTGGGCTATAAGTCCCTTGTTTATCGATCAAGATTAGTTGAGCATTGATTATCATATTGTTATTGGTTCCTTTCTTGCACATTCTTGGAGATTTGTTATGCATTGTAAGTCGTGCTTGTATATTGTTAGAAGGGATTCACAAATGTGGCCGACTTCATTGTCGTGCAAAATTATTATCACCCACATATGCATGCACCTTGTGGAAGTTATTCTAAAGAGGTAGCTAAGGAGCTCCCCCATAGAGAATATATTAAATTGTTTTCTTCACTTATGCATCTTGGAGGCCACAGTATGATTTCTTCTAGGTGGACAATGGAGGATAGTCTTGTATGTCATGGAATATTTAAATATATTCTCGAGCATGCATCTTAGAGGGTGCAGTAGTGAATCATTATTTTATCATTAAATGGAGCACTTGAAATTGTCAACGACCTTGGAGACAACATATGGCATAGCCGCTCCTATTTTATTATTTGATTGACTTGTCTAAAGGAGTTGGTTATGTGAGAACATTATAATATCACTTTCCATAAAGATAGTATCTCGATAACTACAGGTATATTTTATAGTTTCTTCTTGGAGAAGAGATTCGATCTCAACAAATCATTGCTATTCTTAGTAGGGAAGTCATTGACAAGGATCTCTTATTATTACTAATGGATTTGGGAAAATAATAGTGTGCTTGCTATAAGGAGATGGAGCTCAACTTTAATTAAAGAGTGGCTCTCTCCAATTGTGATTTATCTTGGATTTATGAGAATTTCTCTCTTCTTGGGCTTCACTGTGTATTGGATATATCAATGGAAGGATAAATAGAAAGATGGAGCTATCATTCTATCATATGTGAGGCTTAATTTTTGCACTCTTTCAATGTTGTTGGGTGATTGTAGGAATCTCTTGCAAAGAATGTGTTATGAAGGCCTTGTATTAACACCAATGTTTTAAAAAACGGAATCGGTCAGCTACCAGGTCGAGGTAATGACTCGGTAATGACTCGGAATCGGTAATGACTCGGTCGACCAGGTTTCAATGACTCGGTCATGACTCGGTTTTTGTAAAAAATACATTAAATATTAATTTTTTTGTACAAAAACATAAAGTTAAAGATTTTTATTCATGTTTCCAAACACAAAGCATTACAATATAGACAAAAGACAACATATGATAAAAGTAGGCTCTCGGTCGACCAGGTTTCAATGACTCGGTCATGACTCGGTTTTTGTAAAAAATACATTAAATATTAATTTTTACGACCCTAATAAAATTAATCCAACCTAATCACTCAGGTATGATCACTACATGTAAGCTTGATTTGAAGTAGTTTGCATGAGTCAAATGTTTTGAAGAATTACTGTTGAGCTTAAAGTGCCTTGATAAAAAACAAACAAATCTACTTGATAAGGTATTGAAGGTTGTTATTCAAGGTTTCTGGTATCTCTAAGGGTTTCTACAGTGGGAGACAATATTGAATAATATTGTCACTTGTTTAAATTTTCTATAAGGCTGTAGCAGCAGTTGGTTGGCTCAATAAATCCATTTGATTTGATGCTTGCTCTCTTCAATTTATTATTGGAAGGATCTTGTGACAAATTCAAGGCTTGTCTTTGGACTAATTCAAGCAAATATCTTTGAGCCCTAGTTTGTGACCAAAAAGAGCTGAAGTTCCGTGACATCAACAATTGACCAATAGTTCCTTACTACTTAGTATTAATTCTGAGCACAAGATAGGGAAAGGACACATGTACATGTAGCATTGAAGGTTGCATAATTTCTGTTAAGGATTAAACTGATGAAAGGAGTCCAGTTTGTTCAAGTTACAGCGTTCTTTTGGTAACAAATTGAAGAGCTGTCCCTATGCCCTAATCATTAAAATTTGAGAGTGTCTCTAAATATATTCTGAACAAAAGGGCAGATTGATATGACAGTGATACATTGCAGAGTGACAAAGATGTATGACAGTACCATTTTGTATTTTGTAACAGTGATGCTTGGGTCTCGATCCTAGTACTTGAGACAATGATGCTTGGGACAAGAATTGGTAGGGATAACAGTAATAAGTGTTAGTGGTCTTGTGAGATGCTCTTATGTATGCTGTGCACTATCTATGCAGTGCTTTTATATGAAAATAATCTATTGGAATGTGACAATGACAGTGATCTACTTGACAGGTGGAGACATGACAGTATCTCCTTGACAATGAGAATTGTATCTCTTGTCAGTAATGTGTGTTTAACAGTGTATTATGAGTCCACAATCTTCAACAAACACTCACAAATGCTCAAACAAATTGCATGAGAAAGATGTGAGCTCAATAGAGGGGGTGGGTTAGTTATATAGCATTGGGAGGGCTTAGACAAGCATAAAAAACCCTAACAGCGAGTTAAATTCCTTTTTCAAGTCCGCAAAACCGCCAAAAATGGGCCCACCGGCCGGCTGTAATGACCAGGCCTGGTTGAATCGGGCTCGGCCTGGTCGGCCGGTTTATTACCGAGCCGGCCGAGTCATTACAAAAACCGGCCGGCTCGGTAATAAACCGGCCAGCCTGGCTGGTTATGTGACTGGTCGGACCGGCCGCCCAACCGGCTCGGTCGACCAAGCCTGGTCGGTTTTGACCAGGCCGTTTTTTAAAACAGAGATTAACACTACCCGACCAGTGTCACTGCCACTACCTAAACAGCGTGAATGGCTCAACCTCATTTATTTTGTCCAACCCCAGTTTCCTTAAACACGGGGTGCAAGTATAAAAAATCAAGGCCATCAATTTTCATTTCCTTGCCTCCTTTCTCAGGTTTGTGATGAAGAGACTCAACGGGTATGCAATATGGGGGCTTATGTAATGGAATACTTGCCATTTGGATAGGAGCAATGTGAGAAGGTTCTCCCTTTTATTTCCTTTTTGTTGCTATATCTCTACACATGTTAATCCTTCATCCATCAAATTAGTTGTTGTTGTAATTAATATATCATTATATGGTAGCACCTTCACAAACCTGTTAAAAAGTGGCATCAATAGGGCTTGTTACAAACCATATTACACGAGGACTACACATGTTTTTGATCACCTATTTCATAGCCTTACGGGTCGGTATCATGATTAGGATGTTATTGGAGGTTTCTAGTGGCATGGTAAGTTGCTTATGGGGTGGTTTGTCATGGCTTGGTTCTTCTTCATGGTAGCATATCTCTGTGATTAAGTAGGTTGCATGTACATTGTATTGATCATACATTATGAAACCTTGATAAAGGTTTGCCTATCAAAGACAATTGATCACATGGAGGAGTGGCATATTTCTAGCAATTTCTAGAATAAAGGAAATAACATTTTTGTTGTAAAGGGTTGAACTAGAGACTTTATAAAAAGAGCAACTTCCTCACTTCTTATGCACGGTTGGATTTAATAGACTTCTCTCCCTTGGAACTTAATGGCAAGACTCGTAGAGGTGCTTGGAGAACTAGCGAATTTTTGTGGGTTACCATGTTTGTATATCTATAATTGTTGTTCCCTTTCTTGCTGAAATAGCTAGACATATATTTCAGGATTTTGAAATTTGGGTAATATCCCAGCTTATATGTCTTTTTATCTTTAGGACTTTGTTGATAAATATATTTTTTTCTTTGCTTATGAATAATATCTCTCATATATGGTTCTTGATAGTTATAATCTCCTCCAATATTGGGTATTTTTTACACATGCAACACTCTTAGCACAATTTTCGCAGCACGGATCAGCAAGGAAAATGGAATTCTTAGTTTGCACCTTTCAGCCATAGTGTCCCTTTACCATTTTGAGTGTGTGACACTAGCGTGCTTCACAACTGCCCATTGTAACACGGTGTTTATCCACATAGACAATGCCTCACAATATGTTACTCTTGTTTATATTCTATATTAGTTACTTGGCGGAATCATAAATTCATCAATATAGAGTAAGTAAGCACATTCTCACAATCTCCATACAACATAAATAAATGAAGTATATACAATCCACAAATATGTGTCATCAAACACGTGTACACAGTTTTGATATGAAACGGCCCACCGACCTTCACTTCATTCATAACAATGTAAGACTTAAAATAGGCAACATGAGTCAATGGCTCAGTTCCTTTGTTACAATAAGCAAAGTCAACACAAATACAATGCCAAAAACCTGTCCCACCAAATCAATTCACCACCCACATCGTCTCCCTCAATCTCGTCTTGGTTCCCATCAGTTGGTCATCGTCTTGGCTCACTCAGTGGTTTGCCTTACCACAAACCCGCTCGAGCACCCATCATGCACTGCTCCCTCAGTTTTGTTCCTCGATTTTGTCTTTGCGAACTCTGGTTTTTCTCCTCACTTCAGTTGACATCGTTCCATATATATGGTGTCATCACCCCACTTCCCTTCATTCGCTATCACTGTTTGATTGGTCAGCTTACCCGTCATGCAATTTGACTCGCCCACTCCCATGTCAGGTCACCCTCATTCCGACTACATGCTATTACCACGCCATCAGGCCAATGTGCAACTCTTGTCATTCAATCTATTCATTCCATCATTTTGTGCCATTTGGGTGGACTTCACTAGTTGTATGCTCGAGTGTGTCATTGATTTGCGTCCTCCCCTCATGGCCTTCATGCCACCCACGCCAACTTTGCTAGGTTGGGCACACCCTCACCCAAAGGGTTGTGCCTCTCAGTTTTTTTCCTACCAAGGTGCCCATCGTGCACGTTTGGCGCGCAAACAAGATGGAGGCACACCTTGGCACCCTAGACCCTGACATCATCCTCCACCATGAGTCGTTGTCGTCCTCAGCAATGCTAGCAACACCAACTGATGCTTCCTCTCAAAATCCCTCAACTCCTCCCATATCCAAAGTGACACATGTGTCTCCCATCAGTTTTCTTCTTCCTAGGCATCCTTCCATTTAGCAAAGTACTCCCTCTTCCTATTGTTTCCAATGCTCGAAGTCTAGTAGGCCACTATCTCCTCAAGCTCTAACTCTGTATGATCAACGATCAAGGTTGGGGTTCGTGGTAGCTCTGCACTACTCGGATCATCTATATCCACCCTACCCTTCTTCAACCCACTAATATGAAACACCAAATGACAAGATCTCAAGTGGAAAGGTAGCCCCAATCTATTGGTGACATCACCAATCCTCTCTATAACTTGTTATGGCCACTCAAACCTCCTCACTAGTGATTTGCTCATAATGGCTACTCAAACCTCCTCACCAGTGATCGACTCGTAATGGCCACTCAAACCCCCTCACCAGCGATATGCTCATAATGGCCACTCAAACCTCCTCACCAATGATACCGACAAGTGGACGGAACTTCTCTCTGGTCATCTTGACGAAGACCACACTGAATTATGCATCTCTCCTATCCCTGTCTCAAGCCAAAATTCGAGAATACCTTGGCCTTAGCCAAATTGTCGAAGCAATATGATGCTAGTGGAAGGGAGTTCCTCTAACCAGGAAGAGTAAACTGGGATACTAACCAAGGATAATAACCATTAAAGTGTTTGGTGATGAACTGCTACAATGATAGTTCGTCAAAGGGTAGGTCTAGACCTACATAACTAGCATAAAGAAGCTATCTAGTGATAGATACGACCAACCTTTCCAAGAGGTTAGGACAAGAAGGAAAAAGTAACATGAATGTTGTGAGGGGTAGGTTGAAGACTTCTAATCCAAGTTCTACCTTGATACTTCACCATTACAAGATGAAGGTTGTGGCTGGACTATTGTCGAGATGACATTAATTTTGAGTGCGAGAGGATGTTAGGCCCTGAAGTTGGGTGCACCTTTAACCAAGCGCACACCAAAGGTGACATCCACATCACACCATTTGCAATGTTTATATCACAAGTAATGCAACAATATGGCGATTGGTTGGTGACTTGAGTGTGGGGACAAGGGCATCAACAAAATGAAGTTGACGTGGGGAAACACTGAGAGGCGAAACCCCCTAGGTGAGGGAAAACTAAGCGTGGTTAACAGAATGTTGGGGTTTCCATATGGCCACGAAAGCACACGACCACATGTCAACTTGCGTGGCACAAATGCCACAAGACCATAAGCATGACCAAGCGACACATTTGAGCGCACAAGGAGAGAAGTTATCTTGAATGGCATGAAGGTAGCATGTCGTGGAAGAAAGGAAGGGACGGACCAAAAAATACAAGTTGCTCGATGATGCAATAGTAACCGAGATGAGAGTGGTCAAGTTGACCCACACGACAGGGAAGTCGACCAACCGAAAAATCGTAACAAGTGAAGTGGTGACAGGTGATGAACTGCCACCACATGCATATATACATAAAATGATGTCAACCAAAGTGGGAAGGAAATAAGGAAGCAAGGAGTGTTCAGATCATAGAACAAAGTGAATTGTAAACAGTACCGAGAGGTGGCGCACTAAGTAGAGATCGGACAGCGCTGCAATTGGGAAAACAGTTAAGCAAGCCGAGACAAGCACTAGACATGAGTTGAATGGAGATGGGGGTTTAAGAGCCTAGGTGGCATACTGATTCTGTGGCAAGGTTCTTGGTATTGTAATTTTTGTGTGAATTTTGCATGTTGTAAAGAAGGGACCGAGCCTTAGTCTCGTATTGCCTATTGAATGTAACTTTTGCTATTATAATTGAAGGAGGAGGCTGATGGGCCATTCCATAATCAATTTGTGTACTTGTATAATAGTTGTGCATGATGTTTAAGTGAATTTTTTTATGCATGTTACTTATTAAGTACTATGAGTAGTGTGATAATAAGATTACTTGCACTATATTCAGAAGTTATGATATTCCACTAAGTAACTATGATCTCTCATAAATGGTTCTTGATAGCTATAAGCTCCTCAAATATTGGGTGTCTTTTACAGATGCAACACTCTTAGCACAATTTTCGCAACACAGGGAAGCAAGAAAAATGGGATTTTTAGCTTTGCACTTTTCAGCCATATTATCTCTTTAACATCTTGATCATGCAGCACTAGCATATTTCGCAACTGCCTAGTTTGGCACAATGTTAATACACCCAAACTATCCCTCACAATATATTACTCTTGTTTATATTCTATATTATTTACTTAGCGGATCATAACTTCATTGATATAGAATAAGCACATTATCACAATCTCCATACAACATAAATAAATGCAGTATATACAATCCACAAATATATGCCTTCAAACACATGCATAATTTTGATATGAAACGAACCATTAGCCTTCACTTCTTTTATAACAATGTAAAACTTACAATAGACAACACAAGTCAATGGCTCAGTTCCTTTGTTACAATATGCAAAGTCCACACAAAATTACAATGCCAAAAACTTGTCCCACCAAGTGGAAAGGAAGCTCCAATCTATAGTCGACATAACCAATCCTCCTCAACAGTGATCTAGACATATTAGCAGGTGGTGGGAACTGCTCTTTGATCAACTTGACGAAGACCATACTGCCCACACGGAACTTTGCATCTCTCCTATCCCTATCTCAAGTCAAGCTTCGAGAATACCATGGCCTTAGCCAACTTGTCTCTTTGCAACCTTGCCATGGATCCATTCATCCAATGGACTATGGCACTCGTCTCCAATTCTCCTATCCATCTTTTTTGTAACCTCTACAACCTATTTTGCTAAAATTTAAATCTACATTCTAAATCACCTTTGCACTCAACTGAATTACAAATCCGGCAACACCAATAATAATAAATTAATTAGTTAAATGAAAATTCGAGGGGCACATACCCTTTCGCCTAGTGAGCATTCAATGTTATATAGTAAACCATCAAGAGGGTTATTGTATCATCAATTCATATTCTTATTCAATAATAGTAATTATTACCAACAAGTATTTTTCTTACAATATTGGTACTAGAGACATATTCGACCCTAGGCACTTGCTATAGCACTAGTTCGCTATGTCCTCCACTCATATTTCGTCCATGCTCGTTGGTCTATTGTATAGTTCATGCTACCACCACTCTATTCCCTTATCCCCTACATACCTCTTGTCCCATCATCATTTCCTACACTATGTTTCACTCATTTGTTTCGCTCTAATAACCATATATCGATTGTCCGCTCGTTTGTTTCACTCTAGATATGCAAGCCACTCACTATAGTCACCTTTGAACAGCTGCCACCACCTTACCTCTACCATAGTCATTGTCGTTGTTGCCATACTCTGCCACAGTGGTTGTCGCCTTTCCATACCTACCACCCGTGTATGTCATACAAAATCATACAAATTCGAATGCGATTTTTTCCAAAAAAATGTAACTGTTAAAAACTTGATAAGGTTATATATATATATATATATATATATATATATGTCAATTAGGATTATCCTGGGTGGTTGGGAAAAATGGTTGTTACCTTCTCCACCAAGGTCCAATTCCCTGCGAGTGACATGATAGTAAGAAATATTGTTTTAATGGCTACATGTCTATGAATATTGTTGTATTTACCCTCACTCTCGCCCTATTAATAATACTATAAAATTAATTAATTAATTTTTTAAAAAGTGGATCCACAAGGAAAAAAATGGTTCGCAATGAATAAATTCTAATAGATAAAAAGATGGAGTCAATAGATTAAGACATCAACTCGACAATGTTGAAAAGGAATGGACTGAATTCAGGGAAGGACAGAAAGTATTAATTGAGAAAACAAATCACCTAATAGAGATGTGTTAATATTTGGTTAACAATGGTATGTTCTATGCTTAGCACAATTTAGTTCAATGCTCTTTTAGCAGCCCAATAACAATATCCAATTATTTTCAGTAGCAATCACATTAAACTTAATCACATTGACAGTAAATTCAGATAGAACATAATACAAAATGCAGAAGACAAGCCAAGACAAGAGAACACCGGATTTGGCGGATGCCAAGGAAAAACCCAATGTGGGGAAACCCCTTGATCAATCCTTATTTTTATTATTCAATAGTTCAGCAGAGAGAGAGTACAGAAAACAAATTCACTTGCCCAATACACAGTCAAATCAACCCTATCAAACTCTGCAGTCAAATCAGCCCTATCAAATTCTGTAGTCAAATCAGCCCTAACCAGAAAGTCATCGTTGGTCAAATCAAAATCAAAACACCTCCTTCGAAGCTCGGTCAAAGACAGTCCAATTCGGCCTCCAGCAAAGGTTAAAGTCAACCCAAAACAGTCCCACAAACTTTAGTCAAACTCGGTTAAAAAACAGTCAGCCCTGCTATCAAACAGCCCCAAACTTCTTGATTTTCGTGTCAATCAATGTGGCCTCAAGAAAGCAAAATTATGCCTTTAAAATCGCAGTCAAAATCAGTCAAAGCAGCCTTGGTCAACGCTGGTCAACAATCTGAAATTTCCGTTCTGTTTTAGCCCAGAAAATTCGTCCTCCAAGCCGCACATGTGATGAAGAGAGAAGATGCCCAAGCAGTACAAACTGATGAAGAGAGAGAAGAATGTGTGAGTGAATGATGTCCAAATGAGGTGAGAGGTCACTCCTATTTATAGAATTCGTTGTGGGTGAAGAGACACATTTATTGGGCTTCTTGAGCCTTCATTAGGTTGAGGCCGACCTGAACAATTTGCACATGTGAGGGAATAAATTCAAAATCTCACTTCCACTTGCCCGAATGAGACGATCTTTATAACAATCTTGGTCCTCTTGAAAAGAGGAATTTAATGCAATCATCATCTCCATCAAATGAGTTGTCCCAAAGTGGAATTAGGCCCTAGTTGCAAATTATAACACTCCCTCTCAACTAGGGAGAATTCCACCTGCCAATCCAACTATTGTCACTGATCATCATGCCATCCTGACGTCATGTACCATCTCTGTCATCTATGCTTTGCTTTGCTGAACCATGAAGTAATAATGAAGAAGAATTGATCGAGAGTGAGTCACAAGACCTTGCCACTCTCCACTGACACAAGTCAGTCCAAAGGTAGAACCTCAATTGATCCCAGACCAAGTTGTTGAGCACCATGCATCCTAGACATAGGGAGTATGGCAATACACGATGCGTCCATCGGTATTGCTATGGTCCCTATCCACTTTTCTCAACTCATTGGCCAGCTGAGAGGTACTTCCCATGAGTCCCGGACTACATGGGTAGGATGTATGCTAGGGCATCAGCAAGAGAAGGTGAACCACTCATCCTGCTCATATGCCATAGGAGAAGGTGAACCATTCATCCTATGCATATGTCAATCGTAGGGGAAGGTGAACCACTCACCCTACATACATGTTATTGATTTCGGGTAGCATCGAATGTGCTCTAAGTCTCAAAAATAGCAAGGAGGCTTAGGCACATGTATTCCAAAGAACCCAGAAATTGTTTTTCAAAATTCCACTCAGAGTGTGTTTTATTAAAATAATTAATTATTTTTAATGGTACCCTAAGTCTAAACATACGAAAATAAAATAATTAAAGGTTATTAATAAAACAAAGTGTGAATCTTCTAGAGAAGACGAAGATCAAGTCAAAAGTTAATCTAAGTCGTTGATTAACGAGATTTAATCTCGGTCATTGAAGCCTCAACGAGAAGATTATAAGGACGTGATGGATCATTTGGAAAAAACATCGAAAAGTCTAGAGATCGAAATTCTTTAGTGAGCAGTGCTCAGGGAGAACATCGATCAAGAGGATTCCCGCAGAGAGAGGCAGAGATCAATCAGATCCAGTGTCGGAGAGCCAGGGTGTGAGACCGGAGGAGGCCAAAAGGTCAGATCCAACCAGCAGAAGAGCCAAAACGTAGAAGCCACGCAGAGACTATGCAGAGGCAGTGGAGGGCTTGCCAGTCTAGGGTTTTGGCCAGTTTGGACTTCCAGTGTCAATGTGAGGTAATCTCACTAGCTTCTTTGTCAATCAGATTCTCTGAGGATAGCCCTCAACTATTGAATCGGTTTTCCCGCATTGGGTTTTTCCAAGGACATTAGTCCAAAAACAATGGTTTCACATGTGTCTATGATTTACTCTTGCTCAGTACTTGTTTCCACACTTGTGTCTTTCCGCGTTTAAAATGTGAAGGATGTAATGTGTTTTCAATGTTTACAGTAGAAAGTTGTAAATAATTTGCTAAAAGGAATTAACAAATACGAGGATTCTCATCAGTGTTGCAGTAGGATTCTGGGTGTAGTAATTTTCACATGGTATCAGAGCTTGTTTAGAAGTGCGGGAGGAGCAAGAGAACAAATCCAGTAGATCCAACATTGGAAGAGAAGTCGGGATCAAAGAATTTTTTTAAGCAGTAAATCGATTTTCAAGTGACTACGCAGTCCAAGCCAGGAGGGCCAGCTCTGCAAGGAATTCTTTCTCTGAGTGCGCCGACAGAGAGGTAGGATTTTCCAGATTGCAGTTTGTCCAAAGCAGAGGGAGCAGCGCAGATCCGCAGCTGGAGGGACGCATTTTTCTATAAAGCGGTGATTGTTGGTGTAGAAAGTGTCGGGAGAGAGTAGTTGTAGACATTTTGGGGATTTCTGATCTCACAGATTTTCATGCCCAAGAAACTTTGATTTCTCGTGCAAAAGCAGCAGAGTTTGTGATTTATTTGGCTTGCTCTAGCATGGAGTGCGTAGAGCCAACTGCACAGAGGGTGAGAAGCAGCAGATCGACAGTGTGTGGGGGATTTTCTTCCTCAGAGAATTCCTAACTGCAGAATTCTAATTCTCGATAACTGAGCAGCAGTATTGTGTGGCAGATCTACTATCTCCAACAGGGAGTGTGTAGGTCAGTCCAGAAGCTGCGCAAAGGAGAGAGAGGGAGCTAGTTCGATTCATTTTTCAGTCGGCAGAAATGGCATCAAGTGGGCTGAGAGATCAAGATCGGTTGGAGGGAGCCTCCAACTATGTGATCTTGCAGGCAAGGATCAGATGCCTGCTAGATGAACATAATCTCAAAGCTTTCATCGATGGCGTGGTAGCTTACATGTAGATGCAGATCCGTTGAAAGCATTCAAGAAAGATATGGCAAAGGCAAAACACTTGATCCTCGATGGAGTGATAGATCATGTCATGTGCCACATCGCGAGCAATGCGACAGCTAGAAAGATGGGGCATGCCTTGGAGACGCTAAATCAGGGATCTTCCGAGCAGCGAAAGATATTCTTGGAGGAGAAGTTGCATTCTACAAGGATGCAGAAGGGTGAGCGCGTTGATCCATTCTTATCTAGACTTCAGGAGAACCGAGATCAGTTGGCAGCTATAGGAGCTGCACCTCAGGCCACCGAGTCGGTCAGATTTGCCATAAACTCAATTTCAGATGAGTGGCAGGTCTTCGTCCAGAGCATTCTGGACAGAGAAAGACTGCCAGATTGGGAAACGATGTGGGCTTCTCTTTAGCAGGAAGAGATGAGGCGAGACATGCTCAAGTGTAAGCTTGAGAGCGGCAGCAGCAGTGGGTTGAAGCCCAAGGAGGAAGAGGAAAACGTAGCCCTTGCATCAAAGGGACAGCAGGAGCAGCAGAGACGTAAGAAAGACGTCTCTAAGATCAAATGCTTTCGATGTAGCCAGATGGGACATTACACCTCACAGTGTCCTCTCAAGAAGAAGGACAAAGACGAGAAGCATGATCCACAGGTTGTGACTGCCAAGATCGAAGAAAACGAGTTTACGATGATTTCCAACATATCTCTTGGGGAGAATTGGGGGGATCTGGAGTTGTAGTTCAACAAAACTGCAGTTGGGCAAGGTCCTTGAGGAGTCCACCTCTCGAATCATTACCTTGCTATGGGAGCCCAAATCTGAAGTAGCAGGATGGACGAGTTTCAGTTGGTGCAGAGGAGTGCGGAAGTGAAAGCGCAGTGGCTAGAGAGCGCCAAATTCTGAGCAACACAGAGCAGAGTTGGCAGCAGTGCAGAGTCAGCAGCAGCATAGAGGCTTCAGAGGGATAGCACAGAGGCTAGCAGCAGTCAAATTTTCAGTACTGAGATGCATCATGTTGAACACTCAGTTCAGTATTGGATGTTTTTCAGTTGCAGTGTAGTGGCACTTGGCAGCGGCATGCAGGGTCAGCAGCAGCACTTCAGTTGGTTGTATTGCTAGAGCACATTCCTCGCTAAAAGGGAGTGTTCATTTGGGGTAGCATAGAATGTGCTCTAAGTCTCAAAATTTGCAGGGAGGCTTAGGCACATGTATTCCAAAGAACACAGAAATCATTTTACAAAATTCCACTAGCAATGCGTTTTATTAAAATAAAAATTATTTTCAATTGGACCCTAAGTCTAGACTTTGGAAATAAAATAATTAAAGGGTGTTAATAAAACAGAGTGTGAATCTTCTAGAGAAGACGAAGATCAAGTCAAAAGTTAATCTCAATCGTTGATTAACGATTTAGTCTCGGACGTTGAAGTCTCAACGAGAAGATTATAAGGACTTGATCGATCATTTGGCAAAAACATCGAAGAGTCTAGAGATCGAAATTCTTTAGTGACCAGTGCTCAGTGAGAAGATTGATCAAGAGGATTCTCGTAGAGAGGGGCAGAGATAATTGTCAGTTGGAGATTTTCCTGAGCTGGAGAATACACAGCAGAGAAGCGAGAGAGCAATATGCAAAGAGGCAGTGTAGCAGCTACGCAGAGCCAGTAGAGGCAGTGCAATAGCCTTGAGGAAGTTTGTGTTTCAACTGAGGATCAGTCAGATCCAGTGTCGGAGAGCCAAGGTGTGAGACTGAAGGAGGCCAAAAGATCAAATCCAGCCAGCAGAAGAGCCAAAACATAGAAGCCACGCAGTCCCCATGCAGAGTGACACAAAGACTGCGCAGAGGCAGTGGAAGGCTTGCCAGTCTGGTTTTTTGGCCAGTTTGGACTTCCAAGGTTAGTGTGAGGTAATCTCACTAACTTCTTTGTCAGTCAGATTCTCTGTGAGGATAGCCAACAAGGCATCCAAGATTGTATTCAGAATTACTGCATAATAAACAAACACTCAGTTGTTGCATTGATTTTCCCACATTGGGTTTTTCTGAGGACATTAGTCCAAAAACAACAGTGTCACATGTGTCTATGATTTACTCTTGCTCAGTACTTGTTTCCGCACAAGTATTTTTCTGCATTTAAATTGTGAAGGTTGTAGTGTATGAGTTTTCGATGTTTACAGTAGAAAACCGTAAGTGGTTTGCTGAAAGGAATTAACAAATAGGAGGATTCTCATCAGTGTTGCACTAGGATTCCGGGTGTAGGAATTTTCACACGTGTGTTCGCAATCGTAGGGGAAGGTGAACCACTCACCCTACACACGTCAACCATCATGGGGTATCACAGGGGAAGGTCAACCACTCACCTTGTACACAGTGCACCAATAAGGGAAGATGAACCACTCACCCTATGGTTGCTCATAGCTCCAAGTACCCCAAGCCCCAAGGAGCTCCCAGAGCTAAATGTCCAACTTAAGTGGGACCCTCAAAGAAGGGTCTTTCCACGAATCCAAGTCTCTCTCAGAAGGTTAAGAATTTGACCTTCCCTAAGGGCTTCGGGAGAATTTCTACGACCTGCTCATCAATCCTGATGTGATGAATCCTTATTGCTCCCCGTTGTACCATATCCCAGATAAAGTGGTAGTTGATATCAATATGCTTGGAGCAGTCGTGGAACACATGATTCTTTGAAAGGCGAATCCCACTTTGGTTCTCATAGTAGATCATGGTGGTATCCAGCTCATGCTCAAATACCTCACTAAAGAGCTTCCTCAACCAAATAGCTTCACAACATGCCATACTAGCAGCAATGTATTCGGCCTTCACAGTGCTTAAAGAACCTATTTCTACTTCTTGATCATCCAAGATATAGAAGCAAATCCCAATGAGAAGCAACATCCATATGCGCTCTTACGATCCACCACACTGCTAGCCCAGTCAGCATCTAGATATCCTTGTAGCCTGAAATTCCCGGCAATGTATTTCAAACAATAGTTGATCGTGCCCCGGAGATATCTCAAGAGATTCTTGGCAGTAATCCAATGTATGTGATGAGGCTCGACCATAAATCAACTCAATGTATTCACAGCGAAGCATATGTCGGGACGGGAGTTTACCAAGAACCTCAGGGCCCCCAAAAGTTGTCGATACTCAAAAGGATTTCCCAAATCGGGCCCAGCAACACTTCCACATAGCTTCTTGAAGTTGAGTTCCATTGGACTCTGGATTAGACACAAACTTGCAATCCATCATCCCACATCTCTCAGTAGTTTCACAATGTGTTTTCCTTGAGAAAGGAAAATCTCACCTGGCTTTTGCCAGACCTCCAAGCCTAGGAAGTAGTGCATCAACCCTAGGTCCTTCATTTTGAATTCAAAAGCCAACTCCCTCTTGCATTGATAAATGAGAGGGTCTGCACCTGTCAGAAAGAGATCATCCACATAAAGTACCAGAATGAGAGGCATGTCCTTTTCAACCTTGAATTATAGGTTCGGGTCAGCTTCGTTCCTTGTAAATCCCAACATCATAAGATAGCTCTCAATCCTATCATACCAAGCCCTAGGTGCTTGCCTCAACCCATAGAGGGATTTTTGTTCATCTGTCGAAGATTCATCCTGCTTTCTTGCATTATCACCATTGTCCTTGTTAATCAAGGTTGTCATTGATGTCAATGTGGCATTGACCGAGATGTCAATATTCTTGAGATGCCTGGTTCCAGATGATGATGCCATGACTCTTGGTTGACTAGGACACTATCAATGAAGATGTCAAGTCACGAAGAAGTCAGACCACTAATGAAGGAAGCCCTAAGTACTTGATCTAATGTTGCATGCACTTGATGATCTAGATCTTAACCAATGATGTCATACACATGGATGATACTTAATGAAGTCATATACTTGATGAAGGTTGGAAGATTAGATGATGATGTGGAAGATCTCATTTGATGGCTGGAAGACTAATTTGAAGTTCTCCTAATGATGTTGCACTATAACATATCACTACAAAATTATGTGATGACATGGATGATACACTCATTGCTGGACACTATCATGATGACGTGGATGTCCTACATGTTCCTATGATGATGAAGAAGCCAAATAATGGAGAAGACAAACAATGGAGAACCCAAACAAAGAAGCCACACTGTCCTAATCATTTTCTGCACTAAATAATTCAAGGGCAGTCACGAAGAAAAATGTTTTTCACCACCTTAGAGGTAACCTTTCAAAATGGATCCTATACCCTCTTGTAGAGTATATTTTTCCCTTTCTAATGAGCCCTTACTTGCCCCCAAACTCCCGGTGCGAAACCTTCATTTTTCACCATCAATTTCGGTGAAGAACATCAAGGAGTTCAGAGAGGACCAAAAACACAGTAAGGAGGGCGAGAAGGGCAGTTAAGGATAATTTCTGTCTGGGATACCATACAAAGAAGTCAAATAGTAGCAGTGTGGTGGAATGTCACCTCTAAAACCTTAAAACAGATATATTATATTGCAGACTCATTATTGCTGACTTACGCAGAAAAAATGGATTTGTTGTAGCATTGTTTACAGAACTGTGGAGGCACACTTTTGGACTTGTTGTGACACTTCCTTGCAAATTTGTGGCAGCATATTCTCGATCCTGTAGCAGCATTTTTTCTGACCTTTTTTTTCACACCTATAATAACACTTGCTGCAGATCTGTGGTGATCATTTAGCTTCAGACCTAAACTAATATAATTCAGATTTGTGCACAGAAGGAACAATGTTGCTACTTGGGGAGACAGTCCTGTGGAGGCAACTCCGTGCTTGAAAAACAATCTCAGTTTGAAGAGACACAGCTACAGTTACACTTGTACAATCCTCAAATCTTTAAGCTTGGAAAATGTGAGGCTAGAACTTAACATCTGATGGATCTTAAGGTTTATATTGGCAAAGCTTGTGAAAACTTGAAGTGCGGACCTTGATCTAAGAGAGGCTTGAACTATTTTAGAAGGAACCTTGGGGCAGAATCAAAGGTGCTCTTAAAAATATTGAAAACATTCTTGAAGAACAACTTATTGAGCACAGTATTTCGGGATCAAGGGAGATTAGTGAAGCAGAAGTATAACAGAAAAGGAAAAAAAAAAGTGAAGAAGACTTGAAGATAAGACTAAGAAGACTTTGTGGAGTAACCTTGAAGAAGATTGAAGATATTTTGTTGAGAAGCCTTAAGTGATCTTGGAAATAACATTGAAGATCATGATGCATTGCTGATGTCATCATGAGGTAACTTGGAGAAATTGTCTAGGTACGATGAAGAGCAGTGGTGACACCTTCTAAGAAGAAAAGGTTGTCATTGATGATGTGACGTGGAGACTAAGTGTGACAGGGCTCGTTGAAGAAGATTTTGGGAGTCGTGAAGAATAACCAAGCATATTTTGACGAAGTGAAGTTGACGGTTGGAGCCTCATTGAGACAAGGTCGGTGCCCTGGAAGATAGGGTTGGAGCCCAAGAGGATCGATGTCCTCAAGAATCCAGGTTGGAGCGTGAACCAAAGAAGGGTTGGTGCCCTTGGGGTTGGAGTCTCTAAATGCAAGGTTGGTGCCTTGGATAGATAGGGTCGAAGCCCTAGAGGTCGAAGCCTCACAATAGTCCAAGTTGGTGCTTGGCAACAGGTTGGAGCCTAGAAGATTGAAGAACGGTGTCTTCGTCTAGGGTTGGAGCCCTACACCTATTGTACATATTTTATTGTATCTATTTTATTGAAGAATATAATAAAAGAATTTATTCTTATTGTTCATTTTGTGTTCTAATTATAAGTGATCTAACCGGTAAAATAACAATTGGAAAGAAACATTGATTCACCCCCCTCTCAGTATTTCCAACAGTCCTTCCTTGGGATAGGAAGATCTCTGACTTTCCCAAGGGCAGTATCTTAATAGAAGGTGAAATCACAACTTATTTCAATTTCTCTTTAACCAGGCACAAATTCTATATGTGTTTGAAGTTTCACTGTAGCCCACAAATGTTCCTTTCTTCCCAAATGCATCCAACTTGTTTCTTTTCTCTTTTGGCACATGAAAATACACGAGACAACCAAAAATTCTAAAATGCGAAACATCAGGTTTCTTATTGGTGAAAAAAATTTTGGGTGTCTTGAAGTCCAATGTTGAAATTTGGTTACCGGAGGACAGGTGGTTCCCTAAGGCTTCGATCTTTGGCCTAGGAAAAGTGTCCAAAAGAACTTAATTTTTCTCCTAAAGTGACTTTATGATTTTATAAAGTCAAATCTAATTTAAAAGTGACTTTAAGTGATAAAGTTACTAAAGTCTAATTTTAAAGTGACTTTAATAAAGTCAATGTAAAATTAGAAAGGAAAAGTGACCTTGGAAATAAATGACTAAGTGGGTCTTTATTAAAGTGGGGTGAATTAAAAAATAGAAAGTGAGATTTAAATGAGCATTTAATCTCAGCCCTAGATCTCAATCTATTTCAGCCATTGGATTTAGGGATTCTCCAAAAGTCACTTAGGGTTAGGTTAAAGGAGGAAAAGGAGGAAAAGGTCATTCATTCTTTCATGAGTAGATTGGGAGAAGGAGAGAAAGAGAGCAAGGGAGATTTCTGGGCAGTGAGGAGGAGGCAACAGCTTGGCACACATTCCAAGGCAGTGTTTCAGCAAGTTCGTACAGCAGAGTTTGCACACAGTTCAAGGAAGATTTGACACGATTTCCAAGGCTGAATCCGTACAACAGCGTTGGGCACGATTTCCAAGGAGGCCGTACTATTTTCTGGGCACAGATTTCGAGGGAGAGGTTGCTATTTTTGCTGCATGCATTTCCAAGCAAGTCGTACAGCCTGTAGCTGATTGCTGCACAAAACCGAGCCAGATTTCCGTACACAGCATTTAAGACAGCTTGCACGCATTCCAAGGAGGTCGTACAGCAGCATTTAATGTTGTTCTACATGCAAAAGGAGGTCGTACAGCAGAAATTAATGCTGTAATTTCTGGGCACGTTTTTCAAGGAAATCTGTACAGCATTTATTGTTGGTTCTGTTTTGTTGTTTGCACATTTTCCAAGGCGGTGGTTGAGCACGGAAAACGAGATAAGTTGTAAAAGTTTACTTGCTGATCTTTGCTGAATATTTCTCTTACTGTAAAAAGCATTTTTTTCCAGAAATAAGGAGTTTTCGAACTGGTTTTCCCCAAGAGTTGTAGGGGGTTTTTCCAAGGTCATGTTGACCAAAAATCTCAGTGTTCAAATGTGTTGAATGACTGTTTCAGCTTGCTATGTTTTGTTTTATTTCTGCAGTTTCAGCATTCTGTAAAGTTTTCCAGAATTTGTGTTTCAGCAAAGTAATTTCTGTTTCAGCAAATAAAAATTATTTTTTCTATTTGTTGAATGTAAAGATATGGGAAAGGGCATTTAACTAAAAGGGGAAATAAGTGATACTGAAACCGGAGTGGGAAAACAAAAAATTTCTACATGGTATCGGAGCTTGGGTGTTGAAAGTGTAGTTTGGGACAGCAAGAAGAAAAATACAGTCTGCTGATTCTTCACTCAGAAAATTTCAGCAAGCTGATTTTTCACACACAAATTTTTTATCTTTACTACAGCAGTGCTATTTTTCAGCTTTTAGGACAGCAGGATGTCATTGGGATTGAGGGTGGAGGATAGGTTGGATGGGCATACCAATTACAGCGTTTGGAATGAGAGAATGCAGAGTATCTTTGAGGCGGCAGAAGTCTGGGACATCATGGTGCATACCACACAGAACCCTGTTGTTGTGCCTACTGATGTTGTTCAGTTGGCAGCATATAATAAAAAGAACAACAAAGGTAAGAGACTGATTCTAGACGGAGTCAAAGACCATTGCATTCCTCATGTGAGAGGAAAGAGAAATGCTCATGAGATGTGGACAGCATTGTCCAATCTCTACCAGAGTACCAATGAGAATCAGAAAATGGTCCTGAAGGAGAAGCTAAAGACCATTAAGATGGGCAAGACTGATAGTGCCGCTGGATATCTCACAAAGATTACTAACGTGAGAGATGAGTTGGCAGCAGTTGGAGAGGTCATTCCACCCACTGAGTTGGTGCAGATTGCAGTGAATGGCCTCCCCAGTTCATGGATGAACTTCGCTGATGGGGTTTGTGCACATGAGACCCTTCCCACATGGGAGAGGTTTTGGGATGATTGCATTCAGACAAAGATCAGGAAAGGTCAGCTTGGGGCAGCCAAGCCAGTTGAGCAGGATGAGGATGTAGCACTGTTGGCAGGAGGCAAGAAAGGCAAAGGAAAGAAGCAAGCTTCCACAAGCAGTGGTGGGGTCAAAGGCAAAGGTAAAGGTAAACAGGGTAACACACAGAAGGACTATTCCAAGGTGAAGTGTTGGAATTGTCAAAAGATGGGACACTATGCACTTGTGTGTCCGGAGAAGAAGAAGAAGAAGGGGAAGAACTAGAGCATGGCAGCATCAGC
The DNA here is from genome assembly GCA_034641835.2 of Pinus albicaulis. Lineage (NCBI taxonomy): Eukaryota > Viridiplantae > Streptophyta > Pinopsida > Pinales > Pinaceae > Pinus > Pinus albicaulis. The sequence goes on from CM076572.1 coordinate 398,637,681, forward strand.
AAAGGTTGAGGACTTTGCAGATCGCTTTGACCGGGAGTTTGGGTTCATTGCGTGTGAGTCCTCTAGTGCAGGATCACCTGCCACAGAGGTTCAGAGGGAGCATGCATTTCCCTCGACTAGCGGAGCATCTTCGGGTATCTGGTATGTGGACAGTGGGGCTTCACGTCATATGACGGGAGTCTGTGAGTACTTCTCAGAGCTTTCAGAGAGTGGCACTGATATAGAGGTAGTACTCGGTGATGACAGAGTTGTTAGAGCAGTCGGTGTGGGGACACTGACATTTCAGAGGGAATCCAAACCTCCCTTGAAGGTGTCAGATGTTCTATATGTGCCAGGGATGAGGAAGAACCTCATATCCGTCTCAGCTTTGGAGGACAGAGGATATGAGATACTGTTCAGGGGAGGACAGGTGCTGATATATCCCAGGGGTACTCCAGCAGAGTCAGCTAGAGTGATAGGTGTACGCCATGCAAAGGTGTACAAGTTTGCATTCCAGCCCCTTTTGGCATTGAGCAGTAGCACTGACAGCAGAGCTAGCAGTTCTGAGTTGTGTGAGATTTGGCACCGCAGGATGGGGCACATGTATCATGGAGCCTTGAGGACTTTGCGGGAGATCACTACAGGTGTGCCAGATTTCAGTACTGATCACTTTGATGCTTGCAGAGGATGTGCGATGGGCAAGTTTGCCAAATCCCCTTTTCCCAGCAGTGACAGCAGAGCGACTGGGATACTTGATTTGATTCATTCCGATGTGAGCGGTCGAATGTCTCATGTTTCCTTGAGTGGATATGAGTACTATGTTTTATTCATTGATGATCACTCCAGGAGGACCTGGATTTATTTCTTGAAGACCAAGAGTGAGGTCTTCAAGCGGTTTCAGGAGTTCAGAGCTCTTGTGGAGACACGGACAGGTCGGAAGATCAAGTCCCTGAGGTCGGACAATGGAGGAGAGTACACCCTTGGAGAGTTTGTTGACTATTGTGCGGAGGCAGGCATTAGGAGGGAGCTCACTGTTCCTTACAACCCCCAGCAGAACGGGGTTGCGGAGAGGAAGAACAGATCCATCGGAGGGGCTGCCAAAGCCATGTTACATGATCGGGGGTTGCCATTGTTTTTGTGGGCAGAGGCCTGCAACACAGCTGTTTACTTGCAGAACAGGAGTCCGCATCGTGCCTTGGGGCACATGACTCCGGAGGAGGCTTTTTCTGGGAAGAAGCCTGATATTGGTCATCTTCGTATCTTTGGGTGCATTACATACTTCTACATACCCAAGGAGAAGAGGACCAAACTAGAGCCCACCGCAGAGAAGGGTATCTTTGTGGGCTACAGTGAGACCTCCAAGGCCTTTCGGATTTACATTCCTGCACAGAGGAAAGTTGTTGTCAGGTGGGATGTGAAGTTCGAGGAGGATAGGGCCTTTAGGAGGTCACGGGAGTTAGAGTATCTGGATCAGCCAGACCCTCAGCAGCAGCTGAGTCAGTCACAGGGATCCAATGGGCAGGGATCAGGAGGATCCGGAGGTACATCTATGACGATGTCAGGTCTGTCAGTGAGCAGTGGCTCACAGAGTCAAAGGGGTGGTGCTTCGAGTAGCATGTAGAGCAGTTCACTAGGGAGTCCACTGATGGACAGTTCACACGGTACCTCAGCTTCTATAGGTTCAGGTGCAGGCAGGAGGACAGCAGACAGACAGTCAGAAGTTCAGGCTCCTGATGATGATGAGGAGGAGGAGTTTCATTCTCTAATGGTAGAAGTATGCTCAGGGAAGAGGAAGCCCAAGTGGCTTCAGGACACCTTGAGAGAGGCCACATCTGTTGCTGGGCCTAAGAGGCCGATCAGAGAGAGCAGACCACCTGAGAGGTTTTGTAGCTATATGGCAATGGCTACCAGCATCCTTGACTTTGAGCCTTCTAGCTATGAGGAGGCAGCTAGCCAGCAGGTCTTGAGAGAGGCCATGCAGGAGGAGTATTCTTCTATCATGAAGAATGATGTTTGGGAGGTGATGTCGAGGCCTGAGGGAAAATCCGTGGTTACTTCCAGATGGCTTTACAAGGTAAAGCATGCTGCAGATGGCAACACTGAGAAATTCAAAGCGAGGTTTGTGGCTAGAGGGTTCTCCTAGGTAGAGGGAGTTGATTATGAAGAGACCTTCGCTCCCGTGGCTCGATATACTTCGATCCGCTCCATTATATCGATAGAGCAGAGATGGGTTGGAAGATCCACCAGATGGATGTGAAGACCGCATTTCTCAATGGCTTCATACAGGAGGAGGTGTACATTGAGCAGCCACAGGGCTTTAAGGTGCATGGGAAGGAGTCCCATGTGTGCAGACTGAAGAAAGCCCTTTATGGCCTGAAGCAAGCTCCCAGAGCTTGGTACTCTAGGATAGATACATACTTGCAGGAGATGGGTTTCACAAAGAGTGAGGCATATCCAAACCTTTACTATATTGTGATAGGTGAGGAGCCTCTCATTATGGTGCTGTATGTGGATGACTTGGTCATTACGGGTGTAGAGAGACTCATAGAGCACTGCAAGAGAGATCTTGCAGCGGAGTTTGAGACGACGCACATCGGCTTGATGCATTACTTTTATGGTTTGGAGGTGTGGCAGGAGGAGGGGCATTTCTTCCTGGGGCAAGGGAAGTATATTGTGGATATCCTTGGCAGATTCCACATGGAGGATTGTAAACCCATGTCGACACTGATGATCACCAATTGGAAGAAGCTTCATGTTTCGGATTCCGAGTTGGTGGATCCCACATTGTACAAACAGCTGATTGGTTCCTTGATGTATTTGGTGACTGGTCAACACTAGGCCAGATATTTGTTTTGCAGTCAACACGATGAGTCAGTTTATATGTGAGCCTAGGAAGGTTCACTGGGTGGCTGCAAAACACATTTTGCGGTACTTGCAGGAGACAGTGGATTATGGTCTAGACTACAAGCAGGAGGATGGAGTGAGATTGGCAGGTTACACTGATTCTGATTGGGCGGGTTGTGCTTCTGATAGGAAGAGCACTTCAGGGTGCTATTTTGGGTTGGGTTCGGCAGTGGTGTCATGGTTCAACCGGAAGCAACAGTCAGTAGCATTGAGTTCAGCGGAAGCAGAGTATATGGCAGCCAGTCTAGCTAGTTGTGAGGCCATCTGGATTCGCAAGATGTTGTTTGGCTTATTTGGTCAGCCGTTGAGACCTTCAGTGATTTACTGTGATAATCAGAGTTGCATTAAACTCACGGAGAATCCAGTATTTCATGACAGGTCAAAGCATATCGGGATCAAATATCATTTCATCAGAGACTATGTTCAGAAAGGAGCTATGAAGCTTGAGTATATTCCCACTGATGAGCAGGTTGCAGATATTCTTACCAAAGCCTTACCACGGGGCAAGCATGTCTACTTCAGAGACAAGATGGGTGTCGTGAGGAACACCTTCCTCGGTAAGAGGGAGTGTTGAAATTTGGTTACCGAAGGAGAGGTGGTTCCCTAAGGCTTTGATCTTTGGCCTAGGGAAAAGTGTCCAAAAGAATTTAATTTTTCTCCTAAAGTGACTTTATAAAGTTATAAAGTCAAATCTAATTTAAAAGTGACTTTAAGTGATAAAGTTACTAAAGTCTAATTTTAAAGTGACTTTAATAAAGTCAATGTAAAATTAGAAAGGAAAAATGACTTTGGAAATAAATGACTAAGTGGGTCTTTATTAAAGTGGGGTGAATTAAAAAATAGAAAGTGAGATTTAAATGAGCATTTAATCTCAGCCCTAGATCTAAATCTGTTTCAGCCATTGGATTTAGGGATTCCCCAAAAGTCACTTAGGGTTAGGTTAAAGGAGGAAAATGAGGAAAAGGTCATTCATTCTTTCATGAGCAGATTGGGAGAAGGAGAGAAAGAGAGCAAGGGATATTTCTGGGCAGTGAGGAGAAGAAGGCAGCAGCTTGGCACACATTCCAAGGCAATGTTTCAGCAGATTCGTACAGCAGAGTTTGCACACAGTTCAAGAAAGATTTGACACGGTTTCCAAGGCAAAATCCGTACAACAGCTTTGGGCACGATTTCCAAGGAGGCCGTACTATTTTCTGGGCACAGATTTCGAGGGAGAGGTTGTTTTTGCTGCATGCATTTCCAGGCAGGTCGTACAGCCTGTAGCTGATTGCTGGCACAAAAATCGAGGTAGATTTCCGTACACAGCATTTAAGACAGCCTGCACGCATTCCAAGGAGGCCGTACAGCAGCATTTAATGTTGTTCTGCATGCAAAAGGAGGAGGTCGTACAGCAGAAATTAATGCTGTAATTTCTGGGCACGTTTTTCAAGGAAATCCGTACAGCATTTATTGTTGGTTATGTTTTGTTGTTTGCACATTTTCCGAGGCAGTGGTTAAGCACAGAAAACGAGATAAGTTGTAAAAGTTTACTTGCTGAATTTTGCTGAATATTTCTCTCACTGTAAAAAGCATTTTTTCCATAAATAAGAAGGAGCTTTCGAACTGGTTTTCCCCAAAAGTTGTAGGGGGCTTTTCCAGGGTCATGTTGACCAAAAATCCTAGTGTTCAAATGTGTTGAATGACTGTTTCAGCTTGATGTGTTTTGTTTTATTTCTGCAGTTTCAGCATTCTGTAAAGTTTTCCAGAATTTGTGTTTCAGCAAAATAATTTGTGTTTCAGCAAAGTAATTTCCGTTTCAGCAAATAAAAATTATTTTTTCTGATTGTTGAATGTAAGGATATGGGAAAGGGCATTTAACTAAAAGGGGAAATAAGTGATACTGAAACCGGGGTGGGAAAGTTAAGAAATTTCTACATCCAATGCTTGATGTCGGCATCTATTTTAAACATATACGTCAGTGTTGGCAGCTTCTCCCCATAGGAACTTCGATAGGCCTTGGTCATGAAGCATGGCACAAGTAGCTTCTATGATTGTTCAATTCTTCCTTTCAGCAACTCCATTTTGTTGAGAAGTATATGCAGTGGTGGTCTCCCTCTTAATGCCAGCTTCTCTACAATAGTCATTAAATTCATTTGATTCATATTTGGTTCCTTTATCGGTCCTCAATATTTTGATCTTCTTCCTTGTTTGATATTCAACCAAGGCTTTGAAAGAGCGGGAGACGTTATCCACAAAAATTGCATAGTACAAGTATCCTTCCAACGATGTTACTGGAAACATACCAGATAAATCAGAATAGATCAATTGAAGAATGTCGGTAGTTTGAATCTCACTTGAGGAGAATGGTCCCCTTCTATGTTTTCCAGTTGCAAAACCCTAAGAAACACCTTCATGATCTATGTTGAATTCGGGGATACCTGTGACCATCTTCCTTACATCAAGTAAGGCTTTGTAATGAAGGTGAGAAAATCTTCGCAAGTCAGAGCTCCCAAAGGAGCCCTCCAATCTGATAGAGTCCTTTAACCCTAAATCCAAGTGTAAATGCATCTTTCGGGTTTCTTTGCCAAATACATACCTTCCCATCAACGAATGCTACCTTGAAGCCTTTATCTTCCATCGCATAAATAGATACCAGGTTCTTTTTCAAATCAGATACATATAATACATCTTGTAGTTGAAGGATTTGACCTTGATTCAAGTAAAGAGTGACAATCTCTATCCCTTTAACGGGGTAGGTGGCATTGTCTCGAAGTATGATTTCCAAATTAATCTTCTTTTCAATCAAATTAGAGAGGGCCTTCTTGTACCCAGTGAAGTGCCTTGAGGCACCACTATCAATCAACCAATTATCCAAAGTATTCAGAGGAGGGGCAATAGTGAGGACAAAAATAAGATAAAATTCTTTTTGCTTTTCTACAACATCAGATTCTTCATACATTGAGTTTGTCAACATTTTGGGAGGTCGACCATTTGCATATCGAGCAGCGAGAGCATTCCTCTTTCCTTTGTTGTTGAACCTGTTATTCCTTTGAAATTGTTACGATTGTTGTTGTCATCGTCCCATGGTGAATCCTTCTTATGAGCACACTCTCTAGCATAGTGGCCAAACCTATTACAATTGTAGCATCTTCCCTTTCTTCCTGCTTTGAATCCCTGCTTGAATCCTTAACCTTGACTCTTTGAACCAGCATTGTTTTTCCTCTTAGCATGAGCGAAGAATGCAATGGGCTCATTTCCATTTGAAAGCATGTCCCTCTCCATCATCCTTAAGTGCCTCTAAGCCAATAATTTGTCGAAACCAGGAATCCTGTCATTGTTAAGAATAGTGGTGTTGAACACATTCCATGCTCGTGGGAGACCTCCAAGGGCAATAAGAGTGAGCTCTCTGTCAAAAACAACTTCTCCAATAGATAGAAGATCATTCTTGATTTCAATAATCCTCAAGAAGTAGGATTGGTTAGACTCCCCTCTGTCCATCTTGATGTCCTTCGGCTTGTTCTTGAGAAAGAGGATTCGGTTTACATTGTTGGCTTTGAACATCTCAACCAACTTGTCATACATCTCCTTAGATGTGCCCAAATCAGAAATGTAATGATATTCTTAACTTTGACCTCACCTTTCTTATACTTTGTCTTAGTAGCAGCCAATGCATTTGAAGGAGGTTCCACCACATTTCCCTGCACATAATCCATGACATCATTTTCTTCCAAAGACATCTTCCATGCATGATAGTCAGATTTATCATTGAGCTTATCCTCAGATTTGAAGTACGATGAAGAATCCATTGAGGCTTCGACCTTGTCCAACATATCTTACTGATTGCTCTTCTCTCTCTTGCCTGGGCTTTGTCTTCACCTGGGCTCCAATACCATGTTAATTTTAGTTAACAATGGCATGTTCTATGCTTAGCACAATTTACTTCAATGTTCTTTTAGCAACCCAATAACAATATCCAATTATTTTCAGTAGCAATCACATTAACAGTAAATGCAGATAGAACATAATACAAAATGCAGAAGCCAAGACAAGACAAGAGAACACCAGATTTGGCGGATGCCAGTGAAAAACCCCATTGTGGGGAAAACCCTCTGATCAATTCTTCTTATTATTATTCAATAGTTCAGCAAAGAGAGAGAGTACAAAAATCAAATTCACTTGACCAATACACAGTCAAATCAGCCCTGTCAAAATCTGCAGTCAAATCAGCCCTGTCAAAATCTGCAGTCAAATCAGCCCTAACCATAAAGTCAACGCTAGTCAAATCAGTAGCAAAACACCTCCTTTGAAGCTTGGTCAAAGGCAATCGAATTTGGCCTCCAGCAAAGGTTAGAGTCAACCCAAAACAATCCCACAAAATTTGGTCAAACTCGGTCAAACAAGCATGTGGTCAACACAGGTCAAAAAGCACCAAACTTCTCGATTTTTGTGTCAATAAATGTGGCCTCAAGAAAGCGAAAATTTTCCCTTGAAATCACAGTCAAATTCAGTCAACATTAGGCTAAGGCTGACCTGAACAATTTGCACATGTGAGGGAATAAATTCAAAATCTCACTTCTACTTGCCTGAATGACATGATCTAAATATAAATCTTGGTCCTCTTGAAAAGAAGAATTTAATGCAATCATCATCTCCATCAAATGAGTTGTCCCAAGGTGGAATTAGGCCCTAGTTGCCAATTTTAACAAGGGAAACATAATTGATAATATACTGGCAAATTTCAAAAATCGATGGTAAACTTCCTTAAGAATGAGGAAGAACGACAAGGACGAAACCACCAGAACTCTTAGCTAACATCGCAAACAAATTGTTAAACTAACCAAAATAGTAGATGCAGGTCAATACCAGTGTGTCAATACAACATGGTTGTGCTAAGGCCATGCTTATAAAGAAAAATAGCAAGCTAAGCTATTGTAGCAAGTCTAAATTCTAATGACTCAAAATCGAAGTAGAATGCAATCTTCCAATGAGTACAAATAAATGAACTTCCAAGATCCAAATGTCTATCACCTGGAACAAGAGGATGGGGAGTCTATCTATTGTCCATTATACATCCCTCCTACAATTCAAAGCTAAACAAATGAGCTTGAGCACACCAAATGCCTCAGGCCCAAAGGAGAGGGGAAGTTGTCCTCCTCTATACCAACTCTCCTATCCTACGAGGCTAAAGTAAAGAAAGTATGGATAGAAAACCAGTTGGATAGGTTGGAACTGGTCTAAGCACCATCTCTCCATCTAAAGGACATGTTGCACAACTACAATCTCGAGAAATTGGACTATCTAAAAATTTTAAATGTTTGTTGGTCTAGTAGGCATTGTCCTAAGATATGAGTTGGAAACTCCACAGGTATCTGGGTTACTAGGGGTCAGATTGCCTCTTAGGGTCTGTTGACAACTCTGTGTCCACAACCCCATAGCAGTACACCCCCATCTTTTCAAATGGGATTTATCATGTTCGAGGTGTTCATGCCATTCAGTTTTGATCGTCAGACGACAGTTGTATAAATGATGTAAACCCATTTTGCATGTTTATGATGTAAATGATCTAAGTAAGACCACCATATATGTAACAACCTAGGTAAGCCTAGTATTTTGGTGACGATTTCTATCCTAGGAGGTTTTTTGTCTCACTGATTCACTTGTGTTTCTCGACACAAGTGATCGGCAGAGTTTTCCCCTCCAACCTCACCCCAAAGCTAGGGTGGATTTTTTCATCAAGATGCTAAGTGAGTCCTAGTGTTTTTTTATCGAGTCTTTGTAAAAGTAGTTTGGGAATAATCCTAGCTAATTGGCTACATTATTTTATTACAAGCTACTTGGTCTACTAGATCATTTTTTGAGTCGCAGAATTGGATAGCTATTTGAGGGTCTATCACGAATGGGTATTCCCCCTTTATGTGTCTAAATGTATTTATCTTATGTAAAGAGGGTTGGAAAAATAATTAAATCCCCTCTCAGTCAATTAATTAAATTTTCTAGCCAAATTAAATTAAAAATCCTAAGCCAAAAATTAAGTCCTAGGTGATTTAAAATTCTTCAAAGGCAAAATTCGTGGGTCCCTAAAAAATAAATTTTTAAAAGTCCCGGGCCAAAGGAATATTTAGAATTTCGAGAAATTTTGGACCCTTGGGCCTTGATGGTTAAGTCAAAGTCAAATTTTTGAAGTAATTAACTCAACTCAAAAATATTATTTTTGAGTTAATTAAAAATGAATTAAATGATAAATTTGAATTTCCTCAAAAATTTATAATTCCGACGGACAAGATTAAAAGATGATTAGATATTTTTAAACAGTAGAGATGACTTTGACATGGATCAACTGAACTAGCCGTTGGAGATTTTTATCTTATAAATTATAAGTCTTTGTCAGTCTTTCAATCATCCGATCTCTTGATCGTGTACTTGCTCTTGAAGCTCTCCTGTAATATTTTATGGAATAATAGAAATGAAGACTTTTGGGGTTTTATTTTGATGGTGGTGTTCCTCTTCAGCGTTTTATGGTAAACTTGTTCTTTATATTCTGCTGGTGATTATTTGAATGGATTGTTTATTAATGGCTCTTATAGAGTAATCTATTGCACAGGTATCTTGCTTAGGTTACTGGATTTAGGATAAAAATATTAATTGGATTGAATTAGCAGTTATCTATAACTCTTGAAAAATTTATCTTTTATCTTATTTCTCTATTGATTTAACAGTTTAACTGAAATCTTTCGGATTTAGAATTGGGCGTTTGGGGAAGTCCTCGGTTGGACCAGCTAACTCCCAAGAAAATAAGATTTGAAGAGCTCTCCGGATCTAATTCCCTCGGTTTAAGATATTGCAGGATTTTTTCTAGGGCTTGTGCCTAATTACAAAATTTATCTCAACTTTTATTGAATTTAAAGTTAGATCTGGCTAGTAATAGCCTAAGATCTTTAGACTTGGAAGCAAAGTCAGACTTATGCTCCTCAGATCTGACAAATCTGCAACTCTTGTGCATAGATTTGTAAATATAATGTATAGATATGTAATTTACATGTGTAGATCTAAAGTTTTGTAACATAATTTTGAATTCTAACATTTGGGGTTTTTAGGATTTTCGCTATTTTTGTACATATTGGGTATTGGGTTTTCTCTTTTCACTTGTGTAGGAGTAGATCTGAAAAATCAGCCAAGGAAATCTTTAGATCTGAGCTAGATCTAGACCCTGGAGGGCAAGATTTGTGCTCAATATTTGTTTGCAGGAATAGATCTGAAAAATCAACCAAGAAAATCTTCAAATCTGAGCCAGATCTAGACCCTTGAGGACGTATAGACTTTTGAGGCTATTTTTGCAGGATTTTGGTCTCCAAAATTATAATTTTCAAGCAGCAACATTAACCCAAAATTTCAAGAATTTTCATCGGTGGGATCTTCAAAGCCTTGGGCTAAGGGTTTGATCTCTAAACCTTTATTTTCTGCAAATTTTATTACAACAAGCAAATCACAAATAATTACGCCCTAAAAATACATTTCATATGGTTAAAATTGTTTAGAATTGCAAAATCTTCATTTTCAGAATTTTTGGCCATTTGGGCATCTTTAATTTTGCCTAGATCTGACTTTAAAGCTTGCTGGAAATTACTACATAACTGTGAAAAATCATATCTGAACATTTTTTTATGCATATCCTAAATAAGGTCTAAAAAATTTGAAATTTCAGTTTTTCGGCAAAACTTACTATTTTTAGACATAGTGGGGATCATTTTCAATAATTTCAATTTACTGATCTATTATCAATTTACCATTGTTATAAACTTATCAGTTCTAAAAATTACTGAATCAAACTCTCTTAAAGCCTTAAAATTGAAAATTTCAAGTTTTAATATATTTTTTGTTATTTCTGGAAGTATTTGGCAGCTATTTTGGGCAGTATTATCTTTGTTGATCTATCATTGTTTCACTGCGGAAATAAAAATATCAGATCTGGAATTTCTCTTAATCAAGCCCTAAAAATTGATTTTTATTCAAGTTCAACAATATTTACTATTTTTAGTCATTTTGGGCATTGGTGCCAGTATCGTTTGTTTGCTGATCTATGGTTTAAATTACTATTGTAATTTATATTTCAGAACTAAAATCTTGCAGAAAAATATATCCTAAGTTCGACTATAGGAGAAAATTTAATTTTTAGAGTTGCATTTTTAAGAATATCATTTAATCCATAAATTGCTTGATGAAATCTTCATTTAACATCTAAATTTCATGGTGTTTATTGATGATTAATTGTTGAGATTTAAATGTTAATTATTTTCTTATGCTTCAATTGGGTCTAATGATTATTAACATCTGAGTTTTTGGAACGTTTTCTATCGATTAAAATGTGTAATTAAGTCTTGTTTCATTTACTTGAATTTGGATATTTATTGAATATTAATGTTTGGAAAATTCTTTCAAGTGTGATTGATATCTAATTATTGTGGATTTGCGGCGAATTGTATACCTTTTAAATTGAGTAATCTTTTGGCATCTTCATAATTGGCACCCCCGCTTAAGTACTTAGTGGTTAGATCAAATTATTTATAACCTAAATACTTTAGGCTTTTTAACTTCACCTATCATCTTCGAAGCTTATTTCATCTCGCCCCTTCAAATCATTTTCCTTGCATTAGCATTGCATAGCAGCAGTTTCTCATCAAATACTTGGTTGTAATTTCCTTAGCAGGATAGTTGACTCCATAAGGCATTGGTATCAGTTTTTTTTCAAATTCAATCGAATCCTTTGCTAGATCTTGTACAAGTATTTGGTCATTTAACTGTGTCTCCTGAATTGGTTGGTTCCCAACTAGTTCTCCTTCATTCCATTTCCATAGGGTCTACCCCCCTTAGTCTGCTATAAGGAGACAACTTAACTAGAGAGATTGGGGATCAAGGTGACAGCCCCCGATCTGAACCGTTGTCGCGGTGCCTAGACATTCTATGCAACAACAGGGTCTAACAAATCTATCACAGGTATTTGGGTTACTAAGGGTCAGATTGCCTCTTAGGGTCTAACAAATCTAGCAATGGAATGTACTACTATCTAACTGCCCCTCAATATCACTATCTACTAAGGGCACCAAAAAGAAATAGGTAATCTTGTAAACCTAGCAGATGTCAATTGCCACATAACATAACTGTTAATTACTGCTCATGTTCTATGCCATTTCAGATTAGGGCACAACACTGAAGAAGATAGAACATACTAATAGATCGATAGAAGACAAGCCAAGACAGAGATAAGAAATGGTGGCGTTACGGCAATCAGCAGGATGCTTCTACCAGCAAAGTCTCCAAAAGGTCATTCAGCCAAGCGTGTCACACATAACCCCAGAACAACCCAAACAAAGAATACGCAGCTCCAACGCCATCAAGAGAGAGAGAATTCCTCCACACCAACGTGTGTCAAATGAACTCCAAGTCTCTCCAATATATAGGAATCTTTGGGGGTGTGTGACACGTCCTTTAAGACATTTAAGTCAATATTTTATTCTAGGCCGACCTAGCACATAAGTGGAATAAATTTAAAGTATATGTTCTGCTCATCTGATCGAGATGATCTTTAGATCAATCTTACACCTCTCCGAAAGAGGAATCCAATAAAAATATTGGGATCGTCATCTGAGCAGCACAACCCGGAGTTTGGACCTAGTTGTCCAATTTTAACACTCCCTCTCAACTAGGGAGAACTCCATCCACTAGTGCAATCCAAACATCGTGCGTCATCCCACCGTAACTTGCTTTGCTGGCCTCTTTATTTCAGAACAGAAGTGGGTCAGTCACAAAGACATCATACCCAGCTGACAGATTCAGCCCAGAGGTCCGAAACCTCTATCAGACTCACAAAGAGTCTCCAACCAACCCGAAGTTGGTTCATTTGACCCGAAGTCAGGCAGAGGTCCCAGACCTCACTAAACTTGATCCCAGATCAAGGGGTTAGACCGTGCCATCCTAGATAGAGAGTACGGCAAGTTTTGATGCGTCCATCAGTCTTTGCTACTAGTCTCTAGCCTTTCCCATCTCATTGGCCAAATGAGAGGTACTTCCCATGAGCCCTAAACTCAATGGGTAGGATGCATACGAGGCATAGATAAATGAGAGGCGAACCAACTCAATAATCACAACGGTGGGGCAGAAGCACCATAAGTGCTTATAGCTCCGAGAAGCTATCCCCAAAACCCCCTTTGAGCTCCCAGAGCTCATCGTCCAACAGGACCCTCAGAAAAGGGTTGTTCCATGATTCCAAGATTCTCACGGAAGGTTAGGAACATGACCTTCCCCAAGGGCATTGTGAGAATATCCGCGACCTGCTCATCAGTTCCTATATGATCGAGCCTTACGGCGCCTCGCTGTACCATATCCCAGATAAAGTGGTACCAGCCATCAACATGCTTGGATCAATCGTGGAACCCGGGATTCTATGACAAATGAATCCCCCTCTGGTTATCACAAAGGATAACAGTGGCATCTAGCACATGCTCAAACAGCTTACAGAAGAGCTTTCGCAACCAAGTGACTTCACAACAGGCCATACATGTTACAATGTATTCGGCCTCAGCGGTGCTCAAGGCTACCGACTTTAGATTCCTGCCCGAAGCAGATCTACATGTGAAGTAGCATCCAGATGTGATCTTGCGATCCACCACACTGCCAGCCCAATCGGTATCAGTATATCCATGGAGTGTCATACTCCCGGCAGTGTATCTCAGCCCATGGTCTATCGTGCCTTAGAGATATCTCAAGAGTTTCTTGGCACCAACCCAGTGAATGTTATGATCAACCATGTGTTGACTCAAAGTGTTCACTGCACAACATACGTTCGAACAGGTGTTCATTAAGAACATCAGGGTCCCTATGAGTTGACGATACTTAGTAGGACAGGCTCAACAACGCTGCTACTCAACTTCTTAAAGTTGAGTTCCATGGACTTATAGTCCATCATACCAGAAACTTCATAATGTATTTTCCTTGAGAAAGGAAAATCTCGCCAGGTCTCTGCTAGACCTTCAGGCCTAGACATCAGTCCTAGGTCCTTCATCTTGAACTCAGCAGCAAGCTCCCTCTTGCACTGATGAAAGAGAGGGTCAGCACCTGTCAGAAGAGGTCATCCACATACAGCACCAAAATGAGAGGTTTTCCCTTGACAATCTTGAAGTAAGGGTTCGGATCAGCATTACTTCGAGTGAAGCCCAGCTTCATCAAGTAGCTATCTATCCTCTTGTACCAATCTCGGGGTGCTTGTTTCAGCCCATAGAGGGCTTTCTTCATCCTGCAGACATGGGTGTCCCGATCCTGGACTTCCAACCCCAGAGGTTGCCCCACATATATCTCTTCCTTTATCACACCATGCAGAAAAATGCAGTCTTCACATCATCTGATGAAGACTCCATCCTTATGTAGCAGCAAGGGCTATAATAGATCGAATGGTGGTATCTCGGGCCACAAGTGCAAATATGTCATCATAGTCTATACCTTCCTCACAGGCAACGAATCTTGCCTTGAACTTTTCAGCACTTCCAACAGATCCATGCTTGATCTTGTAGAGCCATTTCGAGGTGACAACTGCTTTGTCCTAAGGTCTTGGAACCACATCCCAGACGTCATTCTTCATAATGGACTCATACTCTGTGCATAGCATCCTTCCAAACTTGATGTTTTACGACTTCCTCAAAGGATCCAAAGTCAGATTGTACAATAGTACTCATGGCTGCTAGATACCCTTGGTATTTATATGGCTTCTTGGATTTCTTCCAGAATTTCCCCCTCAGAAGCCATATGTCTTTGAGCCATGAGGATCTTCTTTCGTTGAACAAAGGTATCCACTCAGGAGCATATACAGATATATCTCCCTCTTAATGTCGGCTTCTCTCTCGGGAGAAGACATCTATTTAAATGAGGGCATCCCAGACACCAACTTGGAATAGGGACTTGATCTCCCACAGTCAAGGCCATCCAATTAGACTTTGATGATCATGATTCAAGATTCCAACCATGTGACAAAAAGCTGCATAAACTTCTCAGTTCACATTTTAAGTTTACCATAACGCTCCAATGTAAGACTGATACAGTCACATGCTTGCTGCTACATAGGTGTTTATCTATGTCACTGTCATACAGGGGGAACATATCAACAAGCCTCAGCTTGTGTTAGAAGTCCTTTCAGCCACTACCAGTTATTTTGTGAGTAGCTCCTTCAAACAGCCTTCTAAGACTGCAGCTTACAAAAACTAGGGATCCAATCTACCTTGGTTTATCCTGCACTTGAGGCATTGCACCTTGAGTTGCTTCCAGATCTGCCCATTTCTGGTTATTTCAGCAGACTGCTCCTAGGGCTGTAAAATTTTTTTTGACCACTACATAGAATTTCCCCAAGGACTTCAGCAGTCAACCCTTAAAACTTCCAGCTTCAAACATGGGTGTCTGTCTATGTCACTGTCATAATGACAGTGACATAGAATCACAGATTTAGAACTATCACATTCATCACTGCTAGCTGAATCACTGATCTGGCCAAGACTGCAGATCTCAGTTCAGCGATTTGACATCTGGTCAAGACACTTTCTAAGGTCACTGCCACTAGGTTGAGTTCAGTTACAACCACTGTCACTAGACAACAACATCATAATATAGTTCAATGAGGCACTGCACTGCCCCTTAAGTCATCATAGAGATACTAACACAACTGTCATGGGGAAACTGTCAAGGCAGTGTTGCAATTCAGCCTTAATATAGTATACTTCCTTGACATGAAACTCTGCATATTCACTTTTCTTTCAAGAACATTTCATACTGCTTTTGCCCATGTATCCTTCAGATTCTTATGCATATAAAATGCTGTCAGATTAATGTCACCATCGGGCAAGTAAGTTTTCAGTGGTACAAACCTTGCAGTTTAAGAAATTATGAATAAGATCCTGCACGTACAGCATTCGTCTTCTCTTCTGAAGGGAAGTTTGGCAAAATGCAAGAAATCAACTCTGCTTCATCAGCAATATCATCTGGCGACTTTACAATGCTTTTAATAATGGCGCAGTAGACTGATATTCCCAAATCTTCAGTAATATTCATATATCATTCAGACAAGCTAATGACCCTCAACTACATAATAACTCGGCTTTCTGATATGTATCCGAATGAATATGTTCCGATTCAGCAAGAACTCTACGCATCAATATGTGATGCTTGAGTGGTGAAGCAAATTGCAAATCAATACGGTGATCATTCAATTTATCCTGCTCATTTCTCACCGTTCTGTCAAGGGCCACTTTCACAATGTGGGTTAAGGATGACAAATCATTTACGTCGGCAGTCTGACCAACAGACATACCGCTGTGCACGAGCAACCCATTGGGTCCCCTGAAGGACCTGACCATAAATAGTGTTGTATCGAGCGCATTTAGCGAAACCAAATTTTCTATATTCAATTCCCGTGGAACACATCGTTTCTACAGCTTTGGAATATAATTGTTGTCATATTACATGTTATGTGGAGGGCACATCTACTTCTATATGCTAGTTGGATATCCGTAAACATAATTTATTTCGGCAGTTACACAACGATGGGCAAATGCCCCTAAAAATTATAGGTCCCTGTTTTCAAAAACAAAAACAAGATCGGGTTTTCCACGATCTACAATATACCACTGAGCTTGATGCTGGCACTGCGGTTGGTTGCTTCTGGTATCGCTGCTGATCTCATTTCTCTGTTGAATTGTCTGTTCGTCTGAGGAACATTGTCCCTCTGCAACTGCCTTGTGACAGCGTCCCTTTGCATTTCTAAGTCCGTCTATACCATTCTCATTTGATGATCCAAAAACGATCATTACATTTTTCCAAGAAGATTCGGAAATGGCGTCAAAGAATCGAATTTGTCTGTTATTGCAAAGACCACAAATTTTCCCGCACCGGTTCGAACCCTGCTGTCGACGCCAAGGAATTCAACATGTCGCTGCCTGTAGCCTTCAATAAATATACGCTGCCTGTAGCAATTTCAAATACTTTTGTGGGACAGCTCTCCCTCTTCGTCAAATTTTCATACGTCGACCGAAATTTCTTCAACGTCAGTGCCAAGTCACCATCCGCGGTGAGATTTCTTTGTTTGCATAAGTTGAGCAAGTTGTAACCCAATTGTACGCAGATTACATAGCTAACAGATATACTGCACATTCGCTATGACTACTTGAAGCGAAACGCATGCCCTTTCGTTCTCTAGTTGACCGTCTTTTACATGCGCAGTCACCCCATTCATTGCTTCATCCACAAGTCTCACGTAATTTTCTTTCCTTTGCGCACAGCACAACGCTACACGACTTATATGAATGGCCCGCAGACTCCGACGTTTGTTTGGTTCGGGGGGAGCCCAACGTTAGCTTTCACCCTTAAATTTCCTTTGCGGCCACAGTCGTTCGCAATTCTTGTTCCTGCGAGAATTTTTGGCCCTTCGAAAGGTTCCAATTCCAGACAGAGGAAGATTAAGGAAATTACGAGCCCGTGTTTAGAGACGACGGCTCAACAGACTTAGCCGGTTCTTTTTCTTTTCGCGTGCGTTGGTTAAATTTGGTTTGAAAACAGGTTACGCAGGATTCAAAGAACTTTCTGCTTTTTCTTTTAGCCGTCAATGCTTCCGGGAACTTCTATTTGGCCTTCAACCAAGGCCGCAAACATTTCAGCCTTCCAGCTACCCACATATGGTAGCATTTTGTATATATGTACCTCGGCCAACTAGCTCAGCAAGCTAGCCCTCAAAAACATCCCTTCTCAAATCTACAGCTTTTTCCACGTAGATTAGGGCAGACTTTTTCCACGCTAATTAGGGCATACTTGCTCAGCCTAGGGCATTGTCTTCAACCAAAGCTCTAATACCATGTTAATTACTGCTCATGTTCTATGACATTTCAGATTAGGGCACAACACTGAAGAAGATAGAACATGCTAATAGATCGATAGAAGACAAGCCAAGACAAAGATAAGAAATGGTGGCGTTACGGCGATCAGCAGGATGCTTCTACCAGCAAAGTCTCCAATAGGTCATTCAGCCAAGCGTGTCACACATAACCCCAGAACAACCCAAACAAAGAATACGCAGCTCCAACGCCATCAAGAGAGAGAGAATTCCTCCCCCCAATGTGTGTCAAATGAACTCCAAGTCTCTCCAATATATAGGAATCTTTGGGGGTGTGTGACACGTCCTTTAAGACATTTAAGTCAATACTTTATTCCAGGCCGACCCAGCACATAAGTGGAATAAATTCAAAGTACATGTTCTGCTCATCCGATCGAGATGATCTTTAGATCAATCTTACACCTCTCCGAAAGAGGAATCCAATAAAAATATTGCGATCGTCATCTGAGCAGCACAACCCGGAGTTTGGACCTAGTTGTCCAATTTTAACAATAACTACCACCACAAGTGTGAATACTCTACCAAACACCCCAAGAATAAGCATCCACCTTAATGAGCTCTCCAAATTTCAATCAACCAAAATAGTTTAAAACACAAAGGGCCAAGGTTTCACCATGCACCACACATCACGTGAAGTGCACCCCTCGCATGGTGTAAACACATTAAGAGCAACCCAAAAAGCTAAAAATTAGTATTCATTATAAAGCTCTTAATGCTTATGACCAAGCCTATAACTTTTCACGAAGACAAAGATGACAAATTACCAAGTATACAGGTACAAAATATCAGGCATAGATTAAGCTACATATTGCATAAAGAAATCATTTTAGTTAACACTTTCACATAGAATGAGAAAAAATTCAGAACCACTACCATGAACCCCTTCGGCGATAAGGAATGCTAGTGTAGTACCTTATATTGTTTGTTGTTTTGAGTCCCAATGTTGCGAACATTGGCATCGGGATAAAATCGGCAAGGGTCCAAAAAACCAAAAAATCATAAAAATCGGGAAAATATCAATAAAAATCAGCAAACATCGACAAAATTAAGATACCATCAAACATTTTTAAAAATCAGCTAGGTCAAAAAAATCGTGATTTCGAGATAAAATGGGGATGTTATTGAGATGTTCACAACAATCTTCCGACTAATTATAACGAGTGATCAAATCATTTATATCTTTCGCTAAAATCCCCAGTCGCCAACCTCCCAATAACATCTTGATAAAATCGGCAAATCGCTAATTTTTCAACATGCCAATTTTAACGGCCGAATTTTTTGAGATTTTTTCAAATTTTGAAGTTGCAATTTAATCGATAAATTGTGATTTTATCGTGAACGGAAAAATTGCGAGGGATTTTGTGAACCCGGGATTAAATTGTACAAATCGGGATTAAATCATAAAGATGGGGAGTTTTTCAAAATTTGAAGAAAAACAGAAACCAAAAAAAAAAAAACAGATATTTTTATACTTTTTTAATTTTGTAAAGTTTTAGCCGGTTTTTTAATCTTCTCCTGACTTTTACAACTTTTTCGATTTTCGTACCCTTGCCGATTTATTCCAGAGTCCGACTTTTGCAACATTGCTAAAATCCACTTCCATAACAACACTGCTGACTTTCGAGCTATGAAGTGCAGGAACACATCTGCTGTGTTCCTCTGTCATCATGTGTGGCAGGACATGATGGAGACATCCCTTATTGGTGGGGGGCACTCAAAAAGACATGGGGAACACATAACCAGGGTGTTCCTGCCCAAACAGGGGACATTCCTCAATGAAAAGGCGATGATTGATCATCCCCATCCTCCAGGGCATCAAACAAACAGAAGCAAGCCCCGTTTTCCATGATGTAAACCAGCATGGGCCCATTTTGAGCCAAAGTGGCCAACAAAAATAAAAACAAACACACATAAGGCTAAAAATAAGAAAATGAAAGCCTAACCCTCATACATAATCCCCCATGCCAAAAAATTAACTTGTTTTTAAATGTGGAGAAAAATTAAATACTTTATTTGATCTATACAAAGTTACAAACTGACAAAGCACAAAAATAAACCACAAGATTTGATATGGATAACTAGACTTTTAAAGAAAGTTGAGATTGAGTGTCTCCAGTTCTCAGGGCAAGAGATTATTCATCCATCTCCAAGTTCTTTAAATATGTATTGTCATTTTGCACAGCATGCTTCTGTTACTTCAACATGGAGGGAAACGGCAGTGTACAATTGTGCAATAAATCAATAATTTGTGCATAATAAGTAGAACAGGTCCATTATCTAGAATTGGAGTAATCATACATGAAGACAAGCACTTCAGACCTTGACATTTTCTATGTTTCTAGCGAAAAAAATTTAACATACTTGTAGGAGAAAAAAACCTCGATATAAAACTTAAGTACCTCATCTTGTATATCTTGACCTGAAAGTGGGAGCCCTATGAAGATCCTCCCTTGACGAGCAAAACTCACAAGCAGTGATAGATTCATTTGAGTAGTATCCCTGTCCTTAAAATGCTCTGTATTAGTGAGGTCCTTTATGATATTTATGAAAATACCAGCATCCTCTATAACACCAATATAATAGAGCTCCATAAGAAGCTTAAGCGTGCTTCGTTTCTTCATTGCTCTTGAGCTCCGATCTATGTCCAGATCATCACTAGTCTTACTCGGAAAGAAGACTTTCAAGAGCCCTTGTATCAAACTGGGTGAAAAATCCTTGTATCTTTGATGAAGTAAGGAGCAGACCTGCAAAAGAAAGTGCAACAATTGAAACAAATGATGTCACTCTGTCATATCCCAGAAACTAATGAAAGGGCTGTTCAAGCTACTAATTTCAACAGTGGAAGCAAAGCATACTGATCCTATATTGGAAATAGCAACAATTAGTGACATGTAATCTATTTTTGAAGAAAAGAGTCAAATTTAGAATTGTTATCAAGAGAACTATTACTAGTAGAATCACCTTATGATAAGGGGCATACATATGAAAAAAATTATCCGCATCACTTAAAACTATGGCAAATGCTAAAAGCAATAATAACAAATTGTAGCACCTAAGACCCCGCACGAAGAAGTCATTAAGAGGACGGAATCTCCATTCCAACTTGGAGAATTACAAAAGCAAAGCAGAAGCCAAAGAAGGCAACTCAATATGACATTGCCTAGGGAAGGAGATCAAGTTTAGGGTCATATATCAAACACAATCAGGAGGAGGCAGCATAAACCAAGGAGACTATGACCACAGAAGCCAATGGAGGAGTCGACGAGAAAATGTCTAAAAACATTCCTAAAGCATGAAGATTATAGAACCTATTATTGCTAAGAGGCAAGGGATGCCAACAATCAGCTTTGTAAAGAAAAGAGATGGCATAAGGCACTGCAATATTTGTGACAATGTAGATTGCTAATGAGCAAGATAGAGAGGCATACTGGGTAAAAGCATTCTCTCCAAAACCATATAGGATAGAGTATAGCTTTTTTGTCACAAAGAATGACTAAAGAATATAGAATGGCCATGCAAACCTATGTAGACATCATGTCCCACGAGTTTTCCAAATCCCAGAAAATCATGTATAATCAATTTTGACTATGCATGCAAGCCATGTTGCTGTAAATAACCAATGACAAATACCTATCCTAGATGGCTCCTATGTGAGTTCTACAAGGCTACATGGGAAGGTATCTACTCCCTCAAATTATTAGACAGGAACAAACAGGTTTCATTATAGAAAATACATCCTGGATATATCATAGATATCTGGGTAGAAATGGAATTGGCCAAAATCTTTATAGATGATTCCATTTTTTAAGGATATTCAATTTGAAAAGACATAATCATGTGTCATAGCTTTTTATTCTAGCAATCTTGCAGTTACTAAGCTTCAACCCTTTCTATCACAATGCCTAAAAATAATACTGTTCTTTCCAACAATGATGCTGACTTGGAACTAACACTTCAAAAGGAGATGGCAATTATTTTTAGCGCAGTTCCTTGTGTCCATAAAAATGGTATTGAAGGCCGTATGAAACAGAATTCATATCACATTTTATTTATATTATAAAACTGTCAAGATATCACAACAATGAATCTCAACACCCAACCAAAAATGATATGTCCCTAACAATGTCACACACCATTTCAAAAGTTGCATGGCCTCACAAGGATGCAAAATCATGATGGGACCACCCATTGTCAAATAAACCTCCCATGGATGATGATTGGTCGACATAAAGGGATGATGACAAGTTGTAGCTGTTGCCAACAACCATGGTCGCACTCAATCCCTGAGTTAGCAAGTAATTGGGTCCTATGATATTATTATCCATATACTACAAATATGAATCCCATAGAGTCCAAATTAACATCCCCCCATATTATATGGAGCAAAAACCTATAAACAATTCATCAAAGTAAAAACAAAATGATGTTCAATGCCCATACATTGTGTCTTGGTATAATTCAATCTAAGTTCATACTTTTACAGGAGCTAGCGTATCAAAGACACACGTACAAGGTTGAAAAAGAATTGCAAATAGCTTTTTTTGTTATGCAAAACAGCAAGCATTAACAATTGCAAAAAACATAACAGAATAGCCTTCTAACCTGGGCGCCAAGCACCACCATAGCAACAAGAGGTGGCGACCCATATTCATAGCTCCTTGACCAACATGTGTCCTTGGGGGGCTCTTCCAATAACAAGGGGGAACAACTTGCACCTGCCTTATATTCTAGCCATCTAGCTTTGAAAATGGCAAGAGGTATACAATGCAATTTATAATTGTCCACTAGGCATTAAGGCTCACCTTTGCAGCCACATAAGAAAGCTATTTGCATTCACTATAGGCTCAGCTTGCTCATTTTCACTGAGTTTCCAACTATATAACAAGATTATTGTGAGCAAGTTGAGGTAGTAAAACAATGAAAGTCACTTTGTTATGCTTCATGCATGTTTGTTCTGATGAAAATTGTAACTAGGTTTGGTCTTCATAATTGTCATTGTCATTATGTATTTATATATTTTATGTAAAAGCAAAATAAAAGAAAAAGAAATTTTATTTTTCAAGCATGGGTTTCATGCTCTAATCAAATTATTATTTTAGATAAGTATGTTCTTCATGCCTCTAGGATTTATTGAACCAAGGAGTCAAAGTCCTATTTGGACCTATTGTAAAGAAAAAGGAAAACAAAATTACTAATTGTAATTTGGGTCAAAACTGCCTCTAGATGCCAAGTCGGCCCTGCCCCAAAGGACATGACTATTTGAACCTCTCTAGACAACTATAAATAGAAGGAAGTTGGACCTCATTTTGGACACACAATTTTGCATGAGTTGATCTGAAATATGACACAAAGGAATAGCAAAAAAGAGGAGAGTAGATGTCTGAGATGAAGAAGAGTTTCTCTTGAAATCTGATTTGTGGAAGTTCTACCTTATCACATCTTTTGTTGAAGATTTGTTGTTGGTCTCTTGTTGTTGATGAATTTGTTGTGCAGAAGGACTTTTTGACTTGGCATCTAGAGGGGTAGGAGTCCTTCTATAGTCATGGGTCTTGGATATCTCACTTTGATCTGATTCTATAAGAAGAGATTTTTTTATGGGTTTTCCCCTTGGAGGGGTTTTGCCCTGGCTTGGAGCCTATATCTTGTATTCATTGTTCTCATGTGATCTTCAATGTTTATATTTTGATAATTGTTTGATGAATAAACATAATAAAGATCAATATGAAGCCAACAAAATTCACAAGAAGTTGTCAAAGAACGAGAAATCTGCCCTAATTCATAAGCCACCTGATTTCTCTACATGTTCTGCTAACATCTAGAAAAAAAGTTGAAATAATAGAATTAGAATATATCTTATTAAACGTGTTAAGGAGGTTATGCCTCTATAAAAGATAAAACAACAATAATTGTACAAGTAATGTGATGTGTGCTAAAGCAGAAGAAATAGTGTGTTGATTTTTAATGTACCTTGGGCAAGTGGTTTCCCATGGGTTAGTCTCTACATAGGGAAAAGTGTCCAAAATAATTATTTTCCTCAGTGTGACTTTATAAAGTGAAAGTGACTTCATAAGTGGTAAATGTGAAAATTCTACTGCAGTGTATTGGTTAATTTCCTCCTACTTGATTTAAGTTATACAAGTTATTTCCAGAAATTAGATTCAGAAAATACCAAAAATAAACACAACTACAGCCTACACATGCAGATCATTTACTGAATAATTCACTCGTGCAACAAAGTGACACATGGATTTTTGGACATAAGTCCCCGGAAAAACCCAAAGCGGGAAAACTGGTTCAGCAGATATGAGGGCTTTATTATTAAGTAGTTCTAAGTATAGCAAATCTGGGTTCCAACCTTAGAAAACCCGACAAAGAATAAAAGATATAAATCTGCAACTAACCTGAAGATCTAGTGCCAAATATCTGACTGATCCATACCCTCAAACGGGATTTACAGGATTCAGCCCAGATCTGACCCTAGAAACCCTCAGCGCTGCTTCTGAAGCCCCAACGTTGCCCTAGAGGGACTGTGCTAGTCTATGCGTGGCTCTACGAGGGCCTACGTCACCCTAAGAGGGTCTACACTGCCCCTACACTGCCTCTTCTTGGCCAGCGTTAGCCCAGCATGGCCCTAGCTGCCTCTACGCTGTCCCTGCTACTCTGTGTGGCACTGAAGCCTCTTTGCGCTGTCCTTGTGGTTGCTCCTCTTGTCTCTTGTTGTCTCTTGGCCCCGGAATTAGAACATTCCCTTGGCCAATACTACCCCTCACTGCAGGAAATTCCACAGGAAATTCTTAGCAAACCCGCCTTAGAATTCCAGATCTATTCCTCAATTCCACAAAAATTGTGTGTCTTCAACTGAACCTCAAGCCTTTTTCTTATACTTTTTCGTTGAACACTTCTACAACCGAGATTAAATCATCCATTAACGACTAAGATTAAAAGACTGTTTGATCCATGTGACTTAAAACAATTTTAGCACATTTGTTAATTAATTCACTTTAATTATTTTATTTTCCTAAGTTTGACTTAGGAAATCCATTAAAAATAATTAATTATTTGAATAACATGAAATTTCTCAAATCCATTTCTGGGTCTTGTAGATCAAGCGTACTCTAGTCCCTCCACAAAATTTGGGACCTAGAGCACAATTGATGCTACCCCAAATACACAAAATCTCAATAGTAAAGTCAATGTTAAATTATAAAGTGAAAGTGACTTTATAAGTGGTAAAGTCAATGTTTAGTTATAAAGTGAAAAGTGACTTTAGACATGAAGTACAATGTGGGTACTTTATTTAATGGGTGAGTTAAAAAATAGAAAGTGAGAATTAAATGCACACTTATTCTCATCCCTTGATCTAAATCAATTTGAGCATTTAGATCTTAGGGTTGCCCAAAAGTCATTTAGGGAAACAAAAGGGGGAAAAGAAAAGAGAGATTGCATTCATTCATTCATTCTTCATGAGCAGATTGGAGAAAGGAGGCTAAGGGTTGGAGAACAGTTCTGAAGGAGAAATTTGTTGCAGCAAGTTGAAGGAGTGATTTCTAGGCAAAGCTGGGCACGGAAATCAAGGCATAGAAGACAACAGAAGGAACAATAAGAATTGCATTTAATGTTATGAGTTGCACGCAGTTCGCAAGAAGTTTTTGAGGAAATATATATATATATATATATATATATATATTGAAAAAAACATACAGTCCGTACAGCGATATGGAAATCCATACAGTATGTATATGTACAGTACATATTTTTAGCTTCAAGTGGAAACGGAAATCAAGGCAAGGTGGGCACAGTTTTCAAGGAGTTTTGGGCTGAAGAGATGAGTTGTGTTTTGTTGTTTTGTTTAATCTACAAATGTATTTTTCCTGAACTTGAAAGATAAATAAATTTGAAGAGCTCTCTAACAAGTTTTCCCCAGAGAAGATTGAAGGGGTTTTGCCTGAGTCTAATTTGACCAAAAATCTGTGTATTTTTTTATGTGTTGTTGGTCTATTTATGTCCATATTTATTTTCAACATGTGTTGATAGTCCCATGTGTTTTAATCTGAAAATTCCATTTCCAAAATTCTATATGTTGAATGTATGTTTATGGAAAAGGGCATTTAATTGAATGGGGGTGATAAGGTGAAATTAAAACCAGGTTGGGATTGCAGGGAACTTTTTAGTCATCAATTTCAACATAGCGTAGGTTCCATGGAGGGAAAATCCTATGCAAATCCACTATATTTGAAAAACCTCTTGGGAAGGAAAAAGCTCTCCATCCTGGCAATCGTCTATTGATGTGTCTATGTTAAGCTCTCCTTCCAAGTGATCCCATACTGACATTTCTTTCCTCAATAACATTCTTAAGGCGGCCTTTATAGAAAAGTCTTCTAGGTGGCTACTCTAGAAAGGCAATGAAGAGATTACATACGATCTTCTAGCTCCAATCCTCTTTTAATGTTGCTATGAAGAAAGAAATGTTTCTCACTTTCTATTTCCCTACACCCCATGTATGTTTGCTCACCTCACTCCAATTTGGGTCCTTCCCCTTGCTTTTTTTTCAGATGGGGTCCTTCCCCCCTGCTTATCTTCCATGATAACATGTGCTAGCTTGCTTAATTGAGCCAATGTGTGTTTCTCCTTCTACGGCATGTATAATTTTAAGTAATATAGGACTTGATTTTCCCTTGTGAGGTTGAATCGGTCAAGATAGTAGCATTGTAACATGACTACAAGTGTTTCCTCAATTCCATGTTGTCTAGGGGCAATCTTTTTACTTTATGGTCCACATTTCAGCAAGACTTTTAGGCTTTTTATCCTTTAGTTGATATGTCAGGTGTCCTCCAATAGCGTTAGTGAATTTGTCAAGTATTAGTGCATCGAGAGGTCTATGGTGATCAAGAATATCTCTAATAATCTTATCAAACTTTTGGATAAACTCCCTAATATCCTCATTGCCTTTCTTTATGTGGAAAATTTTTCAAGGTTAAAAGCCCCTTAGGCATCAAATGACCATCTCTTCATAAAGGCTTCTTCAAACTTGTCATAATCATCGATGCTACCTGGAGGGGGACTAAGATATCATTCCCTAACAAGCCCCTCAAAGGATAAGGCAAATAACATTAGTATAACGTCATCATCCTCAATTCCTCTCGGAACAAGTGCCCAGAAGAAATCTTCTATATGGTCATTGGCACTTTGATCAGCAGCTCCTTTGACCTTAGGTAACCACTCATGATATTTCTCAGGTAAAGGCTCAAGGTTATCACTCAACCTCAAAGGCCTGAAAAGACTAGAGAGGAGCTTCTTGCTTCTTGGGATCATGGGTTGGTTTTGATTTTGGTTGGCATGGGTATTGGCATCCATATTGGGAGTTGTGTTGCCAACCTTTTCAAATTCAGGGAGAACGTTATTTCTAACAGGTGATGGAGTTCTCTCCCCTCTTTTCGCAGCAACCCTAGTTGTAGGAGGAATGATGTCTTCTTCAAACAAACTAGGGGTTTTAACAATCAATGGAGTTGCCTAAGGAATACTTATAATGTCGTCAATAAATCAAATTCTCAATGATTCATAGGGAAGGTAGACCTGCCTCTTCCCTAGCAATGATGCCAAAAATGTAACACAATCTAGCAAGGGTCCTAGGAGGGGTACCTAAGGGACAACTACTAGACCAAATGACAACAATGGGACAAATACCCACGGTCACCTCAATCGGTGTCCCCTGTTCTTTACGAACTTTCACTGATGGGAGGAGTCTAAGTATAAGGGAAATCACATGAATGATAAGATCAATAGCAAGGTATAATGTGATTCCTAGCGCCCATTCAATAGAGAGACTCAAATAATGGCTTAACTGTTTCAGAGATAAGTTAATGGCTAAAATGACTAGACCTAGACCTAGGAGGAGAGGTTATTCAATTACAAAGCTTACTCCTAGATCAAAGGCTTCCTGAGGAGGCAAGATCTCTCTAAGGGATTTGTAAGATAACTATGACATAAAGGTATGGGACCACAAGAGAGACCTAAGGGATGATCCAAGCAAGGCCTAGAGTTTAGAGAGATTGATCCTCAATGTGATTGTTAGGTCAAACAAGGATGAGGAAGGTCCACAAATGATTAACTTCCTTGAGTTTTCAAGAGCTATGACCTTCAGAATGCCGCTAACCAAAGAAGCTCAAGGATAAAATTGATTTTAGAGCTAGGGCTTAAGATTTCTCTCAAACTAGCCACGAAAATTGCTTCAAATTTTGAGGGCAACTAGAAGAAACCACAGTGCAGTAGTGTACCAACTCGCACCCTAAGGAGATCTCTCTAATGCAATTTGCACTAGGTCCTAGCCAGCCTTCTAGGGTTAGGGTAGAAATTTGAAAAAGGTGAAGAAAGATGTATGAGGGTTGATCACCTAGGAATGGGACCTAGTTCCTAGACAATTGGGAGAAATGGAGTCTAGATTCCCTTTGATGACAAGACTTCGCTCTATCAAGGAGACTTATGCTGCTTTCGCTAACCCTAAGAGGCAGCAACTCAATTACAAGAGGTATTTAAACTTCGTTTGGCAAAAGTTGATGGAGATTCAACGATGCCTCTAGGAACATTCATTCATATTACCTAATGTGTAATGCATGTAATACTTCAAAATCCCAGTGTGTTCTGAATTCACATTAAATTAGGGCACATGTAAGATTATGACAAAAGATTCCATACATTAGACATGCAACAAAGTAAAGATATAGCATCAAAACAACACTTACAAGATAATGTGAGTATATCCATCCATAACGATTACAATTAGAAGCTTCAAGACAAGATAGCGAAAATCCCAAACATCAAAATGCATCAATAACATCCAATTTCGTCCATCAATTGCAGGTTTGAATTCTTTTACAAGAGAAAATCCCATCCAAATGATGATGAGTTATAAATGAGGCCCTACTTTTATTTATATGAACCTCCACAAGTTCGATTTGGTCTAATTAGCGTAAAGAAGCCCCTCAAAATGTTGTAATGTGCAAAATAACAACCCTATTGGTGACAGGCCCACCAAATAGCTCAAAAGTATAAAATGCGCCTTGCTAATGAGGCGGAAATGATAAAATAATGGTGCAAAGGGTCGTTCGAAGGCCAAGATAAGTCCTCAATGTGCCATGAAGAGGAGGGCTCCCAAAATGATGACCAAGGGGTTGTCCCCTTGGTTTCCAAGCAAAACATATGTGGTGCTCCCAAGTGGGTGTAGGGCACAATCAAGGATCTCATGGGTCTCCTGCTGGATCAAACATGTCAATGCTCCATCAATAAGGGATACAATGATGACGCATGCCCTCCCATGTCTTTTCGGATGAGAAAAAATCCCACCTGGGCCCTAGATCAACTGCCAAGTGTCATGTGCAAATGTGTGACTGGATGGGCAACGTGGTCCAAGTGAATCATCATCTCCATATGACTAGGGCACGAACAAGTAATATGTGGTGTTGAAGAAGCCCGTGGAATGGAAATCAATGCTCTCTTGTGGTGGAGGCTCATCGCTCTCAACACTCAACCTACAAGTGCCAAAATGACCCTCTAGAGAGCTTATAACCTATATAGGGAGACAAAGTCCAAATGGAGGCCCACCTGCAATCCTGAATAAGATCCAATGTGTCTCCTCACCTTCTAGTACAACAATCCATTAGGGAAATTGAGTATATAACCTTGCCAGCTAGGGGAAAATGTGGACACTTCATAGTGGCATGCCCTTCCAAATGGGCTTTCGATTGTACAAGTGTCACCAAGCTCAACAAGGGAGGTTAGTAAAGTACCCTATTAGGTGGTCTCAACCTCTAAGGGAGTAACAAGTCCATGGTACCTTCGTTACACGGCAGGAGTCATGTGAAATGACGGTGGAACGAAGTGGGGCAACAAGGAAGGCTCCAAGCCACATGCCATGGTACAAGGATAGCTATGATGAGGGAAGTCCACACATTGGGTGTATAGATGTAGGAGGGACCAATTGTGGTACATGAGTTAGCCCGACCTTTGTTTTTTCACCCTTCTTCATATGCCTTTTTCCTTTTATTTATTTTTCTTTCTTTTACTACTTGGGGCTCAAGGGGATGAGAGCAAGATGTGACTGATATAGTAGTGATAACCCCATTGGTTGGGCAGTTCATCGCCCACCAAAGGTTGGGACAATCATGGGTTCCTTAATGATGGAGCACTCATTGGGACCCTAGGAACCAAAGTGATGGTCGTGATGATAGGGGGTAGAGCTCATGTTTGGCTTTTGCCCACGTGCTAAATTCTTATATCTCGGTCATTTTCTGTATTTTGTGGTACATTTCCTATTGTAAGTGGCCAAATTATGCTTTTAACTTTCTTTCTAGCTGCATCAACCTTCGGTTGATCATTCCAGGCTCAACCTAAAGTGTGGGAAAGTGGAGGGGGAGGCTAACTCCTTGTGGACTCAATAGACAAATGTGTACCCAGATGGGAAAATGTAAAAATGGGTTATAATGAGCGGAGTAGAGTGAGATATATGGTATCGCGAACCAAATTCAGGGTTTCTTGTGTAGCCCCACTCCTAAAGCTAGTAACCAATAGAGGAGCTCCCAAGCATACAATAAAAAGGGAGAGAGCACAAGCATACAGTAAAGAGGTGTTTTTGGGTAGCAGGGGTCAGAAAGCAGTATAACCCGTGCTCAGGGCAATGTCTCCTCAGTGGGAAACCCGCAAAGAAGTGTCAGAAGAGGAGGGTGCATTTTCCATGAGGCAATGAACCAAATGCAGGCAAAATTGCACACCCTTTAGATTGACGTAGTGGTGATCATCATGTAACAAAATCAACAATTACACACCAATGTGGAGGCCTTGGAAGAGGTGCAAACTCTAAAGGGAAAATCCTCCCAGCAAAAGGATGAAACCAATGCCCTTCGTAAACAAATTGTTGAACTGCAAGTCCAAGTCATAATTTTGTCCTATAACCACGAAATTAAGCAATGAATGTGCTACTCATGGGGTGACTGACCCAGACCTAAACAATCCTCCACAAGAGGAGGAAACAAATGCTATTTGATATATGGAAGGAAGCAAATATCGCCGCCTATTAGGACAATATTGTAGGGGATCTATATGTACAAGCTAGTATTGTACTCAAATTTTGTAGTTTTTTTTTTTTTTAATTTGATGGACATTAGCTATAGCGAAAAGAATGAAGATACAAATATCCATGATGCACTACTTTAATGTTTGCCATGAGCCAGGCATGGATTTGAAACTAATACATATACTCATTTATGTTAAAAAAATCAATAGAAATTGGCCAATGGCAATCCATAGCCTCATTGGGTATTTGCCTTGGGTGAATCTCTTTAGATGGAAAATGTCTTACAAGAAGAAAAATTGTAGCCCTCTTGAGCATAAAAACCAAGCTAAAATGCTCATGGATCAAATTAATTTTGGTATTCTACATATGACAGCCTTTGTGGATAATTTTTATTTTTCAACCCTTGTGGGAATGATATCCAAAATTGGATTGTTGTGATTAATGCACAAAATGAGTTGTGTCACCAGCTCTCTCCTGAATGGACATCACAATTGGAGTACTATCTTCGATCATTGAAAAAATGCAATTTTAATAATTGGGTAAGCATTTCTAAGTTCTTACAATTCACAAAGAAGAAAGCAATATGGGAACACAATTGTGATGTTTGTGTGGTTGTAGATAACATTTACGGAATGCATAAGAATTATCTATACCTAGGAATCCATTTCACTCTACAATTTAGTACTAAAATATTTGATTGAGTCATGATTGGCTAATGTAAGGGAGGATTGGTTATGAATCCAAAAGGTTGACTCATAACCATGACATATGACTCAACACATGTTAGAAATCAGACCTAGCTTTATGTATATATTTAGAATCTTCTTCAATGATTTAACTAATGGGTATATAAAAAGGGCCAAGTACTCACATTTGGGGGCTGGAAGTAAAAGTAGAACAATAAAAGGTATCCTTGATATAGGTGGTAGGGGCAAGGTGGATGCAAAAGAGGTAGGCTTCTCTACGCCTATGGTATCCCATTCAATGTTCTATACCCCTTATTGGCATACTATGGTTAAGGCAATCCACAATGCCCCTAATAGATATTAGATACAAGCACTCGGCATG
Organism: Pinus albicaulis; assembly: GCA_034641835.2. Classification (NCBI taxonomy): domain Eukaryota; kingdom Viridiplantae; phylum Streptophyta; class Pinopsida; order Pinales; family Pinaceae; genus Pinus; species Pinus albicaulis. The sequence continues at coordinate 398,669,597 of CM076572.1, forward strand.
AGAAAGCTATAGATATATTTTTGGATATGGAAAAAGCCAAAGTCCAGAGAAATGGTTTAGAGATGAGTCACTATATAGTGAGGTTTCCCTTATATCTTAACTACTGGACAAATGTTAGAATCAAACATTTGAAAAAAGCTCTTAGTGTGCCAACTAGGGGTGTAGTCTTCCTTGCAACTCATGACTCATCATTTGTTGCATCTTTTCAAAACATTGCAAACCTACTGAAATGGTTAATGATATTGGGTCTTCCAATGTGATTCACATAATTACGAATAATACAGTGAGCTGTAAGGGAGCAATAAAAATCACTGAGGATGCATATCCTCACATTTTTTAGTTTGGTTGTTTGCTACAACCATGGAAACTTTTGATGCATGATTTTGTGATGTCCATCATCAAATTTCATTACAAGGCATACTCTTGTCCACTACATTTAACAAGTTCATTTTAACTTGCATCTACCTAAAATCGCAAGGACTAGTTTCGCAGCTATTACCTCAACTTTAGGCTTATGTTGAAGATAAGATGGGAATTGGCTAATATGGTGGTCGATAATTTATGGGAGTGGTTGACGATACATAATACATCAGATAGAGGTGTTGCTTCTGTGGTGCAAGACACCATTCTTTACCCCCATTTTTGGTCCAGTTAAAGTATGTTTTGCAGTTCACCAAGCCAATTTACGACATGATTTCATTTCAAGATTCAAACAAATGATTGGGGAGTTGTACAAGCAAATGGACACCATGCTAACACAAATTGAGGACATTGTTTAACATAAAGATGTGAACTTGTATGACTATATGTCAAAGCTATTTGTAGCTTTGGAAGATCTTCTATAGAGGCTTGATGTCTTGGCATGTAGGAGATGATTTATTGCCTCTTTAGGTATTTATGTCTTCTTTCCTAAGTCTAACTTAGGAAAAGTACAATTATTAATGTCAATTAATTATTGTGGACTATTAAGTCATTTTCTAAGGATAAATAATAAAATTATTTAACTTAGAAATAATCCCAAACATTAAGCAATTAAGAAAAAAGGCATCAACAATAACATTTATGACAATAGGATCATAAAGAGACAACTAGACAAGAAACACCAATATTTCACTCTGGGAAAACCCACATGGGGGGAACCCAACAACCTTTTCCTTGGAGAAATTGTTTAGTTCAACAAGAGATGCATCTAATCTTTTTAGTCAAAAAAAAATTCAAACTAACCATAACCAAACCTAAATTTGACCTGAACAAACAAAGATAAGTGACCTCAAAAATTTAGGTCAATTCTATGCCAGAAAAATTTTGGCCTTCCTCAGAGATTTGGTTTTGCTTCAGGAGAACTCAATGTACTCCAAACAACTTCAGTTTGTTGCCCAATTTGGTCTGCTCAGAAGGAATTTCAATCTCCTTGTAAACTTGTTCTACCTCAAAGAAAAAAATTGTTTTCCCATAGACCGATGTACTTACAAAAGACTTCTTTTTTGAAACTCGGCTTCCTTTATTCCTTTCCATGTATAAATATAAAATATGTTCATGTGTGATCTGAATTGTGCTTGAAGGAGGAGGTCGAGTGGAGTATATATAGATATCTTGTTGGACAAATGGGTGTCTCTCTAAATGGGGCCAACTTGACTTGAAGGAGGGCCGACTTGGTCACTTTGGAGCCAAAAATTCATATTTCAAAATTCAAAAATTCTATTCAAATCAACATGAAGAACTTGTCCTATATTTATTATTACATATACATCAAGGGATAAAACATTAATTATGAAGATCGACCATAGATACAAAATTCAATACTCCCTCTTAGTTAAGGAGGTATTCATAATGACTATCAGATGTTCTCTTGTTGACAAATTTCTCTAAGAAAAGGTTAAAACAATTCATCAACAACAACAGCATCATCTAATTACCATAATCATATTCAACCACTCTGACCCATAGTAAATCAACAGCATCAACTAGTCACCATAATTTTGGTCGGTACCTCTAACCCATGGTGCATCATTAGCATCAACTAGTCACCATAATTCTAGTCCCTTTGACCCATGGTATACAGATTAGTCCCAATTCACCATCATCCTGGTCAACATCTTTGACTCATGGTGACACCCTAGGGACACACTTGATCCATTTGAATCCTTTTCCCAATCTCAAAGGCCTCACTCTACATGCGTAATTGTAGGCCATGATGTTAAATGTGCCCATGCAACCTATCTGCAGAGTAATTTTGAGCTTGATGCTGAAAGGCACCCACTCAACTCTATGGCTGAGTAATTATGGGCCTCTAGGACCATTCTTCCTAATCCTAGTCAACATACTTGACCCAAGAAGAATTATTCTCCTTTGTCAGACCATTCTCCCTAATCCTGGTCAACATACATGACCTAAGGAGAATGATTGTCCTTGATGCTATGACTTCAACACTCCCTCTTACTAAGAGAGGCATACTCAACCACTCCAAGCTTGTCCACGAAGTATATGAACTTCTTCCTGGGACAAAGGCTTTGCCAGCAAACTACTTGATTGTAGAATAGTACTGGAGCCACATTACTTCCTTCTATACCATGTTTCTATTGAGAAATCTAAGGGCAACAAGTGTAGGTAATTTCTCTTTCAATGATAATTGCTTGTGAAGACTTTTTATTTTCTTAATTAGGATCTTCTTTAGCTTAATTAATATTGTGATCTCTTCATCATATAGCTACTAAAACATAATGAAAAATGAGATAAAGGACACAATATATATGCAATCAGCCAGGGCCAAAACCTCTCCAATGTTGAGAGGAAAATCCATGGAACTCTTCTTCTTATAGAATCTTCAATTGACGTATTCCAATACCTGTACCCTTGTCAATCCTTGCTTCAACTCAAAGTCAAATTCTTCTTTGATATTGCTGCAATCTTTGCTTTGTCTTCAACCCTTGACCCTGCAATCCTAGTCTGAAACTTTCCACCTTCATTCTTGCAATTCTCGACCCCCTGCAATTGACTATCCTTTTCACGTGTGACAAGATTAGAGCTCTTTTAACCCTTCTTCTCCTTCGCTATACATGGGCTAGTTTCTTAGTGATTTCGGCTTGCAAGATAGATCATTTCCTTGCCTTAATTTGGTCTTCTTGAGGTGACTAGATTTTCTTATTTGCAGCAATAGAATGAGCCCTAGCTTCCTCGCACGTGTGGAGAGAAAATAACCCAAAACCAATTCAGAAATTCGTCCTTTCTTCTCTTCCTTTGTCCTTCTCTTCTTCGCTTGTTTTCCCGTAAAGTGTGAGAAGTGTGTTCTTGAAAGAGGCCGAGTGCTCCCTTATATAGGCTTCTCATCCATGACTAGAGGCCGACTTACAATTGTCTCTACACTGACTTGTTCATTGCAATATGACAAGGTCTTGGAGGGTCCTTTGGCTTGAACATCCCCTAAGAGGGTCTTTCATACATGACAATGACTCATAAACCCTAGAAGCTCTCAATGGGAGCTTGACCTATAAAATAAATTCCTCTTGAGCATGAAACCCATGCCTCAAGAAAATAATAACAAATTTATTTTTCTTATTACATCAAATACATAAAATCATGATTACATGTCATTATGAAGACTGCACCTAGTTACATAATTCAATCAATTTTGGTACTAGATCTCACCGTGCTTTGACCTGTCATCATGTTCAACCCCTGCACCTGAACAATTAGTCCTACAGTAGTCTTTAAAGCCATACTTCTTCACAACTTGCCACTCAAGTTGCAATATATTCGGCTTCTGTAGTGTTGAGCGTGATAGATGTCTACTTCCTGCTCATCCATGAAATCATAACAGAGCCCAAACTGAAACAACATTCGGATGCATTCTTTCAGTCTTTTGCACTCTTTGTTCAATTTGAATCTATATATTCCAGCAGCTACATTTTATCGTTTCAATCCATATTCAACACGTGTTGAGCCATATGTCTTGGCTCAATCATTCTTTTACTGGAGTCAACATCACTATTGTTTTTCGATCATCGTGACTGAGTACTTTCTTTGACCAAGTAGATAGTGCATCAAGTCTAGGTCCATCTCAACCTCAGAGGTCAACGCCATCTGAAGCAAGGCTTAATAACTCCTTTTATCACACAAGTCTTGCTTTCGTTAGAGACATGTCATAACAAAATCAATCTTGATTTATTAATCAAAGAATACCAAGTCTGAGGTGCCTATACAAAGACTTATTTTGTTTGCAAGCAAGAGACTCCATGACCCTCAAAACCCTCAGGTAAGTCTATGTACACTTATTCAATTACTTCATCAAGGAAAAATAGTCTTTACATCCATCTGATGTACCCTTCAGGAAAAACGATAGGGATAGTAATTATAACAAAGGTGTACCTGACAGCTAGAGCATAGTCTTCTCCATATAACTAGGAGAACCCTCTTGCCATGAGTCTCCCTTTATGTTGCATGCTAGATCTTGTAGATTCTCTTGGAAGTCACCACAAGACTTCTCTTCAAGAATTCAACACACTTTCCTTTGTCATGCCATCCTTCAAACTTGCTAGCTTGTCAACTCCCTTTGAACTAGAAACTCTTCTCGATCATCTGGCATGGTTCTAGATGTCTTGTATCATTTCTCCCTCTTGAATACAAATCACTCAAGTTGAGTTTGTACTCTGTAAAGGGAGAATCCTTTTGTCATAGACTTTTCTTCATTCTTCCTAGTGCTTCCACCTGCTGCTAGGGTCTTGGCGGCCTTTACAATATACCTGCAACACTCATTAGGAGATAATAGAAGAACCATTATAACCACACAAAGATACAAAGACTAGAAGTTAACCATAAATAAAACAATAATAATCAAGGGAGACGAATATGAAGTGCTTATCTTTGAGGATTAAAGCAAATTTGTCAGCTCCCTCTTGTTCCTTGCGTTTTTGCAAAAATCATAGAAATCCATCCGCAAACTCTTCAACTTCAACAGCCATTAATGCACATGTTTACCTTTCCTTCATAAGCTACAGTTTCTTTGCTAAACGAAATCATCATCTTTCAACACTTTGAATCAAGCTCTAGGGTTTTGTCCACAAACACTAGGGTTTTTCTTAATGATAACCTTCAAGATTTTTCTAGGGCTTAGAAAAACTAAAACTACCAGTTCTTCCAAGATAGAGATTGTTCTTTTATTCAAGTGTTATGCCTCTTTTCTTGTTTTATGTGAGAGACCTCTTCGACTCCCTCCTGTTGAGAGAGTTCTTTTGTAACTGTCTCCTTAAGGCTGGAGGAACTCTGGTTAATCACAGTGTCCAGCCATGCCTACTTGGTGGGATCTACAAGTCGCTTGTAGAAGCCACCTACTAACACTCCTTTGGCTAGAACTTGACAAGATCATAACTAATGTTTCTAAAGGGTGACTTTATTAAACTCAGGGAAACACTGCAATCTGTCATGCAAGATCTCTACTTGCATTCCATGCTTCACTTCTGAAGTTTCTGCACTTTTGTGAATTCTTGTTCATGTTGTACTTTTGAGCCTTCTTTGTGAAGAGGCATCAACAACCCTTCAGTCCTACCAAATCAATTAACTCGGATTTCTCAAGACTTTGAAGCAGTAGCAAATTGATATAAGCTCCTTTTAAAATGACAATATTGCTTGCACATGTCCTTCTTAACATCCTCTGGCTTAGAGAGGTACATCTTTGGTGGATCAGTCAAAGATGTATTAACATATTTCCAAACCTTTTCCATATATGTCATATCTCAGTGATTGCAAGACATATTCTTTATAAAAACCCTTATTTGGTCATACAACATATTTTATGGAATTAGAGACTTGGATCTTTGCATCTTCAAGACAACTTCTATACTAAAGGAAATGTCTTACTCATATCAAACTTCAAGAAGTGCAATATTTTCGACACATTTGAACCATCTCCCTTAGCTGTCCAAATTCAAGGCTCATGATGATGTCACAGCTACTTGAGATATCAAGATGGCTTTCATACTGTTAGCCACCTGTAATATTTTGTTATACCAATATCGGAGCAGGGAAATGTTTTGAAGATTTGAAGGAAGTAATGGCTAAAGCACCAGTATTGGCAACTCCTGACTTTTCTAAACCATTTATCATTGAATGCGCTGCCTCGGGATTTGGTGTTGGTGCAGTATTAATGCAAGAAGGGCACCCTATTGCTTTTGAAAGCAGAAAACTAAATAAACGTGAGCGTCTCAAGTCCACATACAGTAAGGAAATGCTCGCAATTATGCATGCATTAGCCAAATGGAGACAATATCTGTTAGGAAGTAAATTTTCCATCCGAACTGATCATAACAGTCTTCAGTATCTCCTTCAGCAAAAAACACTCTCTGAAGAACAACAAAAATGGATTGAGAAGATTGCCGCTTTTGACATGGAGATATTACACAAGAAAGGAAAGGATAATGTAGTAGCGGATGCCCTGTCTAGAAAAGATGAGGAAACAACATTGCTTGCAGTTTCAATAGTTGTGCCTGAATGGCTTAATGAGATTAGAAGTGAGTATGCCAAAGATCTGGACATGTTGGCTATAATCAACAATCTCCCAGGGAATTCAAAATTTGAATGGAAGAACGATATCTTATGGTACAAAGGGAGAATTTATCTAAATTCCAAATCCAAGTTTATATCAAAAATACTCAAGGAATCACATGATTCCATGTCATCAGGAAATGTAGGATATTTCAAAACCTACTACAATGCGCGTCGGTCATTTTTCTGGAAGGGTATGAGTCACGATATTCAAAAATATGTTGCAGAATGTGACAAATGTCAAAGAAATAAAATTGAAAACATTATGACACCTGGCTTACTTCATCCCTTAAATATTCCGGCCCAGAAGTGGGAAGAAATCTCGATGGATTTTATTGAAGGATTACCTGTATCAGATGGTAAGGATAAGATCTTCGTTGTAGTAGATAGACTCACTAAGTATGCTCACTTCATCGCTATTAAAAAAACAGACTCTGCAAAGCAAATTGCAGAGATATTCTGCAAACATATTTATAAACTACACGGCTTTTCGAAGGTTATTGTTAGTGACAGGGATGCCAAATTTAAGGGAAACTTTTGGAAGGAATTGTTCAACCATGTTGGAACCTATCTCAATATGAGCTCAGCTTATCACCCTCAAACAGATGGGCAAACAGAAGTTGTTAATAAATGTTTGGAAGCCTACCTACGGTGTTATGCTACGGAGAAACAAAACAAGTGGGTCCAATGGTTGCATCTTGCTGAATGGTGGTATAATTCTACTTACCATACATCGACAAAAATGACTCAGTTCCAGGCTCTATATGGATATGAGCCTCCGAAGTGGAAAGATTTTGCTTCAATTCAAACTAATTTGCCAGCAGTAAAAAATCAACTAGAAGAACACCAAAAGGTCGTCCAAATTCTAAAAGAGAATTTGAGTGTTGCACAGAATCGTATGAAGCAACAAGATGACCGTAATCGCACTGAGAGATCATTTGAAGTTGGAGACTGGGTGTTTGTCAAGCTTCAACCATACAAGCAGTTGTCCCTTAAACAAAAAGGAAAAAATAAATTAGCTCCAAAGTTTTATGGTCCGTATCAAATTATTAAAAAGATCAATCAAGTCGCTTATGGGTTGAGCCTTCCCGATACCAGTCGTGTTCACAATGTTTTCCATGTGTCCTGCTTAAAAAAGGCATTGGGTAACCATCAGTTGCCCCAAACAACACTTCCCATTTTGGATGATGAAGGCAAGCTCGTTCTAGAGCCCGAGGGAATCCTATCTACTCGTGATAAGCAGCTGCGCTCTCGTGTTATTACCGAATATTTAATCAAGTGGAAGGATTTGCCCATTGAAGAAGCATCTTGGGAGCCTGAAGCGTTTCGCCAGCAACACCCATCATTACGTATGCTTTGAGGACAAAGCATCTTAAGAGGGGGGCAATGTTATGTATATTTTATTATTTATTAATTAGATTTAGTTATCTTAGGTTATTAACTGAAAAGGCATGATCAAAGATCATGCCTCTTCGCCAAGGGACACCTTGAGGCTGTATTTAAAGCCTAGGCGATTCCTCATTGTAATCATCTCATCTTTCATCATTAATAATATATATTTATCAAGTTTTACCAGTTTATACTCGATTAGCTCTCATCTTTTGAGCCTCCAAGGAACAAATTTTATCACTAAAAATTGTTGGCTCTTGAAGACTCCTTGTAGGCCTCATGCCTCTGTCCAAAATCCTCATTACTGTTCCTCTTAATTCTGCTGATTTCATGTAAGAAACTGTTGAAGAAACCATCATTTTTTCCTTTTCTCCCACTCATAGCTAACCTTCATTTTCTCCCCCTTTTTCTCCATATTACTCCTCTACTTTTCATAAGTTTCTCCTTCCATTCATGAAAATCCTCCTAACATGGTTTGAAACTTCTTTTTGAGCTGTGCCGAAACCCCCAAATCCATTTAAAAACCTTGAAATTTTTCATAAAAATACAAGTATTATGACCATGGACTTAAGCCCCTTTGGGCTAAGTCCTAAACCACTTCCCCCTCATTCCCGTGCGCTGGGACCAAGCGCTTAAGTCCCGAGCGCTAATCGCAATCGGAAGGTCGGGCGGGTGAATTTTCCTTTGTAATATCAAAAAACCCCGATGCGATTTTTTATAACGTTAAGTCCCGCGATATGTTTTACACCGTCGATCTATGGTCCCGATCCGACGGTGGAGCGCTAATCGCAGCCCCCCGCCCGATCGCAATCGCAACACTCATGTTGTAACCCCGATTGATCGCAAGCTTTCTTCTCCGACCTCCGATTGCGATCCCCGATTACATCCTGACCGTTCATCCTTCCCGCGATCTGACGGCCAGCGCTCAATCGCATTTCCCCTCCCGATTGCAATCGCAAGTCTTGCCTTCCGATCCCCGATCGTGTCACCTCCCGATATAATCGCAGTCGTCCATCTCCCAGCCGATCCGACGGCCATCGCACACCCGCTCCAATCGCAATCGGAACTTTCAATCGCACCCTCCTGCGTATTGCGATTGCGATCCCCCGATCCAATCTGAGCCGTCCGTCTCGCCAGATCCAATGGTTCGGATTCATCCCGCTCCTCTCCCATCATCCTTCTCTACTACCTCTCCGATTCCATCGCAGTCGTTCATTCCTCCCCCAGATCAACGGCTATCGCTTGATCGCACTAGTCCCCCGATCGCGCAATCGCATCGGAGTTTTTCGATCGCACCCCTTTTCTTCTATCCCCGATTGATTATCCACCGTTGATCTCCTCTCCGCCTTCCATGATCCAACGGTCCTCGTTAACTCCGATCACAAGTCTTGCCCCCGTTTCGAAAACCCTCCAATTCACCTTCCGCCGTCGATCTGATTTGCAGATCAACGGCCAGCGCTTAATCGCGTTGGAATTTTACATCGCATGCACTTGCCTGCCAACCCCCGATTGAGATCCTCCGATTAGATCTGGACCGTCCATATGTCCAGATCGGACGGCCCGAAATCGCCTCGCCTTATTTCTTCTCCCTGATCTCCTTTTGACATTTCGCGCAGATCTCCACCGTTGGATGCTTTCATCCGACGGCTACGCTCTTTCCCTACCATCTGAAGCAGTTTAAACCAAAATTCGCAAGATTTCTTAATTGTTTTGTGTTTGATGCAGGTGTTTTAAAAGGTTTTCCATTGTATCACTAAGAAATGCCGAGGGCTGGGAATGACGATTCTCATGCCCTCGTTTCATTAAAGAGAAGCCATCCACGGGGCTCCATTCCATGTTTCGTCAGTACTCTATGAGTATTGATGCCGTAAAGCCCAGTGCGGGTCTGCACATCGACAAGACACTGTTTTAATTCAAACACAGTTAAAGAGTATAAGTTTGAAGACAGAGCACAGCAGAACGAAGATTGAAGACAATATTACGGGGATTACGGCTAAGGCGGTTATCAAAAGCCTAATCCCCGACTCAAAACACAGTTTAAAGAACATCATAAGTGTTTCTTGTGATGAGGACTTCCAGCAAATAAAACGATAATTTTCGGCTACAATAAAGCCACTGTTGCCTCCAAACCTTTCATGAAGGCGAGATTGTGAAAAATCCAGTTTAAGCCTCGAGGCTGACGAGAGTTGCTACGCAGATAATCCAACGAAAAAATATCTAAATTCTCCCCACGGCTACAGAGCCTCAAAAGTCAAAATAAAGCTTGCAAGGCTTTGATATTTGTGTAAAGATTAATACGATTGATCCACACATCAAATTTCTCCCTCGAGCCCTCGAAGACGAAGTCTTGACAGCGTAGACTATCACGAGAGATCTTTTCTCGGATCACCTCCCTCATTCTTCTATAAATACTAGGAAAATTGTGTTGGATTCTGGCATTTTGCAAATACATGTAATTTAGACTTCTATTTGTACATAGTGTTCACTGGCCCTTGAAGCTCTGTTTGTGATAGAGTAGTTAGGTTGAATAGTGAAGATGATTGCTGAACTGAAACATTGGACTTGAAGACTGTAACTGGTTTGACATCAATAACAAGCTGTTTCTTGGGATCCTGGTCTATATTACTAGTGAAGTGCCTCTTTCTTTGTTAATTGTTTTTCCTTCTACGTATGCCATATTGTTCATATTCTGCTGTAAAGAACAGTATAAACAGGGTTAGGACCTACTGTATATCAGTAATCTTCTCTGGCTGAGAAATCTTTATCTTGATGTTTTCTTCAAATTTGTTTATTTAAAGAATGATTTATTACAGTTTAAACAGTTAGGAATGTTGGCGTTCCCTCGTCCTTCTGCTTGCTTAAACATTGTTCTTGAATGTGATTTCCATTATTTGCTATTGAAGATTAGACTAGAGAAGATATGGTTTGCCCTGATTCCTAGATTCCTTTCTCCAAAGGCAGATTCTGAAAGTTTCCCATGTTGTTGACTGAAAGCAGACTAGGTTTAAAAGTACTTTATCTGATCTTAAGTTACACTTCGTTTCTCTTATATGTTTTCATACTTTCTGAAGGTGATTATGTGGATCACTGGATTGTTTGTCAATTAAGCTGCTTTAATAAGAACTTGCCCAAGAAGTCTATGGTTAGCCCTGTCCTTGGTTGGTTTTAAACAATTACTTAAGAGGCTTTTCTTGTTCGGACTGACTATAAATCCTCTGAGAAATTATTATCAGTTTCCATCCCTCTAACACTTTATTGTTCCATTCCATCATTTAAAACTCAGCAATCTTGTGGTATAGATGACTTGCCCCTTGGATCACTCTTGATGTTGTTGCTCAATTAAAGCCCAGATATGACTCCATAGCCCAATGGACTAAAAACCAGCGTTATATCTATCTATCTGCCAAAACTGTTTTATTTGCTTGCAACTTCTCACTTTTGAAACGTTTTTCACTCAAGTAACATTTCATGCTCAACCATCCAAAAACAAAACAAAACCCTTGGCCTTCATAACTAGCCTAATATCATTACCTTAAGCTTTTCAAAGACAATATCCATCTTTGTATATATTGGAGAGATCCCTCTCCGGATTCAGGAGGGCTAGATCCTAGAATCCCAAAGTTGGTTGAAACGATGTTAACTCTGTGATTGGACTCTCCCAATCTTGCTAATAAATTACAGAGACCTAACACATACTAACAACATTTTGTACAAGCAACAAAGAAGATCTATAATTGATTTGCACAAGTAGGTTAAGAAACTTTTTCAACAGTCATAACTATCCTTTTCAAGGCTCCCTTCAAAACTTTTTATAGGGAAATAGTCCTTTGATCTGACTAAAGATTAAGCTACAGTCTTATTTGATGAAACATCTTGCACAAACCTTACTTCATCAATTTCCAAATATTTTGATATAAACTCTTTCCAACTAGGCCTTGTCAGTGTATCATTTATCAATCATTGTCTAGAAAACAATACGCTTTAGTAGACCTTAAGCACAAGAGGTAACTTGCTGACTTTTAGGTATTTCGGAGTTGTTCAGGCTACTGTCTAAGGATCCTTGACTCTTTTAAGTTTTCTCAACCCACTACAATAGGTCCTTGAGCCTTTTCGGCCTACTGAAACAAAATGAGGTCTTTTAGCCTATCTTTAACAGATTAAGATACTTTCGACTTTCTCTTAATATTATCACAATCTAATAGACCTCAGAAAAATGGATTCAAAAATATGAATCTCGACTCCATAAGAAGGGGTATGAAAGTTTGCCCTAAACTAGGGCTTTGACCTTTAGCTCAGATACAGAACAGACTTGTCTTTCAAAATAGAACATGGATCATAGGTCACATATGAGCAAAAGAAAATCTAGGCATCTTTAAAATATTTTTCGTCTTTTATGTTGAAGTTCCACGACCTTGGGCCTAGGTTAGAGTCTTAAATCACTGACACTACCAAACCAATAATCTCAACCATAAACTACTTTGCAGAGCGGAAAATATAAAGCAATAAATCACATATGCACAATATACACAGTTTTAAACAAAATTGTACAATAATGTACAGTCACCAATCTTGGTTATATTAAACCAAATCTAATGAATACAACAGTCTATGGTATACAAGATACGCTGACAAACACAATGTCGTATCTCGTCCTGTCGGTCCTTCGCTTCTGTACTACTCACTAGTAGTGCCTTAGTCCATCAAGGCATCTACACATTGAGACTCCAGGAGGGTTGCCACTTAACATTGTTGCACGTCCTTTTGTAGAGTGTACACGGGTTGATCCAATTTGCTCCCTTGGTAGGCCTAATTCCCGAGCTCCAATCCAGCGGGCTAGCAACAATTTTTGTCCATCAAAGTGTTGCACTTTGGCACCAACCTTCACCCAACCTATAGTTGCTCAATAATCTGATCCAATCTAATCACAACTAGACCCACACTCTTCCCAAAAACATTGTTGTCCTTAACTGTTAGTTGTTTCCCCTGCAATATTGGTTAAGGTGCAATATGCAACCCTTACCCTCCATGCTATCAACAAGTTTTATCGTTCTAGGGTTGCGGACCACCTAGAAAAGACCCTCCAAGTGCCACGTTGTCCCTTTTCTGCCTTGTCCACCTCAAGGCTGCCTTGGAACTGCCTTAAGTTGTTGGCTATGGCCTGCGCCTAGCTCAGCAACTTGTTGTAGCTTCTGGTCTCCTCAACAGGCCCAAGCATCACCCAACAAGCAGTGCATCCTCTTATCCTCCTCGGCCAAGTTCTTTGCACCTTCTAGCACCAAACCGCACTCTAAATAAGGCCTACATTGATCTGTCTTTAGCCCAAAAACGAATCTAGGTATACATTGTACCTATAGCACACTCCACGTTGTTTAGGGCAGACCTTTTCCACGCGAAACTTCTCCTTATTGATGCAGCTTCCTTGCCTTGCAAACAAACCAACATAGCCCTTAACACAAGCCCTTAAACAGCCTCATTCACCACGTTGTACCTTCAACAACATAATTACTCCACGTTGTTCTTCCAGGCCACCCTTGCACTATCTTTAGGCTCCTTCTAGCTGCGGCTAGGCTTCTCCAATTTTAGAGCTCACTTGAGGATGTGTTGCACACAAATGGATACTAAAACAATTGATCATTCACCCTCAATTTATAGACCTTTAAGGGCTCCACAAATTATTTGAAGTGACACATCTATTGGACCACTTTTACACCAAGCTTACATGACTTGGTAACCAATAATTACCTTATCAAATTCAAAAATTCATTTCTCTCTAACGACAACTTGGATTAAGACGATTCTCGATGCGATGGAATCGTATCGCCAAGTACTATCATCCTCATCCATCACATGTCGTAACTCCATCACGGTTCTGGCCCAAATCATAAGAGGTGAAAAACCCCACACGGGTTCAAAGCCCACAAGTTGCCCTTGTGGTGCTTTGCCCTCCAAACCTGAACCCTAGGGCTTGGAGTACCTCCCAAGCTACACAAATCAACATTTTAGAATAGTACTAGGATTTCTAGGGCTAATGACAGAACAAGCCTTGGGATATATCTTGAAATAGGCATTGTTTCAAGCTTGCTCTTTCTGTTAAATTTCCACGAAACTTTGCAATTACTTAGATGAATAACTGAAAACTGAAAACTGAAACTAGCTTACAATCACCAAGATTCAAAGTTTCTTAACAATGCACATGCAACGGAATAAAAACGCAAAGATAAAAACACATGAACAAATTGACACACTTTTTCTCAAGATACCCAACAAGGAAAACATGCTTGCTTAATGTGGTTACTTTATTGATTGTCCTTGGAGCAATTGAATCTATTACAAAGCAATTTGTCCCTCTACGAGCATACATGTTCTCCTACGGATCTAGCTTGTAATTGGCCTGCCAACCCTTGGTCCCAGCTCCTAAATCCTAGCACACTTGTGATCTCGTATCACTTAGGACACAAGCTCTCTGCGCTCTCCACAAACAAGACTCTCTCACAACCTGTGATCTTTGTCTTGTCACAAACCTTTGTGCACAAAACAAATCATTATTCCTTATGCCTTCATCCTCCTCTTTATAGATTCGATGCATGATAAATTAGGTTAGTTCAAATTTAGAACACGAGCTCTGATAACTAGTTAATTGAGAGTGTTACTCGCTCTCATTCCAATCATCACTGGAGTTGCTAACTCGTGCTCTCTCTAATCAACACTGGAACTCTAACTCACTCTTCATTCAATCAAGACTGAAGACCCATCTCGTTCTAACTGAACTCAATCTACAAACCAATCCTATAGTAAAAATGATGAATACTTCCACTTAACTGAAACTCCAACTCTACGCATGAACTCGTGATGAATATTCCCATAAATTGAAGCTTAACTCACCATCACTGAAGTCTAACTCATGAGGACAACTCAAGGTCTTTCACTATTTAAGGCACAATCCAAAAGACCTTGCTCGCTACATTTTCAACACTCCCTCTTAGTGAGGAAGGTACTTCTAGAAGAACATCCTCCACTTGCATCTATCTCCAAAACTACCACATTCTTCGTTGTTGCAGTTGCTCCCTCTAAACTAGAAGACTTCCCTGCTTGTTGTTGGGAATTGATCTGAAGACATGTTCCTTCCAACCATACTGCTAAGATTCTACTCCTAAGCATCTATTAATGTTAGCTCATACTAACTGGTCTTGACAAATTTGGAAGAGGCCTCCTGCCATCTTCCACATTAGAAGTCTGAGTCCTCGGTCTCAATTCAAACTTCAGAGCCTCCAGCTCATTCTTTATCACTAACATCGATCTTGTTCTAAGTCCTTCTAGCACAGTTGTCAATCTATCTCAATGCTTTGAGACACCCACAAATTCTACTACCAATCCTCTAACCAGTACAGTCTCCCTCTCTCCCTCTGAGGGCTGACCTTCGCCAATCCTATTGGCTGCTGGTATTTCTCTTCACACCTGCTCGGTCGACTGAACCCTACCAGCACCTCTACTCTCAACCTGTCGCTACAATCCTTCATGGTAACTCCTTGCAGCACCCCTGGTATAGTTCTTTGTAGACTTGCTCTAGCATTCTGCACATCCTAGTCGCCTGCGTGGGCATCCTGACTACACAACGACACTTTAATTCCTTCCCTTTGTGCAAAATTCTGAATTAGTTTTGCTTTCGACCCTATCTAGAATCTTGTAGCAGGCACATATCTCCTTATCTCCTTAAAGACTCCAATTGCTTGCCATCTTGATCGTCTTTTGCAGCACAAATGCAAAACAACCTGATGAGCAGGCACAATCCAATCTTCAAAGCCCACATGCTCTTGCAATCTTCTACTTGAGCCGACCTCTTGCGCTATCAACTCTCTCACCTATGTGCCTAGTGTAACAATTCCTGAACCCTCCACGGCCTATACACATCCTCCACTTAGCTCGAACCTACTGATCTGTGACCACTCTCAGTCTTGTTAGCTTTGCCATTGCCTACAGGTGTGCTCCCTGATATGCTCAATGGCTTGGCACACATCTAGGCCCAATTTTGTAGCATGCGAGGTGGCTAGACGTGTTGTGGGTTATCGACTGTGGTTTCCTCTCTCGACCAGACTTCCCCGCGCTTTGTTGCCCTCCTATACTTTGCATACCTATTACTTGTTGTTGTGCATCTTGTTGGTCCCTTGACTGGTTGGACCAAACTATCTGCATGTATTGTTGTTGCCCACGTCGCTTGATCTGTTTCAACCCCCCGCTCATGCCCCCCCTCTCAATTGCGGCCTTACACGATTGCTTGTGACCATATCCTCGTCTCCCGACTATGCCTGTGCAGTTGTGTTGTTGGTCATCGGGTTCGCTTGTCTGGTAGTCCAATCTAGTTCGGCCCTCGGCCCCCACTCAATTGCGGCCCTGCACGATTGCTTATGACCATATCCTCGTCTCCTGACTATGCTTGTGCAGTTGGATTGTTGGTCGTCTAGTCTGCTTCTCTGGTGGTCCAATCTAGTTCGGCCCTTAGCCCCCAGTCCTCTACGTTGTTCATTAGATCATGTGGTCGGTATGTTTTTGTTGTGTCGTCAATTGGTTTTCCAGCTACCCTGCCAGCAGTGATGGTCGGCTCGACTGGTGCCTAGGTTGTTGACCACCAACCCTTTTTACTATTTCTTTTTATTATTATTATTATTTTCTTAAAAAAACAAGCTCTTTTGCTTTTTTCCCTTTTTGAATCGATAAAAAATAATAATAATAATAAATTAAAAAATTAAAAATTGTTCAACCAAAAATAGAATGCCCAAAAAAAAAACTTCTCTTCAAACTCTAGCGCAAGCCTTCTGCTTGATCTGCGCTTTTCATTGGCTAGTCAATCTGGTGCTAGTATTTATACCGATCTATGCTCTAATACCATGTTAAATTTCCACGAAACTCTGCAACTACTAAAATGAATAACTAAAAATTGAAACTAGTTTACTTTCACCAAGATACAGAATTTCTTAACAATTCATATGCAGACCTTGGGGATGTTGAGGAGCATGTGGAGGCTCCTAGCAACACTTTCAGGTAGAGTCGACCACCAACAAGATTTTCCAGTTATTTGGCTTTGTCAAGCAGCATCAGTGAATGAGCCTCCTACTTTTGAGGAGTTCGCAAATGTGCAGGTCAGGAGGGATGCCATGGTGGAGAAGTATAGCTCCATAATGAGGAATGATGTGTGGGACACAACGCCAAGACCATAGACAGTTTTGGTCACTTCACAATGGATCTACAAGATCAAACATGCAGTCGATGGCAATGTCGAGATGTACAAAGCAAGCTTTGTGGAGAGAGGGTTCTCCCAACAGGAGGTAGTGGATTACCAGGAGACATTCACACCTATCGCCAGATATGCATACATTAGAGAAGTCATGTCCATTGCTTTAAAGAAGTGATAGAGAATACATCAGATGAATGTGGAGACTGCACTCCTCAACCTAAATCACCTGACACGGGGACACGGGACACGAGGATTCAAGTGTCAAACACGGACAGGTTGACCCCCGGAACAGGACACGTTATATATTATTTTATATATATATATATATTAAAAATTAGATATTTCTTACACATTCTCATTCATGATATAAATTCATTGGTTCAAACATAGATCTTTTACATGTAAGTTTTGCAAATTAACATTATGCATACAAATATAATTGTGACATGTTCATCAATGATCCAATAGGAGAAAGACAAGATACTCCAGTTTCTCATTAAGTCATCAAAATCAAAATGTGTTACATAGGTAGTAGAAATTCCAATGGCAAATAGAAATAGCAAATACAAAACAACTACAAGCCTCAAGGCAGTAGGTAGCTCACGAGTCATCAATCCTCATCATCAAAATCAACATCACTGTCATCATCATGGTCACCACTGCTCTCCTCTATTGCATCCTCCTCCGCTATTGCCCGGCCCTTGCTCTCTTGTGACATATTTCCACAAGGGATATTTGTTATATTGAGGTTGTTGTCTTCCCTCAATATTTGAAGTTGTTGCAGCCCCACTTCCAATAGAGGGAACACTTGCAAACCCTAATGAAATTGGAACAAGAGGGTCATCTCCAATGGGGACATTCTTCCTCTTCCTTTTTTTTATTGAATAAGATCTTGTAAAAATAAAAATACTGGAAAGTTGTATCACACAGCTGATACATAATAAAAATGCAAAAAAATAGAGACAAAATGCACTTACATGTTGCTTGAATCGCCTCTAATATGCTCCTACGCCCTTTTTTCTTCGCTCCCACACACCCACAACAAACCCACATCAAGAGAGAGTCAAATGTGAAGTTGAAATGGGCCAAAACTACCCTTCATGGGTCGCGTGGCACTCATAAATGCTGGACAGGTGTCCCAAAATTAGGACACGATCGAGACACGATGGTGTCCAGATGGGACACGATCGGGACAGAATGGTGTCCTAAGGGGACACGATCGGACACGACCAGAGGACAGGTGTCCCACCAAATCGCGTCCGATTCAACCGATTCGAGACACGAGGGGACTGAGGAACGAATCCGGTTTCATAGTCCTCAATGAGTTGATTGAGGAGGAGGTGTATATTAAGCAACCTCGGGGATTTGAGGTGCATGGGAGAGAATCTCGTGTGTGCAAGTTGAAGGAGGCCCTTTATGGGCTAAAGCAAGCTTTGTGTGCATGGTACGCCAAGACCAATGGATATCTTCTTGGTTTGGGCTTCACCAAGACTGAGGAAAACCCCAACCTGTACTATGTACTCGTTTAGGGTGAACCACTCATCTTTGTACTTTATATGGACGATCTCTTCTTCATAGTGTCAGAGAAGCTTATAGGTATCTGCAAGGAGGATCTTGCTTCAAATTTCAAGATGAAGGACATCAACTTGATGCACTACTTTTTGGGATTGGAGGTATGGCAGCAACCATGCAATATTTTCTTGGGCGGGGCAAGTTTGCAATCGAGATATTTAGGAAGTTTAGGATGGAGGATTGTAGGGCTATGTCTACAACAATGATCACTAACGTGAAGAAGCTCAGGGCTTCTAAAGGTGAGTTGGTGGATCTTACATTGTATAAGCAACTGATAGAGTCCTTGATGTATCTGGCCAACATTAGGCTAAATATCCATTTTGTTGTGAAAACATTCAACCAGTTCATGGTGGAGCTGAGACAACTTCATTGGGTGGCAACAATCCATGTGCTAAGGTACCTGCATAGTGGAATTTGGGCTAAGATGTGTTGGAGTTGGAGTAAAGTTGCAAGGGCACACAAATTCTGACTGGGCGGGAAGTGTAGTCGACTGAAAATCCACATCGGGGTGTTGTTTCATCTTGGGATCAGCCATAATCTCATGGTATAGCAGGATGCAGCTACCAGTGGCACTTGGTTCAGCAGAGGTAGAGTACATGGCAGCGAGTATGGAAAGTTGCAAAATAGCGTGGGTTTGGAAGATGCTTGCAGTGTTGAATGATGTTGTCATTGATGTCACCATTGGTTCTTGAACGCACTTAATATTTGTCTAGGATCGCATCAGTTGGAAGCACCAATAATAAGAAACATTGGGAGGATGGCAGGAAGCTCTAGAAGCCCTGCATTTATTCAGGATTTTGAGAATGAAGGTCAGCTCATTTGCCAACACAACCACCTTCATTAGATGTTCCTTGTCAAGCCGATTTTGGTGGTATGTTGCACGCCATGAGAGCCTTCACAGTTTGGGAGTTATGCCTGTTTGAAGATGAAGCACCCATTTTGTGGGCTAAAACCCGAACGCCATGATGCTGTGCCATGGCATTAGAGGCTGGCCTAGGGCACATTAAATAAAGAAGTTTAATATAATTTCTCCATAGTCAAAGGTCAACAAGAAATTAAATAAATAAGTTAATATGATTTTTCATGGTCAAAGGACACAAGGAAAATTAAGAGGGACAGTTTAAAAATTCAAAAGCGTGCCAATACAAGTCGACCTCAAGTGTTTCAGTTTTGAGCTATTTTCAAGATTGATGAAGTTGGTCTAAGGTTAAGCGATTTGGAGTTTAAATTCAAATATTTTTTGATGTCGTCATACTCTCCAAGAGGCACTTACAGCCTCTATAAATACAGTACCCTTGCTCTCCAAACTAAGTAGAAAATCTCGCATTGTTTCTTTGAAATCTCCTACGGCCTAGTGGAATTTTCTTGGGAGATCGAAGTTGGGTTTTGGCTTGTTGTTTATTTTGAAAAAGGGATTTTGTGGAGTATTACGTTTCTTTTGCAGGTAGCACTGAAGTGGTTCAACGCCTTCAACCTTTGCGGTCTAATTAACCATTCTCTGCAGACTAGTTGGCACATTCCCTGCGGCTTTGATAAGGCATGTTACCCTGTATATGCGAGTTGGAGACACAGGTGAATTTGCATGATACTACAGACTTCTGGGCGCACGTTTTCTGTAGTTCAAAGTCCAACTTTGTGAAATCTCTGTCGCAGACCAACTGTAGAATTCGATCTTCACTTCAGCATCCAAAATTCACTGAAAGAATGCCTTAGAGCGATACCTGTAGAGATCGAGATTGGTAACAAGCAAACAGTCTTTGGGTGTGATGCGTTAACGCAATGTTCCACACCGTATAAGCCCTTGGCTGGCGAAGACCTGAACCAATTGTGTACACAATGCAATGCAAAACTTATTGAGTTTTGAGCAGTCATTTTCATGATACGTTATAGTACCTCAAGATGCATTCTAAGTAACGTTGTGTGTTGGTTACATCAACCTATCTGTTTTATCATTACTCAAATTCATTGAGCCTGGCTCATGTCTGAACAAAGTGTCATTATGATTTAAGCTAGTATGTTGTAAGGATGGATGCTCTTGATAACAAGCACATGGAGCCCAGTTTTTGTAGTTAGGGTTTTATGATCAGATCCATGGCATAGCTCCATAAAACATGATACCTAACATCTTACTCATCAACCTTTGAAGATTTGTAAGAATTCAGATGTACAAAAGACACAGACCTAAGTATTGACTAACTGTAGCAGTGAGGCATCATTACAGATATTGTTTGGCAACAATCTGAAGAGATCTGAGGTATTGTGTTGAGGACAAAACCTTAAAATATGCAGTTAAGGCATGGCGCTTGGCCTGGAGCAGAACACTCGTTCTATGATCAAAATCATAGTTACTTTCAGCATCAAATCCAAGCTAGTTGTATAACATTTCTGAAAACGCTATTATGATGGTCTAATGACAAAGGGGCGGTGATTGACCTTGAGAAATATTGATGCGGCAGGATCTTGATGACAGTAGCAACCTTTGATATACAGTAATCTCCTTGACAGTAATGTTGTGTTGTATCTCTTTATTTCCTTGACAGTAATGTTGTGTTGTATCTCTTTATTTCCTTGACAGTGATGTTGTAGGATTGCATGAACTTGTAGACAGTGAGACGGCAAGCTTGCATGACTGTGACTTGTATATATCTGTAGATTGGAGGCATGAATGTGTTAATATAACCTTGACCTGTATATGACAGTGACATTACAGCGACCTGTGAGATGGCAGTATGACTGTTAAGTATGGCAGTATGACTGTTAAGTATGACATAAGTAAGGGCAGAAAATGTATAACAGTGACTCAATATAGCAGTAATCGTAACAAGTGATATGTATGGCAGGGGAGCTTGACAGTAAAGTGGCAGTATTCATGTGACCCTTTTATGGAAGTGACTGTAAAGTCCTCTACAACTTGAGGGCAAATGCGCCTCATTAGCCTATCGATCCTCGTAGACTATAGTCCACCTAAAAGGGGAAAACCCAAAAATACCAACTGTTAGGCATGTTTTGGGGCAGTTGGACGAAAAAACCCAGAATTGTGGTTTTGAGTAAGATTTACTCAATCACTTAAGAAGATGAAACACCTCAACAAATCCTATAAATAGAGAAGGATTGAACTCAATTAAGAGCATCAAGAGTGGATCAATTCATTTGTTTTTTAGCAATAGCTTTAAGGATTATGACCCCTTGTTAAAATTGGCAACTATGGCCAAATTCCACAATGGGACAGCTTATTTGATGGAGATAATGATTGCATTATATTCTGAAGCGAACAAAGTTCCTTCTCAAGTTAAATACTCCAAAAGACTTGGAATATCAGAATATCCATTGAAGACACAAATATTATACTAAATAGTATGAATAATGAATGATTGATGATGAATATTACAAATGAGGCCTGTTTATATACCTAAGTAGGTGCCTGTTCACGAAAGGTCATGTCTCATCAGACATGCCCTTTCAACCTAATTACTAATTAACGAATTAATCATTATTTACATTGTTTTATTCATTACATTGCCTTCCTCCTCAAAAAGCTTTGTCCTCAAAGCTTGTTGATGAAAAGCCTTGATTTCTTTTCCTACTACGAATGTCTTCCCGTCTCGGGGCAGTCGTCCTTGTCGATACAAGTTGATATGATCCTCTAAGTGACAAACAAAACTGTCGCACTGAGAAGGGATCAGACCATCCTAGATCAATCTTCTGTGGAATCTTGCGACGACTGGCAACTTGTGACGACTGGTTATCACATGAGTGGATTGCATTGACATTAGTATTCTTCGGAATATCAGCTTGTTGATTTTGTTTTGAACACGTAGCTTGATTGAGTTGTCTGCTCCCGTAATTTGGATGTCAATAGGGAACTATTTTGGTTTGACTTCTTTGATTTTCGCCTGGCGAGGATGTTATTGAGTTGGTTACAGAATCTTCACTTAGAATGTTCCTTGTCTGAACTGCAACATCTAAGTTTGTATCTTCTGCAACTTGCTTGTCTACTTCCTGAGTTGTGACATTTACTGGATCAATATTTGTTTCTTCAACTTGGACCTCTACATTTGAAGGTTTTAATGATTCATTTTCGACAAGTTGTTGCACCTTGTTTTCTAATGACTTCTTGTCTTTCTTCAGCTTCTTAATTTGCGTTAGTAATTTTTCGTTGTGGTCCTTGAGGCAAGCAACTTCTTCATTCTTGTTAACAGTAATTTTGTCAATTTCCTTTTGCATATTTTGGATCACCTTTTTACATTCTTGAAGAACTACTTTTTAAATTTCTTGTATGTCTTCAGGCAGCACAGAATTTGGCTTCAAGTTAATGTCCTGTAGCGTTATTTTCTTCTTTTTGTGGGAGAATGTCAAAAACTTATTTTTCGTATTTAGAATAAATGAACCTAGGGTTTCCATCCATGGTGAACCCAACACAATGTCACTATCGTTAAAAGGTAAGGATTGAACAAAGAATTTCGTATGAATGTATAATCCCCAATGTTTAGCTGTAAATTGGTTATGTCATATATTTTGTGCCCAAAACAGTGTAATTTTTTGATTATATTTGACTCTGGGATCACTAATTGGTTTGTGATTTTAAGTGCTATATAATTTGTACCTTCAGCGAGAGAGATAGAAATAGTAATATCTTTTCCTGCAAGAATTCCTTTAAATTTAAATAGCACTTTAGCATTGGTGGGGAAGGTGTAGCAGCGGAAGTTGTAGATTTGGTTCCTGTAGCAGCAAGATTTGTAGATTTGTAAACTTAATAGCAAAATACACAAGGTATTTATAATAATAAATATTTATTAATATGATATGAGACGATAAGATGATTACAATGAGGCCCTGCTTTTATACTTATGCAGGTGACCTTTCATGAACAGGCATGTCTTTTAGACATGCCTTTTCAGTTAACTAATGACTACTTAACATAATCCTGATTGATTAGCTAGTAATTACATTTATTCTATTTTATTTTATTAATGACTATATTTATTACATTAGTTATGAATTAGATTCATAACATTGCCTCTTTCTCGAAAAGCTTTGTCCTCAAAGCTCAACTTTTCGACAATTTCCTTTACTTTAATCGCCTTCCAAGTTTCTTCATGTTGCTATCTTGAACATATAATTCGTACTCATAATTCCTCCGTTTTTTTTTTTTTAAACAATAATATAATATATATATATATATATATATATATATATATATATATAATTTTTAAATTGAATAATATATATATACATATGTTATTATTTTAATTAATTAATATTAAATTAATTAATTAAATTAATAAATATAACTTGAATTATGATAATATTTAAACGTCCACTGTTTAAATATTACGACTATTTTAGACCTTCGATACGATATAACCCTTCGATACGATGCTTCTTATACCGTTGTTAATACCATGCCACTTCACCACAGCAAAATAGATCGAGAAACATAAAGAATGAAATATCTCTAAGTTGTATGATACCACTTGGCCAAATATTGATCTACAAGATATAGAGCACCGTGACCACTCATTCGACACCGTGACCACGAAAACGATATAGGGCACCGTGACCATCCATTTGACAGAGGGCTTCTCGCACGACAAGAGTGTGGCCACGCACCACATGTCACCTCCGTTTTTCAGAAGCCATGGTTTGCGTGCGATTACGCTGGAAAACTTGAGTAAGAGGGATAGGTCACGTTTCTTTGCTAGAGCAATCGAGGATCCGACCAGAAAACCTCGGGTGGAGATTAACTCAAATAAAGCGTCGTTGGTGTAATGGGAAAACCAGACGTTCATTCTTTTTCTTATTTTCAAGTCAGGCCGCAGAGCTTCTGGTGGGTAGTGATATTTTACAGAGTCTTGGTCATGAATTCCTTTGAAATCGGACAAAAAAATTCCTTCCGTACATATCTGCTGGGGAGCCTTCTCTGTCTCCTTTCATATGTCATTATTCTTTTTTCTGCACCCGCCATTTCTATTTCAAGTATGGGAAATCCTGTGTAATCTCCCGAACGCTCATAATCCATGATAAAGCGTGTAATAACAGGAGTTGGTATAACATATCCAATATTTCCCGCATCTTCATGTTTAAGTGATTGAAATGCAATTAGCACACACTGGCCCTTGTCGTTGAAAGCAGGTCCCCCAGAATTTCTAGCATTTATAGCAGCATCAATCTGGACTCCAAGAAGCTCGGTGGCTCCATGGACATATGAAAGAACTTCAATGCGTGATACAACTCCACTAGTCACGGAAATTGTGTCATTGCTAATTGGACAATCTACAACGGTGACAGCGTCCTGCAAAGTGGGGCAGCGCCCCAAATTGCACTGGAGATACTCCTTCCCAAAACTCATCATTGCTCACAGTTAGCATCGCAATATCACATTCAGTGCCCATCGCAAGAACAGTAGCCAAGTACTTAGTATCTGATCCTCGCTTCTTGAACTTCACTTGTGTATGATGCTCTACCGAATGGGCATTTGTGAGCACTCTGCATCCATCAATAATAAACCCACTGCTATTCGAGCTAAATTGACGCTTGCACTGCCATGGAAGTGAAAACTCCGGTTCTGTATGAACACAGAAAACTTTGACTACTCCATTCATGAACGGAGAACCCTTGACATCGTCGGCCACTGAATCGGCATTCGCAATCTGTTTGATCACATCACTGAAAGTATTTAGAAGCGGCTTGATATTATAATTTGACTTTTCTCTCAAGATAGATGCTTCTTGTAAAGTAGAATAAGAATGAAAAGATTTCAAGCCTTTAAAAACTGCAGATGCAAGGATAGCTTGTAAATATCCATTATTGAAATTATCTGCAGAAATATCATCAGTATCACCCTATGGCCTTTTCTTAGATGCAAAATCTTCAGTTGAGGATTTTCGAATTCTTGGTACAGCTGTGGATAAACTTTCTTTTACCAACATCATTGCAGACTCAAGACTATTCTGAATTGCTTCAGATGCCTGCAGGGAAGCAGTAACCACTTCAAGGACCATCTCAGGGACACTGCTGCTTTGAATTGGGTCATGATAGACAGAAATATTCTTGTCCTGACAATCACATGGTTGTTCCATAGTCTCGTGTTTGGCATCATTTTCAACCTTCTCTTCTGGTGTTGATATTTTATTAGTATGATGATATGCAGGGCCTACAGGGTTATGGTTAAAATCTGTGGTATCTGATTTCTTGAAAACCATCTTACCCTTTTCCATTTTTACTTTACTGTCAAGCTCCTGAGAGAAGTGGGAACCTGGGCCTGGCATCATCTTTCCAGAGTCATCCTCCATATTAGTCTGACATTCACCACTGTTGGGACACAAAACTAGATCGGATCCAGCAATTGGAGGAACACATGGTCCATTCAAATCCTCTTCTGTTTGACTAACAAGATTTCCAAAATGACAAACATCACTAATGGCAATCTCATTTCTTGTATAAAAAACACATTTATGTCCTGTGAAATATTTGTCTCCACATTTCCAACATTTCCCTTCTTCTTTACTTTCAACATTAGTTAGTTGTTTTCCTTTATTACGCATTGGTGGGGGAATGTATTTACTTGAATTTACCATGGATGTTCTACTTGATTTTCCCTTTACATAACTAACTGCCTTCTCATTATTACAGCGTTTTTCATCTTCTCTATTATGGATTACTGCATAATTTTTTTTTAAGACCTACAGAAAATTTTTTATAACAGTTTGTGACTTTTGCACATGAATTCTCTAATTGCTGAAGCTTTTCTTGAATTTTTCTAATCTGCTCAATTTTTTTGGGATCTTCACGTAATGGCACATTATACGGTAAACAATGTTCCCGGGCTCGTACACTACGCTCATAGGCTTGTAAGACGATATTATGTGCCATTGCTTCAACTTGTCCTCAATATGGCTCCGATACCAATGTAGCAGCGGAAGTTGTAGATTTGGTTCCTGTAGCAGCAAGATTTGTAGATTTGTAGACTTAATAGCAAAAGCAGCTTTAATTATAAAAATACACAAGGTATTTATAATAATAAATATTTATTAATATGATATGAGACGATAAGATGATTACAATGAGGCCCTGCTTTTATACCTATGCAGGTGACCTTTCATGAACAGGCATGTCTTTTAGACATGCCTTTTCAGTTAACTAATGACTACTTAACATAATCCTGATTGATTAGCTAGTAATTACATTTATTCTATTTTATTTTATTAATGACTATATTTATTACATTAGTTATGAATTAGATTCATAACAGAAGGTTTCTAAAAATCTCCCTTTCTTCAATTCTGATTTAGACTCCATTTTGCGTTTAGACTAAATTTCGAGGTGAACTTAGGGTCTTAAAGTAGCCGTTTTAATCCTCGAAAACTTTTGAATTGAGATTTAGGGTTAATTATTTCTTCTATGGTAACACTCCTTTGAACTTATATTTATTTCCTTTGATTTTTATAAATAACCAAAAATTTCTCCCTTGCTAATACTTAATAACTTATAAAACCTTTTTATTTTATTTTTTATATATATATTTTTTTAAACCTTTCAATATTTCATAGAATTATCCCCTTTACTTCATAAGTTTGATATAATTTAATTATATTCTTCGTTTTGATTATATAGTAATTATAATTATAAAATTTTATAATTATTAACTATATAATTGGTTACCAGTGAACGCAAGTCGAAAACGTGCAACTTTTTGGGTGTCAAGGATAAACATGGACGGTTGCATGACAACGATTTACAACGGAGGCAATGACTATAGTGGTGGGACAAGGCGCATGCGAGGATGGTTCTATTTGCAGCGATATTGGTAGCAATTGGTAGCCGCAACAGAGGTAGACAGGGATCTGTGGCGCGGTGGAATCAGCGGTTACAGAGTTTGACAAACAAGATGCGGTTGAAGGCAGCTCTAACTTTTGTGAGGTTGCAGATGGTCGAAGGGTGGTCGGATTTGTGGAGAAGAGACTAGATATATCGACGTGGAGTGCAGGCACAAAGGGTAGAGGATGCGGCGGAGCAGGGTTGAGGAGTTTGTCGGTCGACCAATAGAATTGTGTTCGATGCTTGGGTGGTCATCCAAAGGTTTATCAGCAAAAAGCAGCGGTGGGGGCAACGACGAGCAGTGGGAAATTACTGTAATGGTTAGAGACAGTGCAAGAGAGGCGACATGGCAGATGTAGCGATCATGGATCACTGTCGACATCGTGGAGTTGTGGCGACTTGGGTCGATATGTTGTGTGGCTGCAAGATGGAGTGCCAGTGGGAGTTGGCTGCAATGCCTCGACGCAGTGATGGCGGCGGTTGTCTGAAGTTTGGCCGACTGTGGCGGCGGTTGTCTGAAGGTTGGCCAACTGCTTGTTTTATTTGTTTTGCCTCTTTTTTTTCAATTATATTTTCATATAATTTTTTTTTAGTATTTTTTAATATCTTGTAATAATTTGCTTTTTATACTATATTCTTTGATTCTTTTTTTTCACAAAATTTCTCTTCCTTTTTTTTTTCAAATTTATAATTCTGGCCAAAGGCCTACTTGGTGAAAGTGGAGAAACTCCAAGATTGGTAGCGAAACGCTTCGAAGGCAACGAAGTTGACAATTTTTATGGTCAAAAACCTGGATAGGATAGCGTGGCTGTGTGCAGCGTGAGCGACCAGAAGATCAAACTGCTCTGATACCAAATGAAGTGAACAAAGTTCATTCTCAAGTTAAATACTCCAGAAGACTTGGAATATCATAATATCCATTGAGGATACAAATATTATATTAAATAGTATGAATAATGATTGATTGATGATGAACGTTACAAATGAGGCTTGCTTATATACCTAAGCAAGTGCCTCTTCATGAAAGGTCATGTCTCATTAGACATGCCCTTTCAACCTAATTACTAATTAACTAATTAATCATTATTTAGAGTATTTTATTCATTACAAATTCCTCTTTTCGATAGGACCAAAATTGATATAAAGATCATCCAATTTGGACAAGCGGAAGTGCATTTTTGAATTTATGACCACACATGTGTAAATTGTTCAAGTCAGCCACATTAACATGTACGCTCAAGAAGCCCAATGGACATGTCTCTTCACCCACAGCGAATTGTATAAATACAAATGACCTCACACCTCATTTGGCATCTTCATCACTCACACATTCTCTCTCTTTCTCTCATTGGTTCGTACTACATTAGCCATTCTTCTCTCTCACACATGTGGATCAAGGAGGAAGAAATTTCAGACTGAATTGCAAGGCCGAAAATCTCAAGGAATTTTGTAGTTTGACCAGCGTTGACTATGATCTTCCAAGCATCATTTCACTTCAATTTTCTGGGGTTATTTCTGTCTCAGCAGGCCACATCTTTTGGCACAAAAATTGAGGCATTATGTGCAATTTGACAGCAGACCAAAATCACAGGTTGACCGCAGATTTGACTGCAGGTTTACCAAGTTTGACTGCAGATTCTATGACTGTTTTGGGCTAAATTTTACTGCTGCTGGAGGCTGAGTTTGACTAGGGAAGACCGAGTTGTTTTGAGGATAATTTGTTGTTGTTTTGACCAGCGTTAACTTTCGGGTTAGGTCTGAAGCTTGACTGTAGAAATTGACAGGGTTGTTATGACTTTGAGTGGGCAAGTCAATTTGACTATTGTATTCTCTCTCTTTGCTGAACATTTTGATATAATATAAGAACAATTGATCAAAGGGTTTTCCCGACATTGGGGTTTTTCCTTGACATCCACCAAATCTGGTGTCCTCTTGTCTTGGCTTGTCTTATGCATTTTGTTTCATGTTCTATCTACTTTTACTGTCAATGTGATTAATGATTAATGTGATTGCTATTGGAAATCTAAATTAGAAATTGCTATTGGGTTGTTTAAGTAACGTTGAAGTAATTGTGATAACTTAATAAGCATAGAACATACCATCGTTAACTAAAATTAACATGGTATCAGAGCCAGGTGAGGTCAAAGCCCAAGTAAGAGAGAAAAATGCAGTCACTAAGAAAAGAGTTGTTGGACAAGAATATTGGTCTAGCTTCAATGACAACGACTACATCCTACTTCAAATCCAAGGATAAGCTCAAGGAAAAATCCAACTATCATGCATGGAAGATGACTTTGGACTTGACTTTGGAAGAGAATGATGCTATGGACTATGTGCAGAGAAAAGTGGTGGAGCCTCCTTCAAATGCACCTGCTGCTGCAAAGACAAGGTACAAGAAAGGTGAGGTCAAAGCTAAAAGAATTATCATTGATTCCATTCAAAAGCATTTGGTTGCCTATTTTATGATTTGGGAACATCGAAGGAGATGTATGATACGCTGATTGGGATGTTCAAAGTAAACAATGCAAATCAAATCCTCTTTCTCAAGAACAATTTGAAGGACATCCACATGGATAGAGGGGAGTCTATCCAATCCTACTTCATGAGAATTATTGAAATCAAGAATGATCTTCTATCTATTGGAGAAGTTGTTGCTAACAAGGAGCTCACTCTCATCGATCTTGGAGGTCTCACAAGAACATGGGATGTGTTTAACACCACCAATCTTAACAATGATAGGATTCCTAGTTTTGATGAATTATTGGCAAGATGCACACAAGAAGAGACGAGGATGATGGAAAGAGACAAGCCTTCAAATGGAAATGAACCTACTGCTTTCTCCGCTCATGCAAAGAGGAAGAACAATGCTAGTCCAAAGAGACAAAGTCAAGGATTTAAGCAGGGATTCAAAGAAGGAAGAAAAGGAAGGTGTCACAATTGCAACATGTTTGGCCACTATGCTAGAGAGTGTCCTCACAATAAGGATACTCCACGGGGTGACGACAACAACAACAACAATCACAAAAATTTCGAAGGCAATGGCAATCAAAGGAACAATAGATTCAATAATAAAGGATAGAGGAATGCTCCCACTACTCAATATGGTAATGGTCAGCCTCCCAAAAGGACGAGAAACTCCAGGTAGAAAAACAAAAAGAATTTTATCTTAGTTCCACCCTCACTACTACCTCTCCTTCGGACACCTTAGATCATTGGTTGATTGATAGTGGTGCCTCAAGGCACTTCACTGGGTACAAGGAGGCCCTCTCAAATTTGATTGAAAATAAGTTTATATTGAGCAGTCGCAGGGCTTTGAGGTGCATGGGCGAGAGACCCATGTATGCAGATTGAAAACGGCACCTTATGGCCTGAAGCAAGCTCCTAGAGCTTGGTACTCTCGGATTGATACATACTTGCAGCAGTTGGGTTTCACTAAGAGTGAGGCTAATCCGAACCTATACTTCATTGTGGTAGGTGAGGAGCCTCTCATTTTGGCGTTGTATGTTGCTGACTTGGTCATCACTGGAGCAGAGAGACTCATTGAGGGTTGCAAGAGAGATCTTGCTTCAGAGTTTGAGATGAAGGATATCAGCTTAATGCATTATTTTCTGGGATTGGAGGTGTGGCAGGAGGAGGGGCATATCTTCCTGGGACAGGGGAAGTACACAATGGATATTCTTAGCAGATTTCACATGGAGGACTGCAAACCCATGTCTACACCTATGATCACTAACTGGAAGAAGCTTCACGCTTTCGATCCTGAGTTGGTGGATCCTACACTATACAGGAAACTGATTGGATCTGTAATATTCCCAATTAGCGATAGCTAATTGGAAATATTAATTTTGATTAATTTTGCCTTATATAGTTAAAATATAAATAAAGTGGGAGAATATGACTCACTTAGGATAAAACGCACTCCCTAAAGTCACTTAGGAGATATAACGTTGTGGTCAAGGTGGGGCCAAGGGGGCCAAGTGACAACGTAGAAGGGTGACACACTTAGACAGCGTGGGCCCAGCCAGCGCAGTTGAGTTGGCAGTGTGGGCCAAAGAGAGGCAACGTAAGCATGGTGGGGCCAAGGAGAGAGGGAGGCTCACCCAAGATAAATAGAGGGGAGGCTACCTCATTTCTCTCATTGTTGATTATGCATTTTGGAGATTGTCTCTAGACATTGAGCACACTTGTTGTTTAGGTAGTCTGCACGTACTGTTCAGTACACTGGGTGTCTCCGTACGGAGATCCCAACCTCAGCCCCGAGAGACTTCGAGTGCTTGCTCAGGTGAGGAGTCCTACGTATTTTGCAGGGAGAGATCAAAGCTTCAGTCATTGAGGAGCATTCCTTGGAGGGACAGCGTAGTCTTGCAGAGGGAGGACGCAATTCTAGTTGGGGAGAGTTCCGGATTGAGGTGATTTGGGTGGATTCAGACCGAGGAATTAGGGAAGGGATCAACCCTTACCTATTGGAGACATTTTGCAGAGGGAGAGGCCATATTTTGCAGTATTGCCTTCAGGGTCAGCGTTTTCCCTTGAGGGATAGCATAGTGCCTCAAAGGAGGTATTTTCCGAGGTCGGCCATTCTCGAAAAGCTCTCTGGGCTTTTCTAGGTATTTGGAGAGGAGGCCATTCCCAGAGTTTCAGCATTTTCCGAGTTGGGGAGCGGCCCCAAAGACTCATTTAGTTCCAGCAGTTCCAGCAGCACGGCAGCAGTTTCCAGCAGCTTGGAGATAACGTAGTTGATAGAGGGAGCAGCCATTCCATTTCTACACTTTCCCTAAGCAAGTCGAGGTACCATCATTCTGATCACCTTTGTACTTTTCTTATTTCTCAGTATTAATAAAATGGCTCAGCGTTCTTCATATTGTGTATTTTGTCTCGTGGTTTATCTCTAGTTGTTGTGTACCTTGTTTGTGTGCTTTATATTACTGTTTATTTCCCTTCGAGATATTACAGTGGTATCAAAGCCTCATTCTTGGCTCAGTCGTGGGGATCTTTGCCTATGAACAACGAAGGTAGGCAAAATCTTACCCACCAAACACAGTAGAGGTGGAAAATATGGGGGTCTCACAACAGTGTGACCAGCATTTACCAGCCTTCAGTAGGCCAACCAGGATCACGATGCCTACATTCTTACCTCCAGCACCAAGTGATCAGGGGAGGCGGCATGATCATATACCCTTTGGAGATTATTTCCGCGAATGGCAGTCCATGGGGGAAAACTTCAGAGCGGCTTTGCCCTTCAGAGATTACTGTCAGCTCAGGCAGGATGAATGGGGGAGGAACAGTGGGGTTTCTAGCATGCAAAGTTCAGAGTTGCAGCGTACCACTAGGAGGACACCTTTTCCCACGTATGATGGATCCACTGATTGCACGATTCGGGATCGGGTGGAAAAGTTGGATACCTCTTTCCAGCTCGACCGAATAACGAAGGGGGAAGCCATCAAAATGGCTACCTCGCACTTGGAGGATGAGGGCACACAGGATCATGGGGAGCATGTGGATACACCCATTATGATGCAGGGGTCACCTGTGTTGGAGACTTCTTTGACCATATCGGTTGACATCTTAGTTGAGAGAGTAGAGATTACCCTAGTAGTGCCATCCAATGAGGTGATGACCTGGGTAGTGTCCGAGTCTTCAAGTGGTAACAGCGTGCAAAAGATGGATGAGGTGCCAGGAGATGTATCCACCTTTGATGAGGCACTAGGAGATACAGAGGTATTGGACGATGATCGCACACAACGGTGTTATCAGCTTCGAGCCAACCTTCTAGTTTTGAAAGGGAAGGCCACATCAGTACAAGAGGCTATTTTGTTACAGAACGAGGAGCTAGACGGCATGAGAGTGGTTTGTGCCGAGTCAGCGACCAAGTTGGCCCACATTGGAGAACGGTTAGATTCCCTAATGGTACAGCTAGAGGGCACATTGCAGTGTCAGAGCAACCCCCTTCAAGCATGCATAGACGGGGCTAGCAGCATTGTTGGGTCACCTCTTCCCATTGGAGAGAGAGAGGCGGAGCCACCTAGTCAGATCTCATACATTGACTTGGTTAGCGGGATGAGACGATTGGAGTTGCACAAGGTGCAGCATCTACATGTTGAGGTTGGATGGCGAGAGATTTTGAGTTGGTACCCAGTGGAGTGGGTTATGGAGATAGTGGTGGACCCAAGTGTGGTTCAGCAGGAGTTTCCAGGTGCTAGGAATATAGGATCCCCAGACTGGCATTGGGATCTAGGCGGGGCTACCTGTCGTTTCCCAAGCAGGTCGGTTGACTATGTCTTGGAGGGTACAGTTGGCCTAGCAGTTGAGAATGCGCATTCGCTAGGGGAGTTTCGATCAGCTCCAATGGTCAACCAGTTTATGGGCAAACTCCCTAGGCTGTCTTGGTATGACACTTATATGCGGGGTCACAGGGTGATCAACATACCTTGGCAGGAGCTTGTCGGAGGAGGTGGCATTGGCAGGCCACTAGATGGTGCCTCGTATGGGGCCAAGGATTCTTCACCTTTGTGTGGGGCACAAAGGTCACAGCGGAGCCGAGCAGTGGTGGTATCACTAATGACACATGGGGAGATCACTTCTCGGACCCCTCGGGGAGGGTTTGGAGTGATGATCCATTCGTTGACAGGTATAGCGATGCGGCAGTGGAGGTGATGATACCGATTGGGGGTGATCTGACATGTAGAGACACAACTCTAGACCATCACATCCAAGGATGTGTGGGAGCATCTAGCATTGAGCAATGGACTACCAGTGGACATGGAGTTGCATGGTGGTGTACCGTAATGTGTGGGACTGCATTGTGGAGTAGGAGTATCCTACATCACATTGAGAACACGCAAGTAGTGACCGATGTCTTCACACAAACAGGGCACGAGATGGTACAGGGTGGTACAGCAGTAGTAGAGGGTATCTAGCAGTGTATAGGGGTATGCCTCAGTGTGTAGTGGCATGTCGAGGAGTACATGGATGATCGGTGGTATGCGAGGGCGTATAGTGCTGCACAGCAGGGTCTTAGAGTATTACCTCCAGGGAGACTCACGGACAGGGACACCGAGCATACCTTTGGGGGTAGTTCACGCAGGATCGATAGGGAGATAGATGAGCGATACTTGACGTTATCTGTGGGGACTCACACACCTGACCCTCTTCTACATCACTCATGGGCACAGTCGATTTTGTTGTTGTCCTTTGGCACTTTGGGCATGAGCAACGGGGTATGCGAGGCTCACCCAAGATATTTGGATGACACTCAGCACACTAGGGGAGAGACTTCTCAGCAGTGGCAATGGGTCGGTGCGCTAGTTGACAACCACAGGTTAGGGGATGAGATGATCTTCTGCAAGGGTGGCACATCAGTGATCGTTGAGCCTACGCTTGGGGAGCAGGTCATGAGGGAGACATGCATCACTCTTTTCTCAGGGCATGTCGAGACCATGCATGAGCAAAGGATACTGGGTACAGCGGAGGTAGCATCCCAGTATGTGTCTAGGCTCCAGGCAATGCATCGACACATTATCGAGAGGGCAAATGGCAGATCCAGTGGAGATGGTTAGCAGGGACAGGAGGGATCCACATACCTTGAGTCTATTGCGAATATCAAATATCTATCTATTGATTGCATTTAGGAGGTGGCTATTTACCAAATATGGCTTCCAGCGGTCATCGATACTACACAGTGGCCGAGACAGGGCAGGTTAGCGTGCATCATATTTTCCCATGATATATGGACCCTCTATATTGGTCACGAGCAAGGACTAGAGATGAGGCATGGAGGGATTCCCGCAGTTGTCAGAGCTATGGTGCAGCAGGTCCGACTATGGGATGCAGAGATTCAGTTGATTGATAGCCCCTTCTGTCTCAAGATGGTCGGAGTCAGGACAGAGAGTGATCTAGTTCACTGTTGGGTTGGCACATGGGGGTACACAGAGGCCTTCATTGGATGGCAAGGCAAACTTTCTCTATTGCTGCATAGATTCAGAGCTGCATTCGGAGGGGTAGGTATTGGCATCATGGCGATGCCTGGGTCGGATGAGATTTTCTCTCATAGATCTCCTGCCACTAGGTCTCAGGAGAGGAGGATACAGCCTGCGCATGACGGGAAGTATCTTATGATCAAAGTAGCGCAGCATCAGCATGGTGGTGCCTCTTCGAGATTAGCAGGGGACTTGAGCATTACAGCTCTACACAGCTCAATAACCTCTATGGATGAGCTGTATACTACCTGGGGAGATTATCTATATCTTCCATCAGGCTTTAACGAGCCACTGATGAAGTGGGGGACTTCATTAGCATGGCAGGATGGTGGGTGGAGCAGGTGAAGCTTCATTTGGGACAGGATGGCTAGGGATCCTGGCATTGAGAGATCCCTCCATATCAGGATGATACAGAGGACAGGGAAGATTCAGTGGCACATCTGGGACCCAGGCACATTTTACAGTGATGGTGGGGAGCATCAGCTAGAGAGGAGGTTTGTTCAGGCATTGCTTGAGGACAAGCAATTTTTGGCGAGGAGGACTGTAATATTCCCAATTAGCGATAGCTAATTGGAAATATTAATTTTGATTAATTTTGCCTTGTATAGTTAAAATATAAATAAAGTGGGAGAATATGACTCACTTAGGATAAAACGCACTCCCTAAAGTCACTTAGGAGATATAACGTTGTGGTCAAGGTGGGGCCAAGGGGGCCAAGTGACAACGTAGAAGGGTGACACACTTAGACAGCGTGGGCCCAGCCAGCGCAGTTGAGTTGCCAGCGTGGGCCAAAGAGAGGCAACGTAAGCATGGTGGGGCCAAGGAGAGAGGGAGGCTCACCCAAGATAAATAGAGGGGAGGCTACCTCATTTCTCTCATTGTTGATTATGCATTTTGGAGATTGTCTCTAGAAATTGAGCACACTTGCTATTTAACTAGTCTACACGTACTGTTCAGTACACCGAGTGTCTCCGTGCGGAGATCCCAACCTCAGCCCCGGGAGACTTCGAGTGCTTGCTCGGGTGAGGAGTCCTACCGTATTTTGCAAGGAGAGATCAGAGCTTCAGTCATTGAGGAGCATTCCTTGGAGGGACAGCGCAGTCTTGCAGAGGGAGGACGCAGTTCTAGTTGGGGAGAGTTTCGGATTGAGGTGATTTGGGTGGATTCAGACCAGAGGATTAGGGAAGGTATCAGCCCTTACCTATTGGAGACATTTTGCAGAGGGAGAGGCCATATTTTGCAGTATTGCCTTCAGGGTCAGCGTTTTCCCTTGAGGGATAGCGTAGTGCCTCAAAGGAGGTATTTTCCGGGGTCAGCCATTCTCGAAAAGCTCTCTGGGCTTTTCTGGGTATTTGGAGAGGAGGCCATTCCTAGAGTTTCAGCATTTTCCGAGTTGGGGAGCAGCCCCAAACACTCATTTAGTTCTAGCAGTTGCAACAGCACGTCACCATTTTCCAGCAGCTTGGAGATTACGCAGTTGATAGAGGGAGCAGCCATTCCATACATTGTTCTGAGAGTATTTCTACACTTGCCCTGAGCAAGTCGAAGTGCCATCATTCTGATCACCTTTGTACTTTTCTTATTTCTCAGTATTAGTAAAATGGCTCAGCATTCTTCATATTGTGTATTTTGTCTCGTGGTTTATCTCTAGTTGCTATGTACCTTGTTTGTGTGCTTTATATTACTGTTTATTTCCCTTCGAGATATTACAGGATCATTGATGTATTTGGTCAACACTCGACCAGATCTATGTTTTGCAGTTAACACTATGAGTCAGTTGCACTGGGTGGCTGCAAAACACATTCTTCGTTACTTGCAGGGTATTGTGGATTATGATTTGGACTATAGACAGGGTGATGGAGTGAGACTGGCAGGATACACAGATTCAGATTGGGCAGGATGTGCTTCAGATAGGAAGATTACTTCAGGGTGTTGTTTTGGGTTGGGTTCGCCAGTTGTGTCGTGGTTCAACGGGAAACAATAGTCAGTTGCATTGAGCTCAGCTGAGGCAGAGTATATGGCTGCTAGTTTGGCTAGTTGTGAGGCCATATGGCTTCGCAAGATGTTGTTTGGTTTATTTGGTCAGGCATTGAGACCTTCTATGATTCACTGCGATAATCAGAGTTGCATAAAACTCACGGAGAATCCAGTTTTCGATGACAGGTCAAAACATATTGGGATCAAGTATCACTTCATTCGAGACTATGTCCAAAAGGGAACAGTCAAGCTTGAGTACATCTCCACAAATGGGCAGGTAGCGGACATCTTCACCAAAGCCTTACCATTGGGCAAACATGTCTACTTCAGAGACAAGGTGGGAGTGGTGAGGAACACTTTCCTCGGTAAGAGGGAGTGTTAAATTTTGGGTACCAAGGACAAGTGGTTCCCCATGGCTTTGATCTTTTGGCCTAGGGAAAAGTGTCCACTCTATTATACCTCTTCTTCTAAAAGCGACTTTATAAGTGGTAAAGTCAGTCTAATTTAAAAGTGAGTTTATAAGTGATAAAGTTACGTACTAATTTAAAAGTAGCTTTTTAAAGTCAATGAAGAATTAGAAAGTGAAAAGGTGACTATGGAAATAAAAGGCTAAGTGGGTCTTTATTTAAGTGGGTGAGTGATTAAATAGAAAAAGTGAAAATAATGTGCATTTATTTTCAGCCCTTGATCTAAAGCTATCTCAGCCATTGGATCTAGGGATCACTCAAAAGTCACTTAGGTTAGGGTAAAAGGAGAGAAGAAGAGAAAAGATCAAATTATTCTTTCATGAGCATTTGAGAGAAAAGCAGAGAGAGCAAAGGAGAAATTACTGAGCAGGGAGGAAGAGAAGAAGAGCAGTAGGACCTTGGCACACATCCCAAGGAGGCATTTACAGCAGAACCGTACAGCAGGAGTATTGGCACGCATCCTAAGACAGAAGTACCGTACAATAGTTTGGCACGCATTCCAAGGAAGGGACAGCATAGATTTCGAGGAGAAACAGCAGTAGGTTGAAGGCACGAAAACAGAGGCAATTGAGCACAATTTTCGAGAACCTGTTGTAATTTCCGTACAAGTCATACGCAGCATTCTGGACACATTTCTCGAGGCAGGTCATACAACATTAATTGTTGTTTTTCTGTCTGAGCTGGTTTTCTGTTGGCACGATTTTCGAGGTGGATTTTATGCAGGGAAATCGAGATAAGTCTGTATTTTGTAAATGCTGGAATATTTCCTGTGTATTTCATTTTCTCTGTAAAATGGTTTTCAGAAATAAAGAAGAGCTCTCAAACTGGTTTTCCCCAAGAGTTGTAGGGGGGTTTTCCAGGGTCACATTGACCAAAAATCACTGTGTTATTTTCCAACAGTAGTAAAATCTCCAAATTTGTATTTTCAGAAATAAATGTCATTTCCAGATTTTAGTGTTTTTATCATGCTTGGATTTAACACTAAATGAATCGAGTGATAAGGGAAAACTGATAATCGAAGTGGGCACTAAAATTTTACAGTGCTCAGAAAATTCTGCCAAATTAATCTTGGCCTCTCCTCAACAAACCAATAAAAAACCCAAAAAGGGTTAGGCCTTGTTCCAACCTTCCGAAATTACCCCCAATTTGTGTGAGCTCCCCCTTTTGTTGGGTAATTCGTATTGTTTGAGAAACAATTGCCAAAGCTCTCCACAATTGGCTGAGAACCTCTCCAAGAATTCTCCTTATGTCCCCTTGTGAATCCTCCACCCCAACTCCGGCTCAAGCCTCCTCAACCAAGGTGCTCCTCTAATGACTCTGCAGGCCCAGCCAAGCTACTTCTATGCTGGCCCAACTAAACGAATTCCCCTCTGCCTACCCACCAAACCACTGCAAAAATACCATTGGATGCCAAGAGAATATGTCCCTAAATTCCTTAAACCAACTCTATCATGAAGCTCACTCCCTTGTGATGCGCGTGGTCCCTCATTACGCCCATCCTGCTCCTCAACAACTCGAATCTCCTATGAAATATCTCTAAAACAACTCCAAAATGCAACAAACGTCCTCTTGGGTGGCACTCGAAATCCACCGAAGTAAGAGTTGAGTTCTCCCCTCAGAAATCTCGTGTGCTGAACAGCACTCTGTTGACCCAGTTAAACAGCTTAAGCGAACAATGGATTCAAAGATCAAATTAGCAAAAGTCCCCAAAATGAGGCCCTCCACCTCTATTTATCTTGTTGTCCCCTTCTTCCTCCATGTGGGCCCCAAAAGTTGAGTTCTCTCGTATCTCTCTTCTCAAAAATTCGAACTCTCCCAAGGGGTACAAATTCCCTTTGGAGTGGGGCCCACATTCCACTTGCACTTTCATTTATTTCCTTTTCTAATGTTTGGGAGCCTTCTTTCCTCAAAAATTCAAGTGGGTTTCTCTTGACCCACCTTTCCTAAGTTTTAAAGCCAGAATATCCCCCAATTGCCAAAATTGCATAAATGGAAATTCTTCTTAACAAAATTAATTAATTAGGGATATTACAGATAGTGACAGTGACATTTATGTATTGCTACTAGTGACAGTGTTGTGTGCAATGACTTGGAGATGTTACAGTGCCAGTGATATGTTGGTCAGAATCCTTGTGCTGATAGTGATTGAAATCCTACACAGTTGTTGAAAAATGTAACTAGGTTCAATCTTCCTATTGACTATGTAATTATGTATTTATTAATGAATAAGACAGATAATAAAATGTATTTTTGAGCTTGCTTCATGGGTTTCATGAGCAAGGATTTTATTATAGGTCAAAGACTTCTTGTTCATGTCTTTTAGGATTTGTCA
This sequence comes from Pinus albicaulis, assembly GCA_034641835.2. Taxonomy (NCBI): domain Eukaryota; kingdom Viridiplantae; phylum Streptophyta; class Pinopsida; order Pinales; family Pinaceae; genus Pinus; species Pinus albicaulis. The sequence continues at coordinate 398,709,893 of CM076572.1, forward strand.
TCTTGTCATAAATGTATTAATTAAGAGTCATGTATATGAAGTGTCAAAGTCAGTAATGTATGCCTCAAAGACCTTGTCAAATCAGTTCGAAGACATGGCTCAAGAATGTTGATAATACTACTACTCAAGTCAGCATAATACTTGATGTAAATACTCTTCAAGATGGCTTACAATATGCTGGAAGATCTCCTCTACAAGTCGGCTCATATTCCCTTGAAAAAGTCAACCTCATAACTAAAGGACACAAATACAAGTTCGAACATCTCTGTGATGTTCAGACTAGTCTGCAATTACAGTGTGGATCTCAGGTGCGTATTTTAAGGATGTTACAGCAAAGAAGAATTCTGCAAGAAGTTTGTAAGGGTTTCTCTATATTTCGAATAGGAATATGCACCATCATCTCTGTAATCTCAACGAAGGACAACGACTATTTCAAGGGTTAATACTACTCAGTTCAGGGCTATCATTAAGTGGAACAGGGTGTTGGAAGGAGGCAAAAGGGAGAAGTCACTTGGAAAACTAAGGAAGGTAAGTTACTATGTTAAGGATTGTTGAATAGAGACCGAGTTTCTCTAGGTAACAAGTGCAGAACAGTGCAGAAAGAAGGAAGAAGACAGTTAGAGACCGAGCTCTCGAGTCCTAGTGCAGAAAGGTGTAGGACGGTGCAGAAAAGAAGGATCAGCTTAAGGAGTCAAGGAAGAAGTAATGACAAGGTATTGGAGGCATACAAGGGTCAAGGGTCTGTCATGGTCATGGGACTTGTCAACTGAAAGTCTATAAGAAGAATTTCTTGTGGGTTTTCCTCTCCAAGAGGAGAGGTTTTGGCCCTGGCTCGAAGAGCCTAAATTTGTGTCTCTTGTGTTCTGATAATTGACTTGATGAAAAACATAATAAGCTAAGAAAAGAAGACATAAGTAATAGTAGTAAGCTCACAAGTAATTATCAAGTAGAGAATTTGAATTATCAAGTAAACCTAGCCCTACCTAATTCTCAACAACAGACACCCTTGATGTGGCAAGAAACTATATGACAGTAATTGATATACAGTGACCTTTTGCTTGAAAATGTTCATGTTACAGTGTCTTATATGATTGTGACAGTGATGATATGAATTGATAGTGATGATAGTGACTTGACAGCTATAATGACAGAGATGTTTATGACAATGATGTTTGAACAGTGAGTGTTGATGATGGTTTCAGTTGCAGCATGAGAGTAGCTATAAATTGCAGTATCAACAACAATGGATAGAAGCAAATTAATTGAGCTAGAGTTTGATGTGAAAATTGGGAAGAGTCAAAATTGTTATGAAAATTCAGCAAAAGCAGATTCAGTGAAGATCATATTACAGTTTATTTTGAATCATTGAGTGCAAGTGGATTCAATTTGAAAATTGTGAAACGTGGTTCGCCAGTTGATTAGGGTGGCACAATGGTGCAAGGGAGTGGAGTCTCCTTCAAGTTGGAGCCTGAGAACACTTCAGGGTGGTAGGGTGGTGCTAGGGCAAGTTGGAGCCTGCACAGGGCGTTGGAGCGTTCGTCTAGTTGCAACTAGTAAACAGGGTGTTGAAGCATCCTTCAGGTTGGACCCTGTAAACCAAGGCATTGGAGCGCCCTCCCAATTACATTTGGTAAATAGTGCTTTGGAGCATCCTACAGGTTGGAGACTGTAAACCAGAAGGTTGGAGCCTCCCTCAATTGGAGCGAAAAATATTGATGTACATTTTATTGAAAGAAAAATATAAAGCGCTCAGTGGTTTTTGTCCAGGAGGGATTTCCACCTAAAAATATGTGTCTATTGTCTTCATTATTGTGCATTCTTAAATGTTGCTGATGAATGTTTATATTTATCTGATGCTAATAACAATTAATGCTCTACGAAGTTAAAAATGTACTAATTGATAAGAAATATTGAGTCACTCCCCTCTCAGTATTTCCAACATGTAAGACTATTTGATCTGGAAATAGGACCAACAGTGCCTCATTGTGACAATTAGAGCTAAAATAAGCGCTCTGAGTATCCTGTGTGTCATGATCAATCCAAGCACATCGAGAATCCCTTCCTTGCTAGGAGGGAGCATTGAAGCTAATGGTAGCTTCAAAAAATATTTTGCATAGATTTGGTGTCTTGGCATGTAGGAGATGATTTATTGCCTCCTTAGGTATTTATGTCTTCTTTCCTAAGTCTAACTCAAGAAAAGCACAATAATTAAAGTCGATTAATTATTATGGACTATTACGTCATTTTATAAAGAAAAGTAATAAAATTAAGTGACTTAGAAATGATCTCAACCATTGATCTCCTAGATCTTCTAGATGGGAGATTATGGTTAGGGATTTGGGATTAATGAAGATTATAAATGAAACCCTAAGAGAGAGGTGAAGACACAAACAGAAAAGAGAAGCAACTACAACATTTTTGGGAAATCGATTTTCTCGAGGAGAGAGTGCATTCTGAGTGAGAGGCTCTAGTTCACTGAGAAGAAGGAAGGAGAATACAGGGATAATTTCAAGTATTTCCAAGAGGTCGATTTGTTGGAGATTGGAGAGGCCAAATTGCTGAAGAGAGGAGGCAGAGTTGCTAGGGAGGTCAATTTGTTAGGGCCGATTTGTGAGTGTGCAGAGAATTAGCAAGGGCAATGCATAGGGGCCGATTTACTGGTGAAAGGTGTGTTGATTTTCTCCAAGCCAAATTTCTTCAATGGCTAGTTTGGGCCGAATTACTCCAATGGGGCCGAGTTGCAGGTTCCAATACCTATATTTTTCTTTCTAAATTCTTTGTGGGTCGAAACCCTAATTTTCCAGATTAATAAATGAAGGAGAATTGTTGTGGGTGTTATATATGTTATAATGTGTGATTGATCTCTCTGTTTCATTTCTACTACATATTTAATACCAAGTATTTTATTGTTCAACAATTTGGAATTTATTTGGTAAAATAAATAAGTTGTTGGGAATAAAAATTGTTTTGAGAAAATAAATCTGAGTTGGTATAAGGAGATTTAACAATATATTCATATAGAGATGGGAAAAGATACATATTTCACTTCATGCCTCAGCATAATGTCCTTAAACCAAAATAACATTTAACATCATGGTTGGCACATATGGCTAGCAGTTGAGTGAAGAGAAAACTCGGCATGGATCAAGAGGTTCAGATTGTGTATATGCAAGCATTAGACAAGCTAATTGAGCACCTACATGAATACCAAAAAATTATTTGGTTGTGCCCATCTGATTAGAGATAGGTAGAAGATGGCTTTTTTCCTAGGGAGAAGATGGTGTTTTTCCTATGCAGCATTTGGAAAAACAGGAGCATCTACAATTTCATACACAGCTTCAAGAGAAACATGTTGAATGTAAACCAGCAGAGAGCCTAGTTTATGTGCATTACGACTTGCAGTTGTAGTCCCATAATTGTGACAAGGAAAAGATGGATAAAACAAATAAGATTTAGGACAAATATTTAAAGGAGGACAATTAAGTAGTTGAAGAATTGGATTTGGAGAACTTAGACATGGATCTTTTTTATGATGATTGTTGTGCCGAGATGTCACCCCCACCTACTGTCGTGAAACAATTAAACCAAACCAAGAATCCAGCGGCACAACCTTTAGGTCCAACTTCATCTTCACAGTTACCTTCACATCCACATCGATGTGGGGCTCATGATGGCACCAAGAGTAATTAAAAGTAGATAGCAGATTAAAATAATTTCCCATTTTCTCACTTCTTTAGTTGTACTCTTTGATCATGATGTTGTATTTCATTCACAAATTCACAGCTTATACTACCTCCTATCTGATTCTAGTTTAAATCTCTGTGATTGTATACTTTTAACTGCAATATGATTCATGTTATTTGTGTAGTAGTAAACAGTGTAGGCTCCATCATGTTAATTTTTCTTTACTTTGATAATTGCATTTCATTATTTGCGTATTATATTCACCGCATAGCATCATAACATTATTCAGATTTACATCGTTATTCAGCAACATATGCAACTATATAGAAAGAACAATATCATCATCAATGCAGCAAACATAAAGGAATAATAGAAGAAAAGCATTCACACATAGAGACACCAGGATTGATCAGAGACCGGGGCAAACACTATGCGGAAAACCCATTCAAATTCTTCTTATTAAATAGTCATTGAATGATTGAGCAAAAGAGAGTACAATGATCCATATCTTCATCCATACACTATCCAGCAACATCAACTAAACAATATTCATGAAATGAACCCAGCAATGCTTATACCCAAAACCCTGCTTCAGAAGCCTGCAATCAACTACTACTCTCTGCAGTCAACTTCCAAACCCTATGGTCAACAAGTGAAATCTGCTGTCAACTGATAAAACCAAACCCTAGTTTCCAGCCGCAGGGAGGATGTGTTGTGCGTGCAACTAAAAGGCTTCAGCCGCATGGATGAGTCAGCCAGCGTGCAGTTGCAGCCAAGATTTCTCTGTGACATGCCTGCGGCTAATACCCAAAACCCTAAAACAAAGATGTGAGATTCGGACCCTACAATTTCACCTTCAAGCGAACCCATTCCTCCACGGACCCACCTCAGACTTGTGCGAGGCAAAAACAAGAAAGAGAAATAGAAGAAAATGATCCAAGATGATTGTCCAAATTAGGTTGAGGTCGCTTGTATTTATAGCCTTAAGGGTGTCTAATTTGCTTTAGGGCCGTCCTGATCAAATATGCACATGTGGGCTTTTAATTCAAAAAAACACTTTCCCTTGTCCAAATTGAGTGCTTCAATAGTCAAAATTTGTCCTCTCGAAAAGAGGAATCTCGTCCAATGGCTGGAATTTGCCACTGAAGTGCCGATTAACACATCATGAATCCACTATGATGACATGTTTACAACTTCGTAATAATTAATGCAAGTAGCCGAAATATGCATGTTTTCATCTTTTCAAAATCCAATTTGAAATTCTGAATGCTTTTTTTATTATAAAAAAAAAAAATATATATATATATATATATATATATAAAGCACACAGAATTTTATAAGAAATGGTGTTCCACTCCCTTTTCACTTCACACTCTAGCAACATAGCTTCCAACCAATGGATATGACGACCTTTGGCAGAAAACAACTAGAACAAACTTCGATTAATCACCTTGGGTTGCTGCACTTTTTCCACAAAAAAACAAAAGCACTCACTTCCAACCTCAACCCTAATACTATAAAATTTCCGCACTACAGCACCAAGAAAATTTTGTAGCATCAAACTAAAAACAAGGCAGTGCTAGACCCTGCCTGTTGATCACAGCATACACTGGAGCTGTAAAACTATATAGCATGATAAGAAACCCAACTATCAACTCAGAAAACACGGTTAAAATCTCAGTAGAGAGTATTTCTTAGGAGCTTCCCAAAGTCTTTAGGAGTCAGTTTCATAAGCACTTCAAAAAGGCAACTGGCTTTTAAAGTTAATCCTCTGAAACAATACAAAACAACAACAGACTTGAGCTAAAGAGATTCAGATAATGAAGAGACCAAATGACACTTTACCATATAACATGATCCAATCATGATATTGTTTGTAGCATTCTTTTCTACATTTACATAAATCAAAAAAGTGGAATGTCCAGCTACATCATATAAAGGAAACTTTTAGAAATAGTTCAACCTCTACCAACTACATTCAATTACTATTGATTTATATTAATAACGATCTTCACTCAGAGTCAAATCCCACTATCATTTCCAGCATTTCATTCTATAAGGTGACCAGGCCGGGTTTGTTCCCCAGCTTAATGTTACGGCTTATATTTCCCTGGATTTCGGTTTCTTAGACCACAGGCTAGTACCACAAGCCACAGATACATTAGCAAACAATAACCAATAAATATCTAAAATAACAATAATAATAATCTTCACTCAGGACCTGGTAAATGAAAACAACAGACTAGTGCTAAAGAGATCAAATACCACTAGCACAATTGGGTTTCCAGTGTTTCATTCTATAAGTTGGCCAGGCTGGGTGTGATCCCCGGCTGAAATTTACAGCTTAGATGCCCATGGGTCGTGGTTTCTTTGATCACAGGCTAGTCACAAGTCACAGATACATTAGAAAACAACAAAAGATAAATATTAAAAAATAATAATAATAATAATCTTCAATCAGGACCTGGTAAATGAAAACAAAAACAGACTTGTGCTAAAGAGATGATCAAGAAAAATAATGACACTTTACAATATAACGTGATCCAGTCATGATAATATTTGTAGCATCCTTTTCTACATTTATATAAATCAAAAAAGTGGGACCAGCCACATCATATAAAGGAACTTCTAGAAATAGTTCAACCTCTACCAGCTAGTTAGAATTACTATTGATTTATATTAATAACAATCTTCACTATATAGACAAATCCCGCTAACACAAATGGATTTCCAGTGTTTCATCCTATAAGGTGGCCAGGCTGGGTGTGATCCCCAGCTGAATTTTATGGCTTAGATGCCCCTGGGTTGCAGTTTCTTAGACCACATGCTAGTCCAACAACTCACAGAACATTAGCAAACAACAAACGATAAATATTAAAAAATAATAATAACAACAATAATATTCACTCAGGACCTGGTAAACGAAACCAACTGGTTAACCAACACATCATGGGCTGATAAAATTGTCCGCAAAATGATTTAAAACTTGGAATACAAAAAATAATGACCCCCAAAAGTGAATCAAACCTTTGAGAAATGCATGAAGTTAACGCTCACACTAATTAGTAATAACATTACTAGACAAAGAAAAGAGAAAAGTATTCACATTATAGTAAAAAGCTTGGTTTCAAATTACATCCTCTTGAAACTTGACTGAAGTGAATATAAGCAATGACGTCCAAATTACAAGCAACCGAAAATAGAGAGCGCTATAATGGTCACCTGAACCGCTGCATTGATGTCAGAACTTCTAAGTTTTGCATCACAGATGGCTGTTACAGCTTCACTGACAAATTTGCTCAAGTTAACAGATTTCAGTTCCTCCAGCAATCCTTCTCGCTGCTCTTCATTTATCTGCTTAAGTTTTTTTATGACTGCTGTGTTGCGCTTGATGCTAGAATCTAGAGACCTCAGGAAACCTGAATCTGTTATGTCCAAAAAGAAAGTTCTATAAAACCACAGAAAATCAAACATAACAATGATCTTACAAGAAAAACTACTCTCAACCATACAAAATGCTCAATCTACAAGAAACAGGCATGCACACAGCACTTCCTGGAGGACTTCAAGCACAACATATTTTTAGCCAAAATATAAATTAGCATTCAATCTCCAAAAGAGAAAAATTGACAACATCCAGAACTGTAGAGTTGTGCCCAAAAGCAATAACATTTTTTGGCAAAACAACCAAGTGAAAAAAACATAAATAAAGGCGTAAACATAAGTTATTATACAAGAATTAGAGACAGAGAACACCAAAACGTTGTTCAGAAACCAATATCCTACCTGACACAAATTACGAATAAACCAAAGGACTATAAATGCCTTTAAACGATACATAAACTGCCCCATTTAATGAATTGGCCAAATATCAAAGTTCAAACCAATTGATAATTATTAATAATTGTTCTTCTTCCCTGCTATTTGCAGTTTCCATAGATCTTCTTAAATATGGTTCCATTTCTTCTATTCCATGCATCTTTTCTCTCCTGGTTTGTAGTATCACTTCTGACAAAAATTCCTTCCATAATTAAGTCTTCTTTTCTTCATCTCTTGACAACCTTTGCCTCTAAGGAAAATGGGCACGGTTTGATATTAATGGTAGACCAGCCTAGATCCATCTACCTCCGGATCTATCATGCACCAAGAGGGATCAAATCCCTCAAGGTGCAAAACTTTCCTCAAGTTCTACACTCCAAAAAAATGGCCCACTTGCTTCCCTGAATATCCATCTTAACGACCACTGTATCAGTTGCCTTTCGTTGCAGTTCCTATTTGATAAATATGGTGATGTGTTAATTTTGGACAACTAGGTCCAAACTCCATGTTGTGATGCTCAGACGAAGATACCAATATTTTTATTGGGTTCCTCTTTCGAAGAGGTGCAAGATCGATCTAAAGATCATCTTGATCCGATGAGCAGAACATTTATTTTGAATTTATTTTTAATCTATTCAAAATATGTGCAGGTCGGCTTTAAGGTTTTGTACCCCAGCAAATGTGTCACACACCCTCACTGATGGATATAAATAAGGTCAACGTTGGAGGATATTTCACTCATCTCATCCTCACACATCTCTCTCTCCTCATCTGATTGGTTTGATCACTTGGAGTCTCTTCTCTCTCCACACATGAGAAATCTGGCAGCAGCAATTTCTAGTTTCTGGTCTAGGATTTCTGCAGCCAAGTTTGACAAGAGTTGACTTTGGTCAACGCAAGGTCAAATCGACCCGAAACTTTCCCTAAACTTCGATTTCCCTAATCCGCATTTTTTGGCACTATTTTTGAGGTAAGACGTTGACTTTGACTTTTCAGCATTGACCTAGCTGTTGCTGCTATTTGCGTTGACCATTGACTGACAGCGTTGACTTTTTTGGGGTTGACTTTTGAGTTGACCGTTTGGCTGTCCTGAGGGTTGTGTGACATTGTTGGTTAGCTAACCATATCGAGACTTTGTTGGTTGAAGCATCTTGTTGACCGTCGTAACGCACCAACACATATATATATATATTTCTGGCTTGTCTTCTGTCAATCTACTGGTATGTTCTATCAGCATTTTACTTTATTGTTTATATGATTGTTGTCTGAAATAGAAGAGAAAGTAAAGTTGCATCAAACATAGAACATCTGCATAAATTTACATGGTATCAGAGCTGAGGTGAAGACAAAGCCCTAATTTGTAGCAATCATCGAAGAAGAGGATGGGTTCCTCAAACTACAATGGCTTCAAGGTTGATGACAAATTGACTGGGAAGGATGACTTCCATGCTTGGAAGATGACATTGGATCTTATGTTGGAAGACCAAGATGTCATGGACTATGTGCAGAGTAAAATCCAAGAGCCTCCATCCACTGCAACTGCTGCCGCCAAAACAAAGTATAAGAAGGGGGAGATCAAAGCAAAGCTGATGATCAGGGACTCAATTCACAAGAGTCTAGTTGCCTACATCTCTGAGCTGGGCACATCCAAAGAGATGTATGATAAGTTGGTCCACATGTTCAAGGCCAACAATGTGAATCAAGTCCTATTCTTCAAGAATCAATTGAAGAATCTGAAGAAAGGCAAGGATGAGTCTATTCAATCATATTTTCTGAAGTTGATTGAGATTAGGAACAATCCACTGGCTATTGGGGAGACAATAACTGATCGAGAGATGGTATTCACTGCACTTGGAGGGCTCTCATCTGAATGGCATGTGTTCAACACTACCATTCTCAATAATAATGTGATACCTGACTTTGACGAAGTACTATCGAGATGCGTTCAAGAAGAGACAAGAATGAAGGAGTATGAAAATGAAGGAAATGCTGCCTACGCTGCTCATTCTAGAAAGAAGAACTTTGGTGGTCCAAAGAACAAAGGAAGAGCAGGGGCCCAAGGAAAGAAGGGCAAGTGTTACACTTGTCATAGGCCAGGTCACTATGCTAGAGAATGCCCTTTCAAGAAGGATTCTCCTGATGGTGATGACAACAACAACAACCGGAGGAATGGCAATCAAAGGAACAACAGGTTCAAGTGAAAGAGGAAGGCTCCCTTCGGCGGAAATGGTCAACCTTTCAAAAGGTTGAGAAACTCCAGGTATGAGGAATCAAATATTGTTGATAAAAGAAATGAATTCATTCTTGTATCTACCCTCTCTGCTGCATCTCCACCCGACACTATGGATGTCTGGTTGATAGATAGTGGTGCCTCAAGGCACATCACTGGGTTCAAGGAAGCACTCTCTGATATAGTTGAGAAGGATACCAATCTGGAAATTATCCTTGGAGATAATGCCACATATCCTGTGAAAGGGACAGGGACTGTGACCCTCCACTTGTCTCAAGGTCAAGTCCTCCGCTTGCAGGATGTACTCTATGTACCAAATTTGAAGAAGAACCTTGTGTCTATATCGGCCATGGAAGACAAATGTTTCAATGTGGCATTCATTGATGGAAAGGTGCGCATGTGGAAGAAGAGCTTCAAGGAAGCTATCACGATTGGGTTTAGAGTTGATACACTCTACCAGGTTGGAGGAAGTCCACTGGGAGCGATGACATGTGTTATTATTCGACAGACTGAACTATGGCACCGGAGGTTTGGACACCTTCACTAGAAGGCCCTTCCCGAAGCAAGGAAGGTGGTGACGGGGAGTTCTCAAATAATCATGAAAGTGTATGTCAGGGTTGTGCCAAAGGAAAGCATACGAGGGGACCTTTCCCCTCAAGTGTCACAAAGACATCTGATGTCTTGCAATTAGTACATTCTGATCTATCTAGTATGCTGCCTGTGACATCCTTGGGAGGATGTTCTTATTATATGACGTCCATAGATGACTTCTCTCGCAAAACCTGGATATACTTCTTGAAGAAGAAGGATGAGGATTTCATGTGGTTCCCTACCTTCAAAGCCTTGGTGGAAAATCTGACAGGGAAGAAAATTAAGATTTTGAGGACCGATAATGGCACTGAATATGAGACGAACGAGTTCAAGAACTTTTGCAGAGAAGATGGCATCAAGAGGGAGACCACAACTGTCTATACTCCTGAGCAAAATGGCGTTGCTGAACGAAAGAACAGGACCATGGTGGAAGCTGCACGTGCCATGCTATGTGACTAGGGTCTACCGAAGTTTCTATGGGGAGAAGCTACGAACATTGTTGTGTACATACAAAACCGATGCCTGCATTCCGCGCTGGACTCCAAAACTCTCAAAGAGATTTTCTCTAGTAAGAAACCTGACGTCTCACATTTTAGAGTTTTTGGATGTCCTGTTTATTTTCATGTGCCGAAAGAGAGGAGGAGCAAGCTGGATGCTTCTGGGAATAAGGGAATGTTTGTGGGCTACAAGGAAACTTCGAAGGCCTATAGAGTCTATGTGCCTGGTCAAAGGGAAGTGGAGATATGTCACGATGTCACCTTTGACGAAGGTGCTTCCCTAAGGAAAGTAGTCAATCTTCCGAGATCTGACGAAAATCATGAAGCAAGGCCTGGAAATCAAGAAGAACCGAAGGATGAGGCGATGCCCGATGTTGAAGGACCGATGGACCCGATTGATCCACCTCCTTCACTAGGGAAGAGACCATCATGGCTCAGGGACACTCTCAAGGATGCCGAGGGGCATATGACCCCAAGGGGGGACATTCCGTGGAAGCAAGAAGCCGAGTAGATACCAAGGGTATCTAGCAGCCATGAGTACTATTGTACAATATTAGCCTGGATCTTTTGAGGAAGCCATAAAGCATCAAGTGTGGAAGGATGTTATGCACAAAGAGTATGAGTCCATAATGAAGAATGATCTCTGGGATGTGGTTCCAAGACCAGAGGACAAAACAGTTGTCACCTCGAAATGGCTCTACAAGATCAAGCATGGATCTGATGGAAGTGCTGAAAAGTTCAAGGCAAGATTCGTTGCCCGTGGTTTCTCTCAGAAGAAAGGCATAGACTATGATGACATATTTGCACCTATGGCCCGATATACCACCATTCGATCTATCATAGCCCTTGCTGCTACGCAAGGATGGAGTCTTCATCAGATGGATGTGAAGACCACATTTCTGCATGGTGCAATAAAGGAAGAGGTGTATGTAGAGCAACCTCTGGGGTTCAAAGTCCAGGATCGAGACACCCATGTCTACAGGTTGAAGAAAGCCCTCTATGGGCTGAAGCAAGCACCCAGAGCTTGGTACAAGAGGATAGATAGCTACCTGATGAAGTTGGGCTTCAGTCGTAGTAATGCTGATCTGAACCTTTACTTCAAGGTTGATAGAGAGAAGCCTCTCATTCTTGTGTTGGATGTGGATCATTCTTGTGTTGTATGTGGATGACCTCTTCCTGACAGGTGCTGACCCTCTCATTCATCAGTGCAAGAGGGAGCTCGCTGCTGAGTTCGATATGAAGGATCTAGGACTGATGCATTACTTCTTGGGCTTGGAGGTCTGGCAAAGACCTAGCAAGATTTTCCTTTCTCAAGGAAAATACATTGTGAAGCTTCTGGAAAGATTTGGTATGGTGGACTGTAAGTCCGTGTCGACATCGATGGAGCTCAACTTTAAGAAGTTGAGTGGCAGCGCTGCTGGGCCCGTGTTAGCAAATCCTACTAAGTATCGTCAACTCGTAGGGGCCCTGATGTTCTTTGTGAACACTTGTCCGGACATATGTTTTGCAATGAACAGTTTGAGTCAATAGATGGTTGAGCCTCATCACACTCACTGGGTTAGTGCCAAGAATCTTCTAAGATATCTTCGGGGCACGATAAACCATGGGCTGCGATACACTGCCGAGAGCGTGACACTCCTTGGATATACTAATGCCGATTGGGCTGGCAGTGTGGTGGATCGCAAGAGCACATCGGGACACTGCTTCACACTTGGTTCTGCTTCGATATAATGGATAAGCAGGAAGAAGAAGTCGGTGGCTTTGAGCACCGCGGAGGCCGAATACAATACAGCGAGTATGGCCTGTTGTGAAGCAGTTTGATTGCACAAGCTCTTCAGTGAGATGTTCGGGCATGTGTTAGATACCACTGTGATACTCTGTGATAACTAGAGTGGGATTCAATTGTCCGAGAATCCTGTGTTCCAGGATCGATCCAAGCATATTGATATTAGGTACCACTTTATCCAGGATATGGTAGAGCGAGGCACCGTAAGGCTCGATCATATAGGCACTAATGAGCAGGTCGCGGATATTCTCACAAAGCCCCTGGGGAAGGTCAAGTTCCTAACCTTCCATGAGAATCTTGGTATCGTGGAAAGACCCTATTCTAAGGGTTTTGTTGAACAATGAGCTCTGGGAGCTCTGGGGGGCTTTGGGGATAGCTTCTCGGAGCTAGAAGCAACCACAAGGCTAGGCTTGTCGAACCTTGTTGGTGTGCTTCTGCCCCACCGTTGTGATGATTGAGTTTGTTCACCTCTCATTATCTGTGCCCCTTATGCATCCTTCCCATTGAGTTCAGGGCTCATGGGAAGTACCTCTCATTTGGCCAGTGAGGTGGGAAAAGTTAGAGACTAGTAGCAAAGACTGATGGACACATCAGAGATTGTCGTACTCTCTAACTAGGATGGCACGATCCAACCACTTGATCTAGGATCAAAGTCTAGTGAGGTTTCGAACCTCCTACTAACTTCGGGTCAGATAAACCAACTTCGGGTTGGCATGAGACTCTTTGTGAGTCCTATAGAGGTTTCGGACCTCTGGGCTGAATCTGTTAGCCGAGAATGATGTCTTTGTGACTGACCCACTTCTGTTCTAAAATAAAGAAGCCAGCAAAGCAAGTTATGGCGGGATAACGCACGATGTTTGGATTGCACAGGTGAATGGAGTTGTCCCTAGTTGAGAGGGAGTGTTAATATTGGACAACTAGGTCCAAACTCCATGTTGTGATGCTCAGACGAAGATACCAATATTTTTATTGGGTTCCTCTTTCGAAGAGGTGCAAGATCGATCTAAAGATCATCTTGATCCGATGAGCAGAACATTTATTTTGAATTTATTTTTAATCTATTCAAAATATGTGCAGGTCAGCCTTAAGGTTTTGCGCCCCAGCAAATGTGTCACACACCCTCAATGATGGATATAAATAAGGTCAACGTTGGAGGACATTTCACTCATCTCATCCTCACACATTCTCTCTCCTCATCTGATTGGTTCGATCTCTTGGAGTCTCTTCTCTCTCCACACATGGGAAATCTGGCAGCAGCACTTTTCTGTTTTTGGTCTAGGGTTTCTGCAGCAAACTTTGACCAGCATTGACTTTGGTCAACGCAAGGTCAAATCGACCCGAAACTCTCCCAAAATCTCGATTTCCCTAATCCGCATTTTCTGGCACTATTTCCGAGGCAAAATGTTGACTTTGACTTTTCAGCATTGACCTCGCTGGTATTGTTGTTTGCATTGAACATTGACTGACAGCGTTGACTTTTGAGTTGACTGTTTCACTGTCCTAGAGGGTTGTGTGACATTGCTGGTTGGCTGACCATATTGAGACTTTGTTGGTTGAAGCATCCTGTTGACCACCGTAACGCACCAACACAATTATATATTTCTGGCTTGTCTTTTGTCGATCTACTAGTATGTTCTATCAGCATTTTACTTTATTGTTTATGTGATTGTTGTCTAATATTGAAAAGAAAGTAAAGTTGCATCAAGCATAGAACATCTACATAAATTTACATGATGATTACAGAGCTCTTGGCTGTATCATGTTCATCACCTGCCAGCTTGTGATATATATTGATTATGTCCAGCATCCACTGCAGTGCCTCTAGAATGACCTTGGTCATAAAAGAGACTTTAATAGCAATTTACCAACTGCTTCAACAAAATCAGTTTCTTGTGCCATTACATAGTGTGGATGCTCATGGAAAAAATACTGCTCAACTAACTGCAGCACCACAGCAATACACATTTTCCTTCGATCTATATCTAATTGTGTACAAATTATTATGATTAGTCACATAGATTAATTTGCGCAAACATCTTTCAGTGTTATGGAAAATTGGGCCTTCCGTTGGATTCTTTTTCATTTATATTTTTATTAGGTTTGGATATATATTTGTTGCATTGTAGTTTATTTTATTTTCCTATTTATTTATTAGACATGGATATAGATGAGTTGATTTATATGGGTTTAATTTTCATCAACTTTTTTTTAATTTTGAGAGGACATGTGTCAACTCCATGTTGAGCACTGGCAAAATCACACATTGCCCTTATACCGGGTTGTAGAATGCGCCTCTTGGCGCATTTATACTTAACTCGGTAGAATTTCAGAACCTTGTCTGTGGATCATTTGGTTTAGGTGCTCTCTCACTACACAACATCAACCAACCACTTTTTCTTCTGTTAGTGTTAACAGTTTTTCCCTTGCCACTGTAGTCACTTCTGAAACAAGACACCTAAAAAAGTTGACACCACGGATTCGTGTGTATTTATGTCATTTGCACATACAATTTCCTCCCACCAGACACTTAATGTGACAATTGTCATTCATGTCCTATGATGACAAACAAAATTGTTAATGGACCTTTATGTTGGAAATACTGAGAGGGGGGTGAATCAGTGTTTCTTGTATTTCTTTTCAATTGTTAATTTTACCAGTTAGATCACCTATATTTAGAACACAAAATGAACAATAAGAATAAATGTTTTTATTAATTTCTTCTTTACAATAAATCAAGTACAATATATGTAGGGCTCCAACCCTAGATGAAGACATCAATCTTCAATCTCCCAGGCTCCAACCTGTATTTTCCAAGCACCGACTTGCACTTCCGAGGCTCCAACCCTATATCTAATACAGGCTCCAACCTGGTCTCTTGAGGACTCCTATCCTCTAGGGCTCCAACCCTATCTTCCAAAGCACCAACCTTGTCTCTATGAGGCTCCAACCTCCTACTTCAATTTGTCAAGATATATTTGGCTATACTTCACGGCTCCCAATGTCTTCTTCAACTAGCCCTGTCAATGTTCACTTAGTCTTCATTGTAGTCTCCACATTACGTCATCAATGACAACCTTTTCTTCTTAGAAGGTGTCACCACTGCTCTTCATCGCACCCAAACAATTTCTCCAAGTTACCTCATGATGACATTAGCAATGCATCATGATCTTCAAAAATATCTCCAATAAGATTCAATAGGTCTGCACACAATGTCCTTCAACAAGTTGCTCTAAGATACTCTCAATACAATCTTCAAGATGACTTTCAACGCATCATGGTCTCCAAGGATTTCCACGAATCTTCAAAGTCAGCTCCAAGGCCAAGGATGTATACTCTAGGACTGCTCCAACAAATATCTCTAAGAGGCCTTCAATTACGTATCATGAGGTCAACCAAGTCTTCAAGAATGCCTTCGATGTGCTTCTAGACAACTCTCCAAGGTATGCTCAAGATCAGCTCCAACTGCTCTTCAAGATTTTCCAAGATCAGTTCCAACTGCTCTTCAAGATCCTCCAAGGTATGCCCAAGGATCTACTTCACATGGTGTCTTCAACAGTGCTCCAAAATTATCAATTCACTGTTCTTGGCTCCAAAATTATCAATTCACTGTTCTTGGCTCCAATGTTCCACAACTGTCTTCAAAGGATGATCCTGTAACAAAACTTCAAGGCTGCTAATGCATCACTGTGTTAAGTCCTTCACCAAAAACTTCACAGACATATCAAGGTTTTCCACAAATGAGATAAATCAAATCATGTCATTATTCTGAGCTTATTCTGCCATCATTGTCATAGGACCGAATTCTGTTGAGGCTTCCTTTTATTGGTCAAAAGGTATGGCAGCTCTTTGTTGCTGTCCTAAGTTCTTTGTGACACAGTATGAGCTCTTTTAGCTTATGTAATTCAACCAAACAATGTTTATCAATTTAATTTTTAACTCCAGCAAGTATTTTTCATGCCCTTTTTATTCTCAGGCAGAAAAGAAACGAGGCTCTGTGGGTAAGCATAAGACTGTAATCAATTCTGTGATGTCCAAGTCCTGTGGTGTTCGTTTCCTGTAGTTGTCAAATAATGAGTGTAAGCCCCAAAACACTGATCCAATCTTAAATAATTGCCCAAACAATGTTTTTCTATCCTCTTTGGCCTCCTTTATCTTTCTGTTCTTATTCTCTGAGATTTTTGACCGAATTCCTTGCTGGAAAATGAAGTATCATACTCATATTTATACAGATTTTCGGTTGGAATGAAAGGGCACGTCTTTTTGAAGGTAGGCCGACATGAAGGACAAGGATAGGTCGGCTCAGCAATTAAATATATTATTTTTAAAATTAAAAATTCATTCTCACAAACCGCTGGGAGTTTCGGGGCAAGTAAAGGCCCGTTGGAAAGAGGAAAAAATCTTCTTTCAGATGATCTAGGGCTCATTGTGATAGGCTGCCTCCAAGGTGACAAAATTTATTTTTCTTTATAACTGTCCTTGAATATTTTATGTACAGAAAGTGATTGGGACAGCAAGAGGTCATTGGGTCTTCTTCATTTTTATGACTCCAACTATGTCTTTATATTACTTCAACATCATCATGAGGTCCAGAAATGAGTGTATCATCCATGTCATCACATAAATGGTGCAGTGATATGTTATGCAGTCTTTATTAATTTGTTATTGGGGAAAGCTCCAAAGTAGTCTTTCAACCATGTCATCAAGACCATTATCAAGAATGGTCATTCAAGAGTATGACGTCATCACGTGTATGGCTTCATCAAGTATAGTCCTCCACATCAAGGGTAGGGACATCATCCAGGTTCTAGGCTTCTTCACGAGATTATGGTACCATCATGGACATCTAGGGAATTATGATCAATAGGCATTTAGGACAAGATTTCTTCATACACTTTGTTCTAGGCTTCTTCACGAGATTATGGTACCATCATGGACATCTAGGGAATTATGATCAATAGGCATTTAGGACAAGATTTCTTCATAGACTTTGACATCATCATTAATGGTCTCCTAGTCAGAGTCATGGCATCATCATCTGGAACTAGGCATTTCAAGAATATTGACATCACAATCACTGCCATATTGACATCAATGACAACCTTGATTAACAATCACCCCCTTTGTCATTGATGGCAATATTCTCGCACTTCCAAAATTCTCTCCCCCTTTGACATCAATGGCAAATGGGGTGCCCAAGTACTCCCCCTATCAAGCTGCTCCTTGGAATGTTGCTTCTTCATGTTTCCTTCATCAATGATAGTTCTCCATGTAAGATATGTTGCTCCCCCTGTCATGGTGCTCTTCTTTAATGTACTTGCTCCCCCTAAGTTGTATGCATGGTCATTTTTTTTTCATGTGATGAACCAACTCCCCGTGCGTGCATAACCTCCTCCAGCTTCAAGAAAGATTTATGACTTGTGATCAGGTGGAAGAAGTCAATATTGGAATCATGTTCTTCAATGGAGTTGCTCCTGAGAGATGATCTATCAAAGGATGAATGTCCATGGCTAACTCATCAAAGATTTCATAGGGCCCATTCACGGATAACTTCTAGAATATCAATGATGACTTTATCAAGTCAACAACATGTGTTGTTCGTTGGAGTGTTCAAGAGACTTCCGGATTCAACTTGTTTCCTTCTCCATACTTGTGTAACTTTCTTCTCTGGCATGGTTCTAGCTTGCGCAGGGGCCCAAGTCAAGTTACAATCACGTGCCATATCTCCAATGTTATGGCAATTGAAACACTCTATCTTGTTCATGAATAAAAAATCATGACTTCTTCTTGCAAAATTGCTTTGAGGAGATTGACGGGGACCATTATATTTGTCTTTGTGATATGCGCTACAATCTTTTGCCACGTGCCCAAAGTTCGTACAAGAATAGCAATATCCAAGAAATATACTTTGGTACTTTGGTATCTTGTGAAGCACTTGAAGAATTATTTGGTGCAGACCTTGAAGACATCTTGTTGAGAAGCCGGAGCTGATCTTGGAGACATTATTGGAGACCATGATGCATTGAAGCCATCATGATGTAACCTTGGAGATCTTTGTTTTGGGTACCATGAAGAGTTGTGGTGACACCTTCATGTGAAGAACAAGGTTGTCATTGATGATGTGTTGTGGAGACTAAGTGTGACAGGGCTCGTTGAAGAAGACTTTGGAAGCCGTGAAGAATAACCAAACATATTTTGACGAACTGAAGTTGAGAGTTGGAGCCCAAGAGGTTGGAGCCTCATAGAGACAAGGTCGATGCCTTGGAAGATAGGGTTGGAGCACTAGAGGATTGGAGTCCTCAGGAAACCAAGTCGGAGCTTGTACCAGAGTTAGGGTTGGAGCCCTAAAGGTTGGTGCCTCAAATTGACAAGGTTGGAGCCATGGAAAGACCAAGTCGGTGCTTGGCACAATACAGGTTGGAGCCTGGAAGATTGGAGTCTTCATCTAGGGTTGGAGCCCTATATCATTATTGTACTTTACTATTGTAAAGAAAAAATTAATAAAAGTATCTATTCCATCATTGTTCATTTTGTGTTCTAAAATTAATAAAAGTATCTATTCCATCATTGTTCATTTTGTGTTCTAAATATAAGTGATCTAACCGATAAAATTAACAATTGAAAAGAAATACTGATTCACCTCCCTCTCAGTATTTCCAACAGTATCTAGGTGTGCAAAAAATGCCTAATACACCCTTAACCTTAGCAATTACTTCAGTGATTAAAGTAATATCTTTTATAAGACAAAAGTGAGTTAATATAATGAAATGCAAAGCTTTTTGCATTAGTGAATTACATGAACCTGAACTGTCAATCTAAAGTGATGTTGAGATTTAATCCCAACCATCAATCACTTTGGAGATTAGGGTTGTGGATTCGATCATACCTCAAGCTTGTAAAAGAAAAGTTAGGCTAAGGGAGAAGACACATTGGGTGAACACAAGACATTAAGAGAAGGACATCTTAGTGATTGGGTAGAAAAGGACTTCCATTCAAGTGTGTCAGGTTTGAGGAAGGTGTAAGGGAGATCTAGATCAGCTAAGCAAGGCTTGATTAGCTAGATCAAATCCCAGCTATTGATGTTTGTATTTTTCTCAGTGGGCCAATATCCCATGAAGGGAGCCATTTTAAGTTTTGCGTTATTAATAACGAACCAATTTTAAGGTCAAAAAATTTGTGCATGTGATTGTGTGATTGGAGTAATTAATTTGCTTTCGATGATTATTTTGTTTACATTAAAATTCTAGCTATGTTATTATTTAGTAAATCTATATAATTTGTTACAAAGTAATTATCTAGGTGCTAGGTTTAGAAATTTAACATGGTAGCAAAGTGTAACCTCTAAAACTGATCTTCGAAGTATTGCACACAGGCTAGATTCATATAGGAGCAGAAGTCAGGCTCAGTCAATGATCGTACGAGGCCGCAATAAAACTGCTGCAGTAGATTTCGTCCTTTTGCAAACCTAGGACGAAATTGAGCTATGAGCAACCACAAGGCTAGCCAACTCAATAATCATAACGGTGGGGTCCAAGCACACCAACAAGGTTTGCAAGCCTAGCCTTGTGGTTGCTCATAGCTCCGAAAAGCTGTCCCCAAAGCCCCCCGGAGCTCCTTGAGCTCATCGTCCAACAGGACCCACATCATAGGGTCGTTCCACAATACCAAGTCTCTCACGGAAGGTTAGGAACTTGACCTTCCCCAGGGGCTTAGTGAGAATATCCGCGACCTGCTCATCAGTTCCTATATGATCGAGCCTTACGGCGCCTCGCTGTACCATATCCCGGATGAAATGGTACCCGATATCAATATGCTTGGATCAGTCGTGGAACACAGGATTCTTGGTCAAGCGAATCCCACTCTGGTTATCATAGAGTATCACGATGGTATCTAGCACATGTCCAAATAGCTCACTAAAGAGCTTTCGCAACCAAACTGCTTCACAATAGGCCATACTTGATGCAATGTATTCGGCCTCTGCGGTGCTCAAAGCCACCGACTTCTGCTTCCTGCTCATCCATGAAATCGAAGTAGAACCAAGATTGAAGCAACATCCCGATATGCTCTTACGATCCACCACACTGCCAGCCCAATCGGCATCAGTATATCCACGGAGTGTCACGCTCCTGGCAGTGTATCTCAGCCCATGGTTTATCGTGCCCCAAAGGTATCTCAAAAGATTCCTGGCACCAACCCAGTGAAAGTGATGAGGCTCAACCCTCTGTTGACTCAAAGTGTTCACTGCAAAACATATATCTGGACGGGTGTTCACTAAGAACATCAGAGCCCCTACGAGTTGACGATACTCAGTAGGATTTGCCATTACAGGAGCCCGGCGGCGCGCCACTCCAGCTTCTCTTGAAGTTGAGTTCCCGTGGTGTTGACACGGACTTTTGATCCTGTACCAAATCTTTCGAGAAGTTTCACAATGTATTTTCCTTGAGAAAGGAGAAATCTCTCTAGGTCTGCAGGACCTCCAGGCCTAAGAAGGTACTACATCGGTCCTAGGTCACTGCATCTCGAACTCAACGAGCTCCCTCTTGCATTGATGAATGAGAGGTCGGCGGTTGTCGAGAGGGTCCTCCACCTCTGACACCGAGAATGAGAGGCTTCCCCTGGACGACCTTGAAGTAAGGTTCGGTTCAACATTACTACGAGTGAAGCCCAGCTTCGTCAGGTAGCTATCTATCCTCTCGTACCAAGCTTTGGGTGCTTGATTAAAACCATATAGGGCTTTCTTCAACTTGTAGACATGGGTGTCCCGATCCTGGACTTCAAACCCCAGAGGTTGTTCTACATACACCTCTTCCTTTATTGCACCATGCAGAAAAGCGGTCTTGACATCCATATGATGAAGACTCCATCCTTGCGTAGCAGCAAGGGCTATGATTGATCAAATGGTGGTATATCGTGCCACAGGTGAAAATATGTCATCATAGTCTATTCCTTCCTTTTGAGAGAAGCCACGGGCAACAAATCTTTCCTTGAACTTTTTAGCACTTCCATCAGATCCATGCTTGATCTTGTAGAGCCATTTCGCAATGACAACTGATTTGTCCTTCGGTCTTGGAACCACATCCCAGACATCATTCTTCATTATGGACTCATATTCTTCATGCATAGCATCCTTCCAGACTTGATGCTTTACGGCTTCCTCAAAAGATCCAGGTTCAGATTGTACAATAGTACTCATGGCAGCCAGATACCCTTGGTATCTACATGGCTTCTTGCTGTCTCGGAATGTCCCCCTCGGGGCAGCATGTCCCTCGGCACCTTCGAGAGTGTCCCTGAGCCATGATGGTCTCTTTCTCAGTGAAGGAGATGGATCGATTGGGTCCATTGGTCCTTCAACATCAGGCATTGTCTCATCCTGCGGTTCTTCTTGATTTCCAAGCCTTGCTTCATGATTTTCCTCAAATCTCGGATGATCTACTACTTTCTTCAGGGAAGCATCTTCGTCAAAAGTGACATCATGGCATATCTCTACTTCTCTTTGACTAGGTACATAGACTCGATAGGCCTTAGAGGTTTCGCTGTAGCCCACAAACATTCCTTTCTTTCCAGAAGCATCCAGCTTACTTCTCTTTTCTTTTGGCACATGGAAATAAACAAGACATCCAAAAATTCTAGAATGTGAGACGTCAAGTTTCTTACCAGTAAAAACCTCTTCAGGAGTTTTGGAGTCCAGGGTAGAATGAGGGCATCGGTTTTGAATGTATACAGCAGTATTCGCAGCATCTCCCCACAGAAACTTCGGTAGACCCTGGTCACATAGCATAGCACGGGCAGCTTCCACAATGGTCCTGTTCTTTCGTTCAGCAATGACATTCTGCTCAGGAGTATAGGCAGTAGTAGTCTCCCTCTTAATGCCAGCTTCTCTGCAAAAATCCTTGAAGCTCGATTTTACAGCCTCATATTCAGTGTCATTCTGTGTTCAAAATCTGATTCTGTTTCTGTCATTATTTTCTGGGCAGTGTGGGAACCATGAGTGCCCCATCCCCTTCTTCTTCAAGAAGTATATCCAGGTTTTGCAAGAGAAGTCATCAGTGAATGTCATATAGTAAGAACATCCTCCCAGGGATGTCACGGGTAGCATACCAGATAGATCAGAATGGACCAATTGCAAAATATCAGATGTCTTTGTGACACTTGAGGAGAAAGGTCCCCTTGTATGCTTTCCTTCGGCACAACCGTTACATACACCTTCATGATTATTTCCAAAATCGGGCATCTTTGTCACCACCTTCCTTGCTTCGGGAAGGGCCTTGTAATGAAGGTGTCCAAACCTCCGATGCCATAGTTCAGTTTGTCGGATAGTATCACATGTCATAGCTCCCAGTGGACTTCCTTCAACCTGGTAGAGTGTTCCAACTCTAAAACCAATCACGATAGCTTCCTTGATATTCTTCTTCCACATGCGCACCTTTCCATCAGTGAATGCCACATTGAAACCTTTGTCTTCCATGGCTGATATAGACACAAGGTTCTCCTTCAATTTTGGTACATAGAGTACATCCTGCAAATGTAGGACTTGTCCTTGAGACAAGTGGAGGGTCAAAGTCCCTGTCCCTTTCACAGGATATGTGGCATTATCTCCAAGGATAATTTCCAGATTAGTATCCTTCTCATCCATGTCAAAAAGTGCTTCCTTGAACCCAGTGATGTGTCTTGAGGCACCACTATCTATCAACCAGACATCCATAGTGTTGGGCGGGGATGCAACAGAGAGGGCAGATACAAGAATGTATTCATTTCTTTTATCAACAACATTTGACTCCTCATACCTAGAGTTTCTAGACCTTTTGAAAAGTTGATTGTTTCCGCCAGAGGAAGCCTTCCTCTTTCCTTTGGACCTGTTGTTTCTTTGATTTCCATTCCTTCGGTTGTTGTTGTCATCACTATCAGGAGAATCCTTCTTGAAAGGACATTCTCTAGCATGATGACCTGGCCTATGACAAGTGAAACACTTGCCTTTCTTTCCTTGGGCCCCTGCTCTTCCTTTGTTCTTTGAACCACTAGAGTTCTTCTTTCTAGAATGAGCAGCGTAGGCAGCGTTTCTGTCATTTTCGTATTCCTTCATTCTTGTCTCTTCTTGCATGCATCTTGACAGTAGCTCGTTAATGTTAGGAATTGTATTATTATTGAGAATGGTAGTGTTGAATACTTGTCATTCATATGGGAGCCCTCCAAGTGCAGTGAGTACCATCTCATGATCAGCTATTGTGTCCCCAATAGCCAGCAGATTGTTCCTAATCTCGGTCAGTTTCAAAAAGTATGTTTGGACAGACTCATCCCTGCCTTTCTTCAGATTCTTCAATTGATTCTTGAAGAATAGCACCTGGTTTGCATTGTTTACTTTGAACATTTGTATCAGCTTATCATACATCTCTTTGGATGTGCCTAGCTCAGATATGTAGGCAACCAGAGTTTTATGTATGGATTCCCTGATCATTAGCTTTGCTTTGATCTCCCCCTTCTTATACTTGGTTTTAGCAACAGCAGTAGTAGTGGATGGAGGTTCTTGTATCTTACCCGGTACATAGTCCATGAGATCATGGTCTTCTAATTTGAGATCTAATATCATCTTCCAAGCATGGAAGTCATCCCTTCCAGTTAGCTTGTCATCCTCCTTGAAGCCATAACTTGTGGAACTCATTTTTCTCTTTTGGTGATTGCTATAAGTTAGGGTTTGTCTTCACCTCAGCTCTGATACCATGTAAATTTTTGAAGATGTTCTATGCTTGATGCAACTTTACTTTTATAACAGCAATCACATAAACAATTAAGTAAAAATGCTGATAGAACATACCAGTGGATCTATAGAAGACAAACCAGAAACAGGAGAATGTGTTGGTGCGTTACAACAGTCAGCAGGATGCTTCAACTTGGTAAGTCTTCTTAAAATTGACCAACCAAAATGTGTCACAACGGTCCTCAAATCATTATCAGTCAACTCAAAGTGTGGAAAAATCAGCAGTCAGAAAAAAAAAAGTCAACAAGGCGACAACAATAAAGATCAACGCATCTCAACTTCGGTCAACCTTTTGACCTCGATTTTTGTGCCAATGAGTACGGCCTTCAAAAATCAAACTCTCCACAAAATTTCAGCTCAAACGGACCATGTGTTGACCAAAGTCAACGCTGGTCAAACTTCCCCAGAAACCCTAACTGCAGAAAATTTGCTGCGGTAAATTTCGTCCTTTTGCTGCAGTAGATTTCGTCCTTCTTCTCACGTGGGAGATGAAACTGCTTCTCAGATGCTCGTGGATAATCAGAGCAGAAGATGTGTGATGTTGAGTGAGTGAAATGCTCTCCAACGTTGACTGTATTTATATGCATCATTGAGGTGTGTGACACATCTGTTGGGGGTGTAAAACCTTAAGGCCAACCTGCGCTTAAATTTATTATAAATAATAAATTTAAAATAAATGTTCTGCTCATCAGATTAAAATCAATTTTAGATCGATTTTACACCTCTCTGAAAGAGGAATCCAATATAAATATTGGAATCTTCATCTGAGCATCACAAGATGGAGTTTGGACCTAGTTGTCCAAATTTAACAAAAAGAAATAAATCATTGAAAGATTGAAGTTTCTCCAATGTTATAAAAGAAGGAAGTTGTTGAGTTGAGAAGGAGTTTGGATAGAAGAAAGGGTATATTTCCTTGGTTATGAGGGAGGACATATTATGACAACCAGAGTGAATACCTTAAAGAAAGAATAAAACCAAAGAATGAATGAAAGTACTACAGATGGATTTGCAAACAAAAGACTTGAGAAGTACTGAGGCTTTATTTGGTGCTACTGAAAAAAGAAGAAAGTTTTCGACAAGTTGTATTTGGATAACTTGATGA
Organism: Pinus albicaulis; assembly: GCA_034641835.2. Lineage (NCBI taxonomy): Eukaryota > Viridiplantae > Streptophyta > Pinopsida > Pinales > Pinaceae > Pinus > Pinus albicaulis. The sequence goes on from CM076572.1 coordinate 398,735,351, forward strand.
TGATATAAGTAGCATCAGAATGATTAAAGACCCTGAAGGTTTGTGTTTGTTTACTTTTTATATATTTGAAGGCTTGTTACTGATTGGGGTTGTGATTGTGCAAGATCTCTCCGTAAAAAGGTTGAATGTTTGAAGCATGCTCAGATTGGTGGATATATATTTATTAGGAGAGATAAAGCATCCTGGGGCAACAAGATGCTTGGGAGGACATTTGGCAGGCCTATACGGTGATGTCTAGATCCCAAAGTAGGGATGGTGGCGTTGGTCATGGAGATTCGACCTTTGATACGCACCTAGATCCTTGGGTTGGTGTTAGAGCTTAAAACCCTGATGGTACCCAAAGTGGCTAAAGCTTGAGTACACCTTAGTCTCACTCGATTAAAGTACCCTAGTTAGGTACTTAATCTGTAGCATTGTGTGTGTTGTGACTCTTCATAAGGCATATTATTTTGAGATCTTCCATGTACCTTGGTATATATGTAATTATGAATACCTCCCTAATTAAGAGGGAGTGTTGAAAAAAGTGCAACTAGTGTCGGTCTTCATAATTGTATTCGAGTCATAATGTAATGTATTTGTCAAAAGAAAGAAAAAAAAAGTATTGTATAAGAAATTGACTTATTAGAGCATGGATTTCATGTTTGGATCAATGATTAATAGGTCAAAGCCTCCATTGTAGGCTTCTAGGGTTTGTATCAAGAGTCCTTGTCCTTGTCAAAATGTAAAAGACCCTTCTTGGGCTTTATCTATCAAAGAAGAAATTTATTTTGATGTAAATTAGGTCTTTTAGGCCTCCTCCACCAAGGCTTCAACCTGAACAAGTTGGCCTAATTAAGAGGCAGAATCCACTATATAAAGGCAGCAACTAGACCTCATTTGGAGCACATTCACAACAAGTTCAATCTGCAGTTGTTGGAGACGAAAAGAGGGTGTGAAATTCAAGGAAGAAGGAGAAAAACCCTAGCAAAGAAAAGAAATCCTAGCGAAGAAGTTTGGAGACCAGTTTCTCTCTCTTTGACTCACACGTGCAAATTTCTGAAGATACTGGGGAGGCCGAAATTTCAAATCTGCAGTAAGGTCAAAATTCTAGAAGTTGCGGACCGAAATTTTGAATTGTTGTTAGGCTGAAGCTGCTAGACAAGAGGAGACTATTGAAGTTTGCAGAATCATCTTGGAAGGTTGACTTGGTGGAGGAGGAACGTCTTTTGGTCAGGTCTAAGATCTTGGTCTATCTCAATTTTATTCACTGGTGGAAGATTTTGATTGGGTTTTCCCCTATAGAGGGGTTTTAACCTTGGCTAAGTGCCTACATTTGGTGTCGTTGATCTTCACGTTTTGATTTGATAATTGCTTGATGAAAAGAAGATAAAAGACTACAAGAATATCACAAGTAACTATCAACATAAGAAAATCTTTCTTCCTTTCTGGTTTTCTAACATACCACACTCCAAGCACATGGGTAAAACATTACATGCATGAAGGGGATGGCATACAATAAATAATATTTAATTCACCTCTCAAGTATGTGCCATCACCAAAGGCTTGCTCCAACAAAGATATGGTCTAAGGTGCGAAACAGGGTGGCAACATAACAATAGTAAATATAATTGCCTCCATATATGTGCCAATGAAGAGTACACCTCATAAAGGTTTTATACCATGAAAATAGAAGTGTCTCCTACTAAGCCCCTCCATAAGTTGAAATCATAATAACAGGGGACTATGTGTTACACCTTTCCTAGTGACAAACACCATTACAAACTAGAATTACACTATGTCACTCTTGATCCATATCAATAGTTTTTAAGATGTTCCACGAGTGAGATGTATTAAGTGTCATTGGGCTAGGATGAGCATGATGAACATAATCATGAATTATCCATCAATGATATACCATAGCATGAAAGAGCATCTCAGAACTATCAATCAAGGCATTAAGTGAAACCATAAACTCACAATTTGAAAGCTCCATCAATCAAAGATATACAACCATGAAGAGAGAACTAAACCATGGAAATACATCACAAAGCAGTAATGGATCTCCATCAATCCAAAGCATCAATTCAAGGAAGAAAAGCATCATCTCCAAGCCATTAGAGAAAATTTATACCTCAATTCCATCAGCATCCCTATATGTTATCTTGAAGATTTTTTCATATAATGAAAATCGCAAAAGTTACCCTCATGCAAACTAAGGGGGTTACAATGTTCACTACTATTCTCTTGCTACCAAATCCAAAAAGCTACACTATCGAAAGACAATAATATTTCTCCCGGATGCGGGTGTTTAAAACAAACACGTGGAGGCCTGGCGCCTGGCACATGCCACAGCCACATGGTTGCTCATGGCCCAAGCGCTTGGCATTAAAAGCCTCTGCGGTTTCTCCGGCACCAATCGCCCTCCACCTGCTCTCCGGTTTAATGCTCGTCACTCTCCACCTGCTCTCTTGTTTATTGCTCGTCCTTCCCGCAAGCCTCTGCATTAACTCATGGATCCCTGCCATTCTCCCGCTCCCTCCATTCGACACCTATATGTGCAGATTTCAGGGCTTCGCTTGCAGAGCCTCCTTCTGCTTTCTTCACCTCCTCTGCAGCTTGATGTATCTTGTCATCTCTGTGCTTGCCACCCCGTCTCCCCACACGCCTCCCCTACACTGCCATCTCGTCTCCCCTCGCCATCCACTCTCCCCTCACGGCTCTCCTGCGACGCCATGCCTCGACGCCACAGGATGCGTTGTCGTGGGGGCCGAGGGCGAGGCCAAGCCTCCCGTCCACCTATCTCCTTTCTCGGTGACAGTCACTATCCCCTCCGTGAGGGCCGACCTGCGGAACTCACACTTAATTTGAACGCTATTGAGGAATAGGAACAGCAATGTGTCTTTGCTTCTATCTCTCTTTGCCTCCCAGAAGTCCACTCCTGTGCTATTGAGTCCGGCTCTCAGAAGCGCCCGCGGAAGTCCACTATTTCACAGTCCAATCACCAACTCTCCAAAAAATCGACAGCTCTTCCAGCAAAAACTACATAGTATTCCTTAGGCAGCGATTGTGGGGAGAGTTCGAAAGCAGAAGACAAGAAAGAGCTTGGAGGGGCGCGCTCAGCCTCAACGCCAGAGTCGTCAGCGCAGTAGACGAAGAAGGCCGAGGATTCCTCCGAGGAATACGGCTGCTACATTGTCGAGGAGCTTCCCCCATATGTCTGAAACATGAACAACAGCAGAAGATTTTGCATCTCTAGGTCTCCTACTTCTGCAAGATTTTATGCTATTGTTTTTATGTCTTTCTTGTATACGCTCAGTTTCTTCTCTTTTTGGACAATGATGGCTCATGTTGGTTTCCCCATCAGGGGCAGCAAATTCTAGATTGGTTTCCCCACTCGGGGCAGTCCATATTTTGAGTTTTTGAACTTTGTCTCGACTGGAATTGGCTAGCACAAGCAATTCCGACAAGCCTGTGTCGAATGTAAATCCTTTTGTATTATATCAATAGAATTAATCTTACTTAGAAAAAAAACAATAATATTTCACAATAGCATCAAAGGAAAAGTTGACTTCATGATGAGATTATTTTTTATAACAAACTTAAGGTATTATTATTAATTGTTGGACCACGACATCTAATATTCCACTAGATCGCTCTTGACATGAATTTTCCCATGCTACTTCAACCACAATATTTGGATTACTAAAGACATTATTGATCCTCTAGTGTATTTAAGTGATCACATACCTCTAATTTGAAATTTTCAACGGCCAATTCAAAGCATGTTCAATGCCAACTAAATAATCAAAGATCTTCTCACCCTCAAAAGACATCTTCTAACATATTGTCCCCGTTGACCATACAAGTTGAAATTAAACCACTAAGCCCTCATTGCAATATTATCCTCTTACAAGAAACAATGGCACAACAAGATGTGGATGATCGTGCATGATTAGCTTCAAGCATAAAAAGATAGACTACTGTCGATTTGCATCTGAAATACTTCTTATAGAACCTCTTTGGCTAATGTGTCATGCTATAAGTGGCATATGTATGTTGTCGAAGTCACCCAAAACTTTCCCTTGGCATCATCCACACCCACTGAGAGAATTTTGAACCCATGCCTCTGCATTAATACAAGCTCAATCACCTCACTAGTCACTATTAGATCACACTCCAATGGGAATAATAAGCAAATATTTAATAGAGAAACACCTTGAGGTTATAATGTTAACATTACAAGAAGTGGGCAAAGTTCCACAATAATGATTCAATCTTGAAAATTCACATCTAACCTATGAGGATTTGGGATAGTCAATAATACACTGTAGAAAATATGATCCTAATTCTTTCACTATGAATTGGCAGCTACCTATCGACCAATAGACTTCACAATTTTCTATTCTATATTTCCTAACCTAAATTTTGCTCCTACATTTACCTTCCTTAATTTTTTCTCCTCTGTATATATTTTTAGTGAATTTTGATTCTCAATATCAAATGCTAATTTTAAGCAATCCCTATTAAGCACATATAGTAATAACTGCAATACAATTTTTTATTCAATTTAGTGAATTTTGATTCCCAATATCAAATGCTAATTTTAAGCAATCCCTATTAAGCACATATAGTAATAACTGCAATACAATTTTTTATTCAATGAATGCTCTAAAATTCCAAGTATGAAACTCTACTCAAACTAAGAATCATGAATCATTGTTAGAAACAGGTATTCAAAATAATATTCATTGCAATTTACACTAGAAAAATATTTCAATATTATAATTAATTCAAGATCAAAAAACATCAAATGAATGGATAGGAAAATGAAGAGAGATGATCATCTTGGAAAGCGGAAGATGGATACACTGGAACACTGAGCATATGTGATGTTATTGAAAAATTAAATAAAAAAATTGATATTTTAACAATACAATAGCAACAGCATGAGAGAATCAAAAGCAAGGTAGGAGATATGGTTTACAGGGTCTGGAGTGATGAAAAGAAGATAATTTGATCCAAAACCCCTGTAACATATTGTATCAAAGACAAAAAGAAAACTTTCTTTTGAATTGTGTGAATGATTGATTAAGGATTGTGGTTGTAGTAATCACCCAACCAAAGTTGCTAAGAGGGTCCTCCTAAGGAGCGGTCCCCACCAAAACCATGCCCTGAGTGGGAGCATCCAAGGACCGCCTCTGAGATTGCACTCCCAAATTTGAGAGCACACTTTGGGGCTCTTTGGGACACTCCTTGCCACTGTGAGGAGCCCGTCACTCCCTCAGACCCTTCTAGAACAAGAAGCATGCACCCCTTGGGTGAACCCTCAACACAATGAACAATGACAATGGCAATATTAAATTCTGAAAGTAGAAGGCATAAACTTTTAACATTATCATTAATTGTTTTGGGTTGTTTGAGAGTGGTTCCAACCTCATCAAACTTTATACAGATAAAGTGAAATCCCATATCCCATTCAAAAATTCAATGGACTTAACAATTTTCAAGATTTTAGAATTGGGGAGATTACAACATTTTCATTGGATTCTATTTATGTATGAGGGTATGTGATTGGCATTTAATCAAAAGCACCCAACCCTTTATGTACGCCAATGTTTGTAGTGTGTCCCTTTATGTATGCCATTGCCAATGTTAGTGGTGTTGATTGTTGAACTCCTTTGTCATGGCCTTAGCAAAAATGCACCCTTCACTCAAACCAAAATCATTGATTAGGCAAGTTAAGCTTTTTCTACCATATTTTAAGGCTTGGAAAGTTATAATTAACGTAAGCAAGACAAGACAAGCAAATGGCAGAAAAGGCTTAATGTCATTCTCTCTTATGCGCTATATGGATCCTGGGATATAAACTTATAATGCATCAATTTGACCTTCTAGATCTTTAAGATCTTAGATCTACTTGTGAACGTTTAGGGACTCACAGTCTAACATTCTCCCCCCCCCCCCATCAATCACAAGTCTGATAACATGTACCAATAACTTTTGTCATCTTCAATTTGAAACAGTTGAACTAAGCTTCAATGAAGATTTGCTTGAAATTTGCAAATATCTAAATATTTGGAAGTGAACAATTGCTTTGTCTGAACATTTTCATTGGACAATTGAAATGATTGTAGACTTTTTGTTGAGACTAGTAGCTATGTTGGAATTATTAATTGATGACTGAATGCTAATTGAAATTTGATTGATAAGACTTCGAAACTTGAAGCTTGATAATTGATATCCCCCCTTGTTGGGTGCAAGGTGAAAAGTTTGTTGAAAGGATCCAAGCTGGAGCATTGGATTCTTTATTTGGTGGTTTATTGGTAGACCACTAACCATCTTCAGTTGATTTTGTACCAATGGTTTCTAGTTTACCACTAACCATCTCCCATTGAATTGGTGGTTGTTTTGGTTGACCAATAAACATTTTCAATTAATTTGGTGGGTTTTGGCTTTCCACTAAACATTTTCACTTGAAATAATGTGGTGGTTTTTGGAAAATCACTAACTAATTTTACTTCATCAATTTACACCCCCCCAAAGTTGAAGGAAAGTTATGCTTGTACTCTGCAACTTAAAGGTGTGGAGAGTACTATCTCTTTTCATGGAATAATTGGTTGAAAACTTTTTGCTTTGTTTATTTCTTCCAACAAGTGTGACTTATGCAGCTTCTCGTTTATTCCATTTCCATGAATTTATCCATCCATATTGAATTATTTTCTTAGATTTCTTCCGCTTTGGACACCTTTCAAGTAGGTGATTTGTCTTCCCACAATGAAGACAAGGACGGAGATCAAAACCTTGACTCTAGAATACAAAAGCAATTTTCGTTGTTATAGCCATGTCAATTTTTGTTTAATGATAATTCTTCCCAAGGTCTAACAAACATCTTGGAAAGACCATTTGGTTTTTCTTTTGCTTCTTCACAATTTTTATTTTCTACTACTACTACTATCATTTTGTACTTAGTTCACAGTTTCTTTCATCAATTCGCTATAGGATTCCATCGGGTCTTTTGTATCACACTAAGCATCAACTACCTATATTATGTCTTGGGTATCACAAGTTGCATCAACTTTTGTCATTATTTCAACTGTATCACATGTTGCATCAACTTTTGTCATTATTTCATCGGTGTCACAAATTACATCTATCTTTGTTGTAGATTTTGCATCAAGCATGTTATCAAGTTGAATTTGCTTTTCTCTTGATTTTAACTACAATGTATCAATCAATTGATCCTTCGTATCTAGATCACTTTGAAAACTATTTGTTGACCGTAGTGTATCATCCATTTGATCAATTATGATATGTTGGTTATGTAAGTTCCACTCAAGTACTTTAATTTGAACTTGCAATTCATGGTTGTGTTTTGTAAATGATTTCCTCTTTTACCCATTTTTTTAATTAACATGCTGACTAATCATGCTCGCTTGTACTCCCTCACTTACTTATTTGCCATGCTTGATTATTTGTCACACTTGTTTGATTTGATTTCACATTAGGGTGTCAGGTACTACCAATCGTGCACCCTAAAGTGTGATTACAATGACTTGATTTTTGGAATCCTTGTTCAATTTCAGGCAAGTCACTTTAGAATAATTCTTCTTGTAGTTAATTTGAAGAAGCAAGTAAGACCCCCTTCGAAGTGAACAATTTGTTCAAAACTTCGATTACAATGCAACATGAACAAGTTCTCAAGTTATAGTAAAGCCCCTTAAACTAGGAAAAACTTTTAACAAAAAAGAATAGTCATAACCCTTATTGCTCCTCCTTTCGTCATTAACAAAGAAGAAGAAAAAAATATATAAATAAATAAATTGTAAACACTTAAAAAAAATTGCACCAAAGGACTAACTATGCTCCAATTTTCTCTCTATGGCATATGGAATAAAGCATGAATTAAACTCTGTTATGCCACCCACTTAAAAAATAACTTTCGCTTAATGACACTAAAAGAATCTTCCAATTTTTTACAAGCTATAAAATAATAATTCTTTTGGAATTTATCAACATATTTCTTGAGTTTGAAAAGCCCTTCCAAATATTAAATAGAAAACTGGTTAAAAGAAATCAACGTTAGCAAATGGAAATTAGCATGGATTTTGTCTCGATTGTGGCTGTATTCTTTCCCTTATCTTGATTTTTTTTCGATTTTTTTGGCAAGAATCGGCTAAACACAAATAGGGGGAATTGCTCATACATAGCAAATCAAGATTATTTTCCATTTGCAAACATTGACGATACCCAGCATTTATTTGGAGATTCATATGAAACTGGCTTTTGAAAATTATTAAGGAACAGCCTTTTGAAATTGATTGAAGAACAACCTTTTGACGTTGAGGAACCTCCTTTTGAAAATGATTGATGACTACCTAAAAAACCGGATTCGTCCCCCAGGGGCTCTGAATCCCGAATCCGGCGAATCCAATACAATTCGCCCGGATTCGTACCCGATTCACGAGATACGACCGTATCCATACAGGGTACAGCGAATCCCGACCGTACCCTGTACGGATACGGCCGGATACGCTGTCCAAAAAAGTGCGATTTTTGTTTTATAAAACCCCGAATTTGCTCATTCTTTCTCACCGTTTTCTGTTTGTGAAGTGAGCAAGGAGCAAGGGTGAGCAAGGAGAAAGGGAATTCTTTTGAAGAGATTCAAGCATCCGGTAAGTGCACTGTCCCTCTATATTTTGCATTTAGTTTGCTGTTAGTGTTTGCATGTGCATATGTTTTATATATTTGGTTATTTTTGTTTATTTTTTACAGTATTCATGGCTCAATCAAAGGCAGCAAGACAGGGGCAAAGAAAGGGGAAGAATGTCCCCATTGGAGATGCCCCTCCTATCCCTGTTTCATCAGGGTCTGCAAGTATTCCATCTATTGGAAGTGGGGTTGCAACAGCGGCTTCAAATGTGCAGGGAAAACAAATTGTTGACCCCAAATACCCATTGTGGAAATATGTGACAAGAGAGGGAGGGGCAGGAAAAAAGGGAGGAGGAAATTGTTCATGGAAATGCAATTTTTGCAATGGCCATTTCACTTGCACATATTTCTATGTGAAAGCTCATTTGTTGGGTATTCCAGCTTGTGGCATTAAATGTTGTACAACAATTAAATCGACACAGAGGAAGGAATTGGAGAAAGAGCAATTTATTGGTGAGGCAAATGTGGCATCAAAATAAAATAAAAAACAAGAATGATGACCCCCTTCCATTCTTAAAGAAAAGCAGCAACAAGTTCTCTTTTGAGACTTTTAGTAGGGGTCAATCAGCAAAGAGAAAGGCAACTGCAGTTGGTCCAATGGACAAGATTTTTCAAAAAGAGAAGAGGGAAGAGCTTGATCTCACCATTGCATTTTTTTTCTATCAGAACTTCATATCCTTTAATGTTGCACGGTCACCTCTATTTATTGAGATGAGTCGAGCTCTTAGTCATGGGGCTCCATCAAGGTATGTGCCTCCTGGGTCAGAGAAGCTCAGAACCACATTGTTGACAAAGGCAAAGAAAGAGGTGGACAAAATGCTTGACCCTATTAAATCAGCATGGCCAACATCTGGGGTTAGCATTGTTTCTGATGGATGGAGAGATCCAGCACGTCACCCACTCATCAACTTCATGGAGTCATCCTTGAATGGTCCAGTTTTCTTGAAATCAGTGGATGCACTTGGACAGTACAAGGATGCACAATATATGGGTGAGTTATTTATTAAAATTATTGAAGATGTGGGTGTCAATTCTTATGTGCAAATCATTACAAATAATGCACCTGTTTGCAAGGTTGCTGCCATGATTGTGGAAGCAAAATATCCACAAATATTTTGGACACCTTGCATTGTCCATTCATTGAACTTGGCACTGAAATCTATTGCTTCTGATGTGCTTTGGATTGGAGCCATTATTGAGGATGCATGGCATATCCGCAACTTTGTACAAAACCATACAAATGCCCTCACTATCTACAAGGAGTACACCAATCTATCATTGTTGAAGATTGCAGATACACGGTTTGCCTCTTCATTCATCATGTTGAAGAGGTTAAGGGATGTCAAGACCGCTCTTGGGGCCATGGTTATTTCAGAGTTTTGGTCTTTTTGGAGAAAGACGGATCAAGCAGCCTCAAAGAAAGTGAAGGACACAGTGTTGGATGATCTATGGTGGGAGAAGGTAGATCTAGTTATTCAGATCATGGAGCCTATCATTTCCTTGCTCTGATTTGCAAATACAAACCAACCCATCCTAGGAGAGGTTTATGAGGGATGGGATTCCATGATTGAGTCTGTGAGGACCATTGTTTTACAGAGTCAGTGCCCAGAGTATGAGACATCACCAGAGGCCTTCTTCACCAGCATACAGGATATTCTTGTCAGCAAATGGGACAAGAATTGCACACCTTTACATTGTTTGGCTCACTCCTTGAACCCAAAATACTACAGCCATGAGTGGCTAAATGGTGGACCTTCCCGCAGATTCCCTCCTCACATGGATGGTGAAATCTCACAGAGGAGGAAAGATGCATTGAGAAGGATTTTTCAGGAGAGGGCATCCCTTGATGAGGTGGAGGATGCCTTTGCAGAGTTTTCCACTGGCACTGGGCGATTTGCAGGCTATGATGTGATTCGAGGCAGAGGGGCTAAGAAGCCCTATTCTTGGTGGGCAACTCATGGGACAACAAGCCCTCCTCTACAGCAGTTGGCCATGAGGCTCCTCTCTCAGGTGACTTCATCCTCTTGTTGCGAGAGGAATTGGAGCACATATGGGAATTTGTATAGAGTGAAGAAGAGCAGGCTTGAGCAGTCCAGGGCAGAGACAATGGTGTATGTGCACACCAACCTTCATCTCATCTACAAGTAGAGGGAGGATTGGTTGAAGGGAAAGACAAAGATGTGGGATGTCTTTCTTGATGATATGGGTCTGGACAGCAGTGTTGAGTTGGCATTAGCCAACTTGGATCTCAATGCGCCAGTGCTAGAGCTGTCACATTTGATGATAGAGTAGAGGTGTCATCCTCCACACCAGCAGATGCAGAGATGACAGAGGAGGAGGATGCATCAGAGCCAGAGGAGAGCAGTGGTGAGCATGATGATCGGGATGAGGACTGTGATGTTAATTATGATGATGAGGATTGATGACTCATTAACTCTAACTCATTGATGCTTCAGGCTTGTAGTCTTGTAGACTGTAGTTTTTTTGTATTTTCTATTTCTATTTGCCATTGGCAGTGTACTTATGTAACACATTTTGATTCTGATGACTTAATGAGAAAACTACAGTATCTTACTATCTTGTCTTTTTGAGTAAATTTGACAATTGTATGATGTACCAATGTATCATGTATGAATATCTAAGATCTTAAATCTATGTTTGAATCAATGAATTTGTATGAATTTGTGTAAAAAATATCTAATTTTTAATACATACATATATATATATATATATATAAAACGTATCGTATCCCAGAAGTGTCCTGTTCCGAGGGTCACCGTATCCCGAATCCGATTCTCGAATCCCCGTATCCTCGTATCAGGTGCCTTAGATGACTACTAATACTGCCAGAACTAGTTGAAGGCAAATTGTCATTACAAGTTGGAATCCAGAAGATCTACAATCTTTTCATCATATAAGGCAATTGTAGGTTGATGCATCTGCAGCAAAGATTGATACCAATCTAATTTCAAGTCATATCATCACATTCACTAGTTGAGCCATTCTATTGTACATTGTCATCAAGAGAATATCTCACACCACAAGTCCAATGAGGAATTCCATGGCAACAACAACATGCATATTTTGTTTCTCTCTAATGAGATGTGGCCTCCATAGGCTCAAAATCCTGACGGCGAGGAAGGTGTGTGAGCAAGGGCTAAACACCCTCAGCTGTGTGGTAGCAAGTCACGAAGAATAATGATGATGAAGCAAGGATCATAACAGTTGCTAGCCTACAAAACAGAAAAAAATTCTGCCCACAGAGAAGTTGCACGAAGGGATCAGCTATTATCAAGTCATCCTTTTGGCTCTCAGAGAAACCACAAAAGGAATATCCAGAGAAAGTTGAGCAGGTTAAGCAGGGTTTAGAGTTCGAATCTACCAAAGTTTGCTCATCAACACAAATCTACTGACTCTCCAAGGTCATGAGATCAAATGAATTGTTACATCTACAAAGAAATTGAGTCCCTCTACAAAATGTTTCCAACGAAAATTTTGATCTAAAAATTACGAAAACAATTTCGTGAGTTGGACAGAATTGAATCCATGGCTATATCTGCAATTCAACGTCGAGACCTCACCTGAGAAGATGCAGGGAATGACAACCCAATCTAGGGTGATATAGTACTTGATGGTCAAGTCAATACCCAACCAATTAAAAGTATGAACTCTTCAATGAATCTTGATGATGAATATGCTCAAATAAAAGCAAATCTTAGCATTTTAGAAGTGATCCAGCTCTGTTAAGGCCAATGTTGCGAACATCAGGATCGGGATAAAATCGGCAAGGGTCCAGAAAACCAAAAAATCGTAAAAATCGGGACAATATCGGTAAAAATCGGTGAACATCGGCAAAATTAAGATACCATAAAAAATATCTTTAAAAATCGGCAAACATCGGCTAGGCCAAAAAATCGTGATTTCGAGATAAAATCGGGATAAGGCCCTCTGATCACCATTCGAGATCTAATACTCCGAGCCACAGTAAATCCATCCATTTATCATGTGCGGCCTCATTCAAATAAATTGGACATTCACAATCTCGTTCCGGTGCCTCACCCACAAATGCAAGAGTGGGGCTAGTTGTCTCTTCCTTTAGCTGCTCATATCATCAAATCTTATCACTCCTCTTTATTGTTAGAAATATGCTCACATTGAGAACCTTAATGTTCAACATACACAACTCAGAACGATTCAAACCCAAAATGACCATCATTTTATTGATCACAATAACCAAACAAAGACAAAGTCTCATATGACAATGGGTCAGAAAATCCTTGCATCGTGCCTAGCAATATTAATAAAAAGAACATGAGGTGCAATTAGCTAGATAGAGAATTTAATGAGAGGCACCCATATGACAGGAACAAAATGAAGAGGATGAGCCATTTTCCATTAAAACTTGAGGACCTTAGATAAATCCATTGGAAAAGAGAAAATAGATCTGCTTTTGTGATCTAATCAAGCGAAACTTCAAATAGAATTGAAGCTGAATAGGGAAGTCCCATGTAGTATATTCTCGAGCCATAAATCATTGGACAAATTTATTCCAAAACAATATAATACTTGGACATAAATTAAGGCCATATGAGAAGAGTTTCATTATTTGACAATTCTAAAAGTTGTGATGCGACATGCAATGATTATTCTGAAAGCCGCAAATTTTTTTGTCCTCCTACGATGGATGGCAGTTTAAGCCCCCTGCAGCAGCTCTTAGCATTTGAATTGCTACAAATCCAGTGACATGGCCTCAGCAGCTAAGATCACGAATAGCTTCTCTTCACAATAAAATTTACTATTACCCAAATCTAGAATCTTTGCTCCTTTCAATAATGCTCTTGAAAACACGAAAGAAATTTCATATAACTACATGAGATTTATAAAGAAATCAAAGCATATAAGCTAAATTAAACAAAGTAAAATAGAGTAATTATGAATTTATAATACATCAATTTGACCTTCTAGAGCTCACTAACAACTCATCAGTGGATTATGACAACACCTCATCAAAATAAGAATTACAACTCATGACAATATGGTCTTAGATTTTCCCCGAATGCAGGTGACACAACTAGATCGCGCGAGGACAGCTCCTCCCATGCTCAAGCTGACGTTGCCCTGCAACGCCAGCTCTAACATGATGCAGAACCTCAAATCGCCAATCATTTTTACCAGCGCTCTGCCACACTTCGTATCACATGCATACACACTTGGACTGTCCCTCACTGCCACTACACTCATGCCACTCACCTTCAAAAGGCACAAAAGCTACTCATTCAGCCATCTTATTGCTGCCCCAGCTGATCCCGAGAGCCATCGTTGTTACGCTCCTTGCGATCACGTTGTTGCTCCAGCTTGCCTTGTGCACCTCCATTGCCATTGCCATCCCTGCAGCGCACTCCCCCTGTTACACGCTCCATGCTGCAAGTCCCCTATCGTGTGCCCTCCTGCTGTGCGCCCCTCCCCCTGTGATCCTCCTTCCTGCGCGCCCCCTGCTGCGCATCCCCCCTTCTGCATGCCCCTCCCCCTCTGCATCTCCCTGCTGCATGCCCTCTTAGGTGAGCATTCCTGTTGCGCGCCCCCATGTTGTGCGCCCCCTGTTGCATGCCCCCCCCCCACCCCCGCTGCGCGCCCCCCTACGCTCGGCCTTGACTCATAGTTGGCTACCATTTCTCTGCTCGACAGCCTCTCCACGGCCCCGCGCCAATGTCAAAAGCCCATCAGGGGCAGCGCCAAAGGCACGTTCTCGGGGTGCTATCACCGAGGCCAAGAACAGCGTTTGGAATCCATAGAAGGCTCCTCTTCAGGAAGTCATGAAAGGCAGGCTACTCAAACGCCTGACAGCACCCAGGGTGAGAATGTCTTGACTCCGAACAAGCCTAAGGGCAGAAGAGGCCCCAGAAAATCTACCATAGCGCACTTTGAGCTGCCCATGCCTCGGAAAACTGAGGCTCCTCTTCAGGAAGTCATGAAAGGCAGGCTACTCAAACGCCTGACAGCACCCAGGGTGAGAATGTCTTGACTCCGAACAAGCCTAAGGGCAGAAGAGGCCCCAGAAAATCTACCATAGCGCACTTTGAGCTGCCCATGCCTCGGAAAACTGAGTCGCTCCCTGTTCACGAGCCTACAGAGGAGGAGATAGACGTTTGGATCATGGATTCGGACGGCGTCTGGACCAGAGTTTTCGATGCAAAGTACCCTGTTGCTCCCATCATCCGTGTGGCCCCTCCTAAGCCTCTGCGTGAGCCCACAACGGAGGAGGAAACCACTGCAAGGGAATATGGATGTCTTATTGAGGAGGAGGATCCCGCGACAGAGGATGATGAAGGAACCCCATGACTGCTCTGTAGCAAGGTTCATCTCTGTTTTTTGTCAACTTAGGGCATACTGCAGCCAATTTGTTTTTATATGTGTCACTGAATATTTTGTAAAACAAGGTTGTATGACGCTATTAAGGGGTTTGTTTCCTCCCAGGAGGCAGCCCCAAACATGTTTTATTTAGAAAACTAATAAGGCAGGATTGGCTAAGTACTGCTTGCCATCTCTACCCAAAGCCTCTGTAAAGTTTCTTTTATGATTTTAATATAGTTTAGCCTCCTACAAAAAAAAATGGTCTTAGATTTTGTGATTATGTAGGGACTCACTATCTAACATGGATTAGGCAGCCTCAACAAAATTGGTGGTGTTGATTGATGTCCCTAGAGGATCAAGGTAGAGGCAAAAGCTAGACAAGAGGCAAAGGATGAAGGATGATACTAACAATGAGGATCCCAATAGAAGCGATGGTGGAACATTGCTTGTCATTTAAATGTTATTGCTCATTTATTCATAATGCTTTCTTTGAAAGTTTCAATCATTAATGTACTTTATATGGCATTTCTAACTTCATAATAATGAAGTATTCATGTACATGTAGCACAAATATGCATGTTTTCATATACTATGCGGCTAAATTTGAATTCTACATGTTTTTTCCAATATAAATTATATACATATAGAGAGACACACACACACACATATATCACTCTCAAGATGCCCTGCTCGGTTCCCAAAGCTTTTTGGGAAATGACACCCTTGACACTCCTACTCCGACTCCACTACCACACTCTAGCAACCTAGCACCTACCATTTTCTTCTGAATTTTGGATGTTTGCTAAGAAGGGTGCCAATTTTCATAGAAGTTACATTTTTTGGTATCAGGGCGAGAGGTGGGCTCTAGGAAAGTAAGAGGTGAAAAAGCAAGAATTTTGGCATTGTAGATCTTCAAAATTCAGTGAGTGGTGACCCAGAGAGAAGAAAAAGTTTAAATGAGGATGAACGATATACATCAAATACATCAAAGGTAGGCCTACTATTAACAAAGATTCATATGCCCTAAGAATGTTATATTTCCCAGTGAGAAGCTCAAAGGACATACAACTTTTTGGTAGGATTACTCGTAGGTAAAATGCTTTGACGATGAGAAAAGATAAACTAATCTTATTCAAACTAGCAAATATCATGAAAATACTACCAACATCACTCTATATTACATCTATTCAAGCCAATGAAAATACTAGTACAGACTATGACATTTTTTTCCTAATGTATCACAAGTCAATAGGAAATATCGCCTAGCTCACATACAATCCATTATAAAACTGGAATTGAATTTTTTTATATCATTTTGAAAAAAAAATAAAGGGTTTGAGAGGAAATGAGGTATCCACCATTTTCCTTCAAGCAAAGAAGTGGAGACAGAATCTTCATTTGTCATCAACCATTTATTGTGGTGTGGGGATTGATTCTCATCAACTATTTCCATATTTATAGGTAGGTCACTATGTGTAACATTTTAAACATGGTTTTTTTTGCGGGGGACAGGTGGTAGGATTTTTTATAGGTTTTGCAATGTCCATTAGCTTTTCATCTTCTTATCGAGTTTTATTGGGAGATCTACCATTTATTTAGATCTGATTTTTTTATTTGCAGCAATATTATCTATTTATTTCTATTTTCATTTTCCCCTAGGATTAACAAATGCTATCCAACAATGCCAAAAGCTTTGGACCCTGTGCAGGAATATGGCAAGCCTATTGAGCCTGATAATCGACAAAAGTTGAATTTCAAGTTGTGTAGAAAAGAAATTATAGGGGAATCAGTAGATTGAAATACCCCCAAAAATCATTCATATAGCCAATTAATCACTTTTGGAAATCGGTAAAAAGAAAGATGAGAGGGAAACTAAGATTTGAGTCTGCAACAAGAGGAGTTGTAATATCCAAGGAAGTAGAAATTAAGAGCTTTGCATCCTCACCATCCACAATGACCTTGGCAACCTTCTATTACGTTCGTGGTTAAAATAAACAAGCAAGAAACAAAAAAGCTTGTTTGTAGATGTTTTCTATGAAGTGACTTTCCTTTCAACATTTCCAAGAACAATGCATTCTATCACGATGTTGTTGCGATTGTTAACACAATATACAAGGCCCTCATTACAACAAAATCTAGCACCCCCAAAAGTCTCAAGCATCAAGGGGCTAGTCTTGTGCAACTAAAGAAAGTTACTCACTATCACCTTAGTAGCTATTCCTCTCTCTTTTTGGTTGGCTCTTCTCCAACTCAAAGGGCGTATTCCCTTAGTAAGATTGCTAAGGATGTGGAGTGGAGGCCTTAGGTGATATAGGAAGAGTAAGACTTAATAAAATGTATAGTTCTTGTAGTATATATGGAAGGAAATGAAAATTGGGAAAAGGATATGGAAGAAAGAGAAAATGGAGGAAGAGGGAAATAATGGAATAAAATGACGAGTCCAATGTCTATCAATCCAAGGGCTAATGGAGTCATGGGACATTGCAAAATGAATGTACTTGTTTACCATCAACAAATACTTTAAGGTATGGGACATTGCAAAATGAATGGACTTGTTTATCATCAACAAATACTTTAAGGTATGGGACATTGCAAAATGAATGGACTTGTTTACCATCAACAAATACTTTAAGGTACACTATGAGGTAAAAGAACTTATTTGACCACTTCCACCAACTTAGATAAAGATCTAGTTTAATACCTTCATCAATTAATTGTGTATCTAAGATAAAGTGAACTCATTCAATACACTGAACCCTAATATCCTTCCTGAAAAGTATGATATGGGAATGAGTCTTGGTTGGATTAATTTTCCACACACCAACTCAACATAAAGGTCAAGTTTATTAGCTGAATTGTTTCCAAATCAGGAAGTAGAGATTATAGAAGAAAGGAAATAAGAGCAGAAATAAACAGCAAATAAGACATTAGGGAAAAGTCATTACATAGCTTATTCCTAGAAGAGTAATGTTCTTATTAGTAGGCATTTATGTTAGAGTGAAACAAGAAGTTCCCATATCAGATTAACAACAAATGCATTATAGCATAAAGAATAGCCCTACCATAAAGCAGCAATACCTTATCCTTCATTAATCTTCAAAGGTTTGAAGCAAAAGGGACGCTCAACATCAGCATCTCCAAGTTCTTCCAATCTCTTTTACCTTTCTTCACTCTCTAACACCAAATTTCTAATTACATTTGAAATGGACAGCAGCTCCACATTATATAGTGATTTAAATCCCTCTTACAATAAAATAAATTATTTTTTTAACTCCATGGCAAGTCAACAAATTGTATGTTAGGTCCCCATATTACTAGTATAGTCCCTTATTGTTGCTATTGTAACCCCCTTATTGTTATAATTTTACCCCTGTAACCCCCATATTGTTATTATTGTGCCCTTAAATTATTATTGTTAGGTCGGCTAGGATTACATTGTGGCCCCACTAGGATTACATTGTAGCCCCATGGACTCTTATATATAGAAAGGAGGTTTTGTAATTTGTATCATCCAAGAATTGTTCATTCATGTAATGTATTGGAGGTTGCCCCCTCGAAGTGGCTTATTTCTAAGGTGTTGATATCTCTTTTCTTCTATTTTTGGAGCTAGTTTCACAACATTTGGTATCAGAGATTTGGATTCTAGGGTTTCGTTGCTCCAAACAGGTCATCGTGGCATTTTCGCTATAAATTTGTTTCTACGAAAGTTCAGAATCTGAAATTTTTAGAGTGCAAAGCCGAAATCCCAAGGAACATCGTCGCAAAATTTTAGAGCTTGGTTCGCAATATTTTCGGATATATGATCTGTGGAAGTTAGATGTTTTTACAGGCTCCTGAATTTCACTTAAAAAGGTCATCGTGGAATTTTCTCTATAACTTTTGTTCTATGAAGGTTCAGAAGCTGAAATTTTTAGAGAACAAAGCTTAAATCCTTAGGAACATCGTCAAAAAATTTCAGAGCTTGGTTCGCAATATTTGTGGAGATATGATCTGTGGATGTCAGGTCTTTTTCAGGCTCCCAAATTTCATCTCAAAGAGGTGATTGTGGGAAAAGCTTCATAACTCTCTCTCTGAGCATCGTACTGGAATTTCAGAAAAGGACTCGGAAGTACACGACCGTAGTTTCGTCTATAAATTTCAGCCAAAGGAGCATATGCTGACATGGCAAGTCGTAAAAGTTCGATCTACCGAACTAGTCCATAATTAGGTCATTGTGGGAGATTGGACACAACTTTGTCTTGGAGCATCAAAATCAGGTCAGACCTGTGGCATTTGAAAGAAGCCTCAGAGGGCTACTACAGGGCTGAATTTCAGATATCGAAGATTTTCAAGCACAGAGATAATACAATTTCAATATCGAGCTCCTCAAAGCTAGTAAAAGGTGTGTATTTTTTTTCCGAATTGCATAAATCTTGTTTGAAGAATCAAGTTGAATTGATTGCAAGGGCCTATTGTAGGATAGATATCAATATTGGAGTCTGAAATGGCCCCTAAAAATAATTCAACACCCATTAAGCCTTTAGAAGGCTCTACTATGACTCGTGAAGACGAAGAATGGCAACATGACATATCAAAATTACAAGAGCAAGTGCAACAAATTCTCGGCCTCTCGCAAAGAGCAACAAAAATGACATGGAAGTTTTGAAGAAAGACGTGAAACTAAGATGGATGGTTTGAAGAAAGGCATGGATGGTTTGGAAGAATGGCATGGAAGCTAAGATGGATGGCATGGAAGCTGCATGGAATCTAAGATGGATGACATGGAAGCTAAGATGGAAAACATGAAGAATAATCTAAAAGCAGACATGAAAGGTTTGACAAAGTTTATACAAGAAATGTTTCCTAATGGTGAAAGATAGTAGAGGAAACTCATGATGAGAACAAAATAAATATTAATCGTGATTTCATAAAATCTAATGTTGGCGGGAAGAACCACCATATTCCAAAAATGGATATGAGGAAGTTTGATGGAAAGGATCCTGTAACATGGATACTACAGATGGAGCAATATTTTGATCTCCATAATGTTAAAAACACACAAAAGTTACGCATTGCAACTTTACATTTAGAACAAAATACATTTGTATGATATCGATGGCTTTGCTCCCCGTGTGTCAGAGAGGAAACTCAAGATGAGAACAAAATAAATGTTAATCGTGATTTCACAAACTCTAATGTTGGTGGGAAGAACCACCATATTCCAAAAATGGATATGAGGAAGTTTGATGGAAAGGATCCTGTAACATGGATACTACAGATGGAGCAATATTTTGATCTCCATAACGTGCAAAACACACAAAAGGTACGCATTGCAACTTTACATTTAGAACAAAATACATTTGTATGGTATCGATGACTTTGCTCCCGTAAAAAAATTGTCACTTGGTCAATTTTTACGGAGGAAATGATAGCACATTATGAGGATACAAAGAACAACACTTTCTTTAGCCAATTGTTAAATCTCAAACAAAAGTGTTCAGTGGGGGAGCACATTGAGGACTTCCAAAAATTGAATATAAGGGTAACTGATATTTCAGAGGAACACAGGATTGATCTCTTCATAGGTACTTTAAAGGATAACATCCAACGTGAAGTTCACGTTTTGGAACCTGATTCATTGGAGAAGGCATTCAGGTTCGCAAGAAAAATTGAATGTAAAATTATGGTGACAAGGAAGCCTACCACTCACTTCTATAAAGATGGAAGTGTTGCTACTCCTAGATTTCCACAACCCACAAGGTTGACACCACAACAATTAGAAGAAAAAAGAGCAAAAGGGCTTTGCTATAGTTGTGATAGAAAATACACTAAAGGTCATAAGTGTGCTGAGAAGAAATTATTTTACATAGATTGTGAAGAGGAAGAAGAAAATGAACAAGAAGAGGATATACACCAAGAACCAACCCAATAAGAGGAAGAAATGAGTCCGACCATATCGTGTAATGCATTGGCAGGAATTACCACTCCTCAAACTCTCAAGATAGAAGGACATATCAAGAAGAAAAAGGTAATAGTGTTGATTGATTCATGTAGCACCCATAATTTTATTCATTGTAAGGTAGCCAAGGAATTAAATTGTTTCCTATACCCAGCACCAGAATGTCAAGTGATGGTTGCAAATGGAGGAACTATAAATTGCTCTGGAAAATGCCATAATATCAAGCTAACCATGGGGGAATATGTATTGAATAGTCCAATGCTTTCCATTCCTATGGGAGGTGCTGATGTTGTACTACGGGTACAATGGTTACAATCTTTGGGGATGGTAGCTTTTAATTTTCAAGAACTTTTCTTGAAATTTTTTTCAGAAGGAGAGGAAGTCGAATTACGGGGTATTGCATGGAAGTCGGGAAAGATAATAAGCTCTAATGTCATGACAAAGCTTCTAAAGAAAGAACAACGAGGCGTAATTGCACAATTATGCTCACTAGAAGTTCCAACACCAAAATCATCTATTTTTGTAGATCTCCAAAAAGTCTTGGACAATCATTCCAAGGTGTTTGAAACTCCCAAAGGTCTCCCACCTATTCGTGGTCATGATCATGCTATTCATTTGATTCCAGGAAGTGTTCCTCCAAACATCAGGCCTTATAGATATCCTTATGTCCAAAAGAGCGAAATTGAACGTATGATTGCAGAAATGTTAGAGGCGGGTATAATTCAACCTAGTCAAAGTTCTTTCTCTGCTCCTGTAGTATTGGTACACAAGAAGGATGGATCATGGCACATGTGTCCGAATTATAGGGAGCTCAATAAGCTCACCATTAAAGATAAATTTCCCATTCTTGTAATTGATGAATTATTGGATGAATTACATGGAGAAATTTATTTTACCAAGTTGGATCTTCATTCAGGATATCATCAAATTAGAATGAAGACTGAAAATATTCCGAAAACAGCATTTCGAACTCATGAGGGTCATTATGAATTTTTGGTCATGCCTTTTGGCCTTACCAATGCACCTTCTACATTTCAAGGGTTGATGAATTCCATTTTCAAACCCTTCCTTAGAAAATTTTTGATAGTATTTTTTGATGATATACTAATCTACAGCAGGTCTTGGAAGGATCATGTTGAACATGTTGACAGGGTGCTCAAACTATTGCAGGAGAAACAATTATATACAAAAACATCCAAATGTTTCTTTGGAGTACAAGAGGTGGAATATCTGGGTCATATTGTATCTCACGAGGGTGTTAAAGTAGACCCTAACAAAATTAAAGCTATTAAGGAATGGAAAGTCCCCACAACCATAAAGCAGTTGCGAGGATTTCTCGGGTTAACAGGGTATTATCGCAAGTTTGTTAAGAATTATGGGAGAACAGCAGCACCTCTAACAACATTATTGAAGAAAGATGCATTTTCATGGACTCCTGAAGCAACTAAGGGCTTTGAACATCTTAAAGAGGCAATGTGCCTAGCACCGGTCTTAGCTACACCAGACTTCACAAAAAACTTTATTGTGGAATGCGATGCCTCAGAAAATGGAATTGGTGTTGTTTTAATGCAAGAAGGAAGACCCATTGCTTTTGAAAGTCGTCCAATCAAAGGAAAGTATTTACAGAAACCTATTTATGAGAAGGAAATGTTAGCAATACTGCATGCACTAAAGAAATGGCGAACTTACCTAATGGGAAGACACTTCAAGGTAAAAGCTGATCATGATAGTCTTAAACACTTTTTGGAACAAAGACTATCTTCAGAAGAGCAGCAAAAATGGGTCACAAAGATGTTGGGTTATGACTTTGAAACAATCTACAAAAAAGGAAAGGTTAATGTTGTTGCAGATGCACTCTCAAGAAAGAATGAAGAGGTGGAAGCATTGCTTTGTGCCATTTCTATTATCCAACCAGATTGGATAACCGAAACAAGAGATGAATGGAAGAAGGAAAAAGATGTATGGACACTCATTCAAAAGTTGCAGCAAGATCCTAGTACATCTGATACATTTAGTTGGAAAAATGATTCCTTATGGTACAAAGATCGCTTATATCTTTGTAAGAATTCCTAACTAAAACAAAAGATTCTTCTGGAATTGCACACTTCTCCTTTAGGAGGACACTCAGGATTTTTAAAAACTTACCACAGGGTGAAGAAAGAATTTTTTTGGGATGGCCTTAAAACTGATATTCAAAAGTTTGTGGCGGAATGTTTGGTTTGCCAGCAGAATAAAGTGGAAACAATTAAGACCCCAGGACTTCTACAACCTTTATCCATTCCAAGTCAACGTTGGGAGGACATTTCAATGGATTTTATCACAGGTTTACCTAAGTCTGAAGGAAAGAGTGTCATCATGGTGGTAGTTGATAGACTTACCAAGTATGCACACTTTTGTGCATTATCTCATCCATTTAAAGAAAGTACAGTTGCTACTACATTTATGGACACAATTCAAAAACTACATGGAAACCCAAGGGTTATTGTGAGCGAAAGAGATCCCATTTTTACTGGAAATTTTTGGACGGAGTTATTTTCTTGTTTGGGTACTCAATTAGCTCATAGCTCATCTTATCATCCTCAATCCGATGGTCAAACCGAGATAGTAAATAAATGTTTGGAAGGATATCTTCGTTGTTTTGTATCTGATAAACAAACACAATGGGTCAAGTGGTTACCTCTCGCTGAATGGTGGTATAACACTTCCTTCCATACCGCAGCAAAAATGACCCCATTTATGGCACTTTATGGATATCATCCACCATCCATCACATCATCTTTAAGGGAAAATTCGAAGGTTCAAGCAGTAGAAGATCACATCGAGCATCAGCAAGAAGTTCTCCAACTCTTAAAGGATAACCTGAATTTGGCACAAAATCGAATGAAACAACAGGCAGATCAACATCGCAGCGAGAGAAGTTTTGATGTAGGACACTGGGTATTTTTACGGCTACAACCATACAAACAAATGTCCCTCAAGCAAGCTAAGAAGGATAATAAATTATCGCCAAAGTACTATGGTCCTTACAAGGTGTTGCAAAAGATTGGTACTATGGCATACAAATTGGAGCTTCCTGCTTCTTCACGAGTGCATCCAATTTTCCATGTTTCATACTTAAAGAAGGTTATAGCTGAAAATCTTCCAGTTCAAACAATATTGCCAGAACTTGATGAGGAAGGAAAAATCATATTGGAACCTGCAGCGGTCACGAAAACAAGAACTCGACAGCTACGGAATAGATCAATTTCAGAGTATCTCATCAAGTGGAAGAACTTACCCATTGAAGATTCTACATGGGAGGATAAGAATTTTATACAAAAGCACCCAGAGCTACTCAAGTGTTGAGGTCAACACTTTTTTGAAGGAGAGGGGCATGTTAGGTTCCTATATTACTAGTATAGTCCCTTATTGTTGCTATTGTAACCTCCTTATTGTTATTATTGTACCCCTGTAACCCCCATATTGTTATTATTGTGCCCTTAATTTATTATTGTTAGGTCGGCTAGGATTACATTGTGGCCCCACTAGGATTACATTGTGGCCACATGGACTCCTATATATAGAAAGGAGATTTTGTAATTTGTATCATCCAATAATTGTTCATTCATGTAATGTATTGGAGGTTGCCCCCTCGAAGTGGCTTATTTCTAAGGCGTTGATATCTCTTTTCTTCTATTTTTGGAGCTGGTTTCACAACATTGTAAAATATTGTAGTGAGTTCCATGTAAGCAATATGCAACAGAAACCTCTAAGAGAGGATTCACTATCCAGAAATAGGCATTATACCATTTCAAAATGCTAAATGGATCCACACAGAATCTGCCCTCCAAGAACAGATGCATACAAAATATAATAAAATACTCTTCAACCTAAGAGGATCTGCTAAAGGGTGCATGAGAGATAAAACAATAAAACATTCCTCTTTGTCCTGGGAAACCAGATCTTCTCTTTCCTGCATTTCGCAACTGAGTTAACATACGAATTGAAAACTCAATATCGATCTGGAACCAAGGCAGTAGTTTTAGGTGTGAACTCACCGTTTGTGTAGGTTATAGTAGTAAAGGCAGGAGGCCTACGATAGCAGATGTAAAGAGAATGCTCCATAACCAACTGCCAAAAATAAAAAGTGGTCCACAAGATGCATGCAACCAATCTGCTTATGTCAATCTCAAGTGAACTGACTCCATTGATTTATGTGCAAACTGCCAAGTAGATGGAGTGATACATAATAAATGTAGTAGTCAAAGCCCAAAATAGCAAGTAGAAAATCTCCAACAAGGAAAATCCAAGGAGATAAGGGTGAATTGGGGTTTTAACCATGCCAAAACTAGAAGACATAATAAAATATATCTCCAAGAATAGCAATAATTGTCTCCACAAGCGTGCCCTCCAAGGATATGATCAAAAACAATATTAAGACTAGGTAAATGCATGCAAAAGGCACAATTCTAGCCCTCCAAGTATGCCACACGTCTTCCAATAAAATCCTCCATAACCACCTCAAATAAAATAACATATGTACCAGGTCAAAGAGGTGAGGGGTGCTCTCCAATGAAGCTCAAAAGATGACAAGTTGATCCATAAACGATGGGCCTATGGCCCGTCCATTTCATTAACATGTATCTTTCACTGAATTTATACTTTATTCACTACTCATTGGCTTCAAGGCTTCACAACTCTAGAAGGATTCCATGGGGCATTTGATGATTCCATGGCAGAAAGAATGTCAACCTCTTCCTCCTCAGCCTTGGACATTGAGAAATAGAGTTGGGATGTTACCTTCACTGACGATGTTCCCCACAATCTTGGCAAGACACCCCCAAGCTGGCTTTGTACCCTATTTGATGGACAGTGCTTTGTGGGTGATGATTATATGATGTTTACTTAGGACACCTTTGGAGGGGCTTGCACACCTTTTGGATAGAGTTCATTGCCACCCTGAGCTATGACGTCATCATGTTTGAGCTTGTAGATGTGACGTGCGCACCGATTTCAGTTGCTCCAGTCCCAGATGCAGCTATAAAGCCCTTAGTAGTAGAAGATCCAATTGCCCTACATAGTATCACTGGTGGCAGAGGCTTCAGTAGCAGCTCCAAATGGAAATGAGGCAAGACTTGTAGCAGTAGAGCAAGCAGTTACAGATGTGGTGGATTATTAAGTTCCCAGTTTACCCAGAAGTGGTTTACCTAATTCTATCTGTTGAACTAGCAAACCAGAGACAGGTGCAGTTTCACCAACAATTGAGCATAATAGAATTGATTTCGTAGCAGAAGAGTCGGCAAGGTGAAATTGACCGAGTGGAATCAACCTCCTGTTGATCTTAAAAAGCATAGGCATAGGTGATAGAAGTAGAGGTTAAAGGGGCAGGTGCAGATACGTACGTAGCAGAACAGAGCCCATTGATCCAGTTGCTTATTCAGTTGCTCCTATTCCAAAGTTACCACCTCGCCTTAAAGGCCACCTAGCAGCGAAGGTCAAGACAAAAGAATTGAGTGACCGAGTAGTTCCAGATCCAATTGCCTGAATGAAAGCAGCATCTGAGCAAGCATCTCCTCCATCTTGAGAGTTCTCATTAGCATACCCATCATCCCATCATCCATCGGTGGCAAAGATGTAGGTCACTAGAGAGGCATCAGTAAAAGGAGAGAAGCCAGTGGCACCCTTTCCAGTTCTAGGTCAAGAGCTACAAGCACCAGACAGTTTTAGCAGTTATTATCCTGTTGATCGAGTTTAAGCAATTGAAGTTGATCTGCCACCATCAGCACCTGAAGCAGATCCATTTCCAGTCCCAAATCGGGATGCAGTTACATATTCATAAGATCCAAAGAGATAAAGCTATTGAATAATAATACAAGAAAAGCAGAGGCACGATAGTGAAGATGTATTTTCGACGAGCATAAGATTGACAGAAAACGATAAACCACATCACTATATATATATATATATATATATATATATATATATATATATATATATATATATATATATATATATATATATATATATATATATATATTATTTAGCCGAGTAACCCAATCAACCAAACAAAATCTTTAGGAAGCTATGCTCCAGCTCTCTCCAACTCTGATTCGAGCTCATTGAACTACTCAATAGCTCATTCCCTCAATTGCGAGAACGGACTACGCATCCGAGAAAGCCCTCCTGATAGACTGAAGCTTCCCTGCTAATGTAAATGAAATCATCTCTGAGATATCTGGTCTGGATTTGTTCGAGGGAATTACCCTCCTAATTTGTTGCGAAAGCCTTTTGATCTTCTCCAAATAATATTAATAGAACAACGAACGAGAGAAAGAGAGATTTTCTTTCTCATTACAAATCATTCCTTAGAGATAGTGGCTTTTGCACATATGAGATAGGTACTTTCAATTCCCATATGTGATTGATCCTGCATATGAGCATATCCACATTCAATTTCTATTCGGACTATGGGATAATGGACAAAACAGCTAACAGAATCTTAAGCGAAGTGTTAAGATAAGCCTCCCGAAAGCACCATTCCATTCCTTTCCTTTCCTTGCTTGGGTTGTGCAAAGACGGTAAGGAGTGCTGGTTCTAAATCATGAGAAAAATCAGGAGCAGATCAAGTAGTTGCAGATTCAGATCCAGTTCAATTAGCTATTAATCCAAAGAAATAGCCCATGAAAAGAGTTTAAGCACCTGTTGGCTAACCTACACTAAAAGCAAGAAAAAAGGTAGGGGAGGCAGAAGTAATTTGTTTCCCAGTGAGAGATTCAGATTCATTTGTTCTTGTTCCAAAGACAATAGGGTACAAGATATTTGCTACATAAAATAGTCCAACGCCACACCCAATAAGCAATCAAGGAAGGTAGGGCTTGACCAATGGGCCTGCTCCAAACGATGGTGCTGAGGATGGTGCCATAAGCGGATCCACCCAAATAAGGCCCCTTTAGGTGCGTCAACTTGCTTGCATTATATATTATATATGAGCTTATCCATTTGCTTTTTTCCATGTCCCTTATTGGGAATAAATCATATATGTTGGCTTTTGTCTCAAAAGAGGAAAGATAAGGGGATGGAGACAAGAACACCTCTTCCCGAAAGATCTATAAACCAACCTTAGTGCTCGCTTCACATACTCCACTCGCTCCCACCGCCCTTGATCCAACTTCTGAGCGAGGTGAATCGTGAATTATAGTTGTTAAAGAAGTGTAGTCGAGATGACAAATAAGAATGCAAAGCACAAAAGGAAGATGGCACCAATTTGCACAGATTG
Source organism: Pinus albicaulis (assembly GCA_034641835.2). Lineage (NCBI taxonomy): Eukaryota > Viridiplantae > Streptophyta > Pinopsida > Pinales > Pinaceae > Pinus > Pinus albicaulis. Next base: position 398,763,583 of record CM076572.1, read on the forward strand.
TGTCACCAAAGAATTTTTTAATAAAGATCGTGTCACCATGGAGGTCAAGACCAGAAGGAAGTTTCTTTGCATGATGGGTCGGATGAAGCGGGTGATCCCTCCGCATTAGAATAGGCATCCAAGTTTGCGTTAACCGATAAGGCAATGCATTTTGTTCATCCAAGAATGACTAAACAGAGGCGGGCGAGCTTGTCAGTGTGATATACCTACCCATCATGATGAGTTCTCGTTCAAAAGATCAAAGAGAGAGCTACTTGGAAAAGAAAGATCCCGTTCTGTTGATCTTTGGCCTGTATTAGCCTCATCAAAAGTCGGATTTAATAAATGATTTTTTCAAATGCCTCATCACATGATCATTAGTAGGATCAACCAGAAAGGTCTCACCTGACCTTGAAAGGAGATCTGCCTATGGGCTATTTATAGCAAGTATCTCAGAAATGAGAATAGTTGGACTTGTCAAGCCCACCGATAACTTTGGAAGGGGCTTTGCCAGTTGCTTTTTAGATGTCTTAGTTTCCTATTGTATCCGCAATAAATTACCCTCACATCATTCGAATGAGAACATCTTAGAAAGTATTTGCTTGGGCAAGTCGTTTTTTACCCCTACGTGGGAGACCACTAAAGACCTTTCACTTGATTCTCCACTTAGAAATCGGTCATAGGAAGTTCAATTTTACCTCTCCACCAACTGCCCTAGCCTTTGCTTCCTCGAACATCTATGTGCTTGCAGATGCCTATTCATACTCGATGCCTCGCAGCCATTACTGATTGAACTTGTCTGGTACGATTTATTCCTTTACCAATGAGTATCAAACAGCACATGCTTACAACTATTTGATTACAAATATTGACCGACAAAAAAGACTTGAATATTTCCGGTTAGGAAAACCTCATGAACGGGATAGGGCGAGAAGGAAGAGAATTCCCAAAAGGAAGAAAAGCATTCTATCACGTACTAAAGGTTACACGACAGCTAGACCAACATACGCAGGAATTGGATCGATCGATGAGGTTACTCTTGACCCCTTTTGGCACTCATCCGGATTGCTCTTCTTGGATTGGTTTCCCGGTTGCTTTGCCTAAGCCAGGCTGAACTTTCAGCACAACAATTTGACCACTTTGCGAGTTTGCTATTGCCTTGGTCCGGAAGGTGCCTCTACGAGTAGGTATACTACTACGATTATCCATTTTAGGTAATGTCAGGGAGGAAGTTCAGGCTAGCCTAATTTGCTTTATAAACAGAATGGGTAATTCTATTGCAATCCTTTCAAAGTATACTCTTTTGCTTCGACACTTTCAATCCATACGTAAATGGTTCATGGGGACTACGAAAAACTTCCATCTTGTGGCCATCTTTCTGAGATCCTCTTGCCCATTCTTTTGTTTTTATGGTTAGCCATCGATTGTAGAAACAATATCTTTCGACAGGAGACTCTACCTCTGATTCATTTATGTCTCTTGCAACAGACCTCTCAAGAAGATGCGTTTACGCAGAACAAACATCTTTATGATTCAAGTTTCACATCTCTTGTCTCACAGCTTCTTCCTCTGAAGAAATTGTTGAATCGACTGTATCAAGTGCCATTGTTGGGTCAATTACCTCTATTAGAGACTTTACTCCTAAAGATTCTAAAGATAACACTTTCTATCTCCTAATTTCTATCAAGATACTTTCAACAATAGATCCTAAACCACCTCCTAGGGCAAGGGGTGTGAAGGTGAAGAGTAGCAATATAAATATATATCAAGGAGTAAAGTGCTTTTAAGTTGGATTAAAGTTGTTTTGTTTCTTGGCATCATCGTATGTGAAGCATTCTATTGTGGGTGGTTTTACTAATTCAAAAGTAAGTAAAAGGGTGACTCGCTAGGTAGTTGAAGGTTGGGACCGTGGTTGTCCTAGTAGGTAAGGACAGATCTCTTAAATTGATCAGCCAGCTGCCCTATCATCAAGTCATCTCAATTTCAGAAGGCTTACCAGCACCAAAGTCTCGTTTGTTAACTCTAACCGGGTATTTCTACTAGAGAGGTCCTTTTCTCTTTATCCAGTAACAGCAAAAGAATGGGTGACAGGTACAGAAAGGTTGACCAATGACCAATCTATGATACATCGGTGTGAAATTCTTAAAGAGTAAACAGGGTTGGTGCAAGGGCTTCCCCTCGTAGTGAGACTAACCATACTCCTAATACTTCCAACTAATACTAATATAACCTTCCTTCTCTTCTCATCCTAATATAAGCTTAGTTCATTCAAAGATATAATCCAACTTATCTAATACTAAAGATCTCAATCCTACTACTTTCCTTTCTGTCATAAATATATAAAGGATTCATAAGACTTTCCTTTCTAGATTCCTCAAAGCTTAAGTTTCAAAAAGAGTAAACTACTAAAAAACAGAATAAAGATCATCTCCTCTGAGTTGAGTCTCTTTCCGCTACTCTCTTAACTAAAGCAGCTACAAGGAGTTGTCTTCCTACTCTTCTTATTATAAAATAAAAACTCTTCTTATTCTAACAAAGACATAAATAGAAATCTTAATTAATATTAATAGCAAAATAATATTAATACTACCACCTATCTAAGGAATAAAGGTTAACACTCTCTTTATTAGACAACTCCTCTATAGACAAGTCCTACTACTTTGATGGTTCCTATTATTTATATAACAAAATCAGACTCTTGATTGGCTACAATTAATACTGGCGCTCCTCTACTCTACCAAATTCAGAGCCTAAGCCTAAGAAAGACCAAATCACCAAAACCCTCACCATTGTAAGGAAGACAAGCAAACTGCTAACCGTTGTAGCAAGCGTAAAAAAAAGGAGACTAAGTCACGCTCTTTGGAAGGTAAAAAAAGGAGACTAAGTAACGCTCTTTGGAAGGTAAAGAGCACCTCCCATATAATCTGGGTCCTTATTCCTAGCTCCTACCAGTGCTTTACGGATTAAACAAGGGTCCTGCACCTCCGAAGTCCCTACCTGAATGAACTCTAGGGGCAGCCCCAAGATGACCTACTTTGGTGCTGGGGTATCTTTCTATGCTATAAGGTAAAAAGCATATGCTGGACCCTTTGCTACATAGCTCCTCATCATACTTTATTCTGCTTCAAATTATTCATCTTCTAAAACCTCATGTCCTAAGATATCCCATTCTTCTTCCTATTGTTCATCTTAAACAAGAGACCCTATTATTGAAACAACAACACCTAATCTAGTAGAGCATGCTTAATAATCCCTAATCAAAACTATAACTTGACTGGGACAAGTCTATAAAATAGAACAACTATTAAATAGAGTCTGTATTCCTGTCTCTGCTCTATTTAGACACAACAAATAATATAAAGCCTTAATCTTAAATCCTAACTTCCTATTTCAACTTGCTAAAAGGAGTTCCTACAATTAAGAAAGAAAAAAGAATCCTACACTATAAGAAAGAAAAGAGACTAAGGATACTACTACTTATTAATATAGTGAACATGCAATAATAAATAGACTAAAGATACAGAATAGAGTTACTGATTCTTCCTCATAATATAATCTATTTACTTATTCCTCATGATATAGTTACTTATTATTCCTAAAGATACTTTGTTTTCTTTAGCAAAATGAAATTTCCATTCTCCGGAGGTGGCAGGGCGGGGCTGCGGACGTGACCGTTGCTCCTCTGCCTTTGAATGACGTTTTAGAGATGATGGACCACTTGATGCCTTTGATGGGGTTCCAAACCCCAAAAAGAGAAAAATAGATTTTCCCATATAATAAACCCAAAATGACAACAACAGCAAACAAGTGTTCAAAAATTAGAAACAATTTGTCATTTGATACCAAAAAGTCTAGCAAAAATCACTCTAAAGGCTCTACATTGTTCATTAATCAAATTTATTCTTGGAGAAAGAATGCTGTCAAACATGTGATGTTGGCATTGCCAAAAGGAAAAGTAAAATACACTGACCAACAAAGCCATGGCTAAAGCAAACGAAACACGTGCACCATATCATTTTTTAAATTTGATAAAAGATAATACTCTCCACTCATTAAGTAGACAGTCTTGTTTATTATATGTCTAGTAAATAAATGTTAATTATCTGCGACTAGATGCTCACCTGGCCTTTCTGGATTCAAATTGGCCCTACGCATGGCAGACTTTGCTTCATTTAATTTTTTGAGCTCTTCAAGACGAGCTTGAGCCTCCTACAATGAAAAATAAAAAATTTAAGATTATTTGCAACAAAAATTTCTTAAATGACCAAATTCATCATGCATCCCAACATTTTATGAGAGCTAGAAATATTAAAGTTTATGAGTATTTGTGCTGTGAACTAATCTGTAATTCTGAAATTAGACTCTAAACAATGTCCACATTGCATTTTAGAAAACATTCCATTTAATTTTGGTCACAAGTTTCAAGCTAGTACAGACAACACCAAGGTGGTTGTAAATGACATTAATATGCAACATGAACAAGAACTATCACAATCAATAACAGTAGGCATCACATGCATGCTATGATATGACTACACCATGTCAAGATGCTTGTTCATAGTAAAATGGCATTTACGTCTTTACATTGTAACTTAAAGGTCCTATCGATAATCGTACAAAGTAAACTATATTGAAATAAGTGTGATTAGGTCGTCGAGGACTTAGTTAAATGAAATGCATGACATAAACCCAACAGCAACAGCAAAAAATGGACTTCAACATCTCAGACGCACAGCTTTCAAAAATTCTCTTTAAAATTCTTAGCATTACCCTATTCTTCTTAGACTGAACTATAGTGGTTTCCACATCTTATTGTCTGAAACTAGATTCAAGAGCAATGCAACATAAGAAGGATTGAAACACGATAGTTAAGGTAACAAGTATAAACAGGTATGAGAATTGACCCTAAGACAGATAAAGGCTGTGGCAAAGAATGAAAAACAGACCTCATCATCCTGCTTACTGCTTTGATGTTGGCGTCCCATTCTACTTTCATCTTCTGCATTTTCTGTTGGAACCGAATCCCCCTTCTCTCGACTTGCTTCCTCGACTTTCTCCTTGGTCCGAGCCATTGCAGTACAAAATTACTTGTTTCCTGATTAAATACAAACAAAACTAATTTACATCAAATTAAAGAAGACATGCTAAACTAATCTATATCAGATCTTGTAGTGAGCTAGGTTAATTTTGCCCTAGGGTTTCATAAGACACTAGGGTTTGCAGAGCCAAAATTTACTTTCAAACATTCGTTAAATCAATACAAATAGCATCTAATTTCTCGATTTAATAATTAATTGAACCAGAACAGTGTAGCAGAATCTCCAACCAACAAATATAATTAACCCAAAGTGCACTGTAGCAATTTCATACAAGTTCATGTAATAATAACATGATATATTCATCAGCCAATCATTGTCCAATGCCAACGAAACACAATAACCACAGATCTCCTTTGATTTGGCCCTTAAGACATCTGTTGGCCCAGATGGCTTCGCTCCTGCTTCAGGTCAAGAATTCGATTTCTTCAGAAAGATATTCTTCTGCCGTGCCAAAAATAAAATGAATGAAAATAAAATTGAGTCAACTAGGGTGGAAGCAGTCTTAAAACCCTCAGAGCTAACACTCAAAAACAGAATAAGCTGATCCAATCCACTGATGACAAATGAAATCAACCCTCATATATTTATAGATTTCCTAGAGAGGTCTCTTCTTTTTAATTGATTGAGTAAATTTTACTTAAAAACCTAGTTTTGGGTTTTTTTGGCCGAGCTGCCCCAAAACTCTACCCAGACATTGGGTATTTTGGGCTTTTTCCCCTTATTGAGGACTATAGCCTACGGGGATTGATAGGCTAGCCGCTAGTTAGTCCCTTAAGCAATTAATTACTCAGGAACATTACAGATCTGCAGCAAAGAAGCTAGAGATATCTTATATTTGATGTCTTTTAGAACTTGAAAATAGCATCAACATTTGATAAAAGAAGAAACGATGAAATTGTTTAGCATCCACACTGAGCACACTGGCCTATATGTTCAGTGCTAATTAGACATGTAGTGGTAGCTCAGACCAAGGTGATAATTGTAATGCCAAGGTGATAATGAATTTGTATGATTATTTTTTCAGAGTTTATTATTACTGTGCAGCAATCATACTCATGGCTTCCGCTAAGAAGCTGCTGATGGGGTGTATTTTCCGCTAAAGTCACCCCGGACCTGCACTGACCCAAGACACTTGCAGCAGCGAGAAGGAGAAGGCCACCTAAAGTGAAACGCGTTTAAATGGGGATTTTATGTTGGGGGCATAAAACAGCCCCATTTTACCATCTATCCAAGACCCTGACATTTTCTCAGAGATTTTCAAAAGCAAGACAGCTCAATTATGTATTGGCATTGTTCATCATTGAATTTACCAGACTGATATATTGGATGCAATTTGCGAATAGTCATTCCCCGCGTATTTTGGGGTTATTCGGCTTACCTCGTCGTCAGACTGCTGCCTGCCTTATACACTGTTAAGGCTGTTGTTCAAAACAGCTTCACAAATTGAAACTTAATTGCGTGCCATGCTCTTTCTGTAAAATAATTTTTCGTCCATGCTCTTTCTGTAAAATGATTTTTCGTAACGGCCGCTTCTCACATACCCATAACTCTAGTTAAATTACATTATAATTAATTGTTTTTTGCCAAGCCTGATTAAGGAGGCAAAGAGTCAGTAAAGCAAAATTGTCCAAGTATGTGATTAGCTAATCTACTTGTCTCTTAGAAAATGGCTATTCAAAATGGAAATAAGCTAATTGTACAGAAAACAGAATCCCATTTCAGTTATTCACACAGTAAGAATTTTGCTCGAATTCTTGAATTACACATTTAGATTGCATAATGTGCGATGTCGAGGTGCCCCATAGAAATGTGGGTGAAGAACTTCATTACATGTTAGGGTAATTTGCTAAATGATCTGACGTCTACTCTGAAAATCTCTTTATTTCAATTACAGTATGACTTGGTAAATCGCGGAAAAGAAAACTAATTTAAAGCGCTGTGCGAAGCGACCCTGATGCCATACACAATTAATTTAAAGAAGGGGGACAGTACACAGTTAAAATTAAATAACTGTGCAAATTCAGTGCCCCAGTCCTTTATTAAGTTGGTACGAGCTACTCGCTTGTGTTGAAGGGAACGGTAAAAGCTCACCTGAAAGAAAGTTATCGGGAAGCAGAAGCGGAAATTATCCAGAGAACAAGATGTCTTTATGAATTCTTGAACAGGTGAAACTCCATATAATCGCAAATAAAGATCGCCAGGAAATAAAATTGCTGTATACACGCAAAAATAAAAATCCAAATAGCTCGGCAAGAAATAAATGATGCACAGCGCTGGATCCGATGGGCCACCCTAACTGAAGCGGTGCCGACTGGCTTATCAATGGCACTCGTTTGTTCTCGTTTTTGGCTATTATGTCTAGGACTCGACAAACTCAAAATCATGAAATCTTTTGAGTTGGAAGGCTCTTGGGTAGCTTTTTCCTTATTCTAACATTACAATAATATTTTAAATTAAATAATTAAGGTTAATTAAATTCAATTAAAGTAGTTAAGAAAAGAAATTGCTATTCTTTGTATCCAAGTTTATATCTCATTTATTTGGGGAAAAAGTTTTGATTTTATTTACAATATATTCATTTCCTAATTACATATGTTATGATATCCGAAACTTTACTTGTGAAAGAGAGTCTTTCGCAGCCTTCTCTATGGTGTTGGGATTAAGAGGATTTGCTCCTATCTAAAGATCTTATTATGTTCTTTTCTTTTCTTTTTAAATGGTTATCTCAAAAGTTCTTGTATATGTGAATTAATCTTGTTGAATAGTGTTAAGGTTAGAATGTCCAAGGGTTGGTTGTCAGATCACTAGGGTATGTCTTTCTTTGTGATTAAATATAAATATCTCTATGAACCCTACGAGGAATATGAGAAATCAAGAACAAGTGATGGAAATGCCCTTTTAAGAGGATATTCCAATCCCAAAATGGGCTACAAAAAGGCATGAATCAAATGAAGAGGAGGTATATCTATCTCCCAAAATTAGTAGAAATGTCAAGGGAACCTTCTCCTTAGGCTCCATAGATGAAAAATCAAAAGGTGAAACAAAAAAGGAACCAAACATGGGAAGATTTGTTAAAAAAGTAGGTAGAAAGGAAAATCGAGACATTCAAATTAAACATGCAGATAAAAATAACGAATTGGGAACACAACCCATAGTTGAAAGTATGTATAATATAGGCTAAAGGACTACAATGAAATGATGTGCCTCAAAAAATTCCATTAAATAATGAGACTAGTCTCTTGGAATTGCAAGTGTCTAGGAAGTGAAGGGAAATTTTGAGCAATTTGGAACCTATTAAATGAAGGAAAAACCTAAATCCTTCTATTCAATGAGATAAAAATGGGGGAACAAAAAGTTCTCCAAATATGTAATATATGGCAAGCAAGCAGTGTGGCGGCAGGTGGTTCTAAAGGGGCCTCTATTGTCTTTGGTCCTCATTGATTCTTAAGCAAATCTTGGTACACAAATATACTCACTAGTTAGTGCTTAGTATTCTTCATCTCCTTTCAAATAAGGTTTGTAATTTCATCAATCTTTATATGCATCTAGCTTATTAGGAAAAGCTAACTTGTTGGTCCTCTCTTTGTCATCTAAAAGACACTAAGTTTATATTGAATAGCATTTTATAAGGGGGATTTCAAAACTACCCTTCACCTTTGGGAGAAAAAAGGTGGCAACTTGGTTTAGGACCCTTTCAAATGAAAAATGGAAGATTTTTATCTCGCTCTTAAATCTAATTGATATCAAACCAATCAAAGGTAAATACACATGCAATAATTGACGAATGGGTCTTGGACATCTTACAACAATGCTAGATCGGTTTTTGGTCCATAGTGACTTTCGGAAGTAGTGAATTTCCTTCTCATCTTAAGCTCTAGCATGGAGTGGATTAGACCACAAGCCCATAGTCTTAAAAATGCATTATCAATAAGATTATGGCCCTCTCCCTTTTGGGTTCAACCTACAGTGGACTCAAGCCAACGATATCTATGAACTTGTGTCCCAAGCATGGCGTCAATGGGTGACGCAGTCCCTAGTTTTCATCTAGGCACAAAAATCAAGGCAACAAATATAGCTCTTAAATTATGGGTTGAAGAAGGCTTTCATGGCATAGACAAGCATATAATCATGCATAAAGAAAATTTAGAAGTGATCCAACAACAAATGGAAATTGGATCGATCGTCGATTAACTACTCGAGGAAGAGAAAGTGGAGCTTGGTCTTCTCCAAAAAGCCCTTGAAGTGGAAGAAGAGTTTTGGCATGTAAAATCTTGAAGCCTATGGCTAAAAGCGATAGACATTAACACCCGATTCTTTCACAAACAGACTATGATGCTATGGTCCAATAATGTAAATTAATCACTTGGAATGGAGAAACATGTCATTCATATTTTAAAATAAAGAAGTGTCGTTTTTCTCTTTTTTGGCAATCTCTTTTCGAAACAAGTATCAATACAGACATAGGATGTAGATACAATGTTTGAGCACATCCATCAAGTTACCTCAATATAAGATAATTACAGGTTGATGAGCCCCATTATGGAGTAAGAAATATAGAAGCTACTTGTTTCCTCTGATCCTGACAAGGTGCCATGTCTAGATGGATTCATAATTCACTTTTATAAGAAATGTTGGCATATAATCAAATCTAGCTTGTGCAGAATGATTGACTTTGTGCATTGTTTTTTTTTAAATGAGAGGATGAATCAATTATGATTTCTTGGCACTAGTACCTAAGGAGGTAAATCCCTCTTGCTTCAAATATTTAGGCCTATTTCTCTTTGTGATATCTCCTATAAAATAGTTTCAAAAACTATAGCATCTCAGTTAAAACCTCTGTTCCGTAAATTGATTTTTGAAAATCAAGGGGGTTTTGTGGAGAAAAGGCAAATTATGGACAACATAATCCTTGTTCAAGAGGCCATACCTTCTAGTATAAATCAAGGAGAAAAGGGTATGATAATAAAATTGGATATGGCTAACACCCTTGACATGTTAAACATTATTTTATCTTTGTTATTCTCCAAAAGTTTGGGTTTGGGTCTAGAATAATTAAATGGATTTCATCATTCACAGTTAGCCCAAGGATTCCCCTTCTATTCAAAGGGTGATCCATAAGATTATTCAAAGCTACAAGAAGCTTAAGGAAGGGTTGTCCTCTTTCTCCACTGATATATATTATCATGGTAGAATCCCTCTTTAGAAAACCATATTTTGAAAGAAGAATGGATTATATCCTAGACATTTGTTATATGAGAGGGGTAAAGAGTATCAATCATTCTTAGTTTGTTGATGATACACTACTTTTGGGACTTGCTTCAACAATTATTCCATCCAGATTTAAGTGGCCCTCACAGCACTATGTGAGCACCTCCAATGAGTTGATTAACTTTGAGAAGCACTAGTTTTACATGTGGAATACATGTTGCTCCACCCAAGCAATGTTGGTTCATATTTCTCAATTTCATGTTCAAGAAGCTTAGTTTGAAATTAGATACCCAGGTATTCATATTTTTCTTAAATTGTTCCCTCATGCTTCGTGGTTGCCCCCCCTCTCCAAATTCAAAGTCATATTCTCTTAATGGGGAGCTTAGTGGCTCAATCTTGCAAGACAATTGATCCTTGTAAATTTCATTCTATCATCACTTCCTTTGTTTCCATTTTTAGCCTTGCTTGGCCTAGTTGGTGTGTGATATCCAATTGCTCAAGAAAATAATAAATGTGTATGCTAGGAGAGGGGGAACAAACTCTAAAATATTTCACTTGGTAGATTAGGAAGTGGCCAGAATCTCGAGGATTAGTGAAGGGAAAGGAATTAGAGATACCTCTCTTTCAAATCTAGCTCTTAGGGCCAAACTATTATGGAAGTTGATTACATATCAAATTAACTAGTGGAAACAAGTAGTACATACAAAATATTTTAAAGGAAAATGAAAAACTTGTTTATATCATCACCCCCGACCAAGATGAGGTTCTCAAATTTGGAGGCTTCCATTAATTGTGATTCCTCCTATCAAATATAAACTAACATGGGTTCCTAGAAATGGATGTTAGATCAATCTATGGACACATAATATAATGGGTCATCCCCTTAAATGTCACTCTCCTAGCCTATTATCCCTACAGGATTGATTGAATGGATGAAGGTTAACCTCTCTTTTTGACATTTCTTATTGTTCGACGGACGAATCTCGTAAAGGGTGGAGTTTTGGGTTGGTCCCCTCGTATTTGTGGTCATTGGTTTGGATCTTAGGTTCCCATTTGTCAAGTTGCACTCCCAATCACATCAACAAGGAATGTGATCAAGGATGGGGATGCTCTAATCATACAATGAAGAAAGGATATGGCTATCTTCCCTTTCCAAAAGGTCAACCCTCTAAATATGGGACCTGGTCATTAATATGGCATCCAAATAGTCTCATGGAGATTAACATCTTCTATTGGATATCATCTCACAATAAGCTCCTCGTGATGGAAAATTTGGTCATGCGAGGAATCTAGGGCCCATCAACATGTCTATTGTGCCTATAATGTGGTGAAACAATTCCTCATCTCTTCCCATAATGTAAACTTATGAATTCTATGTGGAATTTGGCGCATCATGAGCTTTCTCTAGGGTCCAATGGTCAATTTGTTCTTAACAACACTTTGGTTGTTAGAACAAATCTTATCTAGGCTCCTTCTCTACTAAACGTGTGTGTAAAAAGCTTTGGTTAGCTCTCTCTAAATTTTTATGCTCGAAAATTTGGTTGACCCAAAATAGAGCAATCTTTTAGCATGTTCTTTCCCAACTTATATTGTTATAGATAGGGTTGTCTCCCTATTGGTTGAGCATATGAGCACCAAATCCTTTAAACTCTCCTCTCCACTGGATCTCAATCAACTATAATAAGTATGGTATTCCAACTTTAATATCCATCCCCTCTTATCCAGGGCCATTTCATTACACAATAGTTGACAATTAAGAATACACCCTAAGGAATTTGATTTTTGGCTCAAGTATCAGAAAGACTATGTTCTAATGCTTAGATGGAGCTTCTAAGTGTAATCCAAGAGCCTCAAACAACCCACCAATAACCAAACAGAGGCATATTTCATGTTTCACAAGATGCTCCAATTAATCCTGCATAATATCAGTAAACTTATCATCATGGGGGACTCCATGGTCATCATTCATCATCTCCACATTGTCTCTTCCCCATTGGATCTTAAGCTTACAATTATTTTCAAAAGGATTATTATAACACTGCTGAATTATGTGATCAAAGTTAAAGGGTTCCATGTTCTTCAACAAAACAACATTGCCACCTACCAATTAGCAAATAAAGCAAAACTAAAGGAAATTGACACCCTTTAAGTGAATGATCGGGTGAGTTACTTCCTTATTCCATTATTTAATGACAAGTGGAGGTGGGTGCTTGTAATGTCACCTCATTTACAACATTTTTTTTAATACCTCTTAGTGCAATTTATCTATTTATTAAACTGAGTGTCATAAAATTTTAACATCTATATAATCTATGATACTATATTCATTAAACAAAATTAAAGATTTATTTGATGTATGATTACTCTGGTAATTTTTCTCCATATTCCATATCTTAATTTGCTCAAGGATATATCTTAATTTGCTCAAGCACTGAAAGGGTAACCTTTCTGCTTTTCTACCACAGAAAGTCATCAACTCTTGATTCTTTTATAAGCCTTTTGCTTTTCTACCACAGAAAGTCATTAACTCTGGATTCTATAAAGTCATCAACTCTGGATTCTGCTTTTCTACCACAGAAAGTCATTAACTCTGGATTCTAGAAAGTCATCAACTCTGGATTCTTTCGAAAAGGCTTATAGGACAAAAATCTTTATTTCCTAACTTCATTATATATGTTGATTTTCCAAAGTTCTAGTTATTCAACTATATGACATACATAACATTACCATAGCTTGGTAGTTGTTCTCACATCACTTGCATATAATTTTAAATTACAGAACCCTTATGTTATCGTGAGGCATTTTTTGATTAATCCATGTGGTTTATTGTTATCATAAGCCATTTTGTGAGTCGTAAGACTTTGTACATGGTTCATTCCACCTACCCTTATATTGTGGTGAGGCTTTGTTCGGATTACAAATGTGGTTTCTATTTAAACTATGGTTCAACGTAATAATTGGGAACAACATTATGATAAATCACAGTTGTTCTTGTTCTATACACCCTTCTAGAGACTTACATTAATATATACGTGTAATTCAACGGGGACTCCACATTTAGTCCTCTGACTCGAACATGTCAATCTCTAAGTAACCCACGCTATCACATTTGAGCTGCCACCTTAATAATGTAGATTTGTTCTAGTTTAATCGATGGTTGCACTCAAATTTAGGGTTTACCATGACGTAAAAGTCTCTTCTGACACTTGCTACCATATAGTGCATTGAGAGTGGATGGATCTGCAACAAATTGTTCTTTGGTGTTTTTTCGATATGCTACTGTTTTTATGGTGAAATTTTTCCATCAATGACGAAATGTTTAAAATATGTCGATTACCACAAATCGTTTGTCTCTAACTCTCATTATTTCTTTTGAAGGTAACTTTGCAATGTTTTGTCGATTCTTATTCTTCCCAATTTCGCTATTAATAATATCCTAATGAAAATATTTTTGATCAAGTTGGAATGTGATTTTTAAAGTTTTAAAAACCAGATGGCTTTCAAGTTATTCATGTATCTTACCAGTATTGACTCAATTATTTTCTTGTTCTTGCAAGGTTTCTTTTTAAATGTTCTTGTTGTTTGTTAACGGTTTCCATTTTGATCAGGTTGTTCTTCATTTTCATTTGGTTGTTGAGATTCAACAAGAAAATTTCAGCACCCACTCCTAGTGCATTAAGCACCTACACTAGGGTGGGGCCCACAGTGCTATTTTTGGGTGCATGTCTATTTAGTTATCCCTTAATTAAGATGGAAAATAAATTGTAATCTGTTTTCAATGATGACTTGAAATAGTTAACCGAGAGTGATAAACTCAGTTAGCTAGTGGATTTCGAGTTAGAGGTAATTGGTGAGGCATGCAGAGTAAATTATAGTTGCAACATAGTTCGAATTGCAGTGGTGCATTGGTTAATGCAAGTTGTAATCAGTTTGACTCAGTTAAGTGAGTTAAACTCAGTTGTGCTAGTTGTAACTGAAGGTACACTAATGAGAGATCAAGTGAATTAAATATTAATTAATTCACAATTAGTGATCTCACATGCAACTGAGGATTTACTATTATTAGCTGCATGCATGTCAAATCCAATGTAGACCTAGTTGCATTCTAGGTGAAAGAGAAGTTGACTATCAATTGTAGGATTATTGGGTTGCACACATGCAACCAAAGACCCATTGGAGTGCCCATGATAATTGCGCAATCAAGGAAGGCCAAAATTCCTATATTTTAGGGATTGCATTCATTAGGGATTGCGCAAGCAACGCAGGCTGTCTAGAGGCTGAGAATTGGCTATGTGTTGGTCAGTTTTGTTCATGACAGTGTGAGACAATTCGCTGAGTACTGCAGGGCTCTTGTGCGAAGAGTTTTGTATGTAATTGTTTCATGATCCATGCTGAATATACAATAGAAGATAGTGGGGTTTTTTGCTGTAAGATTTCTCCGGGAAATTATTTGTGTTGTGATTGATTTGATTCTTCTTCATGTTCACGTGATTAGTGATTGTGTTTTTTAATTTCGCAAAATATTTGTAGAAGCGATTCAGTATTAACTTTAGTACATTATTAGATCGGGTGAATCTAAGATGTACATGCATGTTGTATAATTTCTACATGGTATCGGAGCATGAGAAAATGCAGAAGTGAAGCAGGAGTTGAGTTTGTTACTGGATAGAATTTGAATTTGCAGAAAGAATTTCTTGGTGCTACATTTGATTTAAGATCAAAAATGCTTTCAATGGCTTGAGGTTGGAGTATGCACTCAAGGGCAGTTCAAACTATATTTCTTGGAAGGACATGATGGAGGCAGTACTCGAAGACAATGGCTTGAAGGAATTCATTGACAATGATGTTCCTAAACTCGATGTGGCAGATGCTGCAAATCTTGATTCATGGCAAAAGAAAGTGGCAAAGGCGAGGAGGATCTTGTTGGAGGGAGTACAAGGCCACATTGTCTCAAGCCTCCATGGGAAAGCCACACCATATGCAATGTGGAAGGCTTTGACGGATCTATTCCAAAGCAGCAGTGACCATAGGAAATTGGCGCTCAAAGATAAACTCAAGAAGATCAAGATGGAAAAAGACGACACCATTCCAAAATATCTAACAAATTTTGTCCAATGTAGGGATGAACTAGGGAATGTTGGAATAACAGTCGTTGATGATGATTTGGTGAGCTTGGCTCTCCTAGGACTTCCCAAGAGTTGGCATAGTTATCAAGACTCTGTCAATGGAAGGGAAAAATTCCCAGATTGGGAACGACTATGGTCGGATTTGGTGCAGGAAGAGTTCAGACGGAACACCAGAGATGGATCTTCGTCTAAGAATGAAGATGACGAGGATTGTGCTTTGACTGCCAAGGCGAGGAAGGGGAAGGGGAAGAAATTACATTCTAAATCCGAGTCCAAGAATGGCAAGAAGTAGGACATGGCCAAGGTGAAGTGTTTTCACTGTCACGAGCATGGGCATTTTTCTACTAACTGTCCACAAAAGAAGAAGAACAAGAAGGTTGGAGGATCTACAGCTGGTGAGGACCTTGCCTCGCAATTTGAGCTTGACTTCTCATTGGTCGGATGCATGGTGTCAAGTGAATTGGGATTTGTGTGGTATAGGAGACAAGGAACTTTTCAATAACTTGGAGGAGAAGGATCTCCAGATGCATATTGAAATGGGTAATGACAGGCGGTACAGTGCTACCGGGATTTGTACCATTACCTTTCAGAGGCAGTCAGGTAAACCCTTTCAATTAAAAGATGTAATTCATGTACCAGGTTTGAAGAAAATTTTAGTCTCAGTCGCAATGTTGGAGGATAGAGGCTATGATGTTGTTTTTAGTGAAGGAAAAGCTTTCTTGCGACATAAAACAATAGGAAAAGCCAAGAGGACAGGGATTCGATTTAATAATCTCTACAAGTTGGAGGTAGATGGTTGCGCAACAATGATGGGAAAGGCAGATCAAGTGGTGAGTTGGGATGAGGGCGAGTTATGGCACAGGAGATTGGGCCATCTTCACCATGGAGCCTTGAAAGTCATGCAACAGATTTCCACTGGTATTCCCAGGGGTACACTTGCACAGTCAGACACATGCAAGGGATGTACTATGGGAAAATATGTAAAGGGCACATTTCATGAGAAGGAAAACTGAGCTTCAGGGATCCTTGAGAGAGTTCACACAGACGTGTGTGGTCCTTTCTCTGTTGCTTCGACAACAAAACATAAGTACTATGTAATATTTGTTGATGACTTTCAGGGAAAATTTTAGGGGCGAATTTTAGCCCAAAGGCGAATTTTAAGGGATTTTAAATTTTAATAGGGCGAATTTTTAATATAAAACCCATTTTCTATAGTTTAATAAAGTTAGCCCAATAATTATTTTAAAAATAATTAATTATTAAATATTAGCCAACCATAAAAAAGGCGCATAAAACTGAAAAAAGGAAATTCGCCCCGATTTTCTTTGGTTGGAGCAGATTTCCAATGCATTCGCCTGGATTTACAGGGTCGGAGGGAGGGGTTAGAGTGATTCGCCCCTTTTTTTTTTCACTGGTTCGCTGGAATGTAGGAGAGGTGGCTGGGGCTTTGTGCACAGGGTCACGGATCTTCTTGTTGGCTGAGCGAAAGACTTGATCGACCCTCTCTGGTCCGTTAGGGCCCTCCCATAGTTCGAATTCGGCCCTCCCATAGTTCGAATTCGTTTTGGACCTATGATCTTTTCACTGTTCAGAAAATGGAAAAATCAACGATGACCCATGAGCGGCAGATGTGGTGGATCTGCTCAGTTGCACGCATTGACGAGGGCAACTGGTTCCACGATAGCTGGATTTAGAGTTTCAAGGTCAAGATAGCCCATTTCCCTGGTGCCATGGAGTTAAACCCACGGGCGAGGAGGAGTTTGGGCAGTGTTGTTTGCCCTTGGTTGCAACCGTAATTATATTTTAGAACATACCTGCATCCCCTGTTCTGTTCGAATTTTGAAGCATTAATCTTCATTTGTTCTCTACATGCGGGTGCAGAATGTTGTAGCATTCCAAGTTTGTGCCGTTTGAATTGCAGACCTCAGAAGAGAGATAGATGGCTATAATGAACATTGAGGTTGGGCAAATTAGGAAACCATCACCCAAATGATATTGCTTCTCATTGAGTATTTTGGAGATAATATTACTCTACCATGTTATTCCCGAAAGGCAATCAACAGTTGGACTCTTTCTACCTCCATTGGAGCACTAGAGAGGAAGGAGTCCCAAGGGAGTGTTGACTCTTGAGTAGAGAAGGGAAATACCTTCCCTTGTGTTATATATGAAATGGAAGAGAGTTTCAGATCTTCCCTTGTGTTGTATATAGAAATGGAAGAGAGTTTAAGACCTTCCCTTGTGTTGTATATGGAAATTGAAGAGAGTTTCATGGTTGATTGATAGCTAGATGAGGTACATGGAGTCTTTGTAATGAAGAGATTGGCCAAGCCATGAGAGCGATGGATTGGGTTGAGTGAGTTGTAAGATTGTAGCTGGATCTTCACCTCGGTGACCTCATATATCAATCTAGGGGTGGCATCTGCATTGGATGCCTGTGGTTGGGTGGTGAATCGCTCCTACACAGCTACTTTCTTGGTATATCTTCTGTTAAAAGATAAATGTTTAATCTTTTTCTCATTTTTGGAATTTAAATCTTTATACTCTGCTATGAAGATGAATTTGTGCATAATGTATATGTGAATTCATTTAATAATGAAATGGCCATGTGTTTTTCACGATTTCAATTTGTTGGGTTTTCATTGGAGACCAAATTTGGGTTTAAATGGTGAATTGTGTTGTTAATGGTTCATAATTTTTAATTGGGTTCAAGTGGTGTAATTGTTTGCTGGGAAAGCATTGATGGGGATGCCATATTATATTCTATGATCCGTGAAGGGAGGCAATGACATTGTAGGATGTCTTGTACCAACTACTTTGGGAGCAAAAGTTTGTGAGTCGATTTAAGGGGTAAGTCTCATCACACAGGGGAAGGATATACTGATGCATGCTTTCACATGGATCTCTCCAAACTTATTACAAAAGTCCATTCTTTCTTTATTATCGATAAGATTAATCTTGCTGTGACAAAGATAGGCTTAGAGGACCAATTGATCTCTTTGTTGATAATTTTGGTATTGGGATTGCTTCAATAGAAAAAGCTTCTCTCACCCTTAATCTACTTTCTCCAGCATTATGGTCAATCCATGATGCAGACGGTTTGTTGTTTCAAGGGCGGGTTATCTAGACTGTGGGTATTGGTATATGTTCTTTGTGTATGAGAAAAAACTGCAATTTTGGTTTCAATATCACTACTCTCAGCTGAGATTCACAATGGCTTCATCATCAACCTGAGTAGTGAATGGTTAGGAGTTCACAAGGCTGGCCTAGTGACAATTAGTCATCTTGTCTTGTGGAGGCCCCATCATCATCATCTCCTTATGGTGATGGTAGTTGTATAACTCTTGAGGGGACAAACTCCATTGGGGTTGGGAGTGTGTATGGATGCCTTTCTTGGAGGAATTGAATCTCTCTTCTTGGAAAGCACTTTAACAATCCTCAAGTAGCGTTCGCTTGAAAGGTAGGACATAATCAAGTAAGGTAAAAGGAAGAAATTCTTCCCTGTAGATTTATCTCCTTTGAGCTCCTGCACAAGGGGTGCAAGATCATGGAGGAAGTGCTTGATGCATCCAGGGATTTTTTCCTCTCTCTCTCTCTCTCTCTCTATATATATCCTCAAGGGAAACCTTGCTGGATTCCCCCCTCTTCTTTGGAATATCTAGATGGAAGGCAAATTAACTGCTAGCTACAATAGTGGTTGGTGACCTTGGGAGACTCTATTGGGTTTGAACCTATGAGTTGGATCACGGTAAAGCCATTGGCATAGATTAGTGCACCTCAACCGGGGGGATTTGAGCCATGTAACTGCTGGCAAAGAACTAGTCAAATTTCTCCTAGCACCATTGGCAACAACCAGTTGAGCTAACCCCTTGGGCTATATATATATATATAAACTCCTAGATTGATGAAACTATCCAGGACAATCACAACCATTTGAAATGATTTAAAATTTAAAATACATTCCACAGCCTTTGACAGACTATAAATTTAGCCTAGATCATGTTGTAGGTTAAGATGTTAGGGGTTATGGTTTTGTAAAGTTGTACATCAAGTTGTGAATAGGGTCTAGTCCTTAAACCAATACAATTTGATATTATGTGGTGACTCATGTGGATACAGTGAGGCAAAATGCAAAACTAAAATCTATTTTTCCAGGTCTGATAAAGTGTTAGTTATCCATGAATTGAGGAAGAATTATTATTAAGGTTGGAGATTAGAACTTATATACGTTTTCTTGTTCCTAAAATTGTTTCCCATATATCTTATCAAGGCCCATTTCACCTGTGTTTTTGTTGATCCAAATTGAAAATTAACTCGATAAAGCTATAAAAAGTCAAATGAAAAATCAGAATCATATTGATCCATTTTTGTAGAATCTGGGTTTGGTGATTTCACTAAGTTTTTTGGTAGTTCAATTTAAGTCCTCTTTTCTTATTCCAGACTTAATTTTCTGGGTGAACATTATGTTTTCCTGATAAAGGATGAAAATTGTAAGTTGGCACCTGTTTATAAATATAGCAAATTATCTTACTTTCATCTAGACTGGATGTACAAATTTAGGAGTGACAAGCTAGAATCCTTCCAAACCATTCATGGACTAATTGGTTTTATCTTTCGTTTATATTAGATTCTCCATGCTGTTTAGGTTTACCTTTAAACTAACATAGTATGTTAAACTCCCATTGCTTGATATGCTAAACTGACATTTGATGTTGCTGTAATAGGTGATTCATTTGGTACATTATTAACCCATTATTCTTTAACATAACAAGCCATAGAAAACACCTTTAGCCTTTAGGTGGTAGTTTAGACAGATTAAGCAGAGGGTCAGCCATTTTTTAATTTCTTATTCCCCTATGTTATATTCTTTTCTGACTAATGAATTCCACTATTCCCTTTGAAGATTTTGTTTACAGGTCATTTCCCAAACTCTTTGATTGCTAGTATTTGATCTTGTTTTTTGTTATTTAATAAAGCCTGATGCAGTGAGGAAGTTCCTCTGCTTTCTAATCTATTAATAGGTGCATTTGTTGCCTGACATTGCCTCCGTGTCATTTTAAGTTTTAAGTGCAATCGTGCTTCTCATACTATGCAGGCACATTCATAGAGCAAGGTGAAAGTTCACAATTCTACTTTGATAAGTATCCAGAGGACAATCCTGCTTTTGGCTTTCTCACATGGCGTTGGGTCTTGGGGCTCTGCTTAGATCATGTTTACACAACCCCTTATTTTCTTGGTCTATGCATCTTGTTGGCAGCATCATTGATGGCTTGTACTACCACAACACAACTTCCAATGGTTAAAGTTGCTCGCAGGTTTGCTCTCTTTTTGAGCTGTATCATCATGCACCAGCCACTCTGTTCTGGAAGATGATATTTGAATGTAAATTGCAACATTGTTTGGTTCTTATACCTTGTCTAAAAAGTGCATTTACTTTGCTGTTCTTACCTTCTTGTTGTGATAGATAAGACTATGAAGCCTGGACCTCAGCCTAGTACAGATTTTAAGTTGATATGGGAATATTTTTGGGATGCCCTCTTCCTTTGCCACATCTTTATCATAATCTCTTTTGATGACTACTAGGTTCGTGAATTGGATTTGATTATACTTTTAAATTTGTATACATTGACCTCACCTATTCTCACATTCAGAAATTCACATAGACTCGGTTTTCAGTTGTGAGTTTACTTTTAATCTTGAACTGAGAATCAAAGTATATTTGACTTGTCACTTGAAAAAAATTCTATTCAAATATGGTCTTCTCTAACAGTGATAGATCATTTCATGTAGATGGTCATTCACGAAGTCTCGATCAGCCATCCTAAAGCTTGATGTGGCAGATTCACTTCCCAAAGCTCGCATTCAAGATCTTGGTGTTCTCCTGATGGGAGCAGGATATGAGGTAAATTTTTAAAATAGTCATACCATTGGGGGAAATGAGGCCATCTCATGTATCCTGCATTTGATATGTGACTAGCTTTCTTAATAATGTTGTGGATGATTTAATCTTGTTTGGTTTCTTAACATTCATGGATTGCAGGTCTTTTTGAGTAATTCAGCTCTGTATGGATTCAAAGGGTTTGCTGGTAGGCTTGCCCCTATTGGTGTCCATGGAGCTCTTTTGCTCATAATGGCAGGAGCAACCTTTAGTTCCACGGGGGTATATCGGGGTTTAGTTACAGTTCCTCAAGGCTTGAACTTTAGGATGGGAGATGTGCTTAATCCAAATGGGATTTTATCAAGGCCAATATCTGCTTTTGCGACTGAAGTCCACGTTAACAAATTTTACATTGATTACTATGAAAATGGAGAGGTATTTATCTTTCTCAATTGAGAAGCACACAGAGCTTGTGTTATTTCAACCCCTTTCCCCTCTTAAAAACCCTGTACACAAAAAAATGTTAAAAGAAAAAGGAAAGGAAAGGCATGCTAGCTGGCACTGTTAACACACTATTTCTCTTCCTTTTACGTAACTTGACTTTTTGCTGTTGAGAATCTAAAATTATGGGGTAATTTTTTTTTTGAAACAATAATGTTGAAGCAGCTCTCTCTTTATGACATGGTTTGCAGGTATCCAATGGATTAAGATACAACTCTCCTTTGTTTGTATAGGTATCCCAATTTCACTCAGACCTTTCTCTACGGAATATGGATGGCAAGGAAGTTTTAAGGAAGACAATCAACGTGAACCACCCTTTACAATTTGGAGGGGTAACTATATATCAAACTGATTTGGGTATTTCAGCTCTTCAAGTACACAAAGATGGTGCAGGGCCATTCAATCTTGCAATGGCTACTTTACAAAATGGGGATAAAAAGCTTTTTGGTACATTCTTACCACTAGAAGATGACAGTAGTTATACCAAACCTAATGGAATGTGAGTTGACATTGCAAACCTCTTCCTGGCTTGTAATTTTCAAATTTACTCTTTACGTGTGTAAATTTTTTTTAGAGTAATTAGCTACAAGTTTCTAACAGTATGTCTAAGCTGGTCAGTTTTCTATTAATATTTTTGGGCACTGCAGATCAATTTTGGATTGGAAGTATTGGAGTCAGCAAAAAGGATGGATCATGAACATGCAAAGAGAACAGAGTGCATACATCTTCTCTATATGCAACAATCCATATCCAATTAATTTTTGTCCTTGAAGTTTCCCAGGTTATAAATGCATAAAATATTGAGAAAGTCTACATATGTAACCTTTGTCTAAATCTTTGGTGCATACTGAAGCAGGGCTAAAATGGATTTGCGCTAAGTATATATATTTTTACATAGATAAGCTAAATACATCGTGGTGGGGTATTGATCATTTTTTCAAGGGGTATATGTATAAAATTTGGGTGTTTCTCAAAGATTGTGGAGTTCAAAGAAGTATTCCGAGCCTTGAAGTGATATGCGGTATTCCTGTTCTAATTATGCAATATTTCCTGTTCACAGTTATGGTACGCATCAGCCAAGACACTTTCAGAGAGGGCTGCATGGGCGCTGGCCATGGAGAAAGTTGTGTCAGAGTATTTCTAAGCAAATATATTAATCTCCAAAATTACTTAAGATGGGGCATTCAAGTCTTTGGCAAACATGTTGATAAGCACTCCTATGGTGCTTTTGGGAAATGGGATATCAATTGCATGACAAGTTCTTTATGTTCAAATCACTGGCCAAATTCCTGCTCAAATCACTAAAGCAGCCAGTCTGTGGGCATTGGAGATATCAAACAATCAATTCAGTGGAACTATTCCCTCTGGCATTGGACAACTGTGGAATCTCAGCAGCTTTCTGGCCAGTCACAACAATATATCAGGGACTATTCCAGTGGAACTCACTAGTTTATCCTCACTATCAAGGCTTTCTCTTGATCACAATATGTTGTATGGGGAGCTTCTTGAGACAATAATATCATGGAAAGGTCTTTCTCAACTTAACCTTGCCAACAACCGCATCACCAGATCAATTCCTGCATCGCTTGGGTTGCTGCCTGTTCTTAATAGCCTTGACCTCTCAAACAATTTGCTTTCAGGGAAAATACCTCCCGAGTTAGACAATCTCAAGTTGAGTTTTCTGAATGTGTCTGACAACCTTTTGTCTGGCTCTGTTCCTTTTGGTTACAATAATCTGGCCTATGATAAAAGTTTTCTTGACAATCCGGGCCTTTGTGGAGGCGGGCCATTAATCCTACCTTCATGTTTCCAGCAGAAAGGAAGATCTGAAAGCCATCTATATAGGGTATTAATTTCGGTTATTGCTGTGATAGTAGTACTTTGCTTGATTGGTATAGGTTTCTTGTATAAGACATACAAGAATTTTGTTCAGGTTAAATCAAGTACAGAGTCATGGAATCTCACAGCCTTTCACAAGGTAGAATTTGATGAGTCAGACATTCTGAAGAGATTGACAGAAGATAATGTTATTGGAAGTGGAGGTGCAGGCAAAGTGTATAAGGCAACACTGGGAAATGATAATATTGTTGCTGTGAAACAAATCTAGAACAACAGGAAACTGCAGTCTGCCCAAGAAAAGGGATTTCAAGCAGAGGTGGAGACTCTAGTGAAGATTAGGCATGCCAACATTGTCAAGTTGCTCTGCTGCATATCTAGTTCATATTCTAATCTGTTAGTGTATGAATACATGCCAAATGGGAGCCTGTATGAACAACTTCATATTTCTCAAGGGGAAATGTTGGATTGGCCTAATCGTTATAAGATTGCTTTTGGTGCTGCTAAGGGAATGTCCTACCTGCATCATCGTTGTTCCCCTCCAATAATACATAGGGATGTTAAATCATATAATATATTGGTGGATTCTGAATTGGAGGCCCATATTGCTGATTTTGGTTTAGTTAGAATTGTAGAGAAGCTGGGTCAGATGAATGTAATGTTAGGGTTGCTAGAACATATGGATATATTGCCCCAGGTAAGAATTTACAGCCAACTTGTTAATGCATGTGAATATATGTGTGTATATATATGCCTCAGCCAACAAAAAATAAACAATTTTATATGAACTGATTCAATTGGTGGACATGTGTGCAGAGTATGCGTACACCCACAACGTGAATGAGAAAAGTGACATATACAGCTTTGGTGTGGTCCTGCTGGAGCTCGTGACTGGCAAGAAGCCCAATGATGTATAATTTGGAGATTACTCAGACATTGTTAGGTGGGTTCGGAATTAGATTCACATCGATATCAATAACGTCCTGGATGCACAAGTAGCAAACTCATATAAAGATGTTGGTGTTAAGGGCGGCTCTGTTATGCACTAGCACTCTGCCCATCAACAGGCCTTCCATGAGGGAAGTTGTGGAAATGCGGCTTTCCTGCAGCACAGATGAACGAATTAGAAAGGCAGCAACTACCACTTTGTCTCCCCACCTCAAGAGGAATCCCAGTGCTTTTAGATATGCTTCCCCTTCTATATGCACTAGCACATGTCCATTTAATGACAATAAATGTGGCATAGACTTGTGACCTTTACCTTAATTTATAGCCGATATTAAAAGCACTATTCAGTGATGCTCTTTACCTTCCTGAACTGCAGGAGAATTTGATTCATAGAGAAGTACTATATCTCTATCTTATATTGGCTTTATCAGTTTGTTCCAAACATGAGATACATCTATCCCCGTGGAAACATTTCAACAATCCCTTGAAAATAAGCAGTTGTTATCCCCCAAATCACCAAGAACAAAGTTGCAGACAAATAATAAACATGTTGGGTATTCAACAAAGACATCAGGAGATCCACCAGCCAGATTTGGTAACAAGTCATAACACAGCTAGAATCTCACTCTCTCGATAGCAGCACACATATGAGTTGTTGTTCTGTAGCATAGCCTTCAAAACAAGAATCAATTTGAGTTTAACATTCCCTTTAGTGTATATAATAGGGGATTTTTGCAGCACAACTGTGAAACATCATATGCAGGGTAGCCTATTTTGAGATTGTTCTATCAAAGAGATGATGACAAAGGAATAGATGTAGAACAATGTGGTACATCATGGATGAATGATTGACAGTAACTTCGCTAAATCTCTTCTATCATTTAAAGGTAGTCATGAGGCTTTGTTGTCTGGTTATTGTATTGAGAATTGTAGTGTATTTTAACCTTTAATTAGGCATCTGCAGATGAAGAATTGTAACCACAAAAAGTAGTAGCTATCAAAGGAGGATATACAAACAACCTACCAGAGTGTGAAGATACCTCCAAGAATTGTATGAAGTAGAATAACGTTGAGTAATTTTCATTTTGTCACTGAAGATTGTGTCTATATGGCATGTTTTATTACATGCTTCATCTTTAATGCAAGTCAGATATTAAATTGGATTCAATTGGTGTATTACTGTTAAAGTCTACAAGGACTTCCTACGAGAAAACACTTAACTTTAACCCTTATGCACTTTATTTTTGGCCATCTATCTAATAATTAGTTATGTTCTCTTAACACCAGTTATGTTCTCTTTAAGGCAATCAAAAAATAAATTTACAACCCACTGATTAGTTAATTCACGCACAACTTAACCAAAATAGGTTTCCTGGTTGTGCAGGTGTTTATTACTGTTGTGAATTGTGTGTGGCACTGAACTGGGATTGAGTTTAATACATAGTTCAATGCTTAGATTTTTTTATAATCCAGGGCCAATTCATCCCTTTATCTTGTCCATTCTGGCCACATTTTATGATTGAAAGTAAGATTAGGTCAAGGTTCATCTAGGGTGAAAACTGTTTCAGTCATAATTGACTTCATCACATCCACGAACAACTTGCCAGTAATTGATATCTGGCCAGATTTGTCATGCCTATAAAACAAGATGGTTCTTTGGGTTATATTTTATTTGGACTTATAAGTTATAACTACCAGATTTGAAAAGATGCATATACTGAAAATGTATCTCTCCTTGTACAAATTTAAAACAAGACATCATTTGTACAACAATACTAGGAGAGCATTGGCAAGTTCTAGAGTGGAGCTCCTCTCCAATCAATGGAGCTATCAGGTAAATACAGGGTGCCACTGCTATTACTTGTGGGATTTTGCTATAAACAGATTCATGGCATGGCATGGGCATGACATGGGGAATTCCGAATGGAGTTTTTCTAATGGTTCTCTTCATGTTGATGGTTATAATTTTAATAGATTCAACAGGGTGGCTGCAACTGGCACATATTCCTTTCAATATCCAGATTTTGAAGGCACGAGAAGGAATAATATTTTGAAGAAGTGAGAAGCAGTTCACCTTATTATAGTTACCATGCTAGGTCTTCCTTTAAGAGATTCCCAACATCAAATAATTTCCATGAATATGGTTGTGTAAGAGTCGTGATGGTGTTGTAATGTAAATTATGTTTCCATAGTTGAACATCTGAAGTATTTTGCGATATTGTTATTGTACCATGGCACCTAGATCAGATCCAATGTTTATCAACACTTTTTTAATAGCATGTTTTCTTTTCTTCCCGTTGTTGTTCATTTCTCCTAAAACTCCTCTCCAACCTCAATATCAGTGTTAGTAGTAGCATGAGCAACAACACTACGCTTAGCAGAACTAGAAGAATGCATTTTCCAAACTGCACGAGAACTAATTCCCTCACGAGTCACCATGTGCCATGCTTGGTCTCGGTTGTTCTCTTCCTTCTACTCTTGGTTCAACTGCCATATCTTCATTGGAACCAACACCCCGAACTTCACTAGACAACGATTCACCATTTTGTAGTAGTGATTCGCCATTTGTACTGGTGATTTGCCATGATTTTACAAGATAATATAATATCATGAGAAATTCGCCAAAAAATTATATATACATATTATATTATTAATAAAATCGCCTTCCATTTTTCCTATGTATCATGGGGATTCACCCATTTATTATATATATAAATTTATGGGGGTTCTTAAAATTTTCCCTGATGACTTTTCTCGTAAATGTTGGATCTTCTTCATGCAGAAGAAATATAATACATTCTCTAAGTTCTTGGAGTTTATGGCACTGGTGGAGAAAGAGTCAGGGAAGCAAGTGAAGGCTCTTAGGAGCGATAATGGTGGAGAATACATCTCTAAGGAATTCAAGAACTTCTGCAGCAAAGAAGGAATTCAAAGAGAACTCATAGCGCCTCAAAACCCACAATAGAATGGGGTTGTGGAAATAAAGAATAGAACAATTGTGGGTGCAGCAAGAGTGACGTTGCATGATCAAGGCCTACCGATGCATCTGTGGGTGGAAGCATGCAACGTTGCGGTATTTGTGCATAACCGTTGCCCTCATAGGATACTTGGCATGAGTACACCCAAAGAGGTTTTCACTGGTAAGAAATTTGATGTTTCACACTTTAAGATTTTTG
Organism: Pinus albicaulis; assembly: GCA_034641835.2. Taxonomy (NCBI): domain Eukaryota; kingdom Viridiplantae; phylum Streptophyta; class Pinopsida; order Pinales; family Pinaceae; genus Pinus; species Pinus albicaulis. Next base: position 398,791,331 of record CM076572.1, read on the forward strand.
GCTCATCTGTTTATGTGAATGTGACCAAAGATGCCAGGAAGAAGCTGGAACCGACAACTGAGATCGGGATTTTTATGGGGTACACTGAAATACCCCGTAATTATTGTGTGTATTTTCCAAACAACAAAATGGTTGTTGTGCGACGGGATATAAAATTTGATGAGGAGAAAGTCGTGCAGTTGTCCCTTGAGAGGGAGCTAGACTTGCATGCAGAGGAGGAACTGTTGGTTCCCAAGGATGAGTCTCAAGATGTGGATAAAAAATGGCAGAAGGCGCACCACGGAAGCTGATAGATTGAGACTTGATGCTGCAGAGAATGTAGGAGCCCCTACTTCACAGCGCAGACAAAGACAGTCTCCTGACCGATTTACTAGATACATGGCTCTTATGAGAAAATGTATTGTGACTGAACCATCTTCCTTTCAGGAAGTAGTGCAGCAACCAACTTGGGTTGATGCAATGGTGGAGGAGTATGAATCCATTGTTAATAACAGTGCATGGGAGATAGTCCCAAGACCGATCGACAAATCAATGGTTGGATCGAGATGGATCTACAAGGTAAAGCAAGTTGTTGATGGGAGTGTGGAAAAATACGAGGGCATATTTGTGGCCTAGGGATTCTCACAGATCGAGGGGATAAATTATGATGAGACTTTTTCACTTGTTGCAAGGTACTCTTCCATAAGATCCATACTTGCACTCTTAGCGTAGATGGGCTGACGCATTCATCAGATGGATGTGAAAACTGTGTTTCTCAATGGGATCATTAAGGAAGAGGTGTACATAGAGCAGCCTGAAGGTTTCGAAATATTGAACAGTGATTCGCATGTGCACAAACTCAAAAGAGCACTGTATAGGATGAAGTAAGCACCCCGTGCTTGGTACACTCTGATAAAGAGTTATTTCACTGGACTGGGCTTCACCAAAAGTGAAGCAGATGCAAACCTATACCAGATTGTGGTTGAGGGTAAGCTATTGATCATTGTTCTTTATGTTTATGATCTAATTTTGACTGGCGACGAGCAGCTGATACACTCATGCAAGGGAGTTCGAAATGAAGGACATGGGACTCCTTCATTATTTCCTTGGATTGGAAATATGGCAACGGGATGGTGAAATTTTTGTGTCTCAAGGAAAGCATGCAAAGGAGATACTGGGTAACTTTAACATAGAGAGTTGCAAACCCATGGATACTCCTCTTCCAAAAAATTGGAGGAAAGAGGATGCTACTTTTGGAGAGGTAGTGGATGCTACTGTCTACAGGCAGTTAGTTGGTTCATTGATGTATCTAGTGAACACCAGACCAAACATTTTCTACGTAGTTAACCAGCTGAGTCAAGCTATGGTTAAGCCTACCAAGCTCTTTTGGAAGGGGGGGAAGCATGAATTGAGATACTTGAGGGGCACATTAGAGTATGGTCTATGGTACAGATAGACAGAGGGAGTGAAGCTTCGAGGCTTCACAGATGCAGATTGGGCGGGCAATCCATCAGACAAAAAGAACACATTAGGAGGGATCTTTAACATAGGATCGACAGAAGTTTCCTGGTACAGCAGGAAACAACGATCTGTGGCACTCAGTTCAGTGGAAGTAGAATACATGGTAGCAAGTCAAGCTGCAAGTGAGGCTATCTGGATGACAAAGATCTTGGTTAGTTTGTTTGGTTCTCATATGGATCCGATAGTGATTCATTGTGATAATTAGAGCTACATTAAACTCTCGATTAATCCTGTGTTTCATGATAGGTCAAAGAATATAGATATCCGGTACCATGATCTCAGATATTGTGTGCAGAGAAGGATATTGTTGCTTCAGTACATTCCCATGGAAGATCATGATGCAGATATTATGACGAAATGCGCTCACCAGGAGCAAATTCGAATACCATAGAGACAGGATTGGGGTGAAGGATAATCCCTTTCTTGTTGAGAGGGAGTGTTGATATTCAACAAGAAAATTTCAGCACCCACACCTAGTGCCTTAAGCACCTACACCAGGGTGGGGCCCACAGCGCTATTTTTGGATGCATGTCTATTTTAGTTATCCCTTACTTAAGATGGACAATAATCTGTAATCTATTCTCAATGGTGACTTGAAATAGTTAATCGAGAGTGATAAAATCAGTTAACTAGTGGATTTCGAGTTAGAGGTAATTGTTGAGGCATGCAGAGTAAATTATAGTTGTAACATAGTTCGAAGTGCAGTGGTGCATTAGTTAATGCAGGTTGTAATCAGTTTAACTCAGTTAAGTGAGTCAAACTCAGTTGTGCTAGTTGTAACTTAAGATACACTAGTGAGAGATCAAGTGAATTAAATATTAATTAATTCACAATCAATGATCTCACATGCAACTGAGGATTTACTATTATTAGCTGCATGCATGTCAGATCTAGTGGAGACCCAGTTGAGTTCTAGGTGAAAGGGAAGTTGACTATCAGTTGTAGGATTATTGGGTTGCACACATGCAACCAAAGACCCATTGGAGTGCCCATGATACTTGTGCAGTCAAGGAAGGCCAAAATTCCTATATTTTAGTGATTGCATTCATCAGGGATTGCACGAGCAAGGCATGCTGTCTAGAGGTTGAGAATTGGCTATGTGTTGGTCAGTTTTGTTCATGACAGTGTGAGACAATTAGCTGAGTACTGGAGGGCTCTTGTGAGAAGAGTTTTGTATGTAATTGTTTCATGATCCATGTTGAATATACAATAGAATATAGTGGGGTTTTTAGATGGAAGCTTTCCCCGAGAAATTATATGTTTTGTGATTGATTTGATTCTTCTTCATGTTCATGTGATTAGTGATTGTGTTTTTTAATTCCGCAAAAGATTTGTAGAAACGATTCAATATTTAACTTTAGTACATTGTTAGATCGGGTCAAGCCAAGATATACATGCATGTTGTATAATTACTACACAGGTTGTCCTTCATGTTCATCTGTCATTCTCCCAAGTGAATCCTTATTCTATTACACATTTTTTTATGACCTCGCATAGGAAGGACATGTTTGACTTCTGTTTATTTTTCTATGGTTAACAAATTAGTTAATTTTGTTTTAAAAAGGGATGAAAGCCTCAAGGGTTTTGTAGCCCTTGCTTTCTATTTCTCCAATGATTTTGTTCAATGTTAAGTCTTTGAAAAAGGGGGAAACCCTCATGGGTTTCGTCACCTTTACGTCCCTTCCTTCTGCAACATATTAAACAACCATTTTGTCGATTTTGTTTTGTTTTGTTTTTTTTCCTTGGTTATTGAGATAGGTTTTTTAGAAATCTTCATGAATTCTTTTGTTAGATACAAGAGGGTTTTTTGTCATCCCTCAATTGTAAATTTTTCTTTCTTAAAATTTTGACTTCACTTCGAACGCATTTAGGGTTTTCGTCAAATAATGTGTTAGGGGGATATTCTTGTATTCTTAAAAGTTATTTTAATAATTATAACCAAAGTTCCTTTTTTCGTTTTGTTCTTTTCGAATGTCTCTCGGTTTATTGCTTGTCTCTGTAGTAGGGTTTTCATCCTTTTATATCTTCTTTACTTATTTCCAATTCCTTGTTCTTAAATTGAAATAGATAACTATAAACAAGATAATTATTCATATATTTAATTATGATTATAATACTTCTACAAATTACAGTTGCGTGTTTTTTTTGTTATTATAATTAGGACTCCCATATTCAAATTGGATTGGAGTCTAATGAATAGCCTAAAAAATGGCATTGTCATAATTTATTCAAGTGTGGATTTTCCCTTTCAATCCTCAATGTTACTTTATAGTAAGAGTTACAACTTATAAATGTTTTCTTTGTTATTAGCCTAATTGTTAATATCTAGAGTCTAAATACACACACACACACACACTATGATTTTGTCAACAGGTTAACGATAATTTTGTTCATCCTTTTAATGTATATATATTTTTTTGTTGGCTAAGAACCAATGTGTCTTTGTCATCTGCGCTCGGGTAATTTATTCCAACCTTGTTACAATTAATCTTTCAATTTGTAAGTCATCCTATATATTCACTGTACAATACTTACTACCATGAACTCATTCTAATGTACTATGTTTCACAGGTACAAGAACTTATTCAACTACAATGTATTCATATAAAGCTTTCTTGTTTGGCAAGGTTCTATTTCAACTCACTCAACCCCTTCACTAGGTCGGAGATTTTGTTCCCAATTCCTATGTTCGTGCTTCCAGTAGCGGGTTACATGGCTCTACAATATTTCTCTTGTAGAAATTATAGTTTTCTTTAAATTTACTCCTACCCAAGAGTTTTTTTAAAGATACAGAGCCTACTGTTGTACAAAGACTATCATTTTCTTTTATGTTAAGGATTTTCTAGAAACTCTTAGTTCAACTCATTGAATTGTTCATGAGACTTTGACACAGATTTTATTTCATATTATAGTTTCATATTTTACTCTCATTGTTATGTACTCATATAGTTTCTTTGCTACCAATTAAATTTCATCAGTTTAATTTTCACTTTTACCAATTCTACTATAATTTGAGTGTTTTATGAACAAGAAATTTGCTACTATTTGATACTTACTAGTTTTCAACCGGGATCATAATTTTAAAAATAATTCTTACAAAGATGTATATGGTTTTTCTTTTTTAAGTGCATAATTATCTGTCCACGTGACTAATTATATATATCAATTTAAATATTATCTATGTATGTTGTAATATATTATTCATATAATTAACTAACTAAAATAAAAAAGTTAAAATCTTACTTGTTGCATGCAATTACATTCGAATAAAAAAATGATCATAATACACATATAAGTATTCTACTGCTACAATATTACAATTTTTATTTAGAATACTATTAATTCTACAAATTCTTGTCCATATGAGTTTTTAGTTAGAAGTGTAACAGTTTCCTTTTTCATTAAATATCTCTAATTTCACAAATAAAAACACACTCAATAGTTTTTCCTTTTCTTCATATAAAAATATGAGAATAGTACATAAACATTTTCTTTCTTTTGAATAATAGAATACTTACTACAGGCAGAGATACCTACTTGGAATAGAGTTTTTTGAAAAAATAAAAGTCAAGTACTTGGATCCTCCCAACCTTGACACAACAACCAGGTAGTGTCCCCCCCTGAGCAAACCAGGTTTGCAAATCTTTTTCTTCTGTCTTCTCCTTCTTGCTTCTCTCCAGTCTCTTTTGCTCTCATAATAAGACAAAAGTAAGGAGAACAAAGATTTTTTTTCCAAACCATCTACCACTCTTTTGGTGGTTTATAACTACCTCCACCTCACCAACAAGTGTCATGTAGTTATCAGCTCATTAATGAGCTCTTGTTTCCCACTCTTGAGGAAAACTCTTTGTCTTATAGGAAGCAAATAATTGGCCAATATCATACTTCCTTAGTTAAATCTAATCATTCAAATTAGATGTCTAGGATTTTTTATAGGTATTAATATTTCCACTATAAATTGCAGCCTTTTTATCTTCCAACCAATTGTACTCAAAAATTATTTTCCAGATTTTATTATATACAAAAATAAAACATAATAATTACAAATTTACAAACAATTATTATCAATTAAAATTACGAATAATTAAAATGTTCAATTGTCGTTCAAAGTAACATACTTTAACCAAAAACACACCTATACACATTTTAATTACAAAAATGTCAAGCCAAGGGATATCACATCCTCCCCCGCTAGAATTTTACACCATCCCGGTGTCTGATCAATGTCATTCTGGAAACACATTCCAGTTTTCATCTAAACAGAGAAGGATATGCTTCTTCTTGAGTAAAACGTTTCCATTGAACCTTCAACAACATTACATCTCTATTCCATAGCATAACTACACTATGGTCTAGAATCAATTACATGAGATGAATCGTGTGGATACCTTTTCAATAAAGATACATGAAGTACATTGTGAACTTTAATATTGGTTGGCACAACTAGTTGATAAGCTAGAGGTCCAATTCTGGATAACACCTTAAAAGGTCCATAGTATCTAGGTGACAACTTGGCACAATTGCCAAGTCTGAGTGTCCTTTTCTTGGGTTTAACCTTTAAGTACACATTAGCTCCCACATTAAACTATTTTCAAGTCTGCATAGTTTTTCTGACAATCTTGGGTTGTTTTCAAATTATGTTTAACTTGCTTGACCACTTCTTCCATTTCCTTTAACATATCTAGTCCCAATACTAATCTATCTTCGGGATGATACCAACTTAAGGGTACCTTGCATATTCTTCCATACATCACTTCGAAAGGACTCATTTTAAAGGAGGTTTGATACCCATTATTATAAGAAAATTCTGCTAAGTGCAAATAATCATCCCATTTAGTTTGCTTGTCTTTAACATCGATCCTTAACATATCCTCTAATATCTAGTTGGTCCTCTCTATTTGGCCATCAATTCGAGGATGGTAATATGTACTTAAGTTTAACTTTGTTCCCATATTTCCAAACAACCCTTTCCAAAACTTGGATGTGAGCTTTGCATCCCTATCCGAGATTACAACTTTAGGTATCCCATGAAGTTTGAAAAGTTCTTTCATGAATATTTCTGCAATGTTTATGGTTTTAAAAATGGATTTTACAGGGATGAAATGTGTTGCTTTATAGAGCTTATCAACCACGACCATAATAGAGTCATGTTTCCTCCTAGTCTTGATAGTCCAACAATTAAATCCATTAAAATTGTCTCCCATTTCCATTATGGAATGGGTAGGGGTTGTAACAACCCAACAGGGTGTTGATGAGAAGCCTTAACTTGTTGACACTCAAGACATCTAACCACATATTTTGTTGTTTATTTTTAATATTTGGGCAATCAAAATCCTTTTTCAAACATAGTAATCAACTTTTTGTAGCCAAGATGGCCAATTGTTGGTTTTTTATGCAACTCATCTAAGGAAAAAAAAATCAAATTTATGTCATTAGGCACATAAATTTTGCCTTTAAACAAAAATATATCTTGGATATCCATTGAATAATCACTCCTTTCTCCATCTAGTGTTTCATTTTTATGAACTTTCTCCCTGATTTTCTGGTATTTTGAATCATAATTTGCAGCCATTTTGATTTTATATGTTAAGTTTGTTGACCATCTTGTAGCTAATGTAACACATATTTTGATTTATCTTTCTGCTTAAAGCATCAACTATTATGTTTTCTTTTCCTTTAATATGTGTAATCTCAAAATCATATTCATTAGTAAATGCTAACCTTCTTGCTTGTCTAATGTTCAGATTAGGTTAATCAAATAGATATTTGGGACTAACATTATATCTTTTCAACTAAAATTTTCTTCCTATAAGATAATGTCTTCACATTTTGAATGCATGAATGATGGTTGCTAGATCTAGATCATGAATAGCATAATGTTTTTCATTCTCTTTCAACCTTCTAGATTCATAACAGATAACACGACCATCTTGCATCAAAACTTCTTGTATACCTTCCTTACATGCATTTTTACATACGACAAAGTCCTTATTGGGATAAGCCAATTTTAAAATTGGAGTCATGGTCAAGAGTTGCTTTAACTTATCAAATTTATTTCGACATTTTTAACTCCACTCAAACTTGATTCCTTTCTTTTATAAATAAGTAACTAGATATGACTGGATATTCATGTTTGGAAAATCCTTGTATAAATCTCCTATAGTAGCTTGTGATTCCCATAAATGATCTAATTTCTTCTACATTTTTAGGTATTGGCCACTCCATTATTGCCTTTATCTTTTTGGGGTCAACAAAATTTCCTTCTTTTGATATAACATGTCCTAGATAATGAAATTGTTTCAGATAGAGTGAACACTTGTTGAATTTAGAATATAGTTCATTATCTCTAAGAGTTTGAAGGGCCATCTTCAAATGTTGGTCATGCTCTTCTTTACTCTTCGAATATACCATAATATCATCTATATATACAATTACAAATTTATCTAGAAATGGTCTAAGTACATCGTTCATAAGGCACATGGATGTATTTGGTGCATTAGTAAGCCCAAATGAGAGTACCACAAATTCATAATGCCCATAATGTGTGCCAATGTTGTTTTTTGAATGTCTTCATCATTAATTTTGATATGGTGGTATCCTTACCTTAAATCGATTTTAGAGAAAATAGAAGCTCCCCTAACTTGATCAAACAAGTCATCTATCCTGGGAAAAGGATATTTATTTTTTATGGTCATATTATTAAGTTGTTTGTAATATATGCACAATCTAAGAGTACCATCCTTATTTTTAACAAACAGAAGTTGTGCCCCCAAGGAGACACACTTGGCCTTATATACTTTTTGTCTGAGAGTTCGTGTAACTGAATCTTCAACTTCATTAACTCAGGAATACTCATCCTATATGGAGCTTTTGATACTGCAACAACTCCAGGTATAAGGTCAATGGTAAAATTAATATCCCTCCTTGGAGGAAGTCTGGGTATTTCTTCTGGAGAAACATCCTTGTATTGTTCCAATATAGGATATTCTTAAAATTATGGTTTATCTTTATCATTAGAAGCACTTGGATAGTGAATATTTGATATCCTTTTTTAACATACTTCTTCATTTTTATTGTAGAAGTTTGCCTAACAAAAATCTTCATTGGAATTCCTTGGACCATGCAAGCTTCTCCTTTATCATCAACATAGGTAAAAGACTTTTCCAAACAATTTAATTTCACTCTATGTGATTCCCACCAGTTCATACCTATGAGAACATCATAAGATCCTAAGGGTAATATATTCAAATTTAGTGTGTTATGCATTCCATTCAAGTTTATTGTTTAGTTTTTGCTTATTTCAGTCAATCTTCTTTTAGTTCCTGTAGCCAATTGTATTATTCAAGGCTTATTTTGTTTCTCGGTTGCAAGTTTCCATCTTTCAACTACAACAGGGGAAATATAATTTAATGTAGATCATGGATCCATAAGTACATACACATCTTTATAAAGAATATTACCTTAAACATCCATCATGGTGGACTAACGAGCTTCCTACCTCCCATCCAATGCAACATTGATTCTGGCTATGTTACATATAACATCATTCACAATAGATGCTTCTTGAATATTGTTCAATGTTGCTTTCTTATTTAGTGGGTTTTGTGGACAATATCTCCATAACAGATTCCCATTACAACCCCAACGTTTTATTGGTGGTTTAACTGATTCACTAAAATTTATGTTTCTTGTTCCTGGTCCTGTTTTCCACCCCATATTTTTTTGCTGACCAATGTTTTTTGTTATATTTTCCTACTTGCATACTCTTAGAAAAAACATGTTTCTTAAACCCCTTTTTCTTAATATTGAACATGTCATGTTTCTTTTCCACCCATCCCTTTTGTTTGCTTTGATTAAAACATACCTTAGCCTTTATAATAGTCTCATCCATGGTCTTTGGGTTGTCAAACTCAATCCTTTCTCTATATGAAAAAGGGAGGCATCTCATAAATCTCTGTATTTTTTCCTTCTTCTCTTTCAAATAAGGTACACACCTTAATAAGCTCATAAATGTATTGACAAACTCATCCATGTTAGATGTCCCAATTTGAGTTCATGAAACTCCCTAGCTTTTTCATCAAAATACCTCTCAGTCAAATACTTCTTCTTGAATTATTTCTTGTACAATTTCCAAGTTAAGTCCTTCTAATTATCTTGACAACTTTATTCTCTTCCCACCATAAATTTTCCTTACTGGTTAACTCGTAAGTTACCAATCTTTCTTTCAGGTTACTTGGATAATTTTATACTTCGAAATATTTAGACATATTAAGGAGCCATGCCTCTGCTCCTTCTTCAGATTCACCATCAAAATTAGGGGGCCTAATATTTTTAAACTTCCCCTATAACGAAGAGGTAAACCTCCTTTTCCTAGGCATACATGTACTGCTATATGTTTATGTTCTCTCTCGTCACTAGATTCATTTATTTGGCTTTCATTAAAAATTTTGGAGTTGGTTTTAATTGCAGACTTGCTTCTAGATATTTTCCCCTGAGTGTCCTCAGATTTTCTGCTACTCCTTTTTCCTTCTAATTTTATGAGTATATAACCATTAATATTTTCTTTCTTCTCCTTTGCTTTGGACAATATTTCATGATTGGATTAATGGTGTCTAAGTCTTCCTTTAAACTATGAAAAACTTGTAATATTTCATATTCACGTTTATCTGTACTAATATTTACTCCACCCAACATTCCATAATCAATATTGTGCTCCTCACTTTCTCTGGGTGATCCTACAGAGGTTTGTCCATTTAAATCTTCAACCACATTCCCAACTTTGTATATCACACAAAAATTACTTTTTCAATTTAGGACCCATAATAGGCCCAACGTTGAAACCTATGCTCTGATACCACTTGTGATATCACCTCATTTACAACATTTTTTTTACTATAATTTCATCTACTTGTTAATGCAATTTATCTATTTATTAGAACTAATGCCATCAAATTTTAACATCTATATAGTCTATGATAGTATATTCATTAAAAATAATTAATGACTTATTCGATGTATTGTAACAACATTAATTTTCCTAATTACTCTTGTAATTTTTCTCCATATTCCATATCTTAATTTTCTCCAGGATTGAAAGGGTAACATTTATGCTTTTCTATCACAGAAGATCACCAATTCTTGATTCTTTTCGAAAAGGTTTATAGGAAAAATATCTCCCTTTCCTAACTTCATTATATATGTTCATTTTCCAAATTTCTATTTATTCAACTATAGGACATATATAATTTTACCATAGCTTGGTAGTTGTTCTCACATCACCTGCATATAATTTTAAATTACCAGATGCTTATGTTATTGTGAGGAGTTATTTGATTAATGCATGTGGTTTATTGTTATCATAAGCCAATATGTGAGTTGTAAGACTTTGTACATGGTTCATTCCACCTACCTTTATATCATGGCGAGGCTTTGTTCAAATTACAAATGTGTTTTCTATTTAAAGTATGGTTCAACGTAATAGTTCTCAACAAAATTATGATAATTCACAATTTTTCTCGTTCTATACACCCTTCTAGATACTTCCATTAATATATGTGTGTAATTTGACGGGGACTCCATGTTTAGTCCTTCTAACTTGAACATGTTAATCTCTGAGTAATCCACACTGGCACATTTGGCCTACCTTCTTAATGGTCTAGATTTGTTATAGTTTAATAGATGGTTGCAGTCAGATTTAGAGTTTACTGTGAGGTAAAAGTCTCATCTGACACTTACTATGCTTCATTTTATACCATACAATGTATTGTGAGCATATGGATTTGTGACATATTATTCTTTGGTGTTATTTTCCATATGCTAGTGTTTTTATGCTGAAATATATCCATTAGTAACAAAATAGTTAAAAATATGTGGATTACTCGTGGACTACTCGGCTTTAACTCTCATCATTTATTTTGAAGGCAACTTTGCAATGTTTTGTCGATTGTTCTTCTTCCCAATTTCACTAAATATTAACCTATTGAAAATATTTGCGTTCAAGTTGGAATGTGATTTTTAGTTTTAAAACCTGAATGGATTTCAAGTTATTCATGTGTCTTACATGTACTAACTTAGTTATTTTCTTGTTCTTGAAAGATTTCTTATTAAATGTTCTTTGTTGTTTGTTAATGGTTTCCATTCGGAGCAGGTTGTCCCTCATTTTTGTTCGTCGTTCTCCAAGGTGACTCCTTATTTTATTACACATTTTTTTATGATCTTGCATAGGAAGAACATGTTTGACTTATATTTATTTTTCTATGGTTAGCATATTAGTTCATTTTGTTTTAAAAAGGGATGAAACTCTTAAGGGTTTCATAACCCATGCTTTATATTTCTCCAATGATTATGTATAGAATTATTGAGTCTTTCAAAAATGAGGAAACCCTCATGGGTTTCTTCACCTTTATGCCCCTTCCTTCTGCAACATATTAAATGACCCTTCTATCAATATCTCTCTCTCTCTCTTTTCTTTTTCTTTTTTAATTTCGAGGTTTTTGAGATATGTCTTCTAGAAATCTTCATGAATTATTTCATTACAACCAAGAGGGTTTATTGTAATCCCTCAATTGTAAATTTTTATTTCTAAATTGTTGACCTCTTGTCGAACCCCTTTAGGGTTTTTGTCAAATAATGTATTAGGAGGATATTCCTTTCTTCTTGATAGTTCTTTTAATAATTATGACCAAAGTTCATTTTTTCATTTTTTTTTCTTTTCGAATATCTTTCAGTTTATTATTGGTCTTTGTAATAGGGTTTTCACCCGTTTTTCTCTTATTTACTTATTTCCAATTCCTTGTTCCTAAATTGAAATAGATAAATATAAACAAGATAACTATTCATCTATTTAACTTTGGTTATAATACTTATACAAAATTAAAGTTCCGTGTTTTTTTTTGTTATTATAATTAGGACTCTCATATTCAAATTGGCTTTGAATCTAATGAATAGCCTAAAACACAGCGCTAACACAACTTATTAAAATGTGAAATTTTCCATTTAATCCTCTATGTTACTTTATATTAACAATTACAACTTATACAACTTTTCTTTGTTATCACCCTAATTGTTAATTGCCATATTTTATATATGTGTGTGTGTGTGTGTGTGTGTGTGATTTTGTCAACAAATTAATGATAACACACACACATATACGTTGAGAACCAACGTGTCTTTTCCATCCGCTCTCAGGTAATTTATTCCAACCTTGTTGCAATTAATATTTCAATTTCTAAGTCATCCTATATATTCATTGTACAATACTTACTACCATGAACTCATTCTAATGTACTTTGTTTCATAGGTACGATAACCGATTCAACTACAGTGTATTCATATAAAGCTTTCTTATTTGGAAAGGTTCTAATTCAACTCATTCAACCCCTTTACCAGGTTGGAGATTTCGTTCCTGTTCTTGTGTTCATGCTTCCCGTAGCGGGTTACATGAATCTACAATATTTCTCCTGTAGAAATTATAGTTTTCTTCAAATTTACTCCAACCAAGGAGTTTTCTGTAATATTCCTAAATTAGCTGCAGCTAATAGGAATATTAATTTTGCCTTGTTTATTTTGCATTTCATGTATTGATGAATAAATTGTAAAGGAGGACATGTAAAACTCCTGAAAATCAAGAATAAATCAATGCCTATGTGAACAGAGACATATCCGGGCTATGTAAATAAACTCTTGCAGGTGTGAAAGAGTCTAAATCACAAGAATGGGTCATCTTTGACCAAGTCAAACATCGCAGTCTAGATGCATTGAACCTCTTTGAGGGACAGCGTAGTTCTAGAAGGAGGTTGTAATGTGAAAAGGGTTAAGTGATTCAAGGTGGTTTAGGGTTTGGCAAGAATCCTATCTTATAAAAGGAAGAGGAGGGCAGCAAGGAAGAGGTTGTTGAAGACATTAATTCTGAAGGTTTGTCTGCTTAGACATCCCTTGTTGGGCATTCCTGTTCAGGAATCCCACCTCCTTCCTTGAGCAGCTCTTGGAGGAGAATTGTGCTAAACTTCTTCACTATCAGGCTTGGGCCAAGTTTAACCTTACATTACAGCGCTGCTCATGTTGAGGGTTGAGCTGTCTTGTGAGTTGCAGTAAGTGGAGATCTAGATCTGCTCAGATCTAGATGATAGCAGTGGCTATTTTCAGTGAGAGTGTCATTTAACCTCCTGGAAGAGTTCATTTGCTGAATATACTTCAGATCCACATCTTGGCATCATGCCAAATCATCTTTAGAAGCTATAGCATTTTCTATCTCCCTAAGACAACATTATTTTCAGATCTACAGTTGCAGGGTGCTTTGCTTGCATTTTGGAGGAGAGATCTTCGGTGTTGGGGTTTTTCCTCTCACTGTGGTGATCCATAGATTGGCCAAGAAATCTATGTTCTGTTTCAGATCTGATCTATTATGTACTAGTATTATTCAGAATCTCTGAATCATTCAGCAGATCTAAAGTTTTAGATCTCAGATCTACTTCCGGTGCTTCATGTTTTGAGAAAATCCCTAAGGGGAATGTATAGATCAACTCTTCTTGTACATGGATCTGTATTGGATCTATATTTTTATGTATTGATCTGATCTAGATCTGAAGAATAAATAAACTACTGCTTCAGCCTTGAAAATTACGTTGTCACTGTTATGTAGTCTTTTTGTATGGTTGCAGCACCTCTTTCTTGAGGATTTCTTTTGTATTCTTTCATTATTCTTCTGTAAAGTGTATGAGTTATGCCCCTGGTCTTATTTGAAAATATTTAGACCTTATTTCAGTCACACCCTTTAGAAAATCACGCTCACATGCTTCAGTAAATTTCTGCATAATTCTAGTCTTGGGAAATCAGGGTTTTCTAGCCTAGTTAGGAAAGGAGGAACTGTTTAACTTAGCAAAACTTTTTTTTTTTGGTGAAATTCGACATGGGAGTCCCTCATAACCTTAGCTATCATATCACACCACTTTCCCATCTTATTTTTATGCAAATCTCTTAATACACTCGTTTTAGGGCCAAAATCATCACTTTTCCCCATATTTTTCTTTATAAAACGCTGTATAAGGGTGTTGCTGCATAATTTATTGAATATTAGGTGATTTTGTGTCTGTATATGAAATATTTTTGCAGCTACACATTGGTAATAACTCAGATTATTCCCAATCTGTAGCTGTTCCTGAAAAAGGGATATTACAGTGGTATCAGAGCAAGATCTTTGGCTCAGCCTGTGGCTTCAAGCCAAAGTAATGTACAAAAAGGAGCAAGGTCAGAATGATGAGTAATATGGGTTTATTCTCATCAGCTTTCAGATCTAAGAAGAACCTCTCCAAGGAGGTTGAACAAGAAGAAGAAAAAAGAAGCAGTGAAACTCCTAGAAAGTTTCAAGAGCAGAAAGATCTTCTGATCAGATCTACAAGATCTATACATGAGGAAAATTCTGAATCCTCATCTCATGGATATGGGCACTCAGACATATCACCAAAACTTGAACATTCTGTCTGTGATTTATTCATGAAGAGGAAGAAAGGAGGTGTGCCTAAGAAGGAGACTCTTAGAGAGTATTTGGAGGAGTATGAAGCTCAATCCAAGGAGTTCAAAGATGATTTGAATTTCCAAGGGTTCTGCAAGATCAAGGAGAGAAAAGGCACAAATAAGGAGAAGCATGACATGGGTAGATTATACCTATCTATCTTTTATGGATCACCTAGATGTCCAGTCAGGGTTTGGGTGGAGGAGCTAAAAAACTTTGTGCAACAACATCAAGTCTCTGAAATTGAAGCCATCAAAGTATCAGTGCTGCACTTTGGAGGTAAGGCATATGCTTGGTGGTTGTTTGAGTCCTTTTCCTTGAAGAATGAAAATACACCTACTTATGCAAGGTTTATTGCAAGATTGATAGAAAGGTTTGATGAAGCCCCATGTGTAACATCTTCTGGTGACACAATCAAACCATATCAGTCAAATATTTTGCATGAGTTGGAATGATCTATGAATCCAACTCCATTTCTGAAGAGCATGGGAGAAGGTGTGAGTTTGTTTGATGCCTTGCCTAGGGAAATATCTTTTTTGAATGAAGGGAAATCTTCTCAAGAAGAAAGCATGGAGATTCCTCCTTCACTAAATGACCAAGATCTAAGGTCTCTTATTGATGATGAGGTAATTTCAGTTATTGGAGAGGAGAAGGAGAAGGCAGGAGATAACACAGTCATGAAAATAACACCTCAAGCACCTCATGAAGATGAAGTTGGAGCACTTGCTCCAAGGGAAGAAACTCTTGCATTCTTGCAAGGAGTTCCAAAAGATCTCACACATAGAGATCTTGATACAACACAGGAGAAACATGCATCATCATTGTCAAATGATGAAGTATTGAATATAGGAGGAGGAAGAGAGGAGGAAGAGCATCTCAAGAAGAAGAGAATATACCCTTCTCTGTTTCAAGGGTTGGAAGACCAAAGAAGGAAAGAGAATCCATGCAGCAATGGTAGGGGCAAATATGTCCACCTACATCCACATTCTTCTATATTCCTTGATGCCTCTTTGCAAGGAGGCATTCCACCAGGAAGACCTCCTGATTGGAGGAAAAATAAAGTGTTCTCTCAACTATCGCAACATTTGCATACTTGGCTAATGAAGGAGCCTGGGGAGAAGCAAGCACAGCGCAGAGGATCTTTCATGAATTCAGAAAAGAGGTAAGCAATTTTCTGAATAGGACATTGTTATCTTACATTCATTCATCTACGCTGAGAAATGAAAGATCGGAAATCTATGATGGTATGGATATAAGGATACATGGAAAAACCATATCTTTGGTGCATCCCATGGTCTTCTCACTTACAAAAGAGATTTCTGAACATGATAAGAGGATCTTAATACTCTTGCATGCATGGGCCAACTTGAGGAAGTATTGGAGGACAAGAAATTTCCAAGGGGAAGTTGATATCCACATGCTTCAATCTTGTCTTGAGCAAGATCAACTACAAGGGAGGCAACAAAAGAAAGTTTATGGGACTCCAACATGTGACCTTGGCATCAAGTATGTTAAAGATGAGAGTCATGACATGATAGGGGCTGCATTTCAGACATCTACAATGTTATCATTCTTGGGGAGCCTAGATCCTTATTGGATTCTCAAATTTGATGGAGTACAACAAGGACCCTTTCACATGTGAGGTTCTTTATGGGAAGGTAATGGATGGGAGGTATAAGGTAGTTGGAGGAGTCATCTATCTGGTCAAAGGCTCCAAGCTCAAGGAGAAACTGCTGAATGCAACCTATGAGATCCTGCTTTCCAAACCCACTAATTTCATTGGAGCATATCATAATATCTTGGATGGATTCATGTGGGAGAATTTCAAAGAGGAGGTGCACTCTCATATGAAGAAGTGCATGGACCATTTGTTAGACAAGGAGGAACATAGCTCTTGGGAAGAATTATCATCTACACCTCCTTATTCATTGAGTGTGAGAGGAGGCTCATCCATGAGCAACCTTGCTAATTTTAAACAAGTGCATGACAAATATTATATTGCTGAATCTCATGATGTATAATTGTATTTTTCTAACACTCATTTGCAGGGCTTTTCTCCAAGAGGGAGCACTATTTATGATGGGCTTCATGGGCCACTTGAGGCCATGAACTTTATTGATGATGATCATCCTTTAGAGGATCTTGGAGGGGAGATACACTTCCCATGGTGTGACTCCTTTACACCAATCATAAAACACCTTCTCCAAGCATGCAAGAAGGATGGGGCAACAAGCAAGTGTTGGAGGAAACACTTGTCATCTTCTATTCTATGGCAGTTGAGGGTAAAACTATGCTGGTTGCACATGAGGAGGCATCTTCCTTCTCCTTTATCATATATGGCAACTAGCATGATCTTAATCATGATTCCACATGCTGAAGATGTTCTTATTCTTGGGAACATGGTTGGAGGAGAGACACATTTGTGGAATGTGTCCTTGGGGAAAAGAGTTTCCCACCTTCTTTACACTACATGTTCTAGGGGGAGCATGGGAGACCATATGGCCACTATAGCACATTACTTGTCTCTTTATGAAGTGGACCATATGATTGTATGTAGCACTTGGAGTGTCATGAAACCAACTCCAAAAAGAGAAGAAAAGAGATATCAACGCCTTAGAAATAAGCCACTTCGAGGGGGAAACCTCCAATACATTACATGAATGAAAAATTCTTGGATGATTCAAATTACAAAACCTCCTTTCTATATAGGAGTCCATGGGGCCATAATGTAATCCTAGTAGGGCCACAATGTAATCCTAGCCGACCTAACAATAATAATTTAAGGGCACAATAATAACAATATGGGGGTTACAAGGGTACAATAATAACAATAAGGGGGTTACACTTGTTGGAAATATTGTCATTGATGGCAAAGGAGGAAACATAGGCAGAGACAGGCAAAGGAAAACAACATAAGCAAAGGAGAAGAAAACAGGTCTTTGGTGAATGGTATAGTAACATTTACAGGGAGCATGAGAAGAACAGAGGGAGAGTTTATTTACAGAGATAGGGCAGCAAAAAGAGAGGCGGAGACAGAGAAAGGAGGCAGAGCAGCAGAGGCAGAGGCAGAGAATACAAAGGCAGAGATGAAACAGTAGAGCAGCAGAGGCAGAGGCAGAGCCGTTAACAAACAGTGAAATGATCAAGCAGAGACGGAACCATGAGGGAAATGGAACCAAGCGTTTAGCAGTAAAAACCTAATGACGTCGGGTATTAAACCTTATGGTAATGTTGAATTAACATAATAATGAAACAGGGTTCATATATTAGAGTGCTGAAGAAATAAGAAATAAACCTTTGAATAGAGTTTATATGTATATATGTATATAACGAAGGCGCAAAGTTGGTATTGGCACGGAACCATGAATGTAAGTGGAACCCTAAGTGTGAACAGTAAAACAGGCACTCAAAAACCAGTGGGTTCGCGCGAGAATTGAAGTGGTAAGCTGTATTACCAAAATGAACGCGATACATGTCATTGAAGGACACATGTCCTCAGGTGGTTTCCAAATACAACCTTTTTCGCGTGAGTTTGGAGAATTATGAAGCGAGCATTTAAGTTGCGCGATATTGCGCATTGTCCATTGGATGGGGGTCCAAAGCTCAGTTGGTGTGCAAGAGCAAATTGACTGTCTGATAA
Source organism: Pinus albicaulis (assembly GCA_034641835.2). NCBI lineage: Eukaryota > Viridiplantae > Streptophyta > Pinopsida > Pinales > Pinaceae > Pinus > Pinus albicaulis. Next base: position 398,809,981 of record CM076572.1, read on the forward strand.
AAGGTGAAGGTGCGGGGAAGAGAACCAAGGAAGTGGGTCCTACAGTCAGAGCTACGGAGCCAAAGTATTATGTGAATGATTGTGTATTCCGTGTTGTGAAAGTTAATGAACAGGCGGAGGTTATAACTTATATTAATATATGTTGATATATATAATGGGACGAATGCAGGTTGAATTACATGGTATAATGGTTGAAATATGACGGAGGAGGTAGTATACTCGAATATAGTATGGAGAGTATGAAATATCACATAAGGGTTCAATATAGTGTGAGCGTTGTATTAAATGAGGAGCAAGATTATATATAAAAAATTGTATATGTGATATAAGTTGCGGTGGACCTAGTTGAAATATTGCGTTAATGGTTAGTAATTAACCATTGAAGAAAATGCTGAAGGGTTGATATGTTTGTATGTCAAGTGTGGGACCCCTACATAAAATTCCGAGAATCATAACCCAAGCTAGAGGATACATAAAGACTGAAGTGACAAAGTATACATATATATGCAGCGCTTTATATATGTAGCGCTTTATAAACAAGGGGCCAAAGTATATATATACATATATGTAAAGCACTCTATTGTTCGGGCCTAATACAAACAAAGTCTTATATTGTGGGACCCTCACCAATCGCATCGGAGAAACTTGGCAGCGGAACATGTTAACAAAAAGTTGCGATTGCGATTGAGTTCCGGACTCGATATGGTTTAAACGATGATTCATGTATGTTTGAGTTCTGTTATCAAAGTAAACAGTGTTACATCGCATCGACATTTCAAAGTGAACAGTGATTGATCGCATCGGAGAAGGACCGGAGCATCGGAACATATAAATGGAAGTCGCGATTGCGATTAATCACAATCAGAAATATTCAAAAGGTGATACATCGCATCGGCATTTCAAAGTGAACAGTGATTGATCGCATCAGAGAAGGAGCAGAGCATCGGAACATATAAATGGAAGTCACGATTGCGATTAATCGCAATCGGAAATATTTGAAAGGTGATACATCGCATCGGAGAATAAAACAAGCTTGGCGAGTGGGCCCGAAAGGGAATTTTAAGTATTAAATGGTCTTTTATTTAAGTTCTCCGTGAATTGATCTACGTAACATAAAGGGGCAGTTTATATGTTAAAAACACTTCATTATCATGCCGAGAGTTGAATTGAAATATATGAAAAGCATAGTTACATATATATATGTCAGTTACACTACGACAGTGAACAGGAGATCAAACAGAGCCGAAAATGACAAACACAGTGATGCATATCCTCATTGTAACTGAATGTATACGTTTTTTTTATTGGTTTATATTGTTTGTGATGCATTGGCAAGTCTCCGGAAGAAAACAAAATTCCCACTGTAATATTAAAATTAGTACATACAGCTATATTTTTCTGAGTGAGCTGGAAAAGAAATGAGAAGGCAGAGGGCTAAGAGGTATGGCTATTCATTTCGAATTCCCTGAGGAATACAAACAGTCATAAGAAAATATCTATAAATAATATCATCTTGATATGCATAGAGAGGTTAGAGAGAGTAAGGATAGAAAATGCAGAGTATGGAATATTGAGGTAGAGAAGATAAGGAAGAGAGGATCAGAAAGAGATGCTACAGAACATAGCTGATATCTAAGGTAAATCAACAAATATTTTCTTGTGATTAAGTAAGGAAGTTGGAGCTTCCCTATCAAGTTGAAGCTTGATAACTGTCAGTTGTAGCTGATTGAGGTTGGAGCCTCCTGTAGTTTGGTGCCTGCAGAAAATCAGTGGTGAGAGGGAGTTGGAGCTTGCCTTTGCATCACAACAAAAATAAGATGTTGTTTTCTCCCTTTATGGGTTTCCAATTATATCTGTTGTCTCTATGTGTGTTGCCTGTGTGTTGATATGATCTATTCAATCTGCTTAATGTTTGTTACTCTCACAATAATTTTGGTGTCACATTAATTTAATACTTGCTGCAACATTTTAAGATTGTTCACATATTAAGCTGTAAATAAGTTTGATGAAAATTTTAAAAAGCTTAAGTATGTGTTAAACTGATTCACCCCCCCCCTCTCAGATTAACTAAAGATTCAACAATTGGTATCAGAGCCAAGTTCCTTTGTACCAGTTTAACCACTGAAAGGAGATCCTAGGTCCCCAGGATGGCTAGTCAAGCAGGAAGCTCAACCAATAAAGCCCCTTTTTTCATCGGTGCTAATCATGCCTTCTAGAAAATCAGAATGAGAGCATACATAATGTCTCTAGGAATAGAGGTTTGGGCTGCTGTAGAATTTGGATATGCCCCAAAGGCAACTGACCCAGAGAGAGAAGCTAAACAAGAATTTGTAGCAAATGCAAAGGCCATGAATGCAATCTTAAGTGGACTTTGTGAGGTTGAATTTCTCAAAATAATGCACAGTAAGACTGCCAAAGATATGTGGGATACTCTTGAAAACATCCACGAGAGAAACAAAAAGGTAAAGACCACCAAACTTCAAGTATATAGAGCTCAGTTTGAAAATTTAAAAATGAATGATGATGAAGATGTTGGCAACTTCTTCCTAAGAGTTGCAGAAATTGTTAACAATATGAAAGATCTTGGAGAGACTATATCAGAATGTGTAATTGTATAAAATATTCTAAGATCTCTTCCACCCAGCTTTAACCCCAAGGTTTTTTCCATAGAAGAAACAACTGATTGGGAAACCTTGACCATGAACCAACTACTTGGAAATCTAACAGCCTATGAGATGAGGCTCCCATAGAAGAAGCCAAGTATAAGGGAGGCAACTTTTAAAACAGAAAAGAAGAAAGAAGAAAAGGAAGACATATGCTCTTGCTCTGATGAAGAAGAGGTTAAATTTGTCAAGAAACTGGATAGAGGCTCAGGTAAATACAAAGGTAAAATTCCTTTTAAATGCTTTAAATGTGGAAGAGTTGGACACTATGCTGCTAAGTGTCCTCACAAGAAAGTAAGGAATCATGCTTAAGAATCAGAGAAAAATACATCAAAAAACTGGCAAAAAAGAAAGAAATTTAGTAAAAAATCCTTCTATGCTCAACAAGACAGCAATGCATCTGAAGACTCAGATGAACCCTCAAGTGAAGAAGGAACCTCTAAATTTTTACTGATGGCCATAGAAGAACTTGAAGGACTCCTGCTAGAAGATGAAGAAGAAGGTGAAGTTGACCTTGAGGGGGAGCTAAGAAGTGCCCTAGAGGAGATTGAAAGACTCAAACTGAAGTGCAGAAAAAAAAGGACATTCTCCTCAAGTATGTAAGAGAAGAGCAAAATTCAGAAGTCCTCATGCAGTTGAAGGTAGAGCTTGAAGAAGCCAAGAAGATAGAAGACATGTTACTTAAACAAATCAAGGATAAAACTCAGGAACAAGAGAAGTTGGAAGAAGAAGTAGTATGTTTGAGGAAGAAATTAGAAAATGCTCAAAGGAAAGTATCTATAAATTCTTCTCAAACAACAAGCTCTGGTAAGTTGAACGAAATTCTAGATGCTCAAAGATCTCCCCTTATAAAAACTGGAATAGGCTATGAAGGAGAATCAAGTAAAAGCAAAGAAAAGGAAAACAAAAACATTATTTTTGTAAAAGCAAAGAAGGCTGATGAAGCAACTCAAATAATTCCTACAAAGGAAGAAACATTTAATGAGGGAGACAGAAACCAGAAGAATCCTCTAATAACCAAGAATGAAATAAATACTAAAACAACAGAAAAAGGATCATATACCCCTGAGTATGTCAAATTTGGAAGCCAACAAAGGAGATTATTCCCTCCTATGAAAAATGCCACTTGTTATGCCTACCACAAGCTGGGACACATTGCTGCATACTGTCACACAAGGAGGAGTAATTCAAACCAGCAAAAGATGCAAATAGTGAAGAGTCTGTCTCAAGCAAACAACTAGAGAAGACAACCTCACATCAGGTATGCAAGTTGTTTCTATGGTTACTGTTTTTATTGTAAGGAATTTGGCCATAAAATCATTGAGTGCAGAAAATATGGACAAATATTGATGTACAACACCTCAAGGAGGTTTATGAATCAAGGATATTTTACTCATACTCACAATTCTGCAAAAAATATGATCAAATGCTGTGTATGCAATAAAATTGGACATATGCCTTTCAAATGTCCTCTCAGAGGATGTGGTTCATCACCTCACAAAAGATATCAAACAAAAGGATGTTTCTAGTGGAAAAAGAAGGTGAATAAATGTGACCTGGCTCTAACTGCTCAAGACCTGAAAAGCCAATGGTATCTGGACAGTGGCTGCTCAAAACATATGACTAGAGACAGAAGCAAATTTATAACTTTTGATGAAAATAAAATTGGTAATATTACTTTTGGCAATGATAAATTAGGAAAAATCAAGGGAAAAGGCTCAGTCAGCTTAGATAATGGCAGAGGTAAGGCCCAAGATGTACTATTTGTAGATGGGATGAAAGCAAATTTGCTGAGTGTCAGTCAAATGTGTGATAAAGGCTGCAAATTTCTTTTCAGAGCACAAGACTGTGAAGCCAGATCAAGCACCACAGGAAAGACTCTGCTCAAAGGTGTTCGAACAGAGAGTAATGTTTACATAGTGAAAGAGGAAGATGAAGCATGCCATCTTAGAAAACTTGAGGAGTCATGGTTATGGCATAAGAGGTTGGGACATATCAGCTTCTATCATATCATCAGACTGAGCAAGAAGAAAACTGTCAGAGACATGCCAGAAATAAAAGGGCGTTCCAATACCATATGCAAATCTTGTCAATTGGGCAAACAGACCCGCACATCATTCAAGGCCAAAGATGAGTTATCAACAAGAAGACCACTCCAGCTTGTGCACATGGACCTGTGTGGACCTGCAAGAACTAAAACACCAAGTGGAGAATCCTACTTCATGCTAATAATAGATGATTTCTCCAGAATGACATGGGTTGCATTTCTTAAGAATAAATCGGAAGCTTTGGAGAAATTCAAAATATTTAAAGCTTTAGCAGAAAATCAAATAGGATGTAAGCTAAAATGCATCAGATCAGACAGAGGAGGTGAGTTCACAGATTATGACTTTGCAGACCTATGCAATGAACATGGGATAAGGCAACAATTTACTATTGCAGGGACACCTTAGCATAATGGAGTAGCAGAGAGACAAAAAAGGTCTGTACAAAAAATTGCCAGAGCCATGATGCAAGAGAGTAATATTCCTCAAACCTTCTGGGCAGAAGTAGTACACACAACCGTGCATATCCTTAACAAAGCTCATTTAAGGCCAAGCAGTGACAAAACTCCCTATGAACTATGGTATGGTAAACCAGCTTCAATCAAGCACTTTAGAATCTTTGGAAGCAAGTGTTACATAAAGAATAATGATGAAAATCTTGGGAAATTTGATGCAAGAGCAGATGAATGGATATTTCTAGGATATGAATCCAAAAGTAAAGGGTACAGGTGCTACAACAAGACTCTTCGAAAAATTGTAGAAAGCATTGACGTGAGATTTGATGAAGAACTTCCAAGCAATACAAGAGATACAGACTGCAGCAGTCCTTCAGACAACCATGAAGAAGAAAACCAAGATGATGATGAAACAAGCAAGAAAATAGAAGATGCTGAACTGAACTCGAAAGCCCCCTCAAGATACACTCAGAAGAACCATCCAGAAGATCAGATCATTGGAGACAAGAGAGTAGGGGTCTAGACAAGAAGGCAGCTAACTGAACATACAGAAGAGGTATACATAGCCATGTTATCACAAATAGAGCTAAAGAAGTTTGAAGAAGCCAGCAAGGACAAGTATTGGGTGAATGCTATGAATGAAGAATTGGACCAAATTGAGAAGAAAAATACCTGGGAATTATTTCCTAGACCCACTGAGAAAAATGTCATAGGCTCAAAATGGGTATTCAAAAATAAAATGAATGAGCAAGGATAGGTAATCAGGAATAAAGCTAGACTTGTCTGCAAAGGATATTCACAAATCGAAGGACTTGATTACGATGAAACATTTTCCCTTGTAGCCAGAATGGAAGCTATTAGAATGTTTCTGGCCTTTGCATGCTACCAAGACTTCAAGGTATATCAAATGGATGTGAAATCTACATTTCTGAATGGAGATCTAGAAGAAGAAGTCTACATGGAACAACCAGAAGGCTTCTCATTAACAGACAAAGAAGACTATGTATGCAGACTAAAGAAGGCTCTATATGGACTAAAACAAGCTCCTCGTGCTTGGTACTCAAGGCTGGATAAATACTTGCAAAAACAAGGCTTTAAGAGAGGAGGAGTAGACAACAATCTATACATAAAAGCCCATGAAAATGAGCTCCTGATTGTTGTAGTATATATTGATGACATTATGTTTGGAAGCAAAAAATATGAGCTAGCAAAAGGATTTGATGAAGAGATGAAATCAGAGTTTGAGATGTCTATTATTGGAGGGCTCAGTCTCTACTTAGGACTTCAAATTCAGCAAAAGAACATAGGTACATTCATCTCACAGGAAAAATACTTAAAAGAAATGTTGAAAAAGTTCAAAATGGAAGACTGCAAACCTGTGTCAACTCCCATGATCACGGGATGCAAGCTATGTGCTGATGATGGATCTGCTGAAATAGATCAAAGACTCTACATATCCATGATAGGAAGTCTGCTGTACCTGACAGCATCAAGACCAGACATCATGCTAGCAGTAGGACTTGTGGCTAGATATCAAGCAACACCAAAAAAAAATCATCTTCTAGCAGTCAAAAGAATATTTAGATATATACAAGGAACAATACAGTTTGGACTATGGTATCTAAAAGGAAAAAGCTTCACTTTGACAGCATACACAGATGCAGATTGGGCCAGCTGTGTGGATGACAGGAAAAGCACAAGTGGAGGTGCATTCTATCTAGGAGAAAGTCTGGTGGCATGGCTAAGCAAGAAACAAACATCTATTTCTCTATCTACAATAGAAGCAGAATACATAGCAGCAGTAGCATGCTGCACACAAGTCATGTGGATGAAGCAAACCCTCCAAGACATGAAGGTAAGCATTGATGAACCTATCTCTATCAAATGTGATAATACAAGTGCTATAAGCATATCAAAAAATCCTGTGCTTCATTCAAAAACTAAACATATCCCAATCAAGTATCATTTTCTCTGAGAACAAGTAGCTCAGAAGGTAGTGAAGCTGGAGTATGTGCCAACAAAAGAACATACAACAGATATATTTACCAAACCTCTTGCTAGAGAACCATTTGAGTATTTGAGAGATAGACTAGGGGTAGTATCTGTAGATGCTACTCTCTGATATGAAGAGAAAGCATCGTTTCAGGGGGAGAACCGAAATGAAAATTTCATTCCAGGGGGAGATCAGCTAGCAAGGAAAGCATGAAACAGGTCCTCAAGATCAGAGCAACATGGACGAGATTTAAAAGCACACTGGTAAATGAGAAACCCCTTGCCATTGATGTCAAAGGGGGAGGAAGAGCAAACAACAGAAGAAAGGGTCCTAAAAGGAAAACAGAGGAAGTGTATTGCCATCAATGCCAAAGGGGGAGACTGTTGGAAATGTTGTCATTGATGGCAAAGGAGGCAGAAGAGGCAAATACAGGCAAAGGATAGCAGCAGAAGCAAAGGAGAACACAACAGGTCTTTGGTGAATGGTATAGTAACATTTACAAGGAGCATGAGAATAATAGAGGGAGAGTTTATTTACAGAGACAGGGCAGCAAAAAGAGAGGCAGAGACAGAGAAAGGAGGCAGAACCAGAGGAGGCAGAGCAGCTGAGGCAGAGGTAGAGAATACAGAGGCAGAGATGAAACAGTCGAGCATCAGAGGCAGAGGCAGAGCTGTTAACAAACAGTGAAATGATCAAGAGGAGACAGAACCCTGAGGGAAATGGAACCAAGCGTTTAGTAGTAAAAACCTAATGAAGTCGGGTATTAAACCTTATGGTAGTGTTGAATTAACATAATAATGAAACAGGGTTCATATATTATAACGCTGAAGAAATAAGAAATAAACCTTTGAACAGAGTTTACATGTATACATGTATATAACGAAGGCGCGAAGTTGGTATTAGCACGGAACCATGAATGTAAGCGGAACCCTAAGTGTGAACAGTAAAATAGGCACTCAAAAACCAGTGGGTTCGCGCGAGATATGAAGTGGTAAGCTGTATTACCAAAATGAACGTGATACATTTCATTGAAGGACACGTGTTCTCAGGGGGTTTCCAAATACAACCTTTTTCGCGTGAATTTGGAGAATTATGAAGCGAGCATTTAAGTTTCGCGATATTGCGCGTTGTCCGTTGGATGGGGGTCCAAAGCTCAGTTGGTGCACGAGAGAAAATTGACCGTCCGATCAAAGGTGAAGGTGTGGGGAAGAGAACCAAGGATGTGGGTCCTACAGTCAGAGCTGCGGAGCCAAAGTATTATGTGAATGATTGTGTATTCCGTGTTGTGAAAGTTAATGAACAGGCAGAGGTTATAACTTATATTAATATATGTTTATATATATAATGGGATGAATGCAGGTTGAATTACATGGTATAATGGTTGAAATATGACGGAGGAGGTAGTATACACGAATATAGTATGGAGACTATGAAATATCACAAAAGGGTTTAATATAGTGTGAGCGTTGTATTAAATGAGGAGCAAGATTATATATAAAACATTGTGTATGTGATATAAGTTGCGGTGGGCCCAATTGAAGTATTGCGTTAATGGTTAGTAATTAACCATTGAATAAAATGCTGAAGGGTTGATATGTTTGTATATTAAGTGTGGGACCCCTACATAAAATTCCGAGAATCATAACCCAAGTTGGAGGATACATAAATACTGAAGCGGCAAAGTATACATATATATGCAGCGCTTTATATATGTAGCGCTTTATAAACAAGGGGCCAAAGTATATATATACATATATGTAAAGCGCTCTATTGTTCATGCCTAATACAAACAAATTCTTATATTGTGGGACCCTCACCAATCGCATCAGAGAAACTTGGCAGCGGAACATGTTAACAAAAAGTTGCGATTGCGATTGAGTTCCAGACCCGATATGGTTTAAACGATGATTCATATATGTTTGAGTTCCGGTATCAAAGTAAACAGTGTTACATCCCATCGGAGCGATTCATCACATCATCATTTCAAAGTGAACAGTGATTGATTGCGTCGGAGAAGGAGCAGAGCATCGGAACATATAAATGGAAGTCGGGATTGCGATTAATCACAATCGGAAATATTCGAAAAGTGATACATCGCATTGGCATTTCAAAGTGAACAGTGATTGATCGCATCGGAGAAGGAGCAGAGCATCAGAACATATAAATGGAAGTCGTGATTGCGATTAATTGCAATCAGAAATATTCGAAAGGTGATACATCGCATCGGAGAATAAAAAAAACTTGGCGAGTGGGCCCGAAAGGGAATTCTAAGTATTAAAAGGTCTTTTATTTAAGTTCTCCGTGAATTGGTCTGCGTAACATAAAGGGGCAGTTTATATGTTAAAAACACTTCATTATCATGCCGAGAGTTGAATTGTGATATATGAAAAGCACAGTTATATACATATATATGTCAGTTACACTGCGACAGTGAACAAGAGATCAAACAGAGCCGAAAAGGATAAACACAGTCACAGAAAAGACAAACACAGTGATCCAAAACTTAATAAGTTGATTTGTAATCCTCATTGTAACTGAATGTATACGTTTTTTTTATTGGTTTATATTGTTTGTGATGCATTGGCAAGTCTCCAGAAGAAAACAAAATTCCCACTGTAATATTAAAATTAGTACATAAAACTATATTTTTCTGAGTGAGATGGAAAAGAAATGAGAAGGCAGAGGGCTAAGAGGTATGGCTATTCATTTCGAATTCCCTGAGGAATACAGACAGTCATAAGAAAATCTCTATAAATAATATCATCTTGATATGCATAGAGAGGTTAGAGAGAGTACGGATAGAAAATGCAGAGTATGGAATATTGATGCAGAGAAGATAAGGAAGAGAGGAGCATAGAGAGATGCTACAGAACAAAGCTGATATCTGAGGTAAATCAGTAAATATTTTCTTGTGATTAACTAAGGAAGTTGGAGCTTGCCTATCAAGTTGAAGCTTGATAGCTGTCAGTTGTAGGTCACTGAGGTTGGAGCCTCCTGTAGGTTGGTGCCTGCAGAAAATCAGTGGTGAGAGGGAGTTGGAGCTTGCCTTTTAATCAAAACAAAAATAAGATGTGGTTTTCTCCCTTTATGGGCTTCCACTTATATCTGCTATCTCTATGTGTGTTGCCTATGTGTTGATATGATCTATTCAATCTGCTTAATGTTTGCTACTCTCATAATAAGTTTGGTGTCACATTAATTTAATACTTGCTGCAACATTTTAAGACTGTTCACATATTAAGCTGTAAATAAGTTTGATGAAAAATTTAAATAGCTTATGTATGTGTTAAACTGATTCACCCCCCCCTCTCAGTTTAACTAAATATTCAACAACACTAACAACAATAAGGGACTATACTAGTAATATAGGGACCTAACATGCCCCTCTCCTTCAAAAAAGTGTTGTCCTCAACGCTTGAATAGCTCTGGGTGCTTTTGTATAAAATTCTCATCTTCCCATGTAGAATCTTCAGTGGGTAAGTTCTTCCACTTGATAAGATACTCTAAAATTGATCCATTCCGTAGCTGTCGAGTTCTTGTTTCCATGACTGCTTCAGGTTCCAATATGATTTTTCCTTCCTCATCAAGTTCTGGCAATATTGTTTGAACTGGAAGATTTTCACCTATAACCTTCTTTAAGCATGAAACATGGAAAATTGGATGCACTCGTGAAGAAGAAGGAAGCTCCAATTTTTATGCCATAGTACCAATCTTTTGCAACACATTGTAAGGACCATAATACTTTGGCGATAATTTATTACCCTTCTTAGCTTGCTTGAGGGACATTTGTTTGTATGGTTGTAGCCGTAAAAATACCCAGTCTCCTACATCAAAACTTCTCTCGCTGCAATGTTGATCTGCCTGTTGTTTCATTCAATTTTGTGCCAAATTTAGGTTGTCCTTTAAGAGTTGGAGAACTTCTTTTTAATGCTTGATGTGATCTTCCACTGCTTGAACCTTCAAATTTTCTCTTAAAGATGATGTGATGGATGGTGTATGATATCCATAAAGTGCCATAAATGGGGTCATTTTTGCGGCAACATGGAAGGAAGTGTTCTACCACCATTCAGCTAGAGGTAACCACTTGACCCATTGTGTTTGTTCATCAGATACAAAACAACGAAGATATCCTTCCAAACATTTATTTACTATCTTAGTTTGACCATCGGATTTAGGATGATAAGATGAGCTATGAGCTAATTGAGTACCCAAACAAGAAAATAACTCCGTCCAAAAATTTCCAATAAAAATGGGATCTCTGTCGCTCACAATAACCCTTGGGCTTCCATGTAGCTTTTGAATTGTGTCCATAAATGTAGTAGCAAGTGTACTTGCTTTAAATGGATGAGATAATGCACAAAAGTGTGCATACTTGGTAAGTCTATCAACTACCACCATGATGACACTCTTTCCTTTGGACTTAGGTAAACCTGTGATAAAATCCATTGAAATCTCCTCCCAACGTTGACTTGGAATGGATAAGGTTGTAGAAGACCCGCGGTCTTAATTGTCTCAACTTTATTCTACTGGAAAACCAAACATTCCGCCACAAACTTTTGAATATCAGATTTAAGGCCATCCCAAAAAAATTCTTTCTTCACCCTGTGGTAAGTTTTTAAAAATCCTGAGTGTCCTCCTAAAGGAGAAGTGTGCAATTCCAGAAGAATCTTTTGTTTTAGTTGGTAATTCTTACAAAGATATAAGCGATCTTTGTACCATAAGGAATCATTTTTCCAACTAAATGTATCAGATGTACTAGGATCTTGCTGCAACTTTTGGATGAGTGTCCATACATCTTTGTCCTTCTTCCATTCATCTCTTGCTTCAGTTATCCAATCTGTTTGGATAATAGAAATGGCACAAAGAAATGCTTCCACCTCTTCATTCTTTCTTGAGAGTGCATCTGCAACAACATTAAGCTTTCCTTTTTTGTAGATTATTTCAAAGTCATAGCCCAACATATTTGTGACCCATTTTGTCTTCTCTTTTGAAGATAGTCTTTGTTCCAAAAAGTGTTTAAGACTATCATGATCAGTTTTTACCTTGAAGTGTCTTCCCATTAGGTAAGTTCGCCATTTCTTTAGTGCATGTAGTATTGCTAACATTTCCTTCTCATAAATAGGTTTCTGTAAATACTTTCCTTTGATTGTATGACTTTCAAAAGCAATGGGTCTTCCTTCTTGCATTAAAACAACACCAATTCCATTTCCTGAGGCATCACATTCCACAATAAAGGTTTTTGTGAAGTCTGGCGTAGCTAAGACCGGTGCTAGGCACATTGCCTCTTTAAGATGTTCAAAGGCCCTAGTTGCTTCAGGAGTCCATGAAAATGCATCTTTCTTCAATAATGTTGTTAGAGGTGCTGCTATTCTCCCATAATTCTTAACAAACTTGCGATAATACCCTGTTAACCCGAGAAATCCTCTCAACTGCTTTATGGTTGTGGGGACTTTCCATTCCTTAATGGCTTTAATTTTGTTAAGGTCTACCTTAACACCCTCATGAGATACAATATGACCCAGATATTCCACCTCTTGTACTCCAAAGAAACATTTGGATGTTTTTGCATATAATTGTTTCTCCTGCAATAGTTTGAGCACCCTGTCAACATGTTCACCATGATCCTTCCAAGACCTGCTGTAGATTAGTATATCATCAAAAAATACTAGCACAAATTTTCTAAGGAAGGGTTTGAAAATGGAATTCATCAACCCTTGAAATGTAGAAGGTGCATTGGTAAGGCCAAAAGACATGACCAAAAATTCATAATGACCCTCATGAGTTCGAAATGTTGTTTTTGGAATATCTTCAGTCTTCATTCTAATTTGATGATATCCTGAACGAAGATCCAACTTGGTAAAATAAATTGCTCCATGTAATTCATCCAATAATTCATCAATCAAAGGAATGGGAAATTTATCTTTAATGGTGAGCTTATTGAGCTCCCTATAATCCAGACACATTCGCCATGATCCATCCTTCTTGTGTACCAATACTACGAGAGCAGAGAAAGAACTTTGACTAGGTTGAATTATACCCGCCTCTAACATTTCTGCAATCATACGTTCAATTTCGCTCTTTTGGAAGTAAGGATATCTATAAGGCCTGATGTTTGGAGGAACACATCCTGGAATCAAATGAATAGCATGATCATGATCACGAATAGGTGGGAGTCCTTTGGGAGTTTCAAACACCTTGGAATGATTGTCCAAGACTTGTTGGAGATCTGCAGAAATAGATGATTTTGATGTCGGAACTTCTAGTGAGCATAATTGTGCAATTATTCCTCGTTGTTCTTTCTTTAGAAGTTTTTTCATGACATTAGAGCTTATTATCTTTCCCGACATCCCTGCAATACCCCGTAATTCGACTTCCTTTCCTTCTGAAAAAAATTTCAAGAAAAGTTCTTGAAAATTAAAATTTATCGTCCCCAAAGATTGTAACCATTGTACTCCTAGTACAACATTAGCACCTCCCATAGGAATGGAAAGCATTGGAATATTCAATACATATTCCCCCATGGTTAGCTTGATATTATGGCATTTTCTAGAGAAATTTATAGTTCCTCCATTTGCAACAATCACTTGAAATTCTGGTGTTGGGTATAGGAAACAATTCAATTCCTTGGCTACCTTACAATGAATAAAATTATGGGTGCTACCTGAATCAATCAACACTATTACCTTTTTCTTCTTGATATGTCCTTCTATCTTGAGAGTTTGAGGAGGGTAATTCCCCGCCAATGGCCATACGATATGGTCGACTCATTTCTTCCTCTTCTTGGGTTGGTTCCCGGTGTATATCCTCTTCTTGGTTCATTTTCTTCTTCCTCTTCATTATATATGTAAAGTAATTTCTTCTTATCACACTTATGAAATTTATTGTATTCGCTATCACAACTATAGAAAAACCCTTTTTCTCTTTTTTTCTTCCAATTGTTGTGGTGTCAACTTTGTAGGTTGTGCAAATCTAGGAGTAGCAACACTTCCCTCTTTATAGAAGTGAGTGGTAGGCTTCCTTGTCGCCATAATTTTACATTCAATTTTTCTGGCCAACCTGAATGCATTCTCCAATGAATCAAGTTCCAAAACGTGAATTTCATGTTGGATGTTATCTCAGTACCTATGAAGAGATCAATCTTGTGTTCCTCTCGGATAATCATTTACCCTTATATTAAATTTTTGGAAGTCCTCAATGTGCTCTGCCATTCAACCCTTTTGTTTGAGATTGATCAATTGGTTAAAGAAGGTGTTTCTCTTTGTATCCTAATAATATGCTATCATTTCCTTTGTGAAAATTGACGAAGTGAATTTTTTTTTGGGACCAAAGCCATCGATACCATACAAATGTATTTTTTTCAAAATGTAAAGTTGCAATCCACACCTTTTGTGTGTTTTTCACATTATTGAGATCATAATATTGCTCCATTTATAGTATCTAAGTTATCGGATCCTTGCCACCAAACTTCCTCATATCTATCTTTGGAATATAGTGGGTCTTAAATCCAACATTAGAGTCTATGAAATCATGACTAACATTTCTTTTGTTCTCATCATGAGTTTCCTCTACTATCTTTTCACCATTAGGAAACATTTCTTGTATCAACTTTGTCAAACCTTCCATGTCTGCTTTTAGATCATTCTTCGTGTTTTCAATTTTAGATTCCATGCTAGCTTCCATGCCATCTATCTTAGATTCCATGCCATTCTTCAAACCATCCATCTTAGATTGCATGCCTTTTTTCAAAACTTCCATGTCATTTTTTGTTTCTCTTTGCGAGAGTGAAATTTGTTGCACTTTCTCTTGTAATTTTGATATGTCATGTTGCCATTCTTCGTCTTCATGAGTCATAGTAGAGCTTTCTAAAGGCTTAATGGGTGTTGAATTCTTTTTAGGGGCCATTTTAGAATCCAATACTGATATCTATTCTACAATATGCCCTTGTAATCAATTCAAGTTGATTCTTCAAAAAAAACTTATGCAATTCGGAAAAAAAAAATACACACCTTTTACTTGCTTTTGAGGAGCTCGATATTGAAATTGAATTATCTCTATAATTGTGGATCCTCAATATCTGAAACTCAGCCCTGTGGTAGCCCTCTGAAGCTTCTTTCAAATGCCACAGGTCTGATCTGATTTGGATTCTTCCTTGCAAAGTTATGTTCGATCTCCCACAATGACCCAATTTTGGATTAGTTGAGTAGAGTGAACTTGTAGGACTTTCCACGTGTCACTGTTTCCTCCTTTGGCTCTGAAATTGATAGACTGAAAACTATAGTTCGTGCAATTTCGGCCACTTTTTACAGCATTCCAATCCGATGCTCAGAGAGAGAGCTATGAAGATTTTCCCATGATCACCTCTTTGAGATGAAATTCAGAAGCCTAAAAAAGCCCTAACTTCCACATATTATATCTCCGAAAATATTGCGAACCAATATCTGAAATTTTTTGACGATGTTCCTTAGGATTGTGGCTTCGCACTTTAAAAATTTAATCTTCTGAAACTTCGTAGAAAAAAAGTTATTTCGAAAATACCACGATGACCTGTTTAGGTTAAATTCAGGAGCCTACAAAATGATCTAACTTCCTCAGATCATATCTCCGAAAATATTGCGAACCAAGCTCTGAATTTTTTTGACGATGTTCCTCAGGATTTTGGCTTTGCACTCTAAAAATTTCAGGTTCTGAACGTTCGTATAAAAAAAGTTATAGTGAAAATTCCACGCTGACCTGTTTGGAGCAGCGAAACCCTAGAATCTCAAAGCTCTGATACCAAATGTTGTGAAACCAGCTCCAAAAAGAGAAGAAAAGAGATATCAACGCCTTAGAAATAAAACACTTCGAGGGGGAAATCTCCAATACATTACATGAATGAACAATTCTTGGATGATTCAAATTACAAAACCTCCTTTCTATATATAGGAGTCCATGGGGCCATAATGTAATCCTAGTAGGGCCACAATGCAACTTAATTAATCTAACAATAATAATTTAAGGGCACAATAATAACAATATGGGGGTTACAAGGGTACAATAATAACAATAAGGGGGTTACACTAACAACAATAAGGGACTATACTAGTAATATAGGGACCTAACATGGAGCATGCCTCTCATGGGAATTTGGGAGGAGCTTCACTATGAGTTACCACGCTGGAAGGTAATTCATTTCATTTGGATGATAGAATGGAGGTGGAAGAACTTCATTGGAGGTGAAATTCCCTATTATGACCATCACTTCTATCTTGATGAGGCCATGGATCAGCAAGAAGGTTTCTATATAGACCTTCCTTTACTTCATAATGAGAGCTATTTGGTTTATCTACCAAAGGCCACTTTGCACACTTGAGAGGAACCATTGGGAGATGGAATTATTGCAGAAAATTTGAAGCAATGGTGAAGACTGTTGAAGGAGGAGGCCACAAGAAGAGGGGGGGGAGATTTTGAAGCACCCTTGCAGTTGCTTAAAGACAAGCAACATTTGGGAGGGGGAAACTGTAATATTCCTAAATTAGCTACAACTAATAAGAATATTAATTTTTCATTGTTTATTTTGCATTTCATGTATTGATGAATAAATTGTAAAGGAGGACATGTAAAACTTCCGAAAATCAAGAATAAATCAATGCCTATGTGAACAGAGACATATCTGGGCTATGTAAATAAACTCTTGCAAGTGTTAAAGGGTCTAAATCACAAGAATGGGTCATCTTTGACCAAGTCAAACAACGCAGTCTAGATGCATTGAACCTGTTTGAGGGACATCGCAGTGCTAGAAGGAGGTTGTAATGTGAAAAGGGTTAAGTGATTCAAGGTGGTTTAGGGTTTGGCAAGACTCCTATCTTATAAAAGGAAGAGGAGGGCAGCAAGGAAGAGGTTGTTGAAGACATTATTTCTGAAGGTCTGTCTGCTTAGACATCCCTTGTTGGGCATTCCTGTTCAGGAATCCCACCTCCTTCCTTGAGCAACTCTTGGAGGAGAATTGTGCTAAACTTATCCACTATCAGGCTTGGGCCAAGTTTCACCTTAAATTACAGCGCTGCTCATGTTGAGGGTTGAGCTTTCTTGTGAGTTGCAGCAAGTGGAGATCTAGATCTGCTCAGATCTAGATGATAACAATGGCTCTTTTCAGTGAGAGTGTCATTTAACCTCCTGGAAGAGTTCATTTGATGCATATACTTCAGATCCACATCTTGGCATTAGGCCAAATCATCTTCAAAGGCTAAAGTGTTGTCTCTCTCCCTAAGACAACGTTATTTTCAGATCTACAGCTGCAGGGTGCTTTTCTTGCATTTTGGAGGAGAGATCTCCAGTGTTGGGGTTTTTCCTCTCACTGTGGTGATCCATAGATTGGCCAACCAATATATGTTCTGTTTTAGATTTGATTTTTTATGTACTGGTATTATTCAGAATCTCTGAATCATTCTGCAGATCTGAAGTTTCAGATCTCAGATCTACTTCCGATGCTTCATGTTTTGAGCAAATCCCCAAGGGGAATGTATAGATCAGCTCTTCTTGTACATGGATATGTATTGGATCTATATTTTTATGTAATAATCTTATCTTGATCTGAAGAATCAATAAACTGCTACTACAGCCCTAAAAATTACGCTGTCACTGTTATGCAGTCTTTTTATATGGTTGCAACACCTCTTTCTTGAGGATTTCTTTTGTATTCTTTCATTATTCTTCTGTAAAGTGTATGAGTTATGCCCCTGGTCTTATTTTTCAATATTCAGAACTTATTTCAGTCATACCCTTCAGAAAATCACGCTCACATGCTTCAGTAAATTTCTGCATAATTCTAGTCTTGGGAAATCAGGGTTTTCTCGCCTAGTTAGGAAAGGAGGAACTGTTTAACTTAGAAAAACTTAATTTTTTTTGCTGAAATTATACACGGGAGTCCCTCATAACCCTATCTATCATATCCAACTACTTTTCCATCTTATTTGTATGCAAATCTCTTAATACACTTGTTTTAGGGCCAAAATCATCACTTTTCCCCATATTTTGCTTTATAAAACGCTGTATAAGGGTGATGCTGCATAGTTTATTGAAGGTTAGGTGATTTTGTGTCTGTATATGACATATTTCTATAGTTCCACATTGGTAATAACTCATATTATTCCCAATCTGTAGCTGTTCTTGAAAAAGGGATATTACATTTTCTTAAAGGCCTAAAGCCTACTATTGTACAAAGGCTAACATTTTATTTCATGTTAAGGATTTTATATAAACCCTTAGTTCACTTCCTTGAAATATTCATGATTCTTTGACTCAATTTTTATTTCAGATTATAGTTCTCATTGCTATGTACTCAAATAGTTTCTTTGCTACCGGTTAAACGTCATTAGTATAATTTTCTCTTTTACCAATTCTACTGTAATTTCGGTGTTTTCTAAACAAGAAATTCACTACTATTTGATACTTACTAGTTTTCAACTGACATGATAATTTTAGAAAGACTTATTACAAAGATGTATATGGTTTTTCTCTATTAACTACATAACTAGTTGATATATATATATATATATATATATATATATATATATATATATATATATATATATATATATATATATATATATATAAACAATTATTTCAAATGTTTTTCTTTGGGTAACATTATACTATAAATATAACGTGTTACTTATTTAGTTTAAATATTATATGTGTATCATGTGATACCTCCATCATATAATTAACTAACTCAAATAAAAAGCTAAAATCTTACTTTTTACAGACAATTACCTTCTAATACAAAAGAATGAAGAGAATACACATATAAGTATTATTATTTTACATTAGAATAATAATTATTTCAAATGTTTTTCCTCTGGGTAACATTATACTTGACACACAGTCGCTCACTAGGGCTTGTCCGCACAACAATATGTATCAAATTTACTTTAAAACTCAAAACAAAACAATTAATACTATATTGCAATTCCCAAAATTTATTGCAATATCACAGATTTGCTGACTTTGCAGATCGCAGATTATGGAATATCGTAGATCGCGAATAATAAGATATTGCAGATCAGAAATTTTACAATTTCACAAATCGCAACTTATAAGGTTTCACAGGTTGCAATTTATAGGAAATCGTGGATCGCAGATCACGATTTTATAACAGATCGCAGATCGTTGATCGTTCCTCATCGCATGCACCTTACTATCTTAACAAATATAAGTTAACTTCGCCAATTGCGATTTGTGCTATGTTAAATGATTGTGATGTGATATGCTCGCTATATCTGGTAACTGCAATACGGTATAAAACTTTGGGTTTTCAACCGAATTGCGATATGGATAGATTGCGATATGTGCAACGCTATTTTCCTGTTTATTTGAAGTCTTTAAGCCTGAATATTCACACTGTGAAGCATTTAAAAGACTTAAACCTTATTTATGGAACTGTGACAGTATAAAACAATAGAACTGTTCAACACAAAATAATTTCTCTCCCGCATGCGATCTTTATCAATTCCGAAAGGAAACAAACCCAAAAAAATTAACACCGAAAACAGTGATTTTTGCACATCCACTCACTTTAAAATTAAAATACTCAGAAATTTAAAAGCATAGTATTCTATTGGCCCTTGATGGCTTGATTACAATCCTTTTTCTATCGATCTCCCTCTTTGTCTCTCTATCAATCTCCTTATTTTATCTCTTCATCTCTATCTCTAAAACAAATGCGTTTTTCTTTCTTTCTAAATGCGACTAACTATTCTTATCTCTTCAAACCACTTAATCCCTATTCGATAGGTGTAATGCACACCTATACTAACAATATTAGCTTTTCTTTCTAATTTAGAAATATACTATCTATTACAATAAATGATAATAAAAGTAAATTCAAGAGGTCCAACCCTCTCTACTAAATGATGATTTGACCACTCAGGTTGATAAATTTTATCTCGGTTGATGCTCCTGCATCAGATTCTCGGGGAAGAAAAAAATGATCCATCAAATCTTCAAGATTTACTTGATACTTTTGTAGCTCTGTTGCTGTCATCCAACTAGCATCCTCAACTGGTTATCCCTTCCATTTGATTAGATATTGATAATAGGTCTGTCCTCTAGTCTTCTTTGTTACTCTCTTCTCCATGACGACTTCCACTTCCTTCTTGGTTGTCTTTGGCATTTGTTCCTTCCAATTCAGAGTCTGAACCTCCTCCTCTATAGGTTCACCTTGTGATTATGCCTCTGTTTCCTTGTACGGGTACAAATATGCAACATTAAAGATAGGTGATATTCCAACTCCTTATGGTAGCTCGATCTCAAAAGCGTTGGTGGAAAAATTCCTCAAAATTCTACATGGTCCTATATTTTTCATTTTTAGTTTGTTATAGGTTTCGACAAGAAAAATTTCCTTCCTTAAGTAAACCATGACTAAATCACCCACTTGAAAATCCTTTTCTATCCTCTTCATATCAACCCCCTGCTTATACTTACTGCTGCTTTCCTGTAATCTTTGTTTGACATCTTCCTACAATTTCTGCATCTATTCTGCAATTTTTTCAGCCTTTGTGCTCAGTGTCTCTTATTTACCCAAATCTCTAAGCTCATATATTCCTCTTGAATGCATCCCAAAAACAATCTGAAATGGACTCATTCTGGTACTCCGGTTAGGAGTATCATTGTAGGAAAATTCCGCTTGAGCAAGCACCAAATCCCATTGCTTTGGATTTTTATAAACCAAACTTCTTAATATGATTCCTAAGCTCCTGTTCACCACTTCATTTTTCCCATTTGTTTTGGGATGATAGGCTAAACTAAAACTGGGCTTTGCACCTAGCTTCCTCCATAGAGTCCTCCAGAAGTGTCCTATGAACTTTGTATCCCTGTCTGAGACAATACTCACGGGCAACCCATGTAATCTTACAATTTTTGAGAAAAACAAATTAGCAATGTGAGTTGCATCATTGGTTTTCCTACAAGCATGAAATGAACAATTTTTGATAATCTATCTACAACAACATAGATAGAATCATGTACTCTGATTTTTTGGCAAACCCAAAACAAAATCCATGCTGACCGCATCCCAAGGTCTGTTAGGTATTGGAAATGGTTGATATAATCCAGTGTTTTGGCTTCTTCCTTTGGCATGTTGACAAACCCTGCACTTCTCAACAAAATTTTTGATATCAGTTTGCATCTTTGGCCAATAATAAAAAGCACTTACTTGAGCGAATGTTTTATCCTGCACAAAGTGTCTCGACAGTCCTCCACTATGTTTTTCTTTAATCAAAATTTCCCTCATGGAAGATTTAGGAATACACAGTTTATTGTTCTTGAACAAAAATCCTCCTTGAATCAGGTAGTCCAACCACTTTCTTCTATTATGAATCACAGGATTTTGAACATCTGTATATATATTTATTTAAAATCCGTGTCTCCCTTGTACATATCAATCATCTCTTCAAACTCCAAAATACCAATCTTCAATTCACGCACAACCAGATTTACTCTGCTCAAAGCATCAACAACTTTATTTGACTTACCGCTTGTGCGTTTGATTACAAAGGTAAAACTCTGCAAAAATTCCACCCGCTTAGCATGCTTTTGGCTCAACTTTAGCTGAAAATTTATGAACTGGAGTGCATGATTATCATAATACAATACAAATTCTTTAGGAAACAAGTAATGCCTTCATTTATTTAAAGCTTGCACAATATCATATAATTCTTTATCATAGTATGAGTACTTTCGCTTGGCCTCATTTAAATTTTTACTGAAATAAGCTATCGGTCTCTGCTCTTGGCTCAAAATAGCTCCAATTTCTATTCCGCTAGCATCAGTCTCAACTTGGAAAACTTTCTAAAAAATGGGCAAGGCCAAAACAAGTTTTTTAGTGATCTTATTTTTTAATAGCTTGAACTTCTGATTTGCTACCTCTGTCCACTTAAATGGCTGGTTGATTTCCTTTATTGTTTCAATTATCGATGCACAAATCTGACAAGAAATTATTATAAACTTTTTGTAAAAACTCGCAAGACCATGAAAACTTATTACCTCAAACACACTTCTTGGCGTTGGCAAATTCAGAATCACTTGGATCTTTTCTAGGTCCATCTTCAAACCTTTTTCTGAGACTACAAATCCCAAGTAAACGAGCTCCTTCTTCATGAAACTACACTTCTTCATATTTATCAACAATTTCTCTTTCTACAAAATATTCAAAACTTTCTTAATATGCTCCAAATGCTCTTCCTTACTCTGACTGAAACCAGAATGTCATCAAGATAAACTATTATGAATTTTCTAGCATATTCCTTCAATACCTCATTCATCAGTCTCATAAATGTACTGGGTGCATTAGTGAGCCCAAAAGGCATCACTAACCATTCATACAATCCACTGTTTGTCTTGAATGGAGTCTTGAATTCATCCCCCTCTCTAATCCTTATTTGATGATAACTACTCTTCAGATCTATGTTAGTAAAATAATTTTATCCACTCAAACAATCCATTAAATCATCCATACGTGGCAGGGGAAATCGATACCTAATAGTGATCTTATTTATAGCTCTGGAGTCAGTACACATGCGCCATTCACCACTTTTCTTTGGACTGAGAACTGCTGGTACAAGACATGGACTAAGGCTTTCTCTTATCAATCCTTTATCCAATAACTCCTGCGCCTATCTTCCAACTTATTCATTCTCCCGAGGAGTTAACCTATATGCTACTTTGTTTGGAAAACTTGCACCGGGTATTAAATCTATGTGATGAATAATACTTCTGATTGGTGGCAATGCACTTGGTAATTCATCATCAATTATGTCAGCATAATCATCCAACAGATTTTTAATTTCCCCAGAAATATTATCTAAATTGGTAGAAGTCAAAATTAACTTGGGTTTACCCACAACAACAAAATGTATTTCTTCCTCTTTCTCAACTTATCGCAACAATTATTTTCCACTCATCAGCATAACACTGTTTCCAGCTGCTCCGTTGTTTGCTTCATCCTTTAAAGGAAACAATGTGTGCTTCTTCCCATCCTTCTCTAAGTTATAGGTGTTCCTTCTGCCATCATGAATGGATTTCCTATCAAACTGCAAGGGTCTTCCCAAAAATATATGGCACACATCCATTGTCATCACATCCCACAATATGACATCTTTATATGTACCAATATGTATCTCCACTCTGCATTGTTTTGTCACTAAAAGTTGATGTCCCTTCTGTAGCCATGAAATTTTTTAAGGAGTAGGGTGTACCATCTTAACCAACCCCAATTTCTCAACCATATCTATGGAAACAAGATTATCAGTGCTTCCACCGTCAATCACAACCTTGCAACTTTTTTCTTTAGACTCGCATACATTCCTGAATAAGCTCTTCCTTTGTGCTGGCTCATTTGCTTCCTTCTATGCCTTAAGCAATACTCTTTTTAACAATAAGGACTCTCCTGCCTCAGGTGGTTGTTCTTTCCCCGTGACCTGAAGGTTTTTTTCCTTTTCCTTAGCTACATTCACATTCCTCTGATTTGTTGGTTTATTATGAGGACAATCCCATGATCCATGTCCCCATTCTCCACATGTGTAACACCAAATTTCTCTTCCTCGGCCTCTACCTCTGGATACAAATATCCCTCTACCAGAGTCTCCTCTTTGCAACTGTCTGTACTCGAATGTCTTGCTTCACTCTGTGAATGCTGAAACCTGGGTCTGAAATATCCTCTTCCTCTTGTTAGAATTTTACCTCTATTCCTTTAACTTTGCTTTCTTAACATTTTCTCCTCTGCCTTCAAAGCTACTTGATAGGCATCTTCAATTGTCTTCAGACTCAATAAACTGATTTCATTTTGTATGTCATATCTCAAGCCATTTTTATACCTGGCTACCTTCTCTACATCATCTTCAACATGTCCTTCTCTAATGCTCAATTTGTAAAACTCCTCTGTGTACTCCTTGACAATCATTCCTTTCTGCCTCAAGTTTTGTAATTGTCTGAAAATATTCAACCGGTAATCTTTAGGCATAAATTTACTTATCATTCTATCCCATTGCTTGATCTTGGGCTTTCCTTTTCTTTCTTTGGATGTTTGTAATTCATCCCACCAGATAGCTGAATGGCCCTTTAATCAGGTAGCTGCAAATTTCAATTTATTTTTATCATCGACCTCCTCAAAATCAAAATACTTATCTAACGAACTGATCCAGTCCATCAGATCTTCCACATTAAGGTTCCATTCATACAAAGGTATTTCCACCTTTGGTCTTCCACTTGATTTGACCAACATATTGAGAACTTTAGCGGCTTTGTTTTATTCCTCTACTTTTTCCTCAAAAGATTCCTTTGCAGCACTGGCATCCCCCTCATCAGGTGCTCTCCTTTGAGTAGTTTCCATTGTCTCCATCCTTGCACGAAGGCGTTGGATCTCTTCCAGAAAAAATTCATTGGCTACAGGTCTTCCTTGACCTATTCCAACTCCTCTCTTGGGAAGAATATTTACTGAAGTTCTAAGAGTAGAACTCAAATTTTGTCTATGCTCTGATACCAAAAATGATGCACAGTCGGTCACTATTCTTGTCTGCACAACAATATGTATCAAATTTACTTTAAAACCCAAAAAAAAATAATTAATACTATATCAAAATTCCCAAACTTTAATGCAATAGCACAGATTTTTGGACTTCGCAAATTATGCGGTGTCGCAGATCGTGAATAATAAGATATCGTAGATCATAAATTTTACGATTTCGCAAATCACAACTTATAAGGTTTCACAGGTCGCAATTTATATGAAATCGCGGATCATAGATCGCGATTTATAATAGATCACAGATCGTCAATTTCTTCTCATCGCATGCGAATTGCGATCTTAAAAA
Source organism: Pinus albicaulis (assembly GCA_034641835.2). Taxonomy (NCBI): domain Eukaryota; kingdom Viridiplantae; phylum Streptophyta; class Pinopsida; order Pinales; family Pinaceae; genus Pinus; species Pinus albicaulis. The sequence continues at coordinate 398,834,983 of CM076572.1, forward strand.
ATATAAGTTAACTTCGCCGATTGCGATATGCATTATGTTAAATGAATGTGATGCGATATTCTCGCTATATCTATTAATTTCAATACGATATAAATTTTTTGATTTCAATCGAATTGTGATATGGATAGACTGTGATATGCGCAACGCTCTTTTCCTGTTTATTTGAAGTCTTTAAGCCTGAATATTCACACTGCGAAGCATTTAAAAGACTTAAACTTTATTTCTGGAACTGTGACCATATAAAACAATATAAATGTTCAACACACAATAATTACTCTCTCGCACATGTTCTTTATCAATTTCGAAAGGAAACAAATCCAAACAAATTAACATAGAAAACAATGACCTTTGCACATCCACTCGCTTTCAAATTAAAATACTTAGAAATTTAAAAACAAAGTCTTCTACTGGCCCTTGATGGCTTGATTACAATCCTTTTTCTCTAGCTCTCCCTCTCTGTCTCTCTATAAATATCCTTATTCTATCCCTTCATCTCTATCTTTAAAACAAATGCGTTTTTTCTTCTTTCTAAATGCGACTAACTATTCTTATCTTTTCAAACCAGTTAATCCATATTCGATAGGTCTAATGCACACATATACTAACAATATTATCTTTTCTTTCTAATTTAGAAATATATTATCTATTACAATAAATTATAATAAAAGTAAATTCAAGAGGTCTAACCCTCTCTACTAAATGATGATTTGACCACTTAGGTCGATAAAGTTTATCTCGGTTGATGCTCCTGCATCAATACTATAAATATAACATGTCACTTATTCAGTTTAAATATGATTTGTGTATCATTAATTTATCTTCATCATACAATTAACTAACTCAAATAAAAGATATGAAATCTTACTTGTTGCATGCAATTACCTTCGAATAAAAAAAATGGGCAAAATACACATATAAGTATTCTTATTTTACGTTAGTATTCTACTCCTACAATCGCACAGAGTTGATTTAGAATACTAATTATTCTACAAAATATTGTCTATATAATTTTTTAGTTAGAAGGGTAACAATTTCCTTTTTCGTTTCATATCTCTAATTTCACAAATAAAACATACTCAATAGCTTTTCCTTTTCTTCGTTTAAAAACATGAGAATAACACATAAACATTTTATTTCTTTTGAAGAATAGAATATTTACTATAGGCGGAGACATTGACTTGGAACAAGGTTTTCTAAAAAATTAAAAGTCAAGTACTTGGTTCCTCCCAACCTTGACACAACAACCAGATAGTGTCCTCCCGAGCAAACGAGGCATGCAATTTTTATTTATTTATTTATTTTATTTTTCTGTCTTCTCCTTCTTGCTTCTCTTCAGTTTCTTATGCTCTTAGAATAAGACAAAAGCAAGGAGAGAAAATATTTCAGAGCTTAATAACCGCCTCCACCACACCAACATGTGGCAGGTAGTTATCTGCTCATTAATGAGCTCTTGTTTCCCACTCTTGAGGACAACTCCCTGTCTTCTAAAAAATAATTAATTAGCCAATATCATAATTCCTCAATTAAATCTAATTATTCAGATTAAATGTCTACAACTTGTTGATGAGTATTAATACTTCCACAATAATTGCAACCTTTTTATCTTTCATCGAGTTATACTCAACAACTAATTTTTCGTATTTCTTTATTTACAATAATAAAGCATATAATTTCAAATAGCTATTACGAGTTTTAATTACTGATAATTAAAATGTTCAATTGTCTTCCAAAGTAACATACTTTAACCAAAAATAGACATATGCACAATTTAATTACAAAAATGTCAAGACAAAGGATATCACAGTGCTTGTATGGGTTGGGAGAAGAATTACTTATGTTCATGCACGACGTAAATGTTGGCATTCCATGGCATGCAACTCCAATTATGAACCTTGCAAGAATTGTCACTCACATCATCATGGAAATCTTGAATTAGTATGCTCTAGTATGCAAGTAGTTATGTATCGATAGGGCTAAAAGGACATGGTGTTGTTGTACCACACCATTTGTAATGAGATTGGTTACCATGGAAGCCAACATCAAACAAAGGAATGTTCTTGACTAGTTTCAAATTCATATTAGGCATGATAGAGGAGCTCATAATTGTAACTTTCCAAATTTGTGTGAGAACTTTCGTCTACAAACCAAGTTTTTCTTAATAGGTTGGAATTTGACTAATTCTTCGAAATGTCTGGTTGATTTATTTCTCTTTGGTTCCACTATTGTTTTCCCTTATGGATTGGCTCTTGTGTAGGGGCCATGTGCTAGTGCAAGTACATAAACAAGGATTTGCATGTATAGATTGGGTTTTTGGACGTTATAGGTTGATTTTTTATCTTCATAGAGTGGAATTTGGGCGTTATTAACTTGGATTGTAGCATAATATAAAGGGGGTATTTCGATTGGGGCAATATGGGAGCATATCTTACGAGAAAATGTGAAAATAAAAATAATCCCTCTGTAATGGAACAAGAAAATGAGGAGATTCATGAATCCATCCTTCAATTATAGCTTCGCTACAACCAATTGGTGTCAGAAGTTACTACCAGTATGGACATTATTGTTGATCATTGGATGCAAATTCAATGTGATAAGGATGAAATAGGCTGCCTCAAAGGACAAATTGAAGCATTTCAACAATTTTATGCTTAGGTTACTCAAGTGTCTCTCTCTTTAGCTCTTTCTTTTAGTTCTTCAATTAATAACATTGAAAATTTGAATATAACATCTCTAGTTATGAAGCAATAGGAATTTCGAGAGGAAGAGCATTATATTAACTTGACTCAAGTTTATATGGAAGTCAAAATTTGATTGATCTTAGGATTATTTTGGTGTGTCTATACTACTAGGACATATAATATAGTAGTTATGTTGTTGGAATTTTTTTCGTGACATTAAGTAGCTCAAATATATGGAAGTCGTTAGTCTGCATACTGGAATTTTTTCATATCTAATGTAATTTTGCATACCTAAACACATATTTTATTTAATATAATAATTCAATTACAGTTTAAAAAATGTATTTATTCCTTTTAATTATTATCTTCTCCACTTGATTCACATCTCTTTCATGACAGGTTTATTCTTCATGAACCAAGTTATATGCTTACTCTTTATGAGAAAATTATTGAATGGGGACAGTAAGGTCACTAGCAATATCATTCTCTTGAGGAGTCCTTTAATCATTAGTAAAATTCCCCTAAATATTTGAAATTTGACAACAAGTAAGTAAGAGTTATGATTAATTTGCCCCACTCAGTTCAAATCCTTCTTGTGACTTGTCTTCTTTTCATAAATCAAGTAAAATGTTGCTCAAATTGTTGATTGGGATTAAGAATGATACTATCGATGTCATTCTCTTGAGGAGTCGTCTAATCATGTTGCAAACCTCCCTTCAATATCAAAATCTGACAAGTGTGTTGAAGTTCTAATTGATCATAAATTCTAATTCTTATCAAATTTATGAGGAGAAAATGGGTCCTTTAATACAAGATTAAATTACTCCAATAGAATAAAGCATTATAGATCCATCTTAACGTTGATTTTTTAATAATTGAGACTTCAATTTGAGTTAATTTTTTTCCCCTCTCAAGAATTATTGGTTGTAGGGTTAATATGAACCCATGTTAACACAATAATCATATTGAAGTCCATTTGTTTGAATAATATATTCTTTTATATTTAATTTTTATTATAAACCTATAATAATTATTATGTAAAACTTTTTGGATATATTTTGTGTCCGCGATTGACTAACACATCCATAAAAAATTGTGGTTGATTTGTGTGAATCTCGCCATATAAAGCACCTTCTATGCACACAATTAAAGAAAATAAAAAAGGATGTTTGATGTATGCATATCAACTTAAATGAAGCAAATTGTATATAATTATTATATTGAAAGAAGTTAGGTTTACATTATGTTTTCACTCCTAGAGACAACCTAGAGTTGTGATAGACCAGTGCCTAGGACATCTTATCTATAGCAAGGAGCATATGGTATAACAGAGGGAGTTATCAATAACAAGCTCTCATGCTATCTCTTGTAAAACAAGGAAAATTCATCTGAATGGGACCAAGACCTTCATAAACTAACACAAAAATAAGGATATTGTAGAGGCAACGTGAAAAACTCCAATATAAAAGCAACATAAAATTCAAAGACAACTTACTGTTAAGAGGGCCAATTCAGAAATACCTCACAGAAATAAGTTATCAGAAGGTGTATGTGGTGAATGAAATATTGAGGAGATATTAGCTAACATTGAGCTGATACCTAGATATACAATACCACCATGCATGGGCTTACCAATCTAAGAATCCATACATGACAATAGCATTTTAAAAGCACCCTCCCAAAGAAACTAATATAGCAGAAGTATGGTTTAGCTGAATAATGGAACATAATATCATGCATGAGCCATATTTAAAGCGCTTGACTAATCCAAGCATGGGTATCAACTAGGATAAATCCATACCAAAAATCAGTGAGCCACTTGCATTCCAAAACATGATACAAGACAGATGGATGAAATGAAATGATATATTAAAATAGCACAATAAAGAAAGTTACAGACTGTGAAATACCAAAGACCAGAATCCTCTTTGACAGATGGAACTCCTCCTCACTGAGACCCTATGGGCTCTGAGCCTTCATACAAAAGTTTTACAAAATGTATACAAGAAGCCTTTCACTGCATAATTTTTTGATAAAATCTGGAACCCTTACCATGCGTTTCTTTACGGTTTTTATAGCTGAAAAAGGAGCAGAGGTGGTAGGTGGAAAACTAAATGAAACATTAAACCCAAAAAATAAAGAGAGGGCCAAAACCCATTCTGTTTTAATTCTCTGCATTAAACCCTGGTACTTTTTGGAATGAAAGAGTGATCTTCTTCGGCTTCCATTTACTCTGGTATGGTCCTGATGTGCTTTGATTGCAGTACTGTGCAATGCTCTGGTAGCTTGGGACTGTGGTCAAGGCGGAAATCTTCAGGAACATGGTAAATAATAAAACTGATATGGGCGCTTTGTACTTTAGAATCATCTGCCGACGTGAAGCCCTGCTGACTTAGTTTTCTGTGCATTGAACTCTCTGCTGCTTCATTTACACCTCTGTCTATGAAATCTTGCCGCTGTAATATGGACTGTGTAATCATGCGGCCCTTCGCACCTGGTAACCCTGCAGGACATGGTACTTAGTCATGAAATCCATGCATACGGGGGAGTTTATGGAGGACAGGAGAACAATGGCGCGACGGTGGAACAATGTTTTATGCGTAAAATGGTGAAAAATGCAATGATATGGTGTATAATAGGGTTTGGTGGAGAAATGCATCATGGGCCGTTTGATCATGGTCTATAGGCGTAGATCAACGGCGGAGATCAAACAGTGGAATGATATATGAAATGGGCGAAATACATATGAAACATTTACATTTTAATGCAAAATGCGAAACTCTAGACTTTGGTGGAAATGAAAAAGACATTCATGAAGTGCAACGGAAATGCGATGAGAATGATCGTACAAGGTAGGGCCTATACGGAAATCGAAATCAGAGAACGGGAGTAGGGGGGTAATCACAATCGCAAACAGGAGAATGTGCGATGCGATCAATTGGAAGGGACAGCGATCGGAGGGGAGTTGCGATCAGAGTGATCAGGAGGCTTCACATAAAAGTTGCAATTGTGATTGGAGCAGGGAGTGCGATTAGCGCTCCACCGTCGGATCAGAGTTGCAGATTGATGGTGCGGATTAGATCAGAGATCGCAATAAGGGGAAAAAAAAGGGATGGAACAGAGACTTTTGTGATTACGATCCAAGCGGGGGTGTGATAAAGCGCTAGCCGTTCGATCTAAATGGCGGATCAACGGTGCACAACGCGTCACAGGACTTATAGACTTACGCCAATCGCATCGGAGTTTTTCTGCTGTAACAAAGGAAAATCGCCCGCCCGACACTCCGATTGTGATTTGCGCTTAAGACCTAAGTGCTTGGTCTTAGCGCTGGGGCGTATGGGGGAAATGGTTAAGGGGCTTGCAGCAAAAAGGGGCTAGGCCTCTTAATATAAGGTTTGAAAGTGGGTTTTAGCCCATTTTAAGTGCATTTTAAGGATTGGGAAGGGGAACGATAGGAGGATAAAAGGGGAAATTAGCCAAAACAAGGTCAAGGGTAGAATTCAAAGGGGATTTTGGGTATGATTTTGAGGGTAAAGGAGGACTTTGGTAGGGGAAAAAAAGGGGTAAAAAGGGACATTCGGCAGGGGATGCAAAGGGCGAATAGAGGCCTTTGGAGCACATATTTTTAGTAATCAGTGAGACTTACTGACTCCAGAACAGTAGAGGGAAAGGGATTAAAGAGAAGGGAATCATGAAAGGCTACAAGGATGATGTCTTTTCAGGAGGATTATGTTCTTTGAAAGCTTAAAGACAGCTTGACCCCTTGTTTTCTTGTCAGAAATTAATAAGGGGCTAACATGATCAACATCGGCTCCACCTGGGGACGACACGTTCATCCCTGGACGTGTCAAGAACTTCTCAGACCTCCTGATCATCTTCTATACATACTCTGCTCTTCAGCACCTCGAATTTTCATCTTCTATCAGAATAACATTCTGATTTTCCATAACTGCAGTAGTTCAGCTGTATCCAAGGCAACCCCAAAAGATATATTATTTTTTGCCATACGTGCCAACACAGCCAAATTGTTAGCTTCAAAATCATAAGACCCAATGGTCTTACTTGATGATTCAATCACCATTTCTTTCCTCAGAAATCCTAAGTCTCTTACAAGACCCAGAAAGTCCTCACTGTCTTCATTCCCTTGTATCTTCACATTCTGCAATCCCCAATTTTGAAATTGAGGTTCTCCTTTTAGAGGAATTGTATGCTGCATTATGCTGATGTCAGAAGCTTTCAGGTCTTGATATGACCATGCAAACACCTCTTTATAAGACTGAAATAATTTCAGGTACAACTCCTCATATTCTTCTGGGACCTTCTTGGATAATTTCACAGTTTGCAAACAAGAAAAATAAACCTATTCTACTTCTACCCTTATTACTTCATGAGACCAGATTAAACTGTTGGTCTCACATTTTCTCTACCTAAACTACATCTGCTCGGGTTAAACTGTCTAGCAGATTTCTTCTCTACATTCTAAAACAGAAATTGAAAAACAACCAAGCCAAGATTAGACTGTCTAGCTCGCTAAAATTTGCAGAAATTAAAACAACTAACTACATGCTCACAGACTGAGCTTTATTGAGCTTTTCCTACCTACTCTACTCTAACCTAGAAGTCTCTGATGCTCTAGGTGATACAATAATGCCAGTGCAGCCAATCAAGCAGTAACAAAAAAGAATAAGAGTACGGACTACCTATCAGAGATAACCACAGGGTGCTCTGCATGTGGTTCTTTAAAAATGTGGTCACCATCAGTGGTGACCACTCTTGATGAATCTAGCCCTCGCGAAGGATGAATGCTGGGGAATTTGGACTCATCAGGGCCTCCATATACTCTGCCATGGGATCGAAGAACAAATTATATACACTCTCTTCTTTTAGGCCTTCCATGATTGGCAGGCTGTTTGCGTCCTGGGCAGCTCTGATTACTGCATCTTCCACTGCATCTTCAGAGTGGCTCTTGAAAGCCTGATCGTCTTCTTCTTGTATTTCAAAAGGTAGTGGAATCTCTTCTTTTTTAGGAGGAGGGAGACCTTCCAAAAAGGCTCTGTGGTCTCTGAACTGATATGATTGTTCTTGTGAGTTCAAGAGTTCGATCTCAGCTTCATATCTTTCAACCATCGATTCTAGAAATATTTTCTTAAGCACGAGATTGAAACTTGAGCTGAAAAAATAACCCATGGAAGGTGCTCTACTTTCAATCTTGCCAAGCCGTGCGACATTTCATCTCGACACTCAGCCATGAAACTTGGATGCATTTCTGCAAACTGTTCAGGGTCTTCGAATGGAGAAGTGGCTTGGTCTTCAGCATAGCTGATGCTGTACTGCGACATGGTCTCCTAGTGGAGTCTCGTGCAACCAAGATAATCAACGGCCTACTGATCACCAGTGGAGTCTTTTAATCATTTAGAAACTGTGGAGTCGCCAAGGTGAGGGATCTACAACTCTCAACTCTTCATGCTCACCTTTCTGAAGAGTGAATAAGGTTTTGTCAAGGCCCAGGGATTCAAATTTTCTTAACTTCGTTCCCCGGCAACGACGCCAGAAAGATGTTGTCGCTCCTAGAGACAGCCTAGAGTTGTGATAGAATAGTGCCTAGGACATCTTATCTATAGCAAGGAGCATATGGTATAACAAAGGGAGTTATCAATAACAAGCTCTCATGCTATCTCTTGTAAAACAAGGAAAATTCATCTAAATGGGACCAAGACCTTCAGAAACTGACACAGAAATAAGGATATTGCAGAGGCAACGTGAAAAACTCCAATATAAAAGCAACAGACAATTCAGAGACAACTTACTGTTAAGAGGGCCAATTTAGAAATAACTCATAGAAATAAGTTATCAGAAGGTGTATGTGGTGAATGAAATATTGAGGAGATATTAGCTAACATTGAGCTGATACCCAGTTATACAATACCACCATGCATGGGCTTACCAATCTAAGAATCCATACATGACAATAGCATTTTAAAAGCACCCTCCCAAAGAAACTAATATAGCAAAAGTATGGTTTAGCTGAATAATGGAACAAAATATCATGCATGAGCCATATTTAAAGCGCTTAACTAATCCAAGCATGGGTATCAACTAGGATAAATCCATACCAAAAATCAGTGAGCCACTCGCATTCCAAAACATGATACAAGACAGATGGATGAAATGAAATGATATATTAAAATAGCACAATAAAGAAAGTTACAGACTGTGAAATACCAAAGACCAGAATCCTCTTTGACAGATGGAACTCCTCCTCACTGAGACCCTATGGGCTCTGAGCCTTCATACAAAAGTTTTACAAAATGTATACAATAAGCCTTTCACTGCATAATTTTCTGATAAAATCTAGAACCCTTACCATGCGTTTCTTTACGGTTTTTATAGCTAAAAAAGGAGCAGAGGTGGTAGGTGGAAAACTAAATGAAACATTAAACCCAGAAAAGAAAGAGAGGGCCAAAACCCATTCTGTTTTAATTCTCTGCATTAAACCTTGGTACTTTTTGGAACGAAAGAGTGATCTTCTTCAGCTTCCATTTACTCTGGTATGGTCCTGATGTGCTTTGATTGCAATACTGTGCAGTGCTCTGGTAGCTTCGGACTGTGGTCAAGGTGGAAATCTTCAGGAACACGGTAAATAATAAAACTGATATGGGTGCTTTGTACTTTAGAATCATTTGCCGACGTGAAGCCTAGCTGACTTAGTTTTCTGTGCATTGAACTCTCTGCTGCTTCATTTACACCTCTGTCTATGAAATCTTGCCGCTGTAATATAGACTGTGTAATCATGGTGGCCCTTTGCACCTGGTAACCCTGCAGGACACGGTACTTAGTCATGAAATCCATGCATACGGGGGAGATTATGGAGGACGGGAGAACAATGGCGCGGCGGTGGAACAGTGTTTTATGAGTAAAAACGGTGAAAAATGCAATGATACAGTGTATAATATGGGTTTGGTGGAGAAATGCATCGTGGGCCGTTTGATCATGGTCTATAGTCGTAGATCAACGACGGAGATCAAACAGTGGAATGATATATGAAATGGGAGAAATACATATGAAACATTTACATTTTAATGCAAAATGCGAAACTCTAGACTTTGGTGGAAATGCAAAAGACATTCATGAAGTGCAACGGAAATGCGATGAGAATTATCGTACAAGGTAGGGCCTATACGGAAATCGAAATCAGAGAACGGGAGCAGGGGGGTAATCGCAATCGCAAACAGGAGAATGTGCGATGCGATCAATCGGAAGGGACAACGATCGGAGGGGAGTTGCGATCGGAGTGATCGGGAGGCTTCACATAAAAGTTGCGATTGCGATTGGGGCGGGGAGTGCGATTAGCGCTCCACCGTCGGATCGGAGTTGCAGATTGACGGTGCGGATTAGATCAGAGATTGCAATCGGGGGAAAACAAAGGGATGGCATAGAGACTTTTGCGATTGCGATCCAAGCGGGGGTGCGATAAAGCGCCAGCCGTTCGATCTAAACGGCGGATCAACGGTGCACAACGCGTCATGGGACTTATAGACTTACGCCAATCGCATCGGAGTTTTTCTGCTGTAACAAAGGAAAAACGCCCGCCCGACACTCCGATTGCGATTGGCGCTTAAGACCTAAGAGCTTGGTCTTAGCGCTGGGGCGTATGGGGGAAATGGTTAAGGGGCTTACAGCAAAAATGGGCTAGGCCGCTTAATATAAGGTTTGAAAGTGGGTTTTAGCCCATTTTAAGTGCATTTTAAGGATTGGGAAGGGGAACGATAGGAGGATAAAAGGGAAAATTAGCCAAACCAAGGGCAAGGGTAGAATTCAAAGGGGATTTTGGGTATGATTTTGAGGGTAAAGGAGGACTTTGACAGGGGAAAAAAAGGGGTAAAAAGGGACATTCGGCAGGGATGCAAAGGGAGAATAGAGGCCTTTGGAGCACATATTTTTAGTAATCAGTGAGACTTATTGACTCTAGAACAGTAGAGGGAAATGGATTAAAGAGCAGGGAATCATGAAAGGCTACAAGGATGATGTCTTTTCAGGAGGATTCCGTTCTTTGAAAGCTTAAAGATAGCTTGACCCCTTGTTTGCTTGTCATAAATTAATAAGGGGCTAACATGATCAACACATTACAAAGTAGTATGAATAAGATAACTTATTGTACCTATGATAAATTAAAATGAAATAACAATATAAACAAGATAACATATAGTAATGATAATAAATTAAAAATGTAAGAAGTTGAGATTTGTAATATAATAAACACACACAAATATATATATATATATATATATATATATAGGATTAAAAAAATTGTGTATTGTGTACCGTCCGAGGAAGAAAGTCAGCCATCCTCTCAACTCAAAAGCAAGAGAGAGGTTGTTGATACTAGGGCAAACCTCAGTATCGACTCAATTAATAGTGTAACAAGTTATTTTATTCCTAAGCATAAACATGTAAACATACGAGACTTGAACATGTGTTATAGGTCAATTTGGGCATCATCCCCCATGACCTGGTAAAACTGGACATCATCCCCAGGACCAATGAAATAGGGTCTATAATCCCCTATCATTTCAGTTGCTACATGCCCTACGAGAAGAACAAATCATTCATGGCTTCTATTGTGAGATTTCCAAGGTTTGAATTATATGTTATATCACTTATGAGCTCACCAATGTTGCCTCTCAAGGGACTAACTGAGTTGCATATGCATCTCCCTCCTTTCAAGGGTGCACTGCAATGCACTTCCCGATATTCAAGAGTGCGTTGGTCAAATGGGAGTGAAATTCTCATTGTTCCAGAATCTCCACATGGCCAGTGCCTTCTAGAAGAGTCCATATATTTCAATCTTCGAATCCATGTTTCCATCTAACACCTCTGAGCTTGGGAACATGTCTTACCTATTATTAGAAAGTCATTGATTGAGAAAATACCTTCAGTTGCCCTATAAATTGAGCACATATCCTAGTGCTAGGGAGGGAAGAATTTTGGTAAAGAAATGTTGTTGTATTCTCAATTGAGAGAGTGATAGAAGTGATATGCTGCTGGTGAGATGTTGATTGTGATGAGGTTGGGATAAAGCTGGAGCTGGTGACATCAAATCGATCATTGGTTGTAACCTCCCCCTTTTACTCTTTAATAAAGATTGCTGTTCATTTTCCCATATATTTATCTGTTTATGTTTCTATTTCTCATGTAATGGATTCTTGAATGATATATATATGTTTCATGTTTAATCGATTTAACTGATTAAGATAAATAGGCATATGTATATTGCAATATCTTTGTTGTTCTCTGTTTATCAATCTAGCGGTCTAAGTTGGATTGGAGGCTACAAAAAAAGCGACAGAAGGAGAATAGGGAGTGCTTGGATCACAAGTAGGTTCTTATATCTTTCTGTGTGTCTATTTACTCTTAGAGAAAGTGATAGCAAAGTCTTTGATCTGTTGTTCTAAATTCATAGCACCACATTTAGGGAATTTTATTTATCTGTAGATCATAATTCTACATAACAAATTGGAGACTCTGCTTGGGATTTTCCTTTCATTCCTGGTGTTTTTTCCTCTGCTTATCCACCCAATAACATCTATTGTCAATTATTATAATTTTGAAGCAAAGAATTGAATTAGAAGTGTGTTATGTAGCTTGAATTTTCAATCTTTGTTGCACCCAATGCACTGTTGGTCAAGACATAGTGCATTGTTTCCCACTCAGGGGTGCATTGCAACACACTGTCTCCCTTTAGATACTGTGTTGCCACCTTAACCAACCAAATTCCATTTGAATTTGTCATTGCCATCATTCTCATCCATTTGTTTGCTCTGTTTTCAATTGTCTAATACCTCATAGAGACCAATGAATTCGACTGATTCTTCCTCCTTTGAAAAGTAAGTTTGTTCAATGTCTCTTTAGGTGTTTTTCTTTCTCATTGACAAAATAAAATTCAAAGTATTTTATTTCTACATTAGATCCATTTGTTTTCGTAAAGGAAATTGTCGTTAAATTCTTCGTTTCCTATAAGAAAAAATGTAGTTCCATTCTTTGTTTTTCCTAAAAGATAAATTGTTGTTAAATTCATCGTGTCTCAAAGAAGAAAGCATTTGTTTTTGTTGATTTGATGCACATAGTTTCCTTTTTGCATTCACATTAAGGGGACTAAAAAGAAAAACTTGCATTTGCATATAGTGAATTGTGTGTTTTGCATAGGAGCAAGTTAGAAAAGCTTCATATTAGTTTGTGCTTTTTGTTGTTTGCTCTCAAAACTGTTTGCTCTTTCCCTTGGTAGCTAGGATTTTCATTGAAAAATCTAAAATTGAAAAGTTTGCTTATCATTTTAGTTTGCATTTTAGGAATTTCCATCACATCATCATGGTGAATCTCAAAAGGCAAATTTCTAAACAAGATCAACTTAAAATTTACATCAATTTACCTAAAAAAGCATTGGAACCATAACGATAACATTTAGAAGGTCTAGGCTAGCGACGTGTTTCGGCGTCATTAAAAATAACAGTTGTCATTAATTGTCTGCGATACATTCCGAGTGTGATACCTCACTACATGTACATAAGTATATTGGAGCTCGTCTACGTACCTTCGGGTATGTCGGGCGGTGTTCTAGTACAAAAATTATAAAGGGGTGCTCTCACTATGTGGTTTCGCATTAGACAACGCTAATACAGACTTGGGCCTCCACGTACCTTTGGGTATATTTGGGAGGAAAAATTTAGGTTGCTATCCATCCATAGTGAATCGACTCTTCTGCCTTGTAAATTGTGATACACCGAACAAAACATTCGAGGATATTTCCTGCTCATACTTCTTGGTTCGCCAGGAGGTATTCTGTAGTTCATAGTTTCTTGGTAAAAATTTTGCCTAGAATTAGCCTTTTTATTTTGTTTATTTTTTTTGGTCATAAAATTAATTAATCATCGTGGAAGAAGAACATCCATTTCCCCATCGTTTGCATAGAATAGCACTGAAACCACCTTTACCACTGGAAATCCACTTTTGGTCGGTGAAGGCGACATCGCCCCACCGAAACTAGTACTATTAGTACCTCTGGTGCGACATCATCCTCACACATACTAGAGTCAACACAAGTTGTTTCTACAAATCCTGGTTCATCTACTTTTGTTGAGACGGAGTCCTCACAGCTACTCGTGGTCACAATCCATCCAACCAGTGAGACCATACCTCCCGAACCCGATGTTGTTCAATTGGAAGATGATCCAGATCTTGTATCTTTTTTGCTAGAATATCTGCATCCCGAATTCGAACGAATATAATTTGTTCCTGTATTGGTTGCCTCACAATCTATTGTAGCCATTGAATCTCCCATATCGCATAGTCAACCTCCTGAAATATACTTTGCGCCTGATGGAGAAATCCTTCCACCTGGTTTAATTTTGATTGAAGAAATACCACAAGATGAAACACCTTTAACTCCAACTCATTTTGGGGCGGAGCTTTACCTCTATGAGTATTTTCCTCAATCACTTGCCTCTGATTTTGTTGATCTTGTGTCTATTATATTTCCCATAGATCTAATAGGGTATACATTTGGTCAAATAACCATGCCTAAGCTAACATATTTGACTGGACCATTTGTTCCAATTGCGACAACACCTGCTCTCGCTACCCCGTCGATGTTCACGACTTCACCAGAGTCACATTTATATGGTGGCCCTTCCATCCCACCTGGTGACCAATATTTATCAGGAACCTTCTCTAGTGCATCCTCAAACCCATGGAATTCACCAATGTCATCGTCTGGTATTCTAACTAGTAAATCTATAGTGAGTACTGAAAGACTTGATCTTTTATACACATCATCGAGGCGATATCAAGCTAGTCCATCTGGGTATATTCCATCCAGTACAATTTCAAATGGACTCACTGCATTTGGAGAACAATATTTTCCATCTTATTATACTCCTCATGCTGGGGGGAAACCTATGGTCACCCACTTCGACAGTACTCCGTCGTTATTTGTTTATCCTAATGTCGGAATGAATGTTTTTCAATGGAAGCCCACTCTTCCTATCCAACCACAAACAGTTGTACACTCGTATCAATCGGTTCAACTTATTGCAGCCACATAAAATCCACTTGTTAATACATCTTTACCCCTGTTACAGACTCAAACTATTGTACCTCAACCATCTCAGGCGAGTCGTTCAACTCAATACCCTCAAGTATTGGGCCCTCAGACTCCAACTCTTTTAGCTGGTTTACAACAACCACCTGTATCCGTAATCATTTATTCACAAGCTGGATTACCATATTATGGGATGTCGCAACCACAACCAGGTTATACCTATCCTCAACTGAATCCAAGCTATCTTAATTTGGGTCACAACATTGGTGGACAGACCCCTTGGCAGCCACAAGCGCAAATGCCACAACCTTCATTTCAACAAGTAGCGTATCCAGGTTTTGGTCAACAGAATCCTCAAGTGTTTGCTTATCAAGACAACCCCTATCTGGGTTACCAGCAACAGATTCCTTATGCTGGTGCTCAAAGGCCTATTGCCCAAGCAATTCCTCATACCCTGGCTATGCTCAACCTGACCTCAATCGACAGTTTCCCTTTGTTGCAACTTTAGAATTACTGAATTTAAACCAACTTACCAATGATCCAATCAACTATGCTCCTTGGTGGCCGGTGATACCTCATAAATTACCCTCGGATATTCCTAAGTTCAATGGAAACCTTGGGGAAGACCCGTCGACTCATTTTATGAATTATCATTTGCGATGTTCATCTAACTCCCTAAATGATGACTATGTTCGACTACGTATTTTCCAGCGTACGCTCACTAGTCCGGCCACAAAATGGTACATTGAGTTACCAAGAGCTTCTTTTGATAATTTCACTTACCTAGCTATTGTCTTTTTGACCCACTTCTAGTTACCCATACGATATGAAACTAGAACGAAACTCTTGACTAATTTTAAATAGATTAATGCTACTCACATTTCTGATCATATTCATGAGTGGCATTGTTGTCATAGAATGGTTAAGACATTTGTTCCTAATCAACTCCTTGCTGAGTGGTTCATTAAGTCCCTGTTACCATATATAACTGAGGATGTGGCTAAGGGTGGTGTCTTCATTGAAGAGCAGGTCATTTCTCGTGCCCAATATTTAGACTTGATTTATACTCAGTCTGGCACACTCTATGAGAAAATTCCTAACATGCCGCGTTCTAATTTTACTGTTCCTCCTCCATCAAAGGACAGTCATGCCAGGGACGGTATGATTGGTACTGCAAGAACACATCACTCTACTGCAGCTAGTCCCACACCTTCTTTCGAAATCCATGCCGTGTCATCTAACAAGGGCAAAAGTGACAAGCAACCCGGAAGTAAGAAAAAAGGGAAATCAAATAAAAAGAAAAATTCTACCCCATAGGAAAGATCATCTGATCAATCGTATGGAAATTGGAAACCTCATTACCCTTGCATAATCTATAATGAGGAACATTTTTTTCGGGATTGTCCTCATCGCGCCGAAGTCTCAAAATTGGTTAAGACCTCACATGCGTCAACTGTGTTGACAGATCCATTTCCAAATCCGGACATAAATTTGGTTGCTACGGATCTAGCTTCTAGTTCACAAGTTCTTATGTTTTTTGTTACGAAGCCATCGAATAATGTTTTGGTGTCAACGCATAATAAATATTACGGTAGTTAGTTTATTGATCAACCTACTACCTAGACTACAACTCCGTTTACGGAATCGATACCGCCACCTGCTATTCCTGAATTGACAATCAAGCCACCGAAGGGTGTCGTTCATAAATATAAATTTAATCCTCGAGCCAGAGCTGCTCAAAATTACAATATAGGTTAATATTTGGCTCAATCCCCTTCAGTTATGTCAGCGCTTGAGTTGCTACAAAATTATCCCTCCCAGAAGCAAGCTTTAATGTCGGCAATTGGTGGAATTGATCCGACAGATTCCAATATCGTAGCCTTTAATCATATGGGATATGAGCCGCAATTACTAGCAGAATTGGCATTCTCCATCCAAGTAAATGTTATCAATCACCTTGTTCATCGTACTATTATTGATGAGGGAGAATCTGTGTGCATTATGTATCTAAACTGTTGGAAGTCACTTGGCTCGCAACGCCTATCTCAATCGCCTACGACATTGAAAGCTTTCGACGGACGTACATATAAGCCTTGTGGTATTATCAATAACCTGCATGTTGAACTAGGGGGAAAAACAATGAATGTTGAAGTTGAGTTCCATGATGGGCCCCTTGACTACAATATTTTACTCAAAAGGCCATGGGTATATGCTATGACTGTGATCGTCTCTACATATTTTAGAATGATCACCTTTCCACATAAATCTGTTATCATAATCGTCAAACAACTATCCTTCTTTGCCTCCAGTTCCCAGGTAAATGAAAGCGTTCCGTTAGTTCACGCACCCCACCTCCACTCCAGAACATTGGTACATGACTCTTAAAGGATTCTACTCTCATGGGAACTTTTGCATTACGACGGCTTGCGACGTCGGCAGAAATTGAAAGTATAGAGACCTGCTACATGATATATTCCACTCCATCTGGCTTAAGGAATATTATGGGTGATTCTAAATTTGTTACGTTGGATGAGTTTTTGCCACCCAGCCCAATTGAGCTGGCATAGCAATCAGTCTACTTAGATTGGGTGGCGAATCTGAAATCATCGTCGCCGGTTTTTTGGGTTGATCATTCATTAGATTTTGGTACTCCATCTGATCCTTTTTCCTCAACTTTCTTGATAGATGAGAATATTCTAGAAACTATGATGTCAGAAGGAGAACCATGGGAAGATCATCATTATCGCTCCCATCTTCAGGATTATGAATAAGATAATCTTAGTGAACTATATCACCCATCGATCAAAACATTCTTTTCGAATTCTTTTCATATTAATGCAATCGATTCCGAGTGAAATTTATCAAATATTGAAGAAACCATTTCTATCGATATTTCGACCAAACTTGACGTTGTAGACAACATTCATGTCAGCATGTCTTGTTCTCCATCAGAACTTGAAAAATACCGCTCTCTCTTTCATGAATTTCGTGATGTATTTTCTTGGTCTTACGAGGAAATTGCAGGAATAGATACTAGTATCATTGAACACACTATTAAAATGTAACCTGAAGTCAAGCCGGTATGTCAACGCCTTCATCCTGTTCATCCGAAGAAGGCTGCTGCCATTAAAGAAAAAGTTGAAAATTATTTGCGTGCTAGTTTTATATACCCTGTTCCGCTAACTTAGTGGGTTTCCAACATCATTCCTGTTATGAAAAAACAAGGAACCATCAAAGTGTGCGATTATCGGGATGTCAATATTGCTTGTCCAAAAGACAACTATCCTACTCCCTTTATCAACCAGATTATTGACGATTGTGTTGGATGCGAAATCTTTTCGTTCATGGATGGATTTTCTGGCTACAATCAAATAAATATCCGCTCAGAGGACCAATATAAGACAACATTCATCTGTCCTTGGGGCACATTTTCTTATCAAAAACTTCCGTTTGGTTTAAAGAATGTTGGGACAATTTTTCAGAGAGAAATGGATTATATTTTCAATGACATCAAGAACATTGTTCAACCCTATCTAGACGATTTACCAACGCATTCACGAAACCAGAGTTATCACCCGATGCATTTGAGAGCTATCTTTTTACACCGTCGACACTACAAAATACACCTCAATCCACATAAATGTGTGTGTTTGTGTTGGTGCTAGTCGTTTTCTAGGATTCGTCGTCTCAAAAGAAGGAGTTTGAATAGACCCACTGAAGGTCCAGGCTATTCTTGATTTTCCTATGCCATCAAATTTTCTTCAGCTACAAAAACTTTAGGGAAAGGCTAACTTCCTAAGGAGTTTCATACCCAACTACATCGAAATGGCTAAAGGATTTACTCGGCTCTTGAAAAAGGGGATTCCCTTCCATTGGGACCAAGTTGCGCAAGCATATTTATATGCTGTCAAGGATACACTTGTCCGGGCGTCATTAATGTATCCCCCCAATTATCAGAGTGATTATTTCTTATATATTGCCGTAGCTGATACGACCATTTCTATGGTGTTGGTCCAAGTAGAAAATGGGATAGAACATATGATCTATTATTTGAGTCATAATCTCAATGATACGGAAGTAAAGTATTCGTACATAAAAAAGCTTGCCTTGGTGGTTGTTCAAGTTGTCCAAAGATTTTGCCACTATATTCTGTTCTAGAAGACCATTGTCATTTCAGATTGCAACCCCATGACTTATATTTTATCACGTCAATTGCTGGGGGGCAAGTATTCAAAATGGATTGTCATTTTGTAGGAATTTGATTTGGAATTCATAAAATCCAAATCAAATAAGTCTTTAGTTTTGGTTGAGCTTCTCTATGACCTTTCCTCTGATAGTACTGCTACTACGTCGGAACCATCTATTCCTGACGAGTCTCTGTTTCTTATCGGATAATCTGATCCTTGGTATGGGGATTTTATCATTTATCTCCAGACCCAAACTTTTCGGCCTAATACCTCTTGCTCTGACTAGCGACGTATTCGATACCAAGCCAAATTTTATCTGATCATCGGCGATACTCTTTATCGTCGTGGTGTCGATAGAATTTTAAGAAGGTGCCTCACTCATGAGGATGCCGAAAAGTTTTTATATGATTTTCATGCTGGGGCTTGTCGTGGAAATTTGTCTGGATACGCTACCGCATAGAAGATAATCTGCGCCAGTTACTTTTGGCCTACCATATTTCGCGACTGCATCCTCGCACTCAGAAGTTGTCATGCGTGCCAAATATTTGATCGTAAAATCCACAAACCTCCAGCGCCAATGCATCCTGTTGTCTCTGTGGGACCATTTTCAAAATGGGGCATTGAATTCATGACCTGTAACCCTTGTTCGTCTGGGGGGCATGGTTATATTATTGTTGCAGAATACTACTTCACCAAGTGGGCCGAAGCGATGCCTACATTCAACAACACAGGACAAAAAACTGCATCATTTTTCTTTAATCATGTCATTTCACGGTTAGGGGTCCCACAGGCCATAGTCACATATCATGTGTCGCATTTTCGCAATCATATGATGAATGAATTGACTGCCAAATAAGGACTGTCACATGATAGTTCTACTCATTATTATCCACAATCAAATGGACAAGTTGAGGCTATTAACAAGATTATTAAACAAATTCTTCAGCGAATGATAGGAGTTCATAAAATAAACTAGAATTTAATCTTGTACTCGGCCTTGTGGGTGTAATGAACCTTGGTGAGAAACGCAACCGGATTTACCCCCTTTCAATTGGTGTATGTTCTGGAAGCTATCTTGCCAATCCAATTTGAAATACCGTCATTAAAACTCGCAATGGACTTGTTACCTGACACCTCTGCTAAAGAAGTGCATCTTTTTTACCTCATCCATCTTGATGAAACGTGTCGTGAAGCCCAATTGGCCAACGAAGCACATAAGAGACGTATAAAGGCGCAATACGACAAGCATGTCCAACCTCACATTTTCTCAGAGGGTGACCTAGTCCTTCTTTATGATCAGGAAGATGATGTAATAGGTACAGGGAAATTTGAGCCATTATGGCATGGCCCCTATATTGTCAAAATATTTCTTGCTAAGGGTTCCTACGAGTTGGTAGATTACGATGGAATTCCATTGGTGCAACCCGAAATGGGTTGTATTTGAAACGTTACTATGCTTAATCATGAGCGTAGTGAGTTTTTGTATTATATTGTATATATATGCTGTTGATTTTCATTTATTATCTTAGTTTGTTTTTAGAGTTTTCTTAACGTTAGTTATCCGCTTTACATTTCATCGCAGATGTCTGAATCTTTGGAACCATTTGTTAGGTAAGCTGATGGTGCTAGTCGTAGTATACAAAATCTATCCTCTGCAGCGTGAGCCATTTTCTCTTTGAACGATGAGTTAGTGAGTTTTAAAGGGATTTGTATCGGTCAATATACAAACAATATCGCTGAGTATATCATGTTGATCGAATTTCGAGTTTGATTCCATTTAATTTGGTATTAACCGCATTATCATAAGGTTAGACTCACAACTTGTGGTATTACAACTTACTAGTGTTTATACTATTAGAAATACAACACTGCATCGTATGTTACTAAGAGTTCGACTATTGGAAAGAAATTTTGATTTCATTCAATATCAACACATCTACATAAACTTGAACACATTGACTGATTCTTTAGCGAATTATGTCATAAAATGACATTTACAACACATGTAAAGATACATCCACATAATTGAATAGGATCGCGCAATAAACATAGGTACACACTGAAATAAAATAGATAGATAGATATATTTTTTTACGAAATTTGTGCCCAAGATACATTGGTCATATGACCTCAAAAATGTATGCAACATGTCAAAATTAAACTAGTGGTGCTCATGATAACATGCTACTGATCTAGCTATCCTACACAGTAACCGCATCCAAGGGTTAGGAATGCCAATACTGTGGCGCTGCAGTCACATGGGTAACTCTTCGATCCGGCAATCCGGAATCCTGAAAGTCAAACCCTGTATGTGCTGCTGAAGCTCAACAAGAGTCTCAATCATATCTAAATCCTGAAGGATTGCTCTCCTGGCAGCCCTGTCTGCTGGCTCATCCGCTCCATGCTCTGGCTGTCCCACTGGTTGAACCAAACCCACATCTGCATTACATTAAAACTTTATTTTAGTCTTGGGAAAACATTAAAATACAAAAACATGTATAAACCTTAGAAAAATAAAAAAACACGTCAAAACGTTCTTACCAATTGCACCCCACTGAACGCCTTCTGGTAAAGCTAAGTCTAGATCTACTTAGAAATCAACGCCTGCATATGCATAGTCATCAATGGCGATACTCTGTCACCTGATCCAGGTGAAGAATGTAGTTGAGAACACGATGAACGATTGGCCTACATGTCTAGCCATCAGTTCTACCCATATCTCCATCCTTTGATCTCTAGGGTTAGATACACTCAATGTCACATGCTGAGGCTGCATCAGTGGAATCCGATCTAAGGAAAAAGAAATGAGGATTGAACCATTGTTGAAATTTTTCTTCCTTCCTCCCTTTGCCTTGCTTATTTGTTCTTTCATTTTAGAGAGTGCAGCTTCAGCGTAATCGAAAACTGTTGGTTCCATGCACTCTAGCGCATACTGCATATAAGATCTGTTCGCTACATGGAGTGTAGCGGTACCAGCAAGATTTGCGATCATGAATAAGATGGTTCTCAATGGAAAATAACGAACATCACGGATGTTTATTTTCCCATCCTTGCTAGGCTCTGCCCTTGGATAGCAATACTGCAAAACATAGCCTCTCACCGTCTCTCCTACGAGAACAAACCCTGAGAGAGAAATGGGTAGGCCTCTCCTTGATAAGCCTGTCAGAAAATAGATATCCTCCACTGAAATTGGGACTACTTTGTTCCCAATATGAAATGCCTCAATTGTCGGATCCCATGCACGAACAAGGAACTCCAATAGTTCCATCTATTGCCTCGTTCTTGATAAATGGAAGTACTTCAATAATCCACAATCCCTGAGTGATCTTACAGTACCTGGATCATTAAGGGAAATCATGTTTTGTTCTTCATTCTCTCTTTCCCTCCAAGTAATTTTCATTTTAGTTTGATGAATCCCTGAAATACAACCATAAGATTCAATAAGTCCCTTTTCATGCAAAAAAATAGGCTAAATTTGGGTACAATGCAAGAATAAAAAATGTGAATTGCACCCAACGCAGCCTTGGACAAGAGAAAATGCATTGCATATGCACCTGGCCTTCATTTCAGGTGCATTCCAACACAAGTTTCAACATCCAAGGGTGCGTTGCCATATTTTGATAATAGATTTACCCTAAGGGGCCCAAATCCCTAAAAAATTGCAATGGAATGAAACAAAAAGACTACTAAAATAAATAAGAGTTTTATGGAACCAACCTGGATCAAACGGTGAGGAAAACCGTCCATAAAATTGATTGCAATCAACAACTGAAGTTCGGGAGGAAAAAAAGGTTCAGAGCTCCAAAATGCAAATGGTAACTTTGAAATGGTAAAAATGAACAACAAAACTCTTTTAATTAGTCATTTGATTATTTGAAAATCATATTTACTGCTGTGACTATGGTTTTATTCAATTTTTATCATGAAATAGGCATTTTTAATCCATTTTATGTTGTTCTGAACAGGTTTGCAACTAATAAGCATATTAGTCATGTACATTAATTTCAAGAATGATTTGACCACAAAGCATACTTTTATCCTTATTTTTCAAGCTTTGATAAAAACGAAAAAAGACTAGAAGCACACTTTTATCTCTTTTTTCAAGCTTCGATAACAGCGAAAAAGGAACCCCTGGAGTCGTCTTTTAGCTCTTTTCAGACTCCGATAATGTGAAAATATTGCTGAGCACTTGTCTTTTCGAGCTTGTAAAAGTAAATGAATTGATATATACTAAGTATAAGTTTAACCCTTTTCTGAACTGAGATAGATTATTTACGAAAAAGGAAAACCTTAGTCGAACATGGCTAGGAGGTTCTCTCAGATATTATTTTACACTTTTTCGGATCTGAGCGACAACTTTACGAAAAATGACTCATGGAGTTTTCTTTTGTCCTCTTTTTCAAACTCTCTAAATATGAAAAAGGACTGGGCTGTCAGTGTCGTTAGGCTCGTTAAAACATAAAATAGCGACGGGCTTGTCGATCATGGCAAGAATCGAGTTTCATTCATCGCTAGACTCATTAAATTATTAAATAGCGATACATTGTTTGCCTGAATGGTTGAATTATAGATCAAGCATATGTTATCCTCCTCAAGCTTGTTAAAAAATAAAGAGGTACTGGTTGACAAATGACCGGGGAAAATTTGGGAAAGTGAACATAACTTTTATGGTAGCAGGCGCTCTTGAACATGACACTTCACTCCATCATCGTGACTGTTTGGGTTGGGTAATATTCTTGACGGTTCATTCATACCTATGGTTCATCATACCTTCACTTCGATTTTGGGTCAATGCTGCCAACTCATCTCAGTGTCACCGATATGTTCAAGAGAAGTCATCCAATGAATACTCATAAACCTTCATTCTCATGACAGTCATCCCTGAACATTGCTATATCAAGTCATATTTTGTCTCCGAAATAAGTAACTCCCATTTCACGATAAAGTGGCTTCATGTCAACATCAAATCATCATCTAGGAAGTTTACTTAGAAACATCATCTTCCAATACAATGAGGGTTGTTACAACGTCGACAAGATCCTCGCTTTTGGACCTTTGATCGAAATATTTTGTTTGGCGTTTGACATCAAATCATCTATTCACGCTTTACAAAGTGTACTATAGTACCTTGAGATCCATTAAAATCAATGGTGGTTCTCTTGCATTTGTTAACAACTTACATCATTGGATGTTAATCAAACGATGTCTTACCATGTTCGACTACAAATCATATATTTGTATGGCTAGACTTGTACCCGAATGATCGAGTGAACGAGATAAGAAGACCCCAGATCTAGTTTCAGCCATTCGGGCTGTGATTTTAGGATTGTTGTACACATCATCTCTACGGTGACCTTACATACAGACCGTCATCCAAGCATGGGCCTATATCTGTAGGCATGTCTGTATTGGGAAACATTCCAATGTAGACGACTTTCTACATTATGAACATGTTATTAGATAGTTTATGTGCTGAGCATGGGAATGCCTCCCTTAGCAATTCATGATCAAGATGAAAATATCATGATGTAATGTATTTTAAGATTGATGTAGGCCGCCACTCCACTTCAATTCCAGCTCATCACGTCGTAAAGCATCTCATTCAAAAATATTGTTATTATTATGACTTCATGCTTTAGGCAACAATTGTTATAGGTAAATTTGGGCATCATCCCCCATGACCTAGTCAAACTGGACATCATCCCCAGGACCAATGAAATAGGGTCTATCATCCCCTATCATTTCAGTTGCTACATGCCCTAAGAGAAGAACAAATCATTCATGGCTTCTATTGTCAAATTTCCAAGGTTTGAAGTATATGTTATATCACTTATGAGCTCACCAACATTTCCTCTCAAGGGACTAACTGCGTTGCATATGCAGCTCCCTCCATTCAAGGGTGCACTGTAATGCACTTCCCGACATTCAAGAGTGTGTTGGCCAAATGGGAGCGATATTCTCATTGTTCCGTAATATCCACATGGCCAGTGCCTTCTAGAAGAGTCCATATGTGTCAAACTCCGAATCCATGTGTCCATCTAACACCTCTAAGCTTGGGAAGATGCATAACCTATTATTAGAAAGTCATTGATTGAGAAACTACCTTCAATTACCCTATAAATTGAGCACAAATCCTAGTGCTAGGGAGGGAAGAATTTTGGTAAAGAAATGATGTTGGATTCTCAATTGAGAGAGTGATAGAAGTGATATGCTGCTGGTGAGATGTTGATTGTGATGAGGTTGGGATGAAGATGGAGCTGGTGACATCAAATCGATCATTGGTTGTAACCTCCCCCTTTCACTCTTTAATAAAGATTGTTATTCATTTTCCCATATATGTATCTGTTTATGTTTCTATTTCTGATGTAATGGATTCTTGAATTCATGTTTAATTGATTTAAATGATTAAGATAAATATGCATATGTATATTGCAATCTCTTTTCTATTCTCTATTTATACTTGCAGGAATCAATCTGGCGGTCTAAGTTGGATTGGAGGCTACAACAAAAGTGATAGAAGGAGAATAGAAAGTGCTTGGATCACAAGTAGGTTCTTATATCTTTCTGTGTGTCTATCTAGTCTTAGAGAAAGTGATAGCAAATTCTTTGATCTATTGTTTTAAATTCATAGCACCACATTTAGGGAAATTGATTTATTTGTAGATCATAATTCTGCATAACAACATGGGTGGGGAGGACGACAACTATTTTTCCCAACCACCCAAGCTAAACTCAATTGAATCCAAATTTTTTTGGCATTGGGTACCAACTAGGGAAGAAATTCAACCTCCTTCTGATCCCAAGGGAAATAAAGAAGTTACTCGCACTAGGCTAACCCTCAATATAGACTCACTTAAGAGAGCACCAAAGTTACTCTATTCCAGAGTGTCAACATGTCAACTTACGAGGCTTGAACCTGGGTAGGGAGGGTAGCAGGTATTTTTCCCAACCACCCAAGCTAAACTCAATGGATAATTTGGATGCGAATTTGACATTGACTAAAGCATGAAATCGAGCCAATCAATCTAAGGTAATTGATTCGAAAACCTCTGCATAAAGTTCAAAGTTCTTAAGTACTCAAGTCAAGCGACCAAACTTTACCAGTTCTTACACTATTATATATATTATAAGAACAAGAACAAGTAAATTTTGATTGCTTGGCTTGATTACTTAAGCACTTCGAGCTTTATGCAGAGGTTTTGGGGTCAATCCCCTTAGATTGATTGGCTTGATTGCATGTTTTACTCAATTTCAAATTCACATACTCAATGCTAACATATTTACATTGTTATTACCCATGAAATGTGAAGAAGTGCTTGAAAATTTTCCCATGAAGTTTTCCTTTGCAAAAAATGAATGAATTAAAAATATATTTTAACCTAAGAATTTTAGCCACTAAAAACATTTCAATTCTTCATAATATTTCGCAATACCTAATAAATTTAAATTTAAAATAAATCTACATTTTAAATTTTTTTTTACAATATGAACACCTTTATCTATATACAAAAAACAAAAGGAGCTAAAATTTTCTAATGGTATCAAAGCCAAAACTCTTGAGTATGAGGTTGTCTTGTAGGCTCTTTTATTTAATGTAAGTTTTAGACTTCTTGCATCATTCTCTATGCTTGCTATTCTATTATTATGTTAGTCTAAGTTTATACATATGAATTTAAATAATATTATAATAAGAATATAATAGGAAGGTAATTGAGTGAGATTGGAGGTGAGGAAAAAGAGATCTTTTGATGTAGTGGACAAACATTGGTGTATGGCCAACCATTCCTTATAAGAATTTGAACTCTCTTGACGCATATCAAAGAGTTTACCCTATTGAAAAACCACTTGATCTATTCTAAGATTATGGATCTCATAATGGACATCATCAACCTCACTGATATTTCTATTAGAAATCCATATTTTACACCTGTTAAATAATGCAGAGAATATTCCCTAGCTACATCTATCTATGATCACAACTTATTTTCCACTTCTAGGACAAACTCAACAAAATATTGGGAGTTATACATCTATCCTAGATAAGTATACACATTATGATGGTGGCAATACCTCTCACACTCTTTCATTAAGCACATTCAATCAATATTACTTTCACAACACATGAAGAACTAGTTAAAATTAACCTATTACATAGAGATATAGTTGATTGGGCAAAAAAACAAGGATATATCTATATGCATTTAGGCATTGTTAAGTTTGAGCGTATATAAATGTCTCTTCTTTATGTTAAGTGGTAGACACCAAGCATACCAAGTTTTGTGATACCTTGATTGGTAGATTCCAATCTCCTCTCTATGATGGCTATGATTTTTCTACCATGTACCCTAAATATTTAGTCTCCTTGGATAACCCTTAAATTTATGATGTATTAAAATATTATGTCCTACCTGTCGGAATTGATATGAATATTATTTTTAGGATCATCCAACCTAAGTGCATGGTTATTGTCATATTCATAAATTACAAACTTCATGCACTTTAAAAACAAGTTCTTACCATCATGTACCTACACAACATGATTGAATCAGACATTTCTAAGAATTCCTAGCCAATGAAATTTGATTGGATTTGGATCTAGTACCTCACTGTGTGAGAAGACAAGTATAAATGTTTCAAAAAAAACATCATTCAATAAAACCTTGTATAAAATAGAATCAATAGGTCTATTCCTACACAAATATCACAAATATATTTTTCCTTCAAATATACATAATTGTATTCGTCTCCAAATTAAATATAGCATACCTATGCACAAAGCCCCTCCAATAGTCAACAAAAAATTGGACAAAAATATTTGAAATATTGTGGAAAATATATGGGTTTCCCTTCATGTCAAGAAAATCTCATTCATATTTATGATCGAATGTCTCTAAAATAATTTATAGATTTAATTTTGATATCTCTTCCAAGAAAAGGATTAAGGACTACCAAAATACATTCATTAAGAGAAGAGCCTTATCTTCTTGGGATAAGTCCGCCTACTTTTCCTTTTCAACATCCCTATGAGATCATTTGAATCCTTAGAACCTGTTACTGATGATTGTAAACTTGTCAGTTGGAAAAATCCTAAAGACATCTTGAAAATGGAAGAAGTAGCTAAATAAGAGAAATTAGAGCTGAAAATAATTAATGACAAGCTTGAAGTAATATCTCATGTGCTGGTAGAAACTATAGCCCTAAAAGCCATAATAAACAAGCTAGACACAAGGCTAAACTTCATGGATTGAATTTACTAAAAAATCCATGATATATAAGAGGTAGTAAAAGGATCTACTAGGAACCCCTCAGCATTTGAAGCTCTGAGGAAAGGAATAGAGTCCTAATCTATTTAGAAGGGTTGCAAAAGAAACAAGTCCCTTGACATTTTCCCGGTAGAATCCATAAAGCTCAAATGGGATTTTGGATAATATAAATCCCTCTTCTTCTTCTTTTATTTATTTTATTTTAAACGTAATGATTATATTTATATTATAAAGCATGGATTACATGGCCAAAACCATTTACATCATATGTTACAAAAATAGATTCAATTATCTTTGCTGCCTCCATGTTCAAATAGATCCAGAGAAAATTCTTCTTGCCTCTACAAGCCCTTTGGACTATGATTCTACATTGGTACCTGCCATATACCTCACAAAATTGACCCAACAAAAATATATATTTGTCATACATATATTAACTGAAATTAAGTGGGTTTTGAGGGCCCAAGTGCATCCTTGTTTGCCATGAAGATCGATTTGCCTTTGTTCGCTCCCGCATTATCTGTGCCATCACAGGGAAGCTCTTGTTGCTCCTTGAGACCAGAATCAGGTTTTCCAGCTAGGAGTTCATGGAATTATGTGAATAAACTTCTGTAGTAAATTTTTCATTGCTGGACATCCAATCCGCCTCCAACTTGATGATATTCCTTTCCACTATCACCTCCAGACTTTCAAATTTTGCTTATGATAGGGAAACCTTCACCTCCCTATCATTCTCGAACAAATTCATCTTGTGTGATAGGAGGTCGATATGACCCATTAACAACTTGAAGAGAAACTTCGTTGCTTTCTTCCACTGCTCCATATCTGACTCCAAACATTGATCACCTTCTGACACCATCGACAATCGAAGCAAAAGCACACCACTGTGAGAATACCACCAAGAAAAATAACATAGGGATGCCCCAATTTCCTACAAAACCAACATATATAGACCCTCTCTATCCAAACGCTCACCATTACGCTCCTTTGTCACTATTAAACCATGATCCTTGTTGATATCCATATCTACGCATGCTTGTTCTTCCTAAGAATCCCAACAAACATTCCCTTCAGATAATTAATGAAGGAATGAGGAGAGAAATGCAGGCAACCTTGCTTCATTAATACCTCTTGCTAAAAACCCACAGGGCCAAATATTGGAGACTTCCATCTATTCCTCTTCCTAGTCGGATCCTGCATGGGAATATCATGTACAGAGTTTGTTCCTTCAAGTGGACTCTCAAATAGTGTCATTCCCAATCGTTCATGCATGCAAGGGATTAATGCCCGATATCAGGATTCCCATATATCGCCATACGTGATGGATCTTTGTTCCAGGTTTATTTGCATATGTTTATGGCACAGGGATAATGCCCTAGAAAATTCCATTTATTTATAAGGTTATGATTCCCAACTCTACTCCTCGATTAGTTAGACCATTTTTTTCTCCATTTAAATGCCTTAGCACATGGTAAAGGGGGATTTCATTAGTTTTTTTCCAATTGAAGGAGTATTACTCTTACCATAGGGGGGAATAAAGAATCATTTGTATATTGAGTATTCACAACCATTCTAATGACTATCATAGAGTCCCCAACAATAATAAGTTTTATTATGCCTTTGTTCATGGCATTGTCTAGTCCTTTCCACAACGCTAAGAATTCAATATTTTTTTTAGTGGTTGTGCCTAAATTCCAAGTGTATATGGTTTCTCCATATTCTTCAGGAAAATGTATCACCCCTCTAGCTCCAACCACCCCTTAATCCGAATCCCTCTTAGAGAAGGTTGAAGAGGAAATTAAAATTATGAAACCATGGTCAAAGGGCTTAAATCGAGAAGAAAAAAAAAATATTTGCAGGCCTTAACTATCCAGCTAGAACTTGATGGTGACATCTCAATGCCTTAATATCCTAGAGTTAAGCTGCTAGTGTTTCTTTTGTAGGGAATCAATAAAGTCATCAACATAATGCCAAAAAACACAATCATTAATTTGGGGTATTAGATTCCAAAAGAAATCAAGGATGCCTCACAACATGCCTTATATCTCATTAAGAATTGGATAGATGCAACGAAAGGAGTGGAAGACTCTCTAACTCCCAAGTATATGGAAGGCCTATTAATTTTCGTATTTACAAGCATGGCTTGGGATTAGTGGAAGTGGCTTCCTCAAAATGTCAAAGATGAATTTCTCAATTCTCCAATTGTGGATGATGACATTTTGCAAACACTAGGAAACATTAGGGAAATTTTGAGGTAAAAAATGATCCTCAAAATGAAAAAGATAATAGCAAAACCAACCTTAAAAGAATCTATAGGCTTCAAAATTTGGATGTCATCTACGAGGGCAAATATTTTTGGAGGGAAAATAAGAAAATATTTTTGTAATCATATTTTTTACTTATATCCTTGTATTTTTAGTCAAATTTTAGTTGTGGGCAGTCATTGGATGTTGGATTAGATTTTGCATCCAACAAGTACCCACCCTGTATACTTTTGAATAGATCCACACTGAGGAAAATTGAAAATACATGAAAATGCATGTTTATTTCTCGATGTGCGTCTACTTAAAAGTATGTAGAGTGGGTATGCATTGGATTTAGAATCTAATTATGCATTCAATGAGTGCCCACACTTGAACTTTGAGTAAAATTATACGGAGATAAGTTTAAAGTACAATTAAAAAACAACAACAACAATAATAACAACATTTTATTTCTATTCCTTTTAAAAATCATAACTCTTATTTTATTATTTTCCTTGAGAGGTCCATTTTAAACCTCAAAATCCCTTTAATGTCAATTTTATGGGTCTGATGCAAACTCTCTTGCATCAATCTTCACGAGTGAACAACACGACAATCTTGCCTTGCATAAAGAGTATTTCTACTACATGTAGACATTACTCATATAGTCTAGAAAGATGAATGACCCCGATGATGTGAAATACTATATATGCAATATAGTATCTCAATATGATGTGAAGGAGCTCTACTAAATGAAATAGAGCAATATTTCAAATATAAATACATTCATCTCCAAGGAATGTTGAATAATGTCTCTTGCCATTGCTATTTGACACATAAAATCGTTCATACAAAACAATATTTAGAAAAATAGGGTAGCAAGGAATTCAAAAATTCAAGGATATGTGTAGCCCATCCTTCTATAGAGATGTTAGTGAAATGCCTAAGTGGGAATATGTTGACCTACAATAGAGACCACCAATTGATCAAATGAAATTATAGGAAGGGAAATGACAATAAATGATATTACAACTTTAGATGTAGATATGAACTAGGCGAAGAAAGATACTCTTCTAAGTATAAAACTAGAAAACTAAAACACATTCCTTACATGGAAAGAAGAATTTATCATACTAAAATTGTGGGATGTTATAATTTCCAAAAGTTTGGCCATTAGGCTAATAATTTCCTCTACATAAAAAATTAAGCCTAGGTTTT